>JBCNJP010000024.1:24021578-24093945 GCA_039602395.1 Deinandra increscens subsp. villosa | reverse complement strand
TTACATTCTAAAAAAATAATAATTAAACATCAAATAGATAATAAAATTCATAAATCCACAAAAATATATCCGGTGTGAAATGAATATAATTAACCAGTAATCAAATAAAATAATAATAAAACTAAATACTCTAATGTTTCTAAACTAGAAAATAGAAATACACCAATTCTAAATTAACTTTCATCAAATTAAAAAAAAACATTTGAAGAAAACCATCGTTTTTTCACTCAGTAAATTAATTATGCGGTCATAATAACTTTTTTTCACTAGTAATTACTATGTATCATTTTCATTTAAATACCAAATAAAATAGAAGTAAATTAGAGAAAATTACTATAGAGTTAAATAAGTTAAATAATCAACAAAATAAAAAAAATAGATATAATATATTATAGTTCCAATGCTAGGCTTCTGACATTTTAGTGTTATACCTTTAATTTAATGTGTTGGCTATATAAATAATTTAAAATAAAAAATGGATGTTGCATAATAGTCTTCTTCTTCCTCACGAAGCCACTGTAAATTGCCCAAAAAAAAAACTTTCTCTTCTTTCTCATGAAGTCACCACAAATTGCTGAAAAAAACTTCCGATTAAACTTCTTTCATTTTGCTTTGTTCTTTCATCCTTTATGGGGGTCGGTAAGAAAATTTCTAGGGGTCGGTGAAGATCAACTCGTATATATAACCCTAAAAAATAAAATTTTATGGGGGGTCGGCTAAACCCCATGGCTTAGCCATGGGTACGCCCCTGGATACGCCCCTGGATACGCCTAAATGTAAAAAATGGAAAAAGTCAAATTTTCGTTGACCCGGCTGGTTTGTCGCTTAGTGGGTCCAAGCGTATCGCCTACAAGTTATAACCCTCCAAGCGATACGTTTGGAGGGTGTTCGGCCGAGAAAACCCTAAATTTTCTTATAAATTCGAATTGGAGGGTTCCATTCGCGATATTACAACTTCCAGACGAATTCCAGAGTGACCAGAGGCGATTTTCAGAGGAGGAAGGAGCTGTGATCAAGGAGAAGCATCGGGGGATCAAGAATTCACTACAAATCAATATCTGGTTCTTTCGATTTCTTCAATTTCATTACAAACTCCTAGTTTCTATCATGTTCTTAAACCAAGATCTAGAATTTATTATGTTTTACGTTTTAGACATGATTGTAGGCTAAATTGATTGTACCATCTAGACCGTTTTGATGAGTAATTCATGCTTTGACTTTATATTTGGCTTCTAGTTAATTGATTGATGTTGTAATTCTATTATACTCTAATGATTGCCATGTTTGATGCATATGTGTGTTGTTAAGCAGATCCATAGTTGATAATTAATGCATGGTTTACCCGTGAATGTCTTTCGGTTTAGGTAAGTTATCTAAAGTAGTTAACTTTAGGGTTAATTGCGATAGAGTAGTTTAGGGTTTCTATTGAACTATTGTGTTAATTGTTAAATAAAGTTTTGATTGCAATGTGCCGCCTATCCTGAGACTCAAAAGGTAAAGAATTATCGAGTAGTTGGGTTGGTTAATGAACTAGGTTAGCATTGTTTCAAAAGGAAGTGTCCTAGGAAATTGGTCAACTTGTTATTCCGTGTCATTCATGGTAGTTATTGGTAGCTCCTGCTAGCCTAGGGTGCCTTAGATTGTATCGAAGGTGGTTAGGTTTAGTTGAGGTAGAATGTACCCAAAAGTTGAACTCCTGTTAGGGTGTTAGAATTGTTGTCTAGGATGGACTTAAAAGGTGAACTAGCCACCATCAGATTAGCTAAAGCCGAGGTAAAGTTTAAGTGTCAATTACGATTCTAGGTCTAGGTGGTATATTTTTCATCATCTGAATTTCTCCAAAAGGTTTCATGTTCTCGTTTGCTAGTTGCCTTCATTAGTTAATTTAGTTAAAATATTCCTAGAAAACAAATTCACTCAAATTTCATTGTTAGGTCCTAGGTTGTATCTAGCTTCGTAGTGTCCTTAGGTTCGATATCTGGTCTTCCTTAGCTATTCTGCAATCCGATATACTTGCCTTTAGGGTTCGGTTAAGTTTAGGATTTTCGGTAAAATTAGGTGTGTCTAGGTCTAGGTATTATTAGTTACTTTTAGGTACATTCCGAACATATCAAATTTTTGGCGCCGTTTCCGGGGACACTTGGCAATAACAAGATTAACTTAGGTCGTTGTTAGGAAATTTTGAGTCTTTTAGGTTTTTCCGTGTCTAGAGTCTTAGGATTTCCGTTCTTGAGTCTAGATTTTTAGGTTTTTATTTTTCTAGTTTTTATTTTTATTTTTCTTCCGCTTTATGCCACACACCCGTTCACAAGGTCCACCTGAGCTTACACCACTTTCTGATCCCGACAAGGACATTCGTGAACGGTTCCGCATACTTCACACGGAACTTGAGGCGTTCATACTCTCCACTACCGCTGATTCCAAACCATCCACTTCTACACAAATCACACGCGACACTAAACACATCCCATTTCCTGATCTCACCACCATGGCGGCCCGTCGCACCGTCCACGAGCAAGCCAGCGGCGGAGTCAACGACGCTCGGTTTTCAATCGCTCCAACAAACATTGCCAACACCACTAATTGGCAAGTTCCGTCTCACGTCATAAATGCGCTCACCAATTCTATCCAATTCCATGGACGTGAGGACAAAGATGCACCGATGCATGTCTCGCGTTTCATTCGAATCTGCAACTCGTTCGGACTCCCGGGAGGCACGAACGATACTATCTATCTGCGTATGTTTCCGTTGTCACTTACCTCTCGAGCCGCCGAGTGGCTCGAGACGCTTCCGCCAAATTCGATCGCCACCTGGGACGATCTGAAATTAAAATTTCCTGAAGAAATATCATCCTCCAGCCAAGGTTGCACGTACTCGGGAGGAAATCCACTCCTTCAGGATGGACCCCGATGAGCCTTATTCGGTTGCTTATGAGAGATTCAATACCCTTCTGAGTAGATGTCTGCAAGACGGGTTGACGGACTGGACGATCATAGAAAAGTTCTACAATGGACTTCCTTATTCTGTTCAGAAGGAGTTTAATATTTCGGCTGGAGGGCATATGATGGAGAAGCTAAGTGTTGAGGAATGCAGACACTTATTTGAGAGCTTCGCACTTACTGAACAACAAACACCCGGAGATCGGAGAGCCACCCTGGCACCGACTAGGTCACTAGCACCGTCCACTTCTACCCGGGGTGTCCATCACATTGGCTCGGAGACCATGGCGCCTAAGGAGTTAGAAAACATGTACAAAGCGTTAGCAGAAATTAAACTCCATATCAAAGCCAATTGTGAGATGTGTCGAGGCACTCACGACACCCGCGACTGCCCGCTCGCCTCCGCTGAGCAGGTAGATTATATTGGAAACCGAAACCAGTTCGGTAATTCTTTTCAGTCTGGGTGGAGGAGTGGCCAAAATTCAGGATGGCGAGAGGGAGGAAACCTACCAGGGTTTCAGGCGAGGAACAGCCAGTACGAGAGAGGAGATGACGGGCCCAGCCTGAGAGAGATGAGGGAGTTGATTGCGAACCATACCCAGATCCTGTCATAGATGAACGCGAGAGATGAGGCTTCACATAAGAAGCTTGCGGAGCATGACACGTTGCTATGGAATCAGCAAGCTTCATTCTTGGACTTGCAGCGTTCGGTTGGTGACATCGCAAAGCAGCTTAAGGAGCTAAATTCCCGCGGGGCGGCGGGGGTCAGTTTTCCGGTAGTACGTACGAAAACCCCAATGATAATGTCAACGCCATTACTACGAGAAGCGGGAGAGTTGTTGAGAGTCCATCACCGGCGGTCGTCGAGGAGGAGTCGGTTGATGAGGGTGCATCCAAGCGTGAAGCCAGCAAATACCGCACCAAACGTCGAGGTTGAAGAAGTTCAAGGAAGCCGCCGGCTGGAGAGAAGCCGATGAAGTGGGAGGCGGCTAAGGAGAAGAAGAGGGTTAGGTTTGCACCTCAACCGATTACAGCTGAGGACTTGAAGCGTGTGCCCTATCCGGCGAGACTAATTCAACAGAAGAATGCACATGAGTACGGTCAGTTTCTTGATATTCTTAGGCAACTTAGGATCACACTACCATTTACTGAAGTTTTGAATAAAATGCCTAAGTATGCAAAATTTTTGAAAGATATGTTAAGTAGCAAAAAGAAACTTGAAGCTTTATTTGATGTTACTCTTGATGTTAATTGTTCAGCTGTGTTTCAGAATAAATTACCCGAGAAACTTAACGATCGAGGGATTTTTACAATTCCTTGCATTTTTGGTAGCTCTTCTGTTACTTATGCTTTAGCCGATCTAGGTGCCTCGATAAATGTCATGCCTTATTCTGTTTTTAAGCACTTAGGTTTAGGAGAGTTAGTACCCACTTGCATGAACATATCTTTAGCTGATAAATCTATAGTGAGACCTAAAGGTATAGTGGAAAATGTGCTTGTGAAAGTTGTTAAGTTTTTGTTTCCTATAGACTTTGTGGTAGTTGATAGCGATTACGACCCTAGATGCCCTTTAATTCTAGGTAGGCCTTTCATTAGGACTGCCCGTGCTTTAGTGGATGCGTTTGTGGGTACCATAACTTTCAGGGTTGATAATGAGAGTGTCATGTTTAAGGTGGGTAGACAGAAGGATAGTGGAACCAAATCGGTGTGCTTACTAGGTACATTCATGTCCTTCATAGACTTGGTGGTGATATTGATGTGTCGGATTTGAACAAGAAAAACGGTCAAGTTAAAAATGGTAAATACTGAGTGACCAAACCACACACTAGGGCAAGCGTACCCATCGTATGCAATATAGTATCAATAAGTACCGAGTATCAATCCACGGACACGTAATCAGTCTCCCGATAATGTATCATAACTAATATTTTAACCGATGCAATTGGAACGATTGAATTAAGTAAACTAAGCAAGCAATAAAACTAACAGTAACAAATAGCAGACAACGCGAACGACAGAAAAACAGAATGAGAGAGATATCACCTAGCCTAGAATCCACTAAACCCACATAAGACCCCAGGCAAGACCTATCAACATGAAACTATCACCAAGTGAGAATAATCCGACCAAGGAGGACTATAGACACATCCCGAATGATCAGACAATTCTAAATGAAGCACAGATAGCATAATATGTGAATTTGCACAACAGTTTCACAGTTTCGGTCAAAACAAGCAAAACTCGCATAAATCGGGAAACACTAAGAGAGGTCTCTCTAAATGAATCCTAATACATGCAATGCCTCCAATTCCGATTATCTAGGACCTAGAAATCACTAAACACGAATAAATAGGCTCAAATCTCGCGGTCACAAGTATTCTAACAATGTCTAGCCAATAACTAGCAAACGAAACAACTCGGTCAATTTCATTTCACAAGGATGCACACAAAATCAGCCACTAATCAATGATATATCATCATGTAGGAGGTCTCCGGATCATGCATTAACCCAAAAACCCATTTAAGTCCAAGGATCAACAATAAACTAACTAATAATGGTTGCAATTCCACAATCCCTATCAATTAGTCCACATGATACATCATTAACAGCAGCTAATTAAGCACACATAATCATCCCAAACAATCAAAACTAGAATCAAGAGCAAATATCACAGAATCATGTTGAAAAGTCAAACCTAAAAGTCAAAATGGGTTTAATTTCATTCAAACTAAGTGATAAATGAGAAATCAGCCAAACATCATGTATCTAATCACAAAATCAGTCCAGTCTAAGTAATACATGATTAAACAATAAAAAACTAGGAAGAAGAAACCGATTTAGATGAAGAAATCTCCAACCAAAGCCTTCAAATCTTCAATCTAAGCTTCAAAATCTTCAATCTGGCCCTTGATTGCTCCAAAATGACCTCTAATCTTGAAGATCTCTAAAAAACGTGCTCTCTGGTCGAACCCCCCAAACCCTAGGCTCCAAAATTGCTTAAATACACGTTTTAGATTTTTTAGCCTACTGCCCAGTAGTCGCGGACTGCCAAAATTTAACTTCTGGGACTGGCAGCCGGCGACAGGCACTTTACTGTTTTCTGGGAACAAAACTCGCGGACTGCCATAATTTTAAGCAAAGGAGTGGCTGTCCGCGACTTGAACTTTTCTTCTTTTCCAAGCAAAAACTCGCGGATTGCCAAAAATTAATGTAAGAGAGTGGTTGTCCGCCACTCGGCAACTGTAGCAGAATTTCAAAAACTTCTATCTTTTGCTCCCGGGCTCCGATTCATATTCTGTTTTCGCCCGAATCACCACAAATCAACCAATCACCACCAGATCACCTAAAATTCAACATATGGACAATTAAGTACCAAAATCTCATCAAAACTTGAACAAAAGCCGGATAAAATGCGGGATTAATCACTCGAAAACATGTATAGGATGCGGTGCATCAGATATGTAATCGGTTAGAGATTGAAGAGATTGAGGAGAATGAGTGTGGGGAGAACACCGGGGGTGTAGAGACGGTTGAAAAGGAGTTGGTAGTTGAAGAGGTGGTTAAAAAGGCCATACTTGGTGATCTAGGTGTTTTTGATGATGATATAGAGTTTAGGCCAAGTGTGGGGAGTTAAAGGTGGTTGTTAGTGGAAATGACCCGGCTTTGAGTTTTCTAGAAAATATTAAGTTTCTTCCGGGTTGATTTAAGCATTGGAAGGTTAAAAACTTTTGGAATTGAAGAAGTTGGTTGCTTTATGGGTTAGGAAGTTAGTTGGTAGTTGGAAGGAGATAGGCCGGTTAGTTACCGGTAGTTGGTTGTTTAGAGATGTCAAATCCAAGCCTCCTGATGGTTTGGGAGGTTGTTTCTTTGTTCTGTGCTAAATGATCAAGTGCCCGGGCTGTATATTCTATAAATGTCTGTTTTATTTTCTGCAATTTTTGGTTTTCGTGTTTTCGCGTCTTGCGGTTTTGTGTGTTTTTCGGTGTTTATAGGAGATTCGAGAGGCTCACGATCATTGGGATGAGATGAAAAAGTGTCCAGGTATGATTCACAGGTCTGGAGTGCAGGTCTTGGCTGGAAATTTTGACCAAAGGAGCTGGTGGGAGCAAAAGAGATAGAAAATATTTTGAGGCCAAAAGTCAGAAATTCCCTGGAAATATCGTTTCACTGTATCGCTTGGAACGGTGGAAGGAGTAGGCGATACACTAGGAGTAGCAGCGAACCTTCAGTTCGTTCATCTTCTCGCGGTACGCGAGCTGTGGCTGGATTTCGTCGCGATATGCGACATAGGGGCAAACCGGGAAAGTTTTGCATTTTTTAGTTTATTTTGTTGGATCTGGTTTGTGAGTTCTCGTTTTTCCAGGTGAACACCATTTCACTTTAATTTTTATTTTGCCCTTAGTTTACACTTTTTGTGACTTTTTATTTTCGTATTCGTTACTAATGTTTTGGTCGAGTCGAGTCGTTTGTGTTTTGGTGTCTTGCAGGTTCGATGATATTCGCACGTTGAAGATTATGGAATTCAGTGGAGGACCTGTGGTTACGAGCTCGCTTGCCATTAATCAAAATTAATAACCAGGGGAGTCCGTTCCAGTTTATTTTTCGTTGCATTTTATTTTTTTTATTTGTCGTGTGTTTATTTTTATTTCTGCTTTATTTTATTCTCATTCCACATTGAGGGCAATGTGTGATTCAAGTGTGGGGATGGGAGACTTGCGTCTTGAATTGAGTCATTTTTTTTAATTTTAGTGTGTTAAAAAAATGAAAAAGTGTTCAAAAAGGTCTGAGAATTTGGCTGCAATTTAATGGGAAATGATAGTACAATCAGGATTTGGCTTTCTAATAATGTGCTTAAACAGATATAATAAAAGCTGAAAACACTCTTGGTTAGTGATGTATTGGTAGGCCCAGCTGACTTAGTAAGGCTTAATTATCCCATTGTGTTTATTGTTGTATAAATATGTAATTAATCAGTCTGTTAGTGGGTTCCCATTTTAGGAGTGATAGAAATACTGAAACTGATGATTAGGAGGAAAGAGACCACTTTAGGCTAGATACTTCTATGTCCTTAGAATAACCTGGCACACCAATGTAGTGGCACCCCATTTTTCCATCATGAGCATATTAGGTAATAAAATTGGTTAATACTTTTAGAGTGAAGTGACAAAATACTCATGTATAAATTAAGGATAGTATCCCGTGGTGAGTGCCTCTGATGATGTTCTGGATCTCGCGGGCAAAATACTCACATATGATTTTGGGGATAGCATCTCGCAAAAGAATGCCTCTGATGATGCTCGTTGGTAATCTTAGTTAAAGTTGACCAATGATTGATAAAAAAACAAAAAGAAAAAAAAAGAGATGAAAGAAAAAAATATAGTAGATTAGAAAATAAATGCTCAAAAATTTCACATTCCATCCAATTCCATAATTCTTTGGACATCTTTGTATCTAATTTAAAGGGGGTGGAGAAAATCTAAAAGTTAAATCTTTATTAACCTTTACTTGGACTGAATATGATTTGGGATTAGGTTGAACTTGATTTTTCTAGAGTGGGACACATAGGCTGGCTGAACTATATCCGGTAAATTATAAATACCTTGGGGGCTCAAAGGTTAGTGGTTGGGTTTAGTCGGACCAAAATACCGATAATTGCTACCGGGAGTGTGATTGACTATGGAAAATATAAAATTGGAAAATTATGAGTTGTAAAAATCAATTTCCTGGTAATGATTCCATTGCAATATTTTTCGAGGACGAAAAAAGAGTCAGTGTGGGGATGTTTGATGTGTTGCAAACTAATCTCATTTTCCCGGTCTTTTATATACTTATTTGTGTCAATTTGAGTCGGTTTTTTATTAGTTTTAGTTTCTTTTAGTATAGTTTGAGATATTGAGTCTTTATTTATGTTTTTATTTGTTTTGTAGGTTAATAGTAAAGTCCCGGGGCCAAACGGAATAAAGTGGAGAAAGAAAACAAGAAAAAAATAAAAATGCTGAATTAAAAGGAAACAGGCGATACGCCAACTTCATTTTAAATGGAAGAGGCGATACACCTAAATGTAAAAATGGAAAAAGTCAAATTTTTTTTGACCCGACTGTTTTGTCGCTTAGTGGGTCCAAGCGTATCGCCTACAAGTTATCTCCAAGCGATACGCTTGGAGGGTATTCGGCCGAGAAAACCATAAATTTTCTTATAAATTAGAATTGGAGGGTTCCATTCGCGATATTACGACTTCCAGACGAATTCCAGAGCGACCAGAGGCGATTTTCAAAGGAGGAAGGAGCTGTGATCAAGGAGAAGCATCGGGGGATCAAGGAGAAGCATCGGGGGATCAAGAATTCACTAAAAATCAATATCCGGTTCTTCCGATTTCTTTAGTTTCATTACAAACTCCTAGTTTCTATCATGTTCTTGAACCAAGATCTAGAATTTATTATGTTTTATATTTTAAACATGATTGTAGGCTAAGTTGATTGTACCATCTAGGCCGTTTTGATGAGTAATTGATGCTTTGACTTTATTTTTGGCTTCTAGTTAATTGATTGATGTTGCAATTCTATTAAACTCTAATGATTGCCACGTTTGATGCATATGTGTGTTGTTGAGCAAATCCATAGTTGATAATTAATGCATGGTTTACCCGTGAATGTCTTTCTGTTTAGGTAAATTATCTAAAGTAGTCACCCTATAGGGTTAATTGCAATAGAGTAGTTTAGGGTTTCTCTTGAACTATTGTGTTGATTGTTAATTAAGGCTTTGATTGCAATGCACTGCCTATTCTGAGACTCAAAAGGTAAAGAATTGTCGGGTAGTTGGGTTGGTTAAGGAACTAGGTTAACATTGTCTCAAAAGGAAGTGTCCTAGGAAATTGGTCAACTTGTTATTCCGTGTCATTCATGGTAGTTATTGGTAGCTCCTGCTAGCCTAGGGTGCCTTAGATTGTTTCAAGGGTGGTTAGGTTTAGTTGAGGTAGGATGTAACCAAAAGGTGAACTCATGTTAGGGCGTTAGAATTGTTGTCTAGGATGGACTTAAAAGGTGAACTAGCCACCATCAGATTAGCTAAAGCCGAGGTAAAGTTTAAGTGTTAGTTACGAATCTTGGTCTAGGTGGTATATTTTTCATCATCTGAATTTCTCCAAATGGTTTCATGTTCTCTTTTGCTAGTTGCCTTCATTAGTTAATTTAGTTAAATTATTCCTAAAAACCAAATTCACTCAAATTTCTATTCCTAGGTCCTAGGTGATGAGCGAATTGGAATGAATTCCTAAGGCCTTTATTTATAGCCTTGGATAACCTCCTTACTTTGTAATCCCACCAATGTGGGATACATGCAAAATTTCGAAATTCCCTTATGCCTAAGGGATTTTCGAAATCTTCCATGTGGGATAGATAATTTCCTAATTTAACCAACTATTGATTAATTATTATATATCCCTTTCAATTAGAAAACTGTTAATTAACCTCCCAAATAGTTTTTGTCTAGTTAATTATTAGACCATAATAATTAACAAACTATTTCTTTTCCCATTTTATGAATTCTCCATATGTCGAGTCTTGAGGGCAACCCAAAAGGACTGTGCTGCTATCAATTATAGTTATAGGCTTAGACACCTAATCCAACAGTCTCCCACTTGGATAAGTCTAATAACTATTATTGCCATTGTAACTTCCTAATTGATCAGCAAATTGTAGCTTCCAACGAACGCTGTCGAACTCTGACCTAGTCAGTTATGTGTCCTAAGATAAGAGATCATATAATCCTTCGTTCTACAAGATATCATTCGAACATGAGACATGGAATATAATCAATCTCATTGTTCAGTACTTTGTTTCCCGATTTCCGATTTGTAATGACTTTAGAACTTCCAATCGAACACATCAATTCAGTTCTGACCGGGCCCGGCACTAGAAGTCAACATCAAATTACCGAGGGGCCCAAAGATATCGCTTTTCCCGTTAGGGCAAAAGGAACGAATAAACTTTGAATTATATGCTTGCACCATCTACTCATCAAATCATGCACAACAATACGTTTTATAACATCGAGTTACCAATGCGTTTACGTGTCATCAATGCACAACTGACTTTTAAACCACAACTCATATATCTCCGTTTAAAGATTATAAGATATTATCGTCTCAGAATTACCCGTGATAAATTCCATGAAGTAATTCTCTGAGCGTGGGTTAATCCAATACTTAAATCTCTATTTCAAAGTACTCATGAATATTGCAGCAATGCCATTGCCATGTCTAACACTCCTTTAGACAATCTACAATTCCATTTATGACAGTCTTAATTCACCACTTACTTCCAAAAGTATGATTGACTGTGGAGTTTTTGAATAATCTAATCATTCGGGAAGTAAAACATGCAAAACACAATAATAAACAATTGACAAAAGGTAGTAAACAAACTCATAAATAATTCTCCATTATTCAATCACCAAAAGTCAATTACATTTACTTTGTAATAAGTTTCAACCTAACTACTAAAAATAACATCATCCTTCAGACCAATGCCTCTAGCATGCTGATGGTGTCGGATCCTACTCAGGCCCTTTGTGAATGGATCTGCAGGATTCTCTTCAGATGATATCCTCTTCACAACGAGGTACCCTTCTTCTACCTTGTGTCTGATGAAATGGTACTTTCTGTCGATATGTCTTGAATGGCGATTATCTCTTGCATCCTTTGCCAAAGCAACCGCCCCTTCATTATCACGGAAAAGTTCCACTGGCTCCTTTATGGTCGACATGACTCCAAGATCTCCGATGAAATTCTTCAGCCAAATTGCCTCCTTTGATGCTTCGCTTGCTGCTATGTACTCTGATTCACAAGTAGAATCAGCCACTGTCTCTTGCTTGGAACTTTTCCAAGTAACTGCTCCTCCATTTAAGGTAAAGATCCAGCCAGTTTGAGAATGGAAATTATCCATATCTGTCTGAAAGCTGGCGTCACTATACCCAGTCACTCTCAATGTATCACAGCCACCAAGTACTAGGACCCAGTCCTTAGTTCTTCGCAGATACTTGAGAATATTCTTAACCGCTACCCAATGAGCTTTACCTGGATTTCCTTGATAACGACTGACCATGCTCAAAGCAAAAGACACATCAGGGCGAGTACATGTCATTGCATACATGATAGATCCAACGGCGGAAGCATATGGAACTCTACTCATTTCTGCTATCTCTTCATCCGTACTCGGGCTCTGACTTTTACTTAGCTTGGTATTACTCTGGATGGGCAAATCTCCTTTCTTGGAGTTCTCCATACAGAATCGTTTCATTACTTTATCCAAATACGTACTCTAATTCAATCCAATTAGCCTTTTACTTCTATCCCTTGAAATCTTTATTCCTAGAATATATGCAGCCTCTCCTAGATCCTTCATAGCGAAACACTTTCCAAGCCAAGACTTAACATCTTGCAAGGTTGGAATGTCATTTCCTATAAGAAGTATGTCATCAACATATAATACCAGGAAGGTGACTATACTCCCACTAGCTTTGACATATACACAGGACTCATATTCACTTCTAGAGAAGCCACACTCTTTGATTTTCTCATCAAAGCAAAGATTCCAACTGCGAGACGCTTGTTTTAATCCATAAATGGATTTTTCAAGCTTGCACACTCTATTGGGGAACTTAGCATCTACAAAACCTTCTGGCTGACTCATGTAAACATCTTCAGCCAACTTCCCGTTTAGGAAAGCGGTTTTGACATCCATCTGCCAAATTTCATAGTCATGAAACGCAGCTATGGCTAGCATTATCCTAATAGATTTTATCTTAGCCACTGGTGAGAAGGTCTCATCATAGTCAATCCCTCGGGTTTGAGTAAATCCCTTCGCCACCAGTCGGGCTTTGAATGTGCATACATTACCATGCATATCTGTCTTCTTCTTGAAGATCCATTTACAACCAACCGTCTTCCGACCAGGTTGTTGATCAATCAAATTCCAAACTTGATTGTCGTACATGGACTTGATCTCGCTGTCCATTGCCTCTTTCCATTTTGCTGCCTCAGGGCCTGCCATGGCTTCCTTGTAGTTAGTTGGCTCATCCAAATTTACCAGTGTATTATCACTGATAAACGTGTCCTCGTCTGTAGTTATATGGAAACCATAGAACTCAGGTCGCATGCTAACTCTACCAGAACGCCTAAGAGGTAATGAAGTGTCAATCGGTTCAACTGGAATCTCTTCCTCTGGTTGAACCCTAGTGGTTTCAAAGGTTCCTTCATCGCCTGACTCTTGAATCTCTTCAAGGTCAATGGTGCTCCCACTGTCCTCTTTGCATATGAGCTCTCTCTCTCGAAAGACTCCTCTTCGTGCTACAAAGACCACGTTTTCACTAGGTCTGTAGAACAAATATCCAAAGGACTTCTGTGGATAGCCGATGAAATTACATCGCTCACTACGAGGTTCAAGCTTATCATGAGTTTCTCGTCTAACGAAAGCTTCACAACCCCAAACCTTAATATGTGCTAACGAGGGAACTCTTCCTGTCCACATTTCGTGAGGTGTTTTGGCAACCTTCTTTGTTGGGACAAGATTAAGAATGTGGGCGGCAGTCTCTAAGGCATACCCCCAGAATGAGATTGGAAGTGAAGCTCGACTCATCATGGAACGAACCATGTCCAACAAAGTTCGATTGCGTCTCTCAGCTACACCATTAAGTTGTGGTGTCCTAGGAGGTGTCAATTGTGAAACTATTCCACATTCCTTGAGATAGTCGTTGAATTCGATACTAAGATACTCTCCGCTTCTATCTGAACGGAGCATCTTTATCTTCCTGCCTAATTGATTCTCGACTTCTTGCTTAAACTCTTTGAACTTTTCAAAGGTTTCTGACTTATGTTTGATTAAGTAGATATAACCATATCTGCTATAATCATCAGTAAAAGTTACATAGAATCGATTAGCATCTCTTGTGGATGATCTGAAGGGCCCACACACGTCTGTGTGTATAAGATCCAACAAACCTTCACCTCTTTCACAAGATCCAGTGAAAGGCGATTTTGTCATCTTACCCAAAAGACAAGACTCGCATGTATCATCTGGTCTTAGGTCAAATGATTCCAACACCCCATCCTTTTGGAGTTGTTCCATACGTTTCTTATTAATGTGTCCAAGACGACAATGCCACAAACATGCTTTGTCTATACCATTAGACGAATCAATTTGAAATACACTATTACCTAAATTGTCTACACACATCACAGTTTCATACACACCATTACAAGGTAAAGCTTCAAAATAGAAAACACCATTTTTGTAAGCAGAAATAGAACCATTCTCATCATTGAAAGAAATATCTAAAACCTTGTTTGAACAATGCATGAAAAGAGATAATGTTTCGTGTCATTTCTGACGAGTAGCAACAATTTAATAAATCCAAACTAAAACCATTACTAAGCACTAGACTATAAACTCCAATCTGGGTGACAGGTGAAGATCGCCTATTCCCCATGATCAAGTTCATTCTACCATGCTCCACATCCTCACTTTTTCTTAGTCCCTGCAAAACAGAGTAAATGTGGATTCCACATCCTGTATCAAGGACCCAAGAATTAGAAGATAATGAGTTCTTAGATAAAATAGTGTATGTACCTGCAGAAGATGGTTTCACTTTGCCATCCTTAAGATCTTGCAGATACTTTGGGCAGCTTCGTTTCCAATGCCCCTTTTCGTTGCAATAGAAGCAAGTGGCCTCTTTAGGATCAGAGATAGGGGCAACATCAGAACTGGATTTTATATGAGACTTTCCCTTCCAGTTTTGTTTGGGAGGACCTTTCCTCTTCTTCCCCTTTCCTTGACCAATGGCTAGAACGGGAGTATTAGCAGGAGCAGTGGCAACACC
The DNA here is from genome assembly GCA_039602395.1 of Deinandra increscens subsp. villosa. Lineage (NCBI taxonomy): Eukaryota > Viridiplantae > Streptophyta > Magnoliopsida > Asterales > Asteraceae > Deinandra > Deinandra increscens. Next base: position 24,079,130 of record JBCNJP010000024.1, on the reverse strand, counting down.
TTTTCTCTTTATTCCTGTCTCAGCTGTTCTCAGGAGGTTGTGCAACTGAGCCAATGTGGTCTCAGTGTTGTTCAAATGATATGTCAAGATGAACTGATCATAACAACTTGTTAAGGAGTTCAGGACTATATCAATAGCTAATTCCTCATCAAAGTGCACACCCAACCTCAGAAGTTGATCCATGTAGCGTTGCATTCTTTGCACGTGGGCGCTAACAGATTCCCCGTCCTTCATCTTGCTTGATATGAGGGACTTTACTATGTCGTACTTTTCTTGACGAGCTCGCTTATGGTACTTTTCCATAAGGTCCTTGTTCATCTCGTACGGCCAGTAATCCTCATAGAATCTTTGCAACTCAGGGGTCATAGTGGCAACCATGATGCAAGCAACTTTGTTGCATCCTTTTCATGTTGCCTATAGGCGGCTAATTCATCAGTAGTGGCTTTCTCTTGGTCAATTTCAACTAGCTCCTTTTCAAGGACATACTCCTTGTCTTCATAACGAAGGGCCATCTTAATGTTACGCATCCAGTCGTTGTAGTTGGAGCCGTCCAATATCACCTTTGAGCAGATGCCCAACAGGGAGAAGTTGTTGTGGGTAGAGGAGGAGGAACCAGAAGCATCGGTAGGAGCAGACATTTTCTCTCTTAAAAGAAATAGTTAAAGTTAGATAAGAAAAACGAGTTTGATCCAACTATAAAATTTACAACTTAGAAGAGGGATGCCGTAATCTAATTGCAAATTTCATAAAGGTAGGTTTCCTTTTGAGATTCATTGAAACTATTCAATGACATGTTTAATCTCGGATTATGCTCTTCCATTTGTGACTGGGATACCGAGGATCACAAACAAGATGTGAATAACCATGCAAATGTGCTTGGTAACCTCAATGTCATTTATCATCTCAATTGATGTGCTGGTTAACCACACACGCTCCATCAACAATAATAATTTTTGAGATACCCATTACAACTCTTTATTAGTCCCTATTAGTGTGCTGGTTAACCACACACGCTCCACTAATGACTTATAAAGTGTAATGTGCAATTTCATGGGTTAGCATACAAATTCACATTTTTCCTAAAGTAACTAGGAATTTATAATATAAGGTTTAGTTACTTTTAATGTCATTATACTTTTAATGGGAATTAAATTTAGTCCTATCGAACCCGTTCGGCTAACGACCCTCCACTAATCAAGGAAGCGGTGGGTGAGAATGGACACCCATTCAACCACCATTTTATAGGCAGTTTCCTTATACCCCCCTTATAGACTAGCTTCGTGAATGAGGCCTACTATTGATTTGACTGACTGTTGTTCTTATACATATAATAACAATTAAGCTTTTAATCATACATATAGTATAAGGTGTATTTTTAAACTTTTAAAAATACCATTATTATATATCAATAATAATAATAATAATAATAGGATAATAAATTTAAACTATTAAATTAATCCTTATCCTAAAGGCATTCGAAACTTAGGGGGCAAGATTAGGGTTTCAAAAATCCTAATACCTAAAATCGAATGTGAACCTCCTAACAGTTCAACAATTATAGCTAATTCAATTGAAAACAAAACTCTAGCTCTGATACCACTGATGTGTTTCAGGCACTACAAGCAAACTTAAACAATTAAGGGTGCATGCAACCTAAAACATGATCTATGTTTTCACTATTGAACCTATAACTATGAACATATCATGAACCCTAGCAAACAATCAAAATAAATAAAATAAATAAATAAATAAGCTACTAAGACAGATAGGGTTACATACCTCTTAGTTGTTATAGTAAACAACTATAATAATCCTTCTTGATTTCAAGGAAGCAAGCACCACAAGCGTCGTGCCTCTAATGGGATCACACCCAAGGACTCGAAGAAGAATATAAACTAAGGGTGGGATGAACTATAAGGAGTTCTTCCACAAGGAGGGAGAAAGAAGGAGGCAAATACTCAAGCCTTGATGAGCGAATTGGAATGAATTATTAAGGCCTTTATTTATAGCCTTGGATAACCTCCTTACTTTGTAATCCCACCAATGTGGGATACATGCAAAATTTCGAAATTCCCTTATGCCTAAGGGATTTTCGAAATCTTCCATGTGGGATAGATAATTTCCTAATTTAACCAACTATTGATTAATTATTATATATCCCTTTCAATTAGAAAACTGTTAATTAACCTCCCAAATAGTTTTTGTCTAGTTAATTATTAGACCATAATAATTAACGAACTATTTCTTTTCCCATTTTATATATTCTCCATATGTCGAGTCTTGAGGGCAACCCAAAAGGACTGTGCTGCTATCAATTATAGTTATAGGCTTAGACACCTAATCCAACACTAGGTTGTATCTAGCTTCGTAGTGTCCTTAGGTTTGATATCCGGTCTTCCTTAGCTATTCTGCAATCCGACATGTACACTTGCCTTTAGGGTTCGGTTAAGTTTAGGAGTTTCGGTAAAATTAGGTGTGTCTAGGTCTAGGTTAGGTCTAGGTATTTTAGTTATTTTTAGGTACATTCCGAACACATCATGTAGCAAACAAGGACTTGGATGAAAATGAAACGAAATGAAAACGAGATGGGATTATACCTTTAGAGAGGGTTGCATATACCCGATAGCCAAGGAATTATCTTCGGGGTCTTGAGTTGATTCTTGGTGAGGTGAAGAGAGACGCCAATGTGACCAGAGGTGGTGGATGAGGGTGAACCGTGCTTCTAGATGTGGTGTGCATGGAGGTAGAGGGTTTCCTAGGGAGGTCCAAGAGAGGCGAGTGTGTCTTGTATAGGATCCGAGAGGTGATGAGTTATCAGTTATGGGAGGTTGAATGGTGGTGAAGTGGTGATGTGAGTGATCCGTAGTCGAGAGAGGGATAGATAGATCAAGAGAGGGTTTGGGGTGTGGTGTAGAGTGTAAATGAAGTGGTCGGTGGTTGTTGTTATAGAACCGGACAAGGAGCTGTTAGAGGGGAGAAAGAGAGAGGGTCATGGGAGTGTGTGAGGATAATGAAAATGAGTGAGCATCGGATCGTCTACTCGATCTAGCTAATCGGACATCGAAACGTAATTAACCGATTGATTTATTGATCAATGAAGAACAATTACAACCAGTAAACACTCAGATACAGACTTAGAGAATACACACTCAGAAACACACACTCAACAGATCTCACACGCTCAGAACTCTCACAATTACAAAGACCAAACATCTATATATACCCGCTGGTCCGAGCTTCGGCCGAACCTCAGGTTCGGCCAGTCCGAACTTCAGGTTCGGACCTAGTTCGGCCAGACCTAGTTGACTTGATCTTGTACATTATCTGATACTTCACACGACGCACATATCAGGTATCAACAAACTCCCCCTCTTCGTGTGCAGTATCCCTTCAACATCATCAACTTTGTATCTTCAACCAAGCTCCCCCTCAAGTGTAGAATCCGTTCGTTCAATGAAATGAATCTTCAAACAAACTCCTCCTCAACTCGATCGTAGCTTGATCTTGAATACTTGATGACATTTTAGTGTATCTCTGGTCTTTCATCTACATCTTCAGAAGACTTGAAGTTATGATATCTTGCACATAGCAACTAGCTCAAACATTTAAATAATCTTGGCGCAAAACGTCTCTTTGAGACTCCAAGATATGATTTTGAAAGTTGATTTGTATCACGTGTTGATCAGATCGAAAATAAAGCAGAAACAAAATCTTTTTGGTTTTTCGAAGTTTATGCTAAAACACACCGAAAATCTTTTTGACTTATCTTGATAAGAAATGAAATTGCAATACAAAATCAAACACTATTTTTGATATGAAAAAGATCACTATATGGGATCATATTGAACAAAACGCACTGAACTGCACTTCAATTTCAATTAATCGAAGCACATAAGTCATGCTGATTGCTGGTATAATTTGTCCAACTTAAACTCAGGCTAAATCATACTCATAACATCTTGATATGTTAAGGTATTGATTAGATTTGCTTTGACCAGTGTATCCCACACTATCAGACATAAACTGACATTTTCAGCTTTTCTTTTCTTTTCCTTTTGTGTGATAGCACTTGTCATTTTTCACAATGCATAATATTTTCATGATACAGTCAACTGTGTTCCATGCAAAAAGAAACAAGAACGTTAAGTCGTCTACCTTAAGGTCGATCTTTCGATACGCAGATAAGGCCTCGGATTTAACAAAATAAGAAAATAAAACAAGTTGAAATTGTATAACCCAACAACAATCAGGTCGGTACTCCCGTACACGCAGAGAAAGTCCGATGAGTTATACGAAACACCAAAGAAAATAAAGCAGAACGTCAAACGAACAACGATCAGGTCGATCTTTCGATACGCAGAGAAAGTCCGATCGTTTGACAAAATAAAGAAAAATCAAACAAGTTTAAATCTTTGCAAAATGAACACATGTATACACAGTGACTTCTCATTTTGAATTTCACACTTATTTTTCTTTTTGTGTCATGAAATATGCATCAAGATGTTATCCACATGGTCAAGCATTAGTATTTAGTGTATATCACATATAAATACTTTCTGATTTGCCGAGCCTGCCAAACATATCCAACAATGATCTTATGGCTCTTTCATCTACTCTATCCATGAGTCAGATACGTAAGCCAATGTACCATCATTTCCCAATGATCAATTTCTCACAATTTTATATATTTGGCATGTATTCACCTTCCTTCATTATATATTTGGCATGTATTCACTTTCTCCCCATAACATGCATTTTCTCAATTACTCCCCCTTACTTACAATTCTCCCCCTTAAAATGAAAACTCTATTTTTGAATTTTCATTTTACACAAAAACAAGACTCTACTTTTGGTTTTTTTAAGAAAAATTTGGAAGTAAAGAAAAGTGATCAATCAACACGGATAATTTGCAGATTTAGAATGTAGAAAATTTGCAGGTTAGAAAGATTTATCATGAAAATTAAAATTAAGCAGAATACTCCTCCATCAACAACTTTGCAATCGTCGATAGGTCTTCTAGAAGTACCTGCACACTGGTCAAACTAATTAGTCCAAAAATGACCCGAAGCGAATCGCTTCTAGTCGACCAGTGTCCTTGTTTTATTTATAAACCACCTTAGGTTTCCATTGTTGTTGTTTTGGTAATTCAGTTTTTGAGGAAACAATCACAGGTGACTGTGATGAGGAACCTACACTTTGATCCTTTGAGAATAGTGTAACAAAACGTTTTTGTTTATGATAAAATGTAGGCTCAACTTCATCAAAAACTCTGCCTTGTTCATCAAAGAACTTTGTTGTGGCAAGTTTACCAAAAACTGATTTCTTGTGAAATCTTTGGGGTGACGTAGCACGTATTGGAAAATCTTTTGCCATATGCCCTGGGCGATGACAAATATAACAGATTCCTATCGTTTTGTCCCATCTTTGATGTACCTGCGAGGAGCACACATGAATATCTCGAACATGATCATAATGAGAATCATATACCTGATGCCTGTGATCATGTACCCATTTGGATGTAGGGATTTGAGATTGAGAACTTTCAGAAGAAATAGTAGCTTTCACAAAGACCTCAGCAATCTTCCGAGCATCAACACAATGAAGTGGAAATTCTTTGTCAGAAAATAATTGATCTGAACCCTTGAGTTTGTAAAACCGCTCGGGTTGAATTTTATCAGCTTGAAAAACTCCCTTCTTCATTTGTTTCATCTTTAATTTCTTCAAATCATAAGATGAGGATGCTGGAACCTTCTCAGCTTTGTCTTTCATCCCGTAAAAACCCAAACCTTCATGCTTTCCAGAAATCTTCTCCTCAGATGAACAATGTCCATTCTTTGCTAATCGAGAAAATTCAGCTTTTACTTCGGTTACATTCTTTTGATCATAAAAGATCGTTTCATCAAACTCAGGTTGAGACCGAATCTTGTCACTAGAAGTAGCCGACTTCTCATTATCAGTAGAAGATGAACCAGATACAAACTTTGGTGCAGGAGAAACTGTAGATTTCTTTTCCTTCTTTTTCTTATTCTTTCTGTTCTTCTTCTTCATCACAACCTTCTCATTCTCAACAGTAGATGATGAAATTTTTGAATAATCAAAGTCATCAACTTGCGCCTTCACATCTTTGATAGCTTCTTTGATATGAGCAGGGGGTGATGCAGTCTTATCAAACATTTTCTCAAAATTTTCATCGTTAGCTAAGAAGCTTGTGTAAACTTTAGAATTTGAAACATTATTGAGCAATCGATTAGCACCAACGACTTGAACTTTCAGATCAGAAATTTTCTGTTGAGCCTCAGCAAATTCCTTTTCTTTAACAATTAGTCGCGTCGCAACTTTGTGAGTTTCAAATTTTAGCAAACGAAGATTATCAAGTCCTTCAAATAATTCCTTCTTCAATTTATCTTCATTACGCTTTTGAATCTCCAAATTTGCGGCTTGAACTTTATTGACACGAACTAACTCCCGCTTCTCATCCAACAACTTTTTCATGTCAATTTGATATGCTTTAATCTTAGCTGTTGATTCTTCAACATTCTTTGTAAGTAGATCAAGCTTGACTTTTGATTTATCAAATAAATTCGTGAAATCAGAAGCAGTATCCTCCGCTTCATCCTTCCATTTCTTGACTTCTTTTACCAAGTCATCCCTTTCTTCACCGATCTTAGCCTTTGCAGTTTCCATATCCCTTTTATCTTGTTTAGAAAGTTCTAAAACTTCTTTCAACAATCTGATCTCTTTAAGAAAACATTCATTCCTCATACCCAATTCCTTCTCATTGTTTTTAGACACTTCTAACTTTGCCTTTACATCCTTGAATTCCTCAGAAAGCTTGTGAATTTTAAGCAATAACGAAGTATTTTCTTTCAGCAGACTCTCCATATTCTCAGCCGATTCATAAGAACTTGGATTTGAACTAGTATCAGAACTAGTGTCTGAACAGAAATCCTCTTGGTGATCATGAGTAACTATCAAGGCAGATGAATCATACCCAAATTGTTGACCCCAATCATAAACACCATCATGTTGAGCCGTTAAAGCTGTTGTTTTGCTGGTGTTACTAGTAGATGGTTGAGTAAAACCAGGTTTGGGTGATTGAGTAAAACCAGGTTTGCTTGCATGTGCCTGTTGACACTCTTTGGCAAAATGTCCAAGCTGCGAGCATTTATAACATTTCAACTTAGATTTATCAAAACCCAATTTATCACTAGAAAAATTTCTTCCATGTTTCTTGAAAAATCTCTTAGATTTTTGACATAACAAAGCATACTGCCAAGATATATCCAATTCAGTTAGTTGATCATCATCAAGAGCATCAAGATCATCACTGGTTAACTTTGCATTAGCAACATTCTTGATAATCGAACCAAAAGATGATGAGATCAAAGCAGAAATCATTTTAGCACAATCTTCTATTGATTCAGCAGAAAAGGCATTCTGATTTGAAAAATTTGGAATTGTAAAGCTACAACCTCGTGAAGATTTGTTATCCGAATTATCAGGAATTCCAGTCAAGAAGGCTGTACTTGGTGCAGAACTCAGACTTGGTTTAGCTTTAACATTCATGCTTGCCGTATTTTCACCATGATACAACTCAGGATGTTGCAAAGTAGCAGTTGACTTCTTTGAATTTAACATTTCCATTTCACGAGCATGAAGTTTTCCAGTAAGCTCGTGAAACGTCATGGTAGAATAATCCTTGTCATGAGTGAGCAGCAAAACATAATTCTCCCACTTTTCGGGTAAAGCTTCCATAATCTTCTCTATCAAATCAGCATCAGATTTCTCAATACCAACTACCTTTAATTCACTCATTAGATGTGAAAACCGTGAAACGAGTGCAATAATGTTCTCATTCTCATAGTTTTGAAAATTATCAAATTCTTTGTTCAATACTTTCTTCCGACTCTTCTTGTAATCATCATTACCCTCACATCTTGCTGAGAGAGCATCCCACAATTGCTTTGATTTCCTACAAGTGCTGAATTGATGTAACAATTCAGTAGGTAAAGCCATTGTAAGATAACCATAAACTTTCTTTTCAAGCTCATAACTTTTCCTTTCAGCAGCATCAAAATCTTGAAGTTCCTTATAATCTCCTTCTTCTGTTGGTCGTTCATACAACTTTCGAATCGGAATCCATAGATCAATATCATTTGTGCTTATGTATGCAGAAAACCGTTTCTTCCAATTTTGATAATCTTCTAGCTTCAACAATTTGGGAACTTTCTGACTTGTTCCAATTTTATTATCAAAATTCAATATGGTTTGCATCGCACTTTGCATTGCAGCAAACGCATGAAATTCCGACATCGTTGAACAACTTTTAAATTCTGTCGGCCGAACCTGCTCCGATCCTAACACAGAACTCCGAACTCTGTCTGAACCTAGAATCAAAGTCCGAACTAGCTCCGAAACAATTTGAACTGTCCGAACTCTTCAAATACGCCGATCTAGCACCGAACTACCTCCGAACTTTGACCGAACGTGAATGAACTCCGAACTTGACCAAGATAGTCTGAACCCTGACCGAGACAGCTCCGAACCCTGACCGAATATCGACCGAACTTCAAGTTCGGAGTAGTTACTCCGAACCTGATCAGAAGACTCCGAACTTCGAACCCATTTTTCAAAAACGCACGAAAATGGACGGATTTTGACGAAAATCGATACTGTGAGTCAGAAAAACCAATAGAAAGTGATTTAGAAACAGATTTGACACCAAACACTCGATAGAATTGATGAAAAACACGAAAACAATCTCGAAAAACATGAAAAACGCTTCAAAAATCCGAAAATAGCAACCACAGATCAGTAGAGTGAACCAGAAAGCTCTGATACCACTTGAAAATGAGTGAGCATCGGATCGTCTACTCGATCTAGCTAATCGAACATCGAAACGTAATTAAACGATTGATTTATTGATCAATGAAGAACAATTACAACCAGTAAACACTCAGATACAGACTCAGAGAATACACACTCAGAAACACACACTTAACAGATCTCACACGCTCAGAACTCTCACAATTATAAAGAAAAAACATCTATAAATACCCGCTGGTCTGAGCTTCGGCCGAACCTCAGGTTCGGCCAGTCCGAACTTCAGGTTCGGACCTAGTTCGACCAGACCTAGTTGACTTGACTTGTACATTATCTGATACTTCACACGACGCACATATCAGGTATCAACAGATAAGACCTATGGCCAATGGTAGTGGTGGTCTTTGCATGCAATTTCATTGGGTGGTTCAAGGATTTTCTAGGATTCACAAGAAACCCTTCCTATTGGGTGGTTTCCATGCATGCATTCTCATTGGCCAATGTAGGAGACAATATTTCATTTTAGTCCCTCAAATTTACCTAAGTGTCATTTGCTTCACAAAGGAATCCTAGGGTGATTGGTTAGGCTATAACCCGAACCGGGTTTATGAGAGGAAAAGGGATAACCGAGTTGAGTTCCTATGGCTATCGGGCTTAAAATATCCCCACCAGCCCCAAAGGGTTTAGGCCCTTATGGTGGTTGGTTAATCGGTTACGGCCCAATATGGGTTTTGGAGAGGCCCAAACACTTGAGTGTAAGTGTTTGGCCCAAATTTAGAGTCTTAATGGGCCTTGGTGACCCGTAGGCTCTAAATTGGCTTATTGGGCTTAGGAGGCCCGGATATAGCTAATAGATCAACTAAATGGTCTTTACAGTCCATGTATCACTTATTGGACCTTAGTGGCCCACATGTGTTTGATTGGGCTTGCTATATGTTCATTGGGCTTAGTGGTGAACTAATGGGCTTGAGATTGAGCTATTGAACTTGATAGGTGAAAGCTGGATAATGTTGAGAATAGGAATTTGTAACACCCCGACCGACGGCGGAATACGTCAGGACACGATGATTGTCCAGTTGCACACAACACTATTAAAGGTTGCGATATTCTTAATCATACCATTTCATCAATACAAGTAATACATAATTCTATTATCGTATTACAATACTAATAACACATTATCTCGTTATGATTAGGTCTCACTAGGTCCGCATGCATCCTAAGATGTCATCATCATGAAATCATCATCTTGCAACAAAACCTACAACATGTACAAAGTAGGGTCAACTACAAATAGTTGGTGAGTAAACATAGGTTTGATATACTATGATAGATTAACATGCGATCTACGAATCATATGACATTTTGATATGATAAACAAGTTTTGATATAGAACACATAATATGGCGTAATCCTACCCTTGACAAATAAGGCTTCCAATCACCCAACGCCAGTTACCGGTCAAGTTAGGTGTGCTGCCAAACCAATAGATCTATTATTTTAACCTCGGCCTTTTTAGTGTTAATAATTATGCCTTGAAATTGACATTGACATTGAAATTGACATTGACATTGACATTGAAATTGACATTCACATTCACATTGAAATAGATCCACACAAGTTCAGCATACTAGAAAACACATAACAATCATAGAGTTCGCATGAAATATGTAAGTATTGAAATAGATACTTGAGATTGATACGGTGTACATGTAGCGCCCCAAAACGATAAAAGAAAAGGGGATATGAATACTCACCTGGAGATACTGACGGACAATGATACCAACTAATGAGATAGCTAGACCCCGAGGATAACCTTGACAACTAGAGGATGATAGAGAATAAGTGAATACGTGATTTCACTTTATGACACACAATGATACAATCGATACGACAAACGTTGGTGATGGTGATTCGTACGCTTACGAGGTCAACCCTAAGCTAGGTACGCAAACATAGTATCCTAGAGTTATGCACATTCATCATGAAGGTCGATTTAAATCAACAACATAACTATGTCATCACGTGCACAATCTTTCATACAATTTCATCATGAGAAACCCTAGATCTATTCATCAAGATACATGTGTGTCATAAATCTAGTCATGTTTCCATATAAAAGTCCAATCTTGTTTATACTTCACATAGATTTACTAATAACAAACATGCATGGCATAGATCTAACCTTAATCCAACATAAATACACAACCTTGATCATGAATCATGTAGATCTATTAATATTCAACATGCACGACATGGATCTAACCCTAATCAAGCATACAGTTGCAATCTTGATCATGAATCACGTAGATCTAACAATATTCCACATGCATGACGTAGATTTAACCCTAATCTAGCATAAAGTAGCAATCTTGATCATGAATCACATAGACCTAACAATATTCCACATGCATGACATAGATCTTGCCTTAACCTAACATAAAAATGTAATCTTGATCATCAATCACATAGATCTAGCAATAACCAATACACATGATGTAGATCTAACCCTAATCCATCATAAAAATGAAAACTTGATCATGAATCTCATAGATCTAGCAAGAATCTTCATGCATAACATGGATCTAGCCTTAAACTATCATAAAGTTGCAATCTTTGATCAAATAAACCATGGATCTATCATCATACATCATGCATGGCATTATTCTAACCTAAACTTAGTATAAAGTTCAGATCTTGACAAAGAGAAACATAGATTTGAGAAGATAGAAACATAGCTACGAGAATACATACCAAAAGGATGAAAACCGACACAAATCTAGCCTTAAAAGCCTCAAAATTTAGCCTTAGAAGCTCCAAGAATGCTGGGTCTAGGGTTTCCAGCCGTTTAGGGGCTGTAGGAGGAGAGGGGGAGGTGCAAATAAGGAGCATGGAACTTAATGTGTTTAAATAGGTGGCCAACTAGGTTTTTGATGGAAAAGGACCAGCAAGCATATTGCCTAGAGCTTGGGGAGGCTCAAAGCGATACGCCTAGAGCTCCCCGGTGCTAAGGCTTTATCGCTTGCTCGTTTCGCGTGTTCATTTTGTCGTTTTTCGATGTTTTCGAGTCCCATTTCCACATTCCATCTTGTTCACCACATTTAATCCACTCAGAACAAATATAAATACGTCACATAACTCATAACGATGCACAAATTAGGTCAATTTATACATTTTGGTCGGTTTTGGCGTACGTATCGATTTTGGGCAATTCACCAACGATTTGTGACCCAATTAAGTGAGTGATGACTCGGGACATCCTAAAAGATTGTAAGACTCCTAAATATGCCTAATTTGACTTACGATACTCAAACACGAGATTACCGGTAAACAACGGATCGCGTATCGAAATCACATAAAAGCTACAGATTCTCTTTGTTTTCAAATTAAGGAGTTTAATTTGGATCCAATTGTTTTTAATTAAGTATTTCAATTTGAATAATCATTATATGTCACACCCCCAAATAACCACTAACGGAGTTTATACCGTTAAGGGGTGCGAGCAAACCAGGACCACAACCATTATTTACAAATACTAAACGAATCAGAGTTAGTCCAAACACATGTCATAAATTGAAGTCTCAAAATACGCAGCGGAAAAATAACATCTTAGCACTAACCACGTGCTTTACAAAATCATTGTTTTAAATTCCCAATTAAGTTTAAACAAAATTTAAAATTGTCTTCACGTGCCATGCCAACCCGCTTCGGATACTCCTCAGCGATCTGCAAAAGTTTAAACCACGCAAGTGTCAACCTAACGGTTGGTGAGTTCACAGTGGGCATGTCATGCAGCGGCCCGGTCTCATAAGCGTATGTATCAACGTATAAATAAGTAATAGTTTTGCAAAACAATTGCCAAGTGTTGAATTATCGAATATGCACTAGTTAAGTAAAGATTAAAGCGGTCAACCGATATCGCGGGTAGCTAATCCGGTTTCCATGCACTAAGGAAGTTCGTACCAAAGCTGACATAACAGAGTTCGGCATTTGCCGATGGTTTGTGCCTCCAGTTGTGTTCCTCATGGGACCCACAACTAAAATAGGCTGATATTGAACTCCGTTCGGCCTCCAACCGGTTGGCTACACATTTGTGTACCGCGGAGCAGGGTTGTCAACCCTCAGTAGATCTACCCAACATCCCCTCGCTTCACGAATTAATGGTACTAAATTGTTGAGGACTTTTAAGTTTCAAGGCATCCTTAAAAATCATGTGATATCATTTGGTTTAGACTTTAACCTACACTAGTCATATTAAAAATCGTTTATCCTGGATTTCCTTTGAAATACTAAAAAGAGTTTAAGTGTCAAAATAGTTGTTCCGGATTTCATTTGAAATCCAAATTGAGTTTAAGCATTAAATAGTTGGTTGCGGATTTCATTTGAAACCCCAAGGATGGACAGTTGCAAGTGCTTCCCATAAAACACTCCAATTTCCATAACAGATATCCCATTTGGCGATACCTCGAAATGTCAGTGTTATCTTTCGTTTAGTAAATTCGTTGTGACCCAAACGGGCTCACAAATAAAGGGTTTGTGAAACTCACCTTAGATTGCTCAGCTACACTTGCTAAATAGCCCAAGTGTTTGTTTGCTTAATGAAGACCTAGAAACACGTTTAGGTCTTAAGTATTAGTTTTGTGTCTAATCTTTAACTACGTCACTATGGCCCATAACATAGCACGTTGGAACTACGACTCGACATACCGACACACAACACCGATGGTTGATCATAAACAAGGGTTCACATAACTCAGAAATCAAAGCAGGTTTCATCATAACATAATCATGCAAGTCATGGCATAACATTTAAATAAGTTGCACAAGTTTGGGTTTTGGTCAGATCATAGTTTCGCTAAGCAGTTTCGCTATGCAGTTTCGCTGCACAGTTTCACTGTGTGCACGGGTAGCACTTTCGCTAGGCAGTACCCGATGACACGGTTTCGCTAGCTAGTTTCGCTTGAAACTGATGACACAGTTTCGCTAGCCTAGCTTCGCTCGAAACTGGTTTGAACTTTCGTTCAGGGACAAGGTCTATGGTTGTTTCGCTCGGTAGTTTCGTTCAAGCAATACACAGGCGACACTATAGTTTCGCTACATACTTTCGCTGGATGAATATTCAAAGGGATCTGCGAAACTACAGTTTCGCCTAAAGAAGGCCCAGTTTCGCTAGTCGCTAAAAACCCATAAATTTGACTGAAAATCTTTCTACCAGTTTCCATACTTCATGTAATTCATTATCTAGCATGTATAAACATTTACCAACATTAAACAGTAAGATTTAGCACCTTAAACATGGATTTTCATCATCAAGTCATCAAGAACACATTTTAAGCATAAATTGACCTAACTAGCATAAATCTTCATTATGGCATGATTTTACACGTAAAGTTGCAGACTTTAAGATAGATCTAGCATTCCTAAGCATTATACTAGAAGATCAGGTCATTACATGGAGGTTTAGGCATGCTTTTTAAGAAAACACATAAGATATGCATAAAAAGATGATTTTTGAGACTCACGGTTCGATCTAGGATCCGAATGGATGATGTCTCGAGGCTGAGATCACGTCGGCTCGTGGTGCTTCTACAACTGACCAGAAATTCCAGGAGAGTGTGTGTGTTTAGTGTGGAGTATGCAAAATGATGAAGATTAGGGTTTTATGGTCTTTATATCAGGAGCTAGTTTCGCTGGCAGTTTCGCTGGCCAAGTGAAACTGGCTCTGAACTCATGCAAGTCAAATAGTCTAGCCGACTACCGAGCGAATCTATAGTTTCGCCCGGTAGTTTCTCTGGCAACCAGAAGAGGCAAATTTACATTCTATTATCAATACTAAATCATGCGTTTAAATCACATTGCACATAATGACAATAAATAAATAAACACATACCACATATGGACGAGTTCGGTGATCAACCAAAGGTCGTGGACGTATTCGGCCTAGTTAAGCATTAGTTACTAAGTTAACACTTATAACGTAACTAACGGAGACTGTCTAACGGAAGTTAACCTTGGAATTCTTGGATGTCACATTATATGTTATTGAAAAATGTTATTTTGGCTTATAAATACCCGAGAATTCTCCCGGTTCCAAACAATTCAATAATCGTTAAAACTCAGGGTTTCAAAACGGGTCGGGTTTTATATTCGAAAAAGTGCGGATGTTGCAGTCTCCCCTACTTTAGGGAATTTCGTCCCGAAATTAGAAGAGACTATGATTTTTTTTAAAAGGCAACTTAAAATGGTTTCATTAATATTCCTTATACTTTGATACTTGAAATGAGCCTGTATTCTCTATTACTAAACCTATTACGACGGTACCACTCTTACCCGACCTGCATGGGTTAGGTTATGATTGGTAACTTGGGGAAATGATAGGACCATGCTTTAGAGACATATCCCGCTACCTAGAGACATCACTAGCGAGGGATCAATAATTTGTGAGGACACACTATAATCGATTTAAGAACCATCCTAATAACCAACCAATGATAGAAAGAACACAGTCTCCACTACTTTAGGAACGAGCCTAATGAGAGCTAGAGATAATGGTGAGTATCATGTGCAACATATTTATTAAGGCAAACATTGACATCACATAGATTCACATAATTCACCACACTTGATAGCACCAATATCGATTCGCATAGATTACCATATTTGATAACACCACATTGAGATCCACCAACACCATTCTCCATCAACTCCCAGTGCAGCTTACAGATATTACCGATGCTTATATATAGGGTGTACCGCAGCTAACCCACCACATCTTTAATCCCTTTAAGGGAGTACTGTTCGTTTTTGGAGAATACCCTACTCTACATCTAACAACATATATCCAACACAATATTGACAATTTGACATCATTGATAACATATCAAACATTGATAAATTGAGATTACCACCGATAAAAATTTGGAACTTCGGGCTTCTTACCAAAGCAAAGTGTCAGGCACTGGTGAGCTAGATGGGTAGCGACCCACATCCGGCTTACCTTTCTAGGCACAATACCTGGATAGAATCCGAATCAGCCCTTGCTAGACCCAAGGATTGTACCCACGACCATAATCAATTGTATGCTAAGCTAGCATCACACACAATCGTTGGTAATAGCATGTATGAGTCCTTGATTTAGCAAGAGTAGAGCAATGATCAACGCTCAAACTAACGATATACAACCGTAATTTCAATCATTGAGCATAAGAGATGTTTACCAACAAAATTTCCGATACAAAAGAAAAGTGAAGTTAAGTACCACGAAGGAACGAAACATCCAACTTTGGACGCCATGAATTGATTAGTACAGGTTCAAATATCACGACTAGCGCGAATTGAACCGTACGTTTTTTAATAGCATGCCTACGTTGTGTTGGAAATGGGCCACGTGCTTCGTGATACGTGAAACTCGATACACGAATCGTATAATAGGATTTGAAACGCGTGATTATAATGACACGATTTGGAATACATAAACCACATAACAACATAATTTTGAAATGCTCATCCCGTAGAATCGAATGACATGAGGGGAAGAATAACTCGAATAACTAGAATTACCGATCACATCCACAGACAAACCCAAAAAATTGAGAGCCTGGACGTATGAAATACACATATTAGGAGTCTTGTTGCAAAGAACGGGGCAAAACTCAGCAGAACAGACGGTAAGGTGACTTGCAACTAGAGTCGTACCATGCGTTAGGTCGATATGAAAGTCTATTCGGTGAATGGGAGGAAGACCCGATTTTCCTTTGGATGTATTTGATTCCCGCTTCATTATTATGAACTTCCACGATCTAAGTCCTAGGTGCACGTACTACATACGCAAGTATTTGTCGGTTTATTGCAGAGCATGCGTTTGAACCCACAACTGGTTTACCGTCGAAGGTTGCAAGATTCGATTGATTTCCTTGACATAACAATAATTGAGATAAAACTTCAAGGGTGCGCTGAGATGCGAGGAGAAAAGTTCAGAGATGCTAACGGTGAACAACACCGAAGCATGAAAACCAATGAGTTAGGTCGCAGAGCAGACACAACTCAATGATCATGAAGGTTTGTCTTGTGTACATAATTTCAAAACTAGTACGTGTGTAAAGTTGTCTACTCTAGAGGTCATAAAGTCATGAACTCATCCACATGCAATCCCGTAAGCACGTGGACTTGTAAAATCGTAAATTTCCAGACAGGTAGACTCTCTGACACACATACTTAGAAGATACGCAAGTGAACCAAAAACGAGGATATTCATGATAAACAACTTGAAATTTCTAGGATACAAGGAATCATGTGCTCGTAGGTTCGTAACTTGCCAATGTGTCCATTTGTCTATATGTGTACATGTAATCCCAGAACCACGCAACATGTAAACTCGTGAACCCATTTGACGAGTATTCACCCAACGTACACACAACACACACAATGACATAAAACCACAACGCATATTTTGAAACACAAAGCATGAAAGCCAAAATCTGACAAAGTTTTAAACATCACCATAGGAACAAAACGACTATTTGAGACATAAAAAAGTCTTAAACGACTACTAGATGACAATACGATTATTCTTCAACGGCATCCTAGTTGAAAACTTCAAGCTGGTGCATCATGGTTGGCAGGAAGGTTGATAATCACGAGTCTTGGGCATGCATTACGGAGATGTCCAGGAGATCCACAGTGATAACAGGCACAAACTTGCACTTGAACATTCGGGGCTTGGGAAATCAGAGGCTAGGCAGGCTGTTGCACCATGGGTTGAGCCTGTAATGGTTGAGCTTGAATAGGTTGGCGACAAACATTTGCGCGGTGACCAAGGCGACCACAATTGTTGCATTGCTAGCAAGGGGTATGAGTGGGGTGGTGACGAGCACATCGGTTACAAAGAGGATAGGGGCCAGTGTAGGGCTTCTTAGTATGTGGTGCGGCGGGAGTCCACTGAGCCATGGGAGGAGCAGCGCCAATAGGTGCTGCTAAAGCTACAGGAGTGGCGGTTACTGCAAAATTCTTACCCTTTTGCTTCTTTTTGTTAGAGGAGGGTTTTGCTTTAGTCTCTTTTTCAGTGATAGCTTGAGTCTTCTTAGTCACAAATTCCTTTTTAGAACTCCTTCTTTTCAGATCACCATCCCTCATATGGTTATCTATCAGACGAGCAACAAGACGGGCAGCATCTGTGAGAGTCTCAGGGCTACTCGCCCAGATAGAATCACGGATAGCCAATGGAAGTCCACCAATGTATCTTTCAATAGCTCGGATCTCAGGTGTGATAACATCAGGCACTAAAATCTTCGTTCATAGAAACGGTCAGTGTACTCTTGATTTTTACCACTGAATTGCTTCAGCTCCTGGAATTCGTCTTCAAGTTTCTTTAGTTTGCTACGAGGGAAATACTTCTCCCAAAGCAGATTCTTGAGTTGGGACCAAGTTAAGGCTAGAGCTTCATCTGCCCAACGAATCCTTTTCTCGCTATTCCACCAGGTAAGGGTTTTCTCAGTCAAAGTACTAGTGGTATAGGGAACCTTGAGCTTGTCAGGACAATCGCTATTGACAAAGGTGTTTTCCATCCCTTCGAACCATTGGAGCAAACCGATAGGACCTTTAGTTCCCTTAAATCGAGGAGGGTTGCATGAATTGAAATGCTTGAAAGAGCAAGTGATAACAACAACATTGTTGACTAGGTTAGCATTTGACCTTGATGAATCTGTACCATCATGTTGGGTATGATCTCTGCCATCTGTTTGGCAATTACCGAGGCCATTTTGCGGCCACTATCACCCTTACGATGACCATTGTGATGAGTCGACATTCTGAGAAAGAAGGCAGATAATCGTGAAACACAAGATTGGATTTGATCGATAATTAATTTAGGGCGTATGAAACCAAATGGAAACCGTGTGTTTTAGTGAATCATGTAATGATGTGACGTAGAGCATCCTAATCAGTAAGATTCATTGCAAGCAAAATAGCGAAATCGAATGATTCTAGCAAAACATAACAGAGTGGTCTTCATCTCCCAATTGGGAAACTAGAACCATTGACTAATCAGGGTAAGTTCCAAGTAATTGACGTGCTTTGGCCTAATAGGTTTCGGGACATTCATCGGGGTGTCCTTGGTGAGCGTCCAGATCTGTTAATTTGAATTAGTATGAAACGCTCTTCCAATGAGAGACCCTGACTATTGGTGCTTCCACCCTTCCAGTTACTACACATCAATCACCAAGATCCCACTTCCGACGAGATCATAATAACAGGAAACTAATTCTTCTAGATGGTACGTAAGGCACCATAACTAAGGAAAGAGGCTAGGAAGCCTCAAGTGATTTGTGTATAAGTGTGTGCTGATCGACGAGAGTAGTAATTTGAAATAGGCATAATTAAGACGCAAATATAAGACATATAAATCATATAGGCATGCTATGCATGAGGCACTCATGCAGGACACCTAAGTCATAAGTCTAGGTCAAGCGGTTCTAATAACCTAGATCCCTACAGCCGTGGCTTTGAAACCAATCTGTAACACCCCGACCGACGGTGAAATATGTCGGGGCGCGATGATTGTCCAATTGCACACAACACGATTGAAGGTTGCGATATTCTTAATCATACCATTTCATCAATACAAGTAATACATAATTCTATTAACATATTACAATAGTAATAACACATTATCTCGTTATGATTAGGTAATGCATCCTAAGGTGTCATCATCATGAAATCATCATCTTGCAACAAAACCTACAACATATACAAAATAAGGGTCAACTACGAATAGTTGGTGAGTAAACATAGGTTTGATATACTATGATAGATTAACATGCGATCTACGAATCATATGACAATCTGATATGATAAACAAGTTCTGATATAGAACACATAATATGGCGTAATCCAACCCTTGACAAATAAGGCTTCCAATCACCCAACGCCAGTTACCGGTCAAGTTAGGTGTGCTGCCAAACCAATAGATCTATTATTGTAACCCCGACCTTTTTAGTGTTAATAACTACACCTTGAAATTGACATTGACATTGAATTGACATTGACATTACATTGAAATTGACATTGACATTCACATTGAAATAGATTCCATTCCCAACAATAATAATCCACACAAGTTTAGCATACTAGAACATACATAACAATCATAGAGTTCGCATGAAATTTGTAAGTATTGAATAGATACTTGAGATTGATACGGTGAACATGTTGCACCCCAAAACGATAAAAGAAAAGGGGCTATGAATACTCACCTAAAATGGAGACACTGATGAACAATGATACCAACTAATGAGATAGCTAGACCCCGAGGATAACCTTGATAACTAGAGGATGATAGAGAATAAGTGAATACGTGATTTCACTTTATGACAACATTGATACAATCGATAGGACAAACGTTGGTGATGGTGATTCGTACGCTTACAAGGTCAACCTCATACCATTTCATCAATACAAGTAATACATAATTCTATTAACATATTACAATACTAATAACACATTATCTCGTTATGATTAGGTAATGCATCCTAAGGTGTCATCATCATGAAATCATCATCTTGCAACAAAACCTACAACATATACAAAATAAGGGTCAACTACGAATAGTTGGTGAGTAAACATAGGTTTGATATACTATGATAGATTAACATGCGATCTACGAATCATATGACAATCTGATATGATAAACAAGTTCTGATATAGAACACATAATATGGCGTAATCCAACCCTTGACAAATAAGGCTTCCAATCACCCAACGCCAGTTACCGGTCAAGTTAGGTGTGCTGCCAAACCAATAGATCTATTATTGTAACCCCGACCTTTTTAGTGTTAATAACTACACCTTGAAATTGACATTGACATTGAATTGACATTGACATTGACATTGAAATTGACATTGACATTCACATTGAAATAGATTCCATTCCCAACAATAATAATCCACACAAGTTTAGCATACTAGAACATACATAACAATCATAGAGTTCGCATGAAATTTGTAAGTATTGAATAGATACTTGAGATTGATACGGTGTACATGTTGCACCCCAAAACGATAAAAGAAAAGGGGCTATGAATACTCACCTAAAATGGAGACACTGATGAACAATGATACCAACTAATGAGATAGCTAGACCCCGAGGATAACCTTGATAACTAGAGGATGATAGAGAATAAGTGAATACGTGATTTCACTTTATGACAACATTGATACAATCGATAGGACAAACGTTGGTGATGGTGATTCGTACGCTTACAAGGTCAACCTCATACCATTTCATCAATACAAGTAATACATAATTCTATTAACATATTACAATACTAATAACACATTATCTCGTTATGATTAGGTAATGCATCCTAAGGTGTCATCATCATGAAATCATCATCTTGCAACAAAACCTACAACATATACAAAATAAGGGTCAACTACGAATAGTTGGTGAGTAAACATAGGTTTGATATACTATGATAGATTAACATGCGATCTATGAATCATATGACAATCTGATATGATAAACAAGTTCTGATATAGAACACATAATATGGCGTAATCCAACCCTTGACAAATAAGGCTTCCAATCACCCAACGCCAGTTACCGGTCAAGTTAGGTGTGCTGCCAAACCAATAGATCTATTATTGTAACCCCGACCTTTTTAGTGTTAATAACTACACCTTGAAATTGACATTGACATTGAATTGACATTGACATTGACATTGAAATTGACATTGACATTCACATTGAAATAGATTCCATTCCCAACAATAATAATCCACACAAGTTTAGCATACTAGAACATACATAACAATCATAGAGTTCGCATGAAATTTGTAAGTATTGAATAGATACTTGAGATTGATACGGTGTACATGTTGCACCCCAAAACGATAAAAGAAAAGGGGCTATGAATACTCACCTAAAATGGAGACACTGATGAACAATGATACCAACTAATGAGATAGCTAGACCCCGAGGATAACCTTGATAACTAGAGGATGATAGAGAATAAGTGAATACGTGATTTCACTTTATGACAACATTGATACAATCGATAGGACAAACGTTGGTGATGGTGATTCGTACGCTTACAAGGTCAACCTCATACCATTTCATCAATACAAGTAATACATAATTCTATTAACATATTACAATACTAATAACACATTATCTCGTTATGATTAGGTAATGCATCCTAAGGTGTCATCATCATGAAATCATCATCTTGCAACAAAACCTACAACATATACAAAATAAGGGTCAACTACGAATAGTTGGTGAGTAAACATAGGTTTGATATACTATGATAGATTAACATGCGATCTATGAATCATATGACAATCTGATATGATAAACAAGTTCTGATATAGAACACATAATATGGCGTAATCCAACCCTTGACAAATAAGGCTTCCAATCACCCAACGCCAGTTACCGGTCAAGTTAGGTGTGCTGCCAAACCAATAGATCTATTATTGTAACCCCGACCTTTTTAGTGTTAATAACTACACCTTGAAATTGACATTGACATTGAATTGACATTGACATTGACATTGAAATTGACATTGACATTCACATTGAAATAGATTCCATTCCCAACAATAATAATCCACACAAGTTTAGCATACTAGAACATACATAACAATCATAGAGTTCGCATGAAATTTGTAAGTATTGAATAGATACTTGAGATTGATACGGTGTACATGTTGCACCCCAAAACGATAAAAGAAAAGGGGCTATGAATACTCACCTAAAATGGAGACACTGATGAACAATGATACCAACTAATGAGATAGCTAGACCCCGAGGATAACCTTGATAACTAGAGGATGATAGAGAATAAGTGAATACGTGATTTCACTTTATGACAACATTGATACAATCGATAGGACAAACGTTGGTGATGGTGATTCGTACGCTTACAAGGTCAACCCTAATCTAGGTACGCAAACATAGTATCCTAGAGTTATGCACATTCATCATGAAGGTCGATTTAAGTCAACAACATAACTGTGTCATCACGTGCACAATCTTTCATACAATTTCATCATGAGAAACCCTAGATCTATTCATCGAGGTACATGTGTGTCATAAATCTAGTCATGTTTCCATATAAAAGTCCAATCTTTTTCATACTTCACATAGATTTACTAATAACAAACATGCATGGCATAGATCTAACCTTAATCCAACATAAATACACAACCTTGATCATGAATCATGTAGATCTATTAATATTCAACATGCACGACATGGATCTAACCCTAATCAAGCATAGTGTTAGAGCATATCCCTATGCTAATGTGTGTCTCGTGTATTGTATCTTATCTAGAGTATCCTTGTGAGTCTTAGTGGTAACATACTAATGTCGGCGTACCAAATGGTCCATAGCTTATTTGGTACAGGCGTACCAAATGGTACGCTGGTGGTCCGCCAGTTAGTATGTGACTACTATAAATAGTTCGTTAGAGAGAGAGCTAGATAGAAGTTCTGTCATTCTACATCTACTAAGTGTGTGTAACTGAGTGTGTAATTCTCTCTCTCTAGACTTTGTGTAATCCTTTTTGTGAATCAATAAAGCGAAGCTTTATTTACTTCTCGTTGCTTATCCGATTACCGAATCATGCAGTAGTAAGATTGACAAGTGGTTTTACAAGTGGTATCAGAGCAATTGGTTGCTCTACTGCTGTGATTTTGGTAAATTTTCGAGTTCTAGAGTGAGAAAGTTTGGGTTTTCTTCGTTTTTCATCAAATTTCCGAAATTCCGAGTGTTTCAAAGATGGAAAATGATTTCTGGGTGTTCCTAGTGAGTTTTCGCACCATTCTGAAGCAAATTCCAGTCGAAAACATCAAAATTCGCAAAAATCAGTTGTGATCAGTGTGGTCCGCTTCTGGTCCGGCCGAAGAAATTTTGGTACGCCGTTGGTCCGCACGGCACTCTTCATCCGTATTCTGGTCCGCTGAAACTGGTCCGGAAGGCAATATTCAAAGTTGGTTTGTGGCGGTTATTTTCTGGTCCGCCGTACCAAATTTGGTCCGCAGGAGATACTTGGTCCTTCTGGTCCGCAGGTACAAATCTGGTCCGCTGAGATAATTTGGTTCGGTTCTGGTCCGCTGAGTTTATTTGGTCCAGAACTAGTACACTGAGAACAGGTTGGTCCGCTGGCAGAAAACACATGTTCATTAAAACTGACGTAACTTGAGAACCGTTAAGAGTTACGGGAGCTAATACCAACCAAAACGTTCGCCTTTCCGAGATCTAGAGTTTTACCCACCTAACGGTTAGTACCCTCTGGTTTGACCCCCAAAATCCGCTTGGAAGACCTTCGTTTTTGAGTTTGAAGTTTTGACGGTCGATTTTTAACTTCAAAATGAGCGATTTTCACGCATTTTCAGCTGCTCAAACATCGATACAAGCAATGATGAACTATGATAATGAGATAGGAACAACTCAGAAGGTTCCTAAGTTGTTACAATTAGAATATTATCACAATTGGAAGAAACGTTTTGAGTCATACATATTTTCTGAAGATGTTGATTCTTGGATCCCGATTGAAAAAGAATATGAGTATCCAATGATAAGCCCAAGAAAGCCAAAGATGATAAGTGATTTTGATGCTGATGAAAATAAATTCTTTGCTCGAGAGAAGAAAACGTATAGCTTTCTTACAATGGCTTTACCTAAAGACTTGATGCATCAGTTTAAGAATTACACAACTTGTAAAGAATTGTGGGATGCTATAGCTGAAAGATGTGAGGGTAATGAGCAATACAAGAAGACTCGGAAGAAGGTTTTAAAGAAAGAATTTGATAATTTTGGACATTGTGATAATGAAAAAATCAAAGATTTGATTGCAAGGTTTTCGCATCTGATCAATGAACTTGAAGTTGTAGGTGTCAAGAAAGAAAGTGATGAGTTGAAGG
Source organism: Deinandra increscens subsp. villosa (assembly GCA_039602395.1). Lineage (NCBI taxonomy): Eukaryota > Viridiplantae > Streptophyta > Magnoliopsida > Asterales > Asteraceae > Deinandra > Deinandra increscens. Next base: position 24,054,382 of record JBCNJP010000024.1, on the reverse strand, counting down.
AGAAGTTTTTAGAAGCTTTACCAGAAAAATGGGAAAATTTTGTTATGATGTTGACTGATGATCCAAGCTACTCAAGTTGGACATTCAATCAATTAATAAGCAAATTACAAGCTCGTGAAATGGAACTGCTTGTGAAAAAGTCAACAACTCCATCTGTTCAAAATCCTGAAGTATACTTTGGAGAAAATTATGCTACCATGCATGCCAAAGCAAAGTCACATTGTACTTCAAATTTTAATCCACCATTAACTGCATTTCTTGTTGGAAAGTCAGAAAATACTGGTTATTCTTCAGGCTGCAGTTTTACTATTCCTGATAAATCATCAAGCAAGTCTACTTCTAATCAAGCAACCAAAGATCTAGCTGCTTTGTTATCTACTTTCATATCTTCTTCGTCTGGATCTATATTTAGTCAAATTGGTCAATCTAGATTGTTTGGCGAGGATTTAAATCATCTGGATGATGATCAATTGAATAAACTCAATCTGGAATGGCAATTTGCTATGGTAATGGAGAGAGGAAGGAGATTTATGAAGAAACATGGTAAGACATCTCTTCTTCAAGGAGAAACGCTTGGTTTGAATAGACGAACGATTTAATGTTTTAAATGTGCCAAACATGGACATTTTGCTCGGGATTGTCCTAAAAAGTCATCTGATAAGGATACTTCTGATAAGAATGTTCAAGATAAAGAAGTTAAAGCTATGATATCTCAAACTGATGAAGATTATGATTGGGTTAAAGACTTTCCAGATGATTCTACGTTTATAGTCCGCCCTTCAGACAATTATGCATTAATGGCAAATATTGAGGTTGAATCGAGTGGGTATGCATCTGAGACCAGTAAATCTGAAACAAGTGATTCTGAAGTTAGTGGGTATGAATCAACATGTGAATATTGTGCTAAAAAAGAAAGACAGATTCGAGAATTGAATTCTGAAAAAGAAGTATTGATTATTGAAAATGAGAAGAAGGAAGAAGAATTAGGAACTCTCAAGAAGAAGTTTGAAGATTCTGATGAGATTCTCATAATAAATGAGAATTTGGTTAAAGAAAAGAATACTTTGATGGAAGAGTTTGTTGAGCTTCAAACAAAATTGAATGAAATGGTTAGTTCAGATAAAGAACAAATTTTGAAGTTGCGAACTGAGAATGAAGAGTTGGTCAAAAGTGTTGAGAAATGGGACAATGAAGCAAAAGATGCGATTGGTGATTTTGATAATTTGTTTAAGAAATCAACTGCAAGAGTAGAATCGCTGAAGCAATCTTATGATGCTCCCAAGAAAGAGTTTGATGACATTACTGCTAAGGAACATGATCATCAAATGGATATTCAACATTACTTGATAAAGTCACAACTTTGACACATGACAACAAGTTGTTGAAAAGAAATATTGAGATTCATGAGGAAAGGGTGAAGAAAATTACTTAAGAAGTCTATGATGCACATGATCAGATGAGACAAGAGAATTTTTTGTCAAATAGAGCTTCGGAGCAATTGATTGAATCTGAAAAAACATTGGGTGAAGCTCAAAAGAAAATTTCTGATTTAAATGTTGAAGTTTTGGATCTGAAGCAACAATTGAACAATTTGAAGAATTCACATTCTTTCACAAGCTACTTGTGCAAAGATGAAAATTTCAAGAAAGTTTTTGGAAGCGAAGAGTATAATCAAATTCCACATCCAGTTATCTCATCTGATGCTCTGGCTGATATTCATTCTTCTGACATAACTGGAGATTATGCTGAATTTGTATCTAAGAAATCTGAGAAGAAGGAACCAAAGTTTTCAACCAATCAAGTGGAGACAGATGAGATGATAGGGTCTGAAGAAAAGTTGGCTGCTGAGCTTGTTCAAGCTAACAATTTGAAGGGTATTAAAGCTAAATTTACCGAAGTTGCTCAAGCTGGTTCTTCTAAGTCTCAAGTGAATTTGTCAAAGTTACCCGGTTATAAACGATCCGGTGTGGGTAATAACACTAAGAGATTTGAGCAGAAAGACAAGAAGAACATGCCAAAGAAGACTCAAAAGTCGAAGAAAGATACAAGTCTTGAACAAATCTATCATTTGGCACATGTATTCATCTCTACTATCGAGAAAGGATTCGGAGGAACACAAAAGAAGAAAGATTCATCTACAAGTTCTCCGAAAGAATCTTCTTCATTTGGATCAAATTCCACTCCTCTAAGTCCTACTTCCAAATGGGTACATGCTAACAGGTTTCAAGTTTTTGATGCTTGTCTTGATAGTTATGAATCTGATGAAAGATGTCATCAATTTCAGGGAAAACCACAATCATATCGTTTGTGCTATCAATGTCGCCGAAAGGGACACATGGCACAGGATTGTCCTGAAATTGCAAAACGTTCAATTTTAAACAAATCTGCCACACTTATCGATGAATCAGGTAGAATTTTTACTGAGTCAACACCCCTCAAATCAAATTCTAAAACGAAACAATTTTTCAAATTTGATTCGAGTGTTGGTGGTTCATCACGTGATGATGACTCAGTTAAAAATGAAAAAGCAAAAACCCAGTGGCGGCCTAAGTTGGTTACCAATGCTGCAACTGATTTTGTGGAAGACACTGGTCGACCAGAAGCTGTGTGCTTCGGGTCATTTGAATACTAATTTTTTAACCAGTGTGCAGGTTTCTTCTAGAAGACCTATTGGTGATTGTGAAGTTCAAGCTTCAAGCAGTTACTGATAGTGGAGTCTCCTGTTTAACTTAAATTGAATGCTTCATCTTTCAAACCTAAAAGTTTTTCTGAAAGCTTAAACTGAACGGTATTAGTATCGATTGGTCAATTTTCTTTCTTTTACATTTCGTATGTAGTTTAGGGGGAGAAAATTGACAAACCAAAAATAGTGTCTTTGTGTTTTTTGTTAAAATGAAAATCCAAAAATAGAGTTTTTATTTTAAGGGGGAGAAAAAATGGAAAAATACAAAAACATTGAAAAACAGAAAATACAAAAATATTAAAAAATGAGAAATTGATCCGACATATTTGGGAAATGATGGTACGTTGGCTTACGTGTCTGGCTCATGGATAAATTATATGAAAAAGTCATAAGACCATTGTTCGATGTGCTTGGTAGGCTCGACATTAAATCAGAAAGTATTCAAATGTGATAAACATTAAAATACTATTGCCTGACCAAGTGGACAACATCTCGATGTATATCTCATGATATATCAAGTAAAGATATGTGAAAATGAAAATAAGAAGTCACTGTGTATACATGTGTTCATTTTGCAAGGATTTAAACTTGTTTGATTTTCTTTATTTTGTCAAACGATCGGACTTTCTTTGCGTATCGAAAGATCAACCTGATTGTTGTTCGTTTGATGTTCTGCTTTATTTTCTTTGGTGTTTCGTATAACTCATCGGACTTTCTCTGCGTGTACGGGAGTACCGAACTGATTGTTGTTGAGTTATACAATTTCAACTTGTTTTATTTTCTTATTTTGTTAAATCCGAGGCCTTATCTGCGTATCGAAAGATCGACCTTAAGGTAGACGATTTAACGTTCTTATTTCTTTTTGCATGGAACACAGTTGACTGATTCATGAATACAATCATTATGTGATTAAATCACAAATGAAATCACAAAGTGTGATATAAAAGCAAAAATATATCTGAGTATGTCTGATAGTGTGGGGTACACTGGTCAAAGCAAACTTAATCAATACAATAACATATCCAGATGAGATGAGTATGATTGTGCCTGAGTTTATGATGGACAAATTATACCAGTAATTGACATGACTTGTGTGCTGAAATAATTGAAATTGAAGTGTAGTTCAGCATGTCATGACCAATATGATCCCAAGTTGTGATCTTTCTCACAAAAGACAAAAATAGTGTGTGATTCAGTATTTTATTTATGTATTGCATTTATGGTTCATATCTGAAAAATCCAAGAAGATTTTTGGTGTGTTTGATATAAAATTTCAAAAAGCCAAAAAGATTTTGGTTTTTATTTGTTTTCGATCGATCCATACATGATACGAAACCAAAATTTCAAATCTATATCTTGGATTCTTGAAGAGAAGTTTTGCGCCAAGATTAAATTAACTTTCAAAAGAAAAAAACAGCGTTTCTGTCTTTTGAAATTGCAGGTTATCTGTTATATCTTTCACAAATGGATCTTGAAGTTCAAAGAATATTCTAGATTGATCCAGCCATGCAAGCTCTTATTCTGACAAGATTTTAAGTTGAAGATCAGACGTAGTGATGCTGAAAATTGAAGACTGAAATTTTGTTAGATAGATAGATATCTAGATACACTACACGTTAAGGGGGGTTTGTTAGAGCATATCCCTATGCTAATGTGTGTCTCGTGTATTGTATCTTATCTAGAGCATCTTTGTGAGTCTTAGTGGTAACATACTAATGTCGGCGTACCAAATGGTCCGTAGCTTATTTGGTACGGGCATACCAAATGGTACGCTGGTGGTCCGCCAGTTAGTATGTGACTAATATAAATAGTTCGTTAGAGAGAGAGCTAGATAGAAGTTCTGTCATTCTACATCTACTAAGTGTGTGTAACTGAGTGTGTAATTCTCTCTCTCTAGACTTTGTGTAATCCTCTTTGTGAATCAATAAAGCGAAGCTTTATTTACTTCTCGTTGCTTATCCGATTACCGAATCATGCAGTAGTAAGATTGACAAGTGGTTTTACACATACAGTTGCAATCTTGATCATGAATCACGTAGATCTAACAATATTCCACATGCATGACGTAGATTTAACCCTAATCTAGCATAAAGTAGCAATCTTGATCATGAATCACATAGATCTAACAATATTCCACATGCATGACATAGATCTTTCCTTAACCTAGCATAAAAATGTAATCTTGATCATCAATCACATAGATCTAGCAATAACCAATACGCATGATGTAGATCTAACCCTAATCCATCATAAAAATGCAAACTTGATCATGAATCTCATAGATCTAGCAAGAATCTTCATGCATAACATGGATCTAGCCTTCAACTATCATAAAGTTGCAATCTTTGATCAAATAAACCATGGATCTATCATCATACATCATGCATGGCATTATTCTAACCTAAACTTAGTATAAAGTTCAGATCTTGACAAAGAGAAACATAGATTTGAGAAGATAGAAACATAGCTACGAGAATACATACCGAAAGGATGAAAACCGACACAAATCTAGCCTTGAAAGCCTCAAAATTTAGCCTTAGAAGCTCCAAGAATGCTGGGTCTAGGGTTTCCAGCTGTTTGGGGGCTGTAGGAGGAGAGGGGTAGGTGCAAATGAGGAGCATGGAACTTAATGTGTTTAAATAGGTGGCCAACTAGGGTTTTTCTGGAAAAGGACCAGCAAGAATATCTCCTAGAGCTTGGGAAGGCTCTAAGTGATACGCCTAGAGCTCCCCCGAGCCAAGGCTTTATCGCTTGCTCCTTTCGCGTGCTCGTTTTGCTGTTTTTCGATGTTTTCGAGCCCGTTTCCACCCAAATCACCCAATTCATCATTCCATCTTGTTCACCACATTTAGACCACTCAAAACAAATATAAATATGTCACATAACTCATAACGATACACAAATTAGGTCAATTTATACATTTTGGTTGCTTTTGGCGTACGTATCGATTTTGGGCAAGTCACCAACGATTTGTGACCCGATTAAGTGTGTGATGACTCGGGACATCCTAAATGATTGTAAGACTCCTAAATATGCCTAATTTGACTTACGATACTCAAACACGAGAGTCCTGGTAAACGACGGATCGCGTACCGAAATCACGTAAAAGTTGCAGATTCTCTTTGTTTTCAAATTAAGGAGTCCAATTTAGATCCAATTGTTTTTAATTAAATATTTCAATTTGAATAATCATTATATGTTATTGAAAAACGTTTCTTTGTTTATAAATACCCAAGAATTCTCCCGGTTCCAAACAATTCGTTAATCGTTAACATTCAGGGTTTCAAAACGGGTTGAGTTTTATATTCGAAAAAGTGCGGATGTTACAGAATTGAGAGTGGTTGAGATTACTAGATGGGTGATCATGTGTGTGAATGTTTTTGTGTACATATATTTTTATTCATCATTCGTATTTGTTATCGGTTATGGTTCTTCTGTCCCTATGATGGATGATATGATCATCAATAAAACTGCGCCAAAAATTTACTGTGAAAAATATATGGATAAATATTGGTGTGGGTGTTACACCTAAGCATGCTAAATTATTACTATTTTCTCCTTTAGTAGCTTAGGAAGATTAAATTCAGACCGGGAAAATTCAAAAGTTGGAGAAGAGTCACTTGCTAGAGAGTCACTTGCTGGTGATGAAATGAGAGAGAGAGACCACACTGGACATGAAGGAAGCAGATAAAAGAAAAACCACCCGACGGTAATTGAGTAAAGCTGAAAGTACAAGTGGTAAGCAAAAAAGAGAAGCCACCTGATCGAGAATGAAGCAAGGCCAAGTCTGGCTGACGAGTCGTTATCTGGAGACAACCTGTGTTTTGAAATTTTTAGTTTTTCTTTTTATTTTTCTTATAAACAGAATGTGCTCCAATATCATGTTCTTAGTAGTTTTTATTTGAAATTTACTTGACTAAAGTGACTGTCGTAAAAAACTTAGTGTAGGGATGGCCCCCAAATTCGTAATTCTCATTTGACACACATCAAGACCATCTTACACTATTGCGGCCTATGTTAGGCCATCCTTTCTGAAATTTTCAGTTTTGATTTCACATATGGTCTATTTTTTTTTTTTTTTGCATTTCATATCTGCTTTTGAACTAGGCACTCTAATCTTCTTTTGGGCTGTTGATTATATGTTTGAGTGGGACATCAATGAATGAAAAATTTCCTTGCTGATGTATACGCAGTGGATATTGAAAGGAAGTATGACAACACTAGTACACTCATGCATGTACTTCAAGTTGTAGGGGAGTCCGGTTCCATCCATTCTTTAATTTTCATGTTTTCTTTACATTAGTTCTTGATGTACATTATTGACAATGTATTGCTCTAAGTGCGGGGATAAGAAAATTGGGAACAAGTAGTGATTTGCATATATCTGACCGCCAAAAATGATGAAAAAGAAAATTATCCAAAATGTTTTGAGGTTTTAATCTCAATAAGCACACAAGTACACCCTTTTGACGAAATTCATAGATTCAACGTGCTTGCATTGTCGTGTCTGTAAGTAGGAGGGAAGTTTACCCAAAAAGTGTTTTTTTAAAAATCCATGATCAGGAATATTTGATTGAGTCTAGCTTGTCTAATATAACCCATTTACCCGATTTTCCTTGTGTGCAATCCTGAAAAAAAATGAAAAAATGAAAAAAAATGAAAAAAAAAATTACGAGGGATGTTGTATGTTAAATACAAGTTTCTAGGTTTATGTTAAGAGCATGCCTTATCCTTTCCTTGAGTTTGTTATGGATCTTTTCTGGTTCATCAATTGCCCGACGATGTTGGACTTTCTGCATAACTCCAACATGCTTATCCTAGTTCCTCTTACAAAAAGAAAATGGAAAAATAGAAAAATGGAGAAAAAGAAAAAATATATATACATATATATGTAGGAAAAAATTAATCACAATGAATATTCTGATATGGTTGTACGTATATGCCAAGATATATGTTTGGGGTGGTAGCCCATATACCCGTATATGTGAGCTAACGTTTGAGTATATCCCCCCCCCCCTTTCTTTGGTTTGATCATATAATAGACTCGGCAACATGATCGATATATAAATCCAAGAAATGCTTAGACATACTTGACTTTGAGCGTTCACTAAGAAAAATAGCTTGACAGTTGAGTAAACATGGTAAGTGGCATGAGTTTATATGATATACAATGCTAGGGTTTATGAAAACTTGGTTGGATATTTCCTATGATTTTGATAACTTTAAACTTGTTGGGTTGTCAATATATGTCGTTAAATTGACGTTTTAGTAGTGCTTGAGAAAATAATTGTTTGGAAATTATTAACACTGAGTTTGGAAGAGATTGCTCAAGGACGAGCAATGTCTAAGTGTGGGAAAGTTTGATGTCTTTAATTACACATATTTTGGGTCAATAGTTCCTTTCACATTGAATGATTTTATATATTATTTGGATACCTTATTTATTTATATACTTCATTTCGTGTTTCTGAATCTTTTGGTGAAGATTTGAAGAAGAAAACACAAAAAAATGAAGAAGTTAGGAAAATTTGAAGTCAATTGCTGAAAAGTCAAAGCCAATGAATAAAGTCAACTGCTTCCAAAAAGACTCGTGACCACCAAATGACCCGTTACGGGCCTATCCAAGGAAAACCCTAATTCTTGGCCTATAATATAATGCGATGTTCCAATACGAAACAAGACGGCTGGGGTCGGACATTCCGTCCCAAAAGCGACCAGAAACGTCTAGAGAAGAGAAATGGAGTGGATCTGAAGGATTTGAGCGTGGAATCAACATCCAATTAGTGTTACTACATGCTAATCATTTGGTTTAATTTTTATTAGTGTTTTCTTTAGGTTTACATCCATGTTTCTGTTTGAATACTGTGTATTTAGTGTAATGTTAAGCAAGTATTGTTTATCATCTAGGTTTAGATGATTCTTAACTAATTTGACTCTATGGTGTGACATTTCTATTTTACATGATGATTTTAGTAAAGATTCTAATTCTTGTTTCATATGATTGATTCCGTTGATTGGTAGCTTAGATCTGAGATATGGGAATGCATGTCCATGTTTAGGGGTCTTGATTATTCGCATAGGTTAAGCGGCTTTTGGTTGGTTCTAGATTCGTTAGCGAAAACTATGTTGATTCAGATGATATTGGTAGCATATGTAACTTATAAACATGATTGTTTATTTCTTGGTCTGGGATATAGGATTTAGCATTCATATAGATAGGTTGTGGTTCTAGTTAAGAGGCCTGGGCGTTAGATCTTGCTCTTTTGGTTAGTCAGAATATGACTCGTCTACTCTCTATTTCTTAGATCAAGTACTCATTTCCTTTAGTTAGGCATGGATTGGGTGAGTACTTCATCATGGCTGTTTGTGCTTCATAAGAGTGTTTGAACATGACCCCGCTATCATTGGGGGTAGTCAGTGATTGGACATTCACTTGATTAAGGTAACTCTAGCGAGGTCATTTTCTATAAAATAGTTAGCATAAGTAGGGTCATTCTAGAGATTTGATGAAGTTAAGAAGATTCGATGCCTAGGTGATATCTTTTCTCATTTGGTTTCTATAGTGATTAGTATAGATTTGTTAGTTATTTAAACTTTATCTTACTCTTAGAGTTAGTCTTTGATAAGTTTACTCTTAGTGTCGATTAGGTTAGTTACATAGCTAGTTTAAATGACAGTTATGTTTGCTAGTTTAGGTTAAAGATAGTAGATCTCCAGAGGACTCAAGAACAAATAAGAAAATGTAAGAATACTATAGAGAGAAGTTTATACAAGATATGATATTATTTTCCAAGGATGATTTACAATGGGGATAGTTGCCTTCCTTTTATAAACCAAGGAGGGACCTTTTATAAACCAAGGAGGGACTTGATTACATCATCCGTGACATACTACTCTACTTACTAGTGGACAACTACTACTAGATCCACTTGTAGTAGTGGATGAATACAAACAAACAATATTACATAAATGCTTATGTCACTTTAAGAGTGATCAAGCCATGTTCTAAGCACACTTACTAATCACTATAAGAGTGATCAGTCGTTATTTGTTCCTAAGCACACATAAAAACATAGCCATCTTCTGATGAGTCCAAAGTGAGTAGTCAGTCAGGTTCGCGGTCTAGCCTTTTGGAGTGGTTATCTTTTTTTGAATGGCAAACACTCAGTTACTCGGGGGTCTCATCATAGCAAAAAATGCTACCCACGACATGGTGCGACCACAGGTCGTGCGAGTAACCAAGACCCTCTATGTTGCACATCCATTCCAGAGGAAACCCACCCCCCTAAGGCCCACTGTGGTAAAACCTCTGACCCACCTCTATAATTTTTCATTCATCATTCTTTTTTTGTGTCTGGGTGGGATTTGAACCCTTGAACTCCACATTGGAAGGCAAGGGTATATCGACTCCACCAAATGGTGGGGAATTGGAGTGGTTATCTGGTGTGCCTAGTTCTTTTTTAAACCATGAAATGGACTCTTTAAGAAGGTGAGTACAGATATAGTGCCTACTTGCTTCTTTCCAATCTTTCGAGTAAGGATCTTTGTTTATCCAAACATTTTGGCCATGCTAGATATTTGAGGCCATATCTTCTTCTTTTACATTGTTAGCATAGGCCAGGAATCCGCATAGACTTTTCCATTGAGTGTTCCTATTCTTGTGCTTGAAATTATAGCTAGAAGGCTTGCAGTTTGTCCATTCGTGTATGAAGCACAAAGGAGCATGTACAATAACAGGCTTATTACTGTGGATAGCAAACGGAGGATGTAGTGTCCAGGTCGTTTAAGTATAACAACACAATATTTCATTGTTTCGTAGGCAACCAGTCTGATCCGTTCGTAATCCAGGAGGAACCATTGAAGTAGAGCTAATGTCTTCCTGTTTTCTTTGGCAAGATCATCGAGTTGACAGTCAACGGGGTATCAGAGCAACTTGGCAGAGTTCAAACTCATTGCAATGATATGAGATTCAAATAGGTACCAAAAGAAACAAAGGGCTTCTTTTGGAAGGTTGTATAGATCCCTGATACGAAAAACATTCAAGAATGCATAATCTGGATGAAAGATAAGACCTTTCATAAACAAACAATGTTTTCTGAGGGTGATTATGAGGAACGTTTTATAGTTCAAGAGTGATCTCCTTTTAGAGCATGATAAGCAATTACCTATATGAGTTCATTGGGAATTTTCTTTTCTTCGAACTCATGTCTGAAGCTAGCTATGGAATGGGATCTGGTTTTAGCTGATTCTGTTCATGGTGTACACAACTGGTAATATGCGATGGGGCTGGATAATGCTGGTATCTCCAGGTTCATGTGGATTATCATCTAGATTCCCTTGGAGAAACAACTTATAGGCTCTATGGAGAGGCAAGAACTTATTGGCATGGGCAATGATGGCACTTTCCCATTCATTGGTATGTTCATTACTTGGTAGTCCAAAGTATCTTCCTTCTAAGATATTCCAGGGAATATCTTTGTCTACATGGTTTGCACTTGCTAACTCCATTCTTGTGTTCATCCAGTCATCGTGTTGGCTTATCTCGTAGTAATACCCAGCAGGGTTAGTGTTATACCATGTATCGATAAAGTAATCGGAGGTTGTACGAGCATTCTGGAGAACCTGGGAATTAGGTTTGTGGAATATTAGCATACATTGTCTCTTGGGAGATGAAACCATGAGCCGGATCCATTCGTAATCTAGGAGGAACCACTGTAGAAACCTGAGAGTATTTTGCTTCTCGTCAGGAATCTTTTCAGATTGGCAATCCATCAGGTAGCCTAATACCTGCTGTGAGTCGAATGCCATGGCTATTATGAAAACTTCAGTGAGGTACTAGAGAAAACCAATGGCCTCCTTTGGTAAGTCATCAAGTTTTCCGATGCGAAGAACATTTAAGAAGGGATAACTAGGATGAAACCTATCTCCTTCTATAACTGATCCATGGTTCTGCAGGGTGATTGTGAGAAACACCTTGTAGTTGATGGATGGTCTAAGCCTTAGATTATGTTGATCGATCACTTCTTTGATCTCCTGAGGAATTTCTTTCTGTTGGAAATTGGTGGTCCATTGTTCCGTTGGGTTAGATTCTACGGGAATCATTGGTGACATCACATCAGCAAGTGGTTGGGGAACCCAATCAGTGCGTGTCGTCACATCTGCATGTGGGTGGGGACTCTAATCAATGGACGTCGTCACATCAACAAGTGGGTGGGGAAGGCTAGCATGTGGGTAGGGACCCTAAACAGTGGGTGTCATCACATCAACATTTGGGTGGGGAAGGCTAGCATGTGGGTGGGGACTCCCATCAATGTGTGTAGTTACATCAATAAGTGGCTGGGGTAGGCTAGCATATGGGTGAGGACTCCCATCAATGTGTGTAGTCACATCAGCAAGTGGGTGGGGAAGGCTAGCATGTGGGTGGGTACTCCAAACAGTGGGTATCATCACATCAGCATGTGGGTGGGGAACCTAATCAGTGTGTGTCGTCACATCGACATGTGGGTGGGGAAGACTCTCATGGCTCTTTCTCCTTTGATTTATTGGAAGAGTCTTTTCGTGGGCCCAAGACTGTTTCGCCGAGTAGCAGGTCCGGATTTGGTCCTTTTGCTCAATCATCGTTATGTTTTTCTAGGTAGTGATGGGTTCTGCTGATTTCATGAAACGACCTGTTACTGTTGTCTGCATTCCGGGTAGTATCTGCTGCTATGTGGATTGACATTCGGCCGGAATCTGAATCCGAAGATTCAGGTGCTTTGGATTCATCTTCAATGGTGCTTGATTCGCCATATAAGATGGAGCAGAAAGGTACCTCTCTTAGCGCATCCTCTGAAACAACAACTGGCTTTACGTTGTTGTGTTTCATATGGGTGAGGTCAGCTATCTTGAAGGTCATTCTTGGGACCTTATCAGCGATTCCCGGGGGATTATTCACTAGACGAGTGAAGATAAGTTCTTTGATATTGAGAGCTTGAACTTTCTTTATCGGTATCCTTTTCTTTTTCTTTTGATTCTATTCAAAAGATATTTTTCTCTTTCTTGGAAATTTGCTGAAGTAATCATCTTTAAAACTGGGGTAGATGTCTTCATTATCAGCAGAGTTACCAAATTGTGTGAAAGAGTCTTGTCTTTCTTTGAACGAATGTCTAGATCAACAGCCATCGTGATCTCATCAAATAATATACAAGTATTCTCAAGCAAAAGACTAGATTCACCTTCAGAGTGGCTGGGATAGACTGGTTTGATGATCGAGGGCCGGGTTGGATATCTAACTGAAGATTATGGGTGAGAGCTGTTAGATAAGAGGCTTCTGGCTGGGTGGTTGGGATATCAGTCTTATGTATGGGTGTTATGTAAGAAAACTGTGTATCATCTATGGGTTGGGTGTTGTTTTGGACTTGCTTTGTAGACCAGAGATCTGGACACATGTAAGTTTGAAAGTACGGTGAACCGCAATCTAATTTCCATGGGTCATAGACTAGCTCTTCTCTATGTTGTCTTTCTAAATCAGCAAGTTGTATCTTTAGAAACTTTATCTTTGGCTCTTTTTGAACAAACTCTTTTGGGTTTGTGAAAAAGGAGTGTTTTGAACTAACCATAGTAAAAGAAAATCAAGAACATTGATTTCTTTCTTGAGTTTAATTATGATTGTATATAAAGTTTCTTAGGGTTGGGGATCTATTTTTGGTGAAGGATATCCATAAAGAACATAGTTATCAAAATTTTCATACGATACACCAATATGGCTAATGTTTGGTTTCCTGATTCATACATTTCTTTTACGGAGTTTTGAGATCCTTTCTTTTTTATTTTTGGGATAAGGTCATCGTCTTCTACCATGAAAGCTTTATCATAATCTAAGCAATCTTGGCAGTGGAAAACAAAGTACGGGCAATGTACTATGAAGTTGGGAACGATGGCTGGGGTGATCCTTGGATGGATTTGGGGTTCGGAGATTTGTTGGGTGGCGGAAATTGGTGGTGTGGTGGGTGATGAACATGGTTCAACAAGGAAGGTTTGGACTGATTGTGTGTTTGAGAAAAGTGAAGAAATGTGTTTAGAAAAAGGGGACGTAGAAAAAGAAGCACGAGACGTCATACCATGATCTTGGTTCATAACTTTGTTTGGGTTTTTATCGGCAAACTTTATCAAATTTTCCAAGCTCGTACCAAATTCGAGATTACTGCCACCTCCTCGTGGACTTACCACTCATCAACAAGCTTTCTACTCTTTCTGATAAAGAAGGTTTCCACCTGACCAGTCTGTTGAACAGCTAATAGGGTTGGTTTTCTGATGGTAAAGATCCGCACTTACAGCGGAAATGCACAGAGCATACTAATTCAAAACCTTACTAAGGGTAAACAGGAGCGAAACCGCTTTGTAACCAGATAGGGATAGGGGTGATCTATAGAAGACCAGAGAGACTCAGAGTGGAGGGATAGGGAAGGTATAGGACATATACCGGGCTGACTCTAGGGGTAAGAACTATTATCTCATTTGCTGCAATAAAGATAGTAGATCTCCAGAGGACCCAAGAACAAATAAGAAAAGTGTAAGAACACTAGAGAGAGAAGTTTATACTAGAGATGGTATTATTTTCCAAGGATGATTTACTATGAGGATAGTTTCCTTCCTTTTATAGACCAAGGAGGGAATTGATTACATCATCCGTGACATACTACTATACTTATTTGTGGACAACTACTACTAGATCCACTTGTACTAGTGGATGAATACAAAAGAAACATTATTAAATAAGTGCCTATGTGACTTTAAGAGTGATCAAGACATGTTCTAAGCACACTTATTAATCACTATAATAGTGATCAACCTTTTTTTGTTCCTAAGCACATATTAAAACATAACCATCTTCTGATGAGTCCGAAATGTGTAGTCAGTCAGGTTCGCGGTCTGGCCTTTTGGAGTGGTTATCTGGCGTACCTAGTTCTTTTTCAAACCATGAAGTGGACACTCTAAGAAGGTGACTACAAATATAGTGCCTACTTGCTTCTTCCCAATCTTTTGAGTAAGGATTTCTGTTCATCCAAACATTCTGGCCATGCCAAATATATGAGGCCATATCTTCCTCTTTTACATTGTTCGCATAGGCTAGGAATCTGCATAGACTTTTCCATTAAGTGTTCCTATTCTTGTGCTTGAAATTATAGCTAGAAGGCTTGCAGTTTATCCATTCGTGGATGAAGCACAAAGGAGCATGTAGGATAACAAACTTATTACTATGGATGGCAAATGGAGGTATGTAGTGTCCAGGTCGGTTAAGTATAACGACATAATACTTCTTTGTTTTGGGGGGTAACCAGTTTGATCCATTCGTAATCCGGGAGGTACCATTGAATCAGAGCTAATGTATTCCTATTTTATTTGGGAAGATCACCGAGTTGACAGTCCACAATGTACCGGAGCAACTTGGCAGAGTTGAAACTCATAGCAATGATATGAGATTCGAATAGGTACCAAAGGAAACAAAGGGCTTCTTTTGGAAGGTTGTATAGATCCTTGATACGAAAAACATTCAAGAATGCATAATCTGGATGAAAGATAAGACCTTTCATAAACAAACCATGTTTTCTGAGGGTAATTGTGAGGAACGTCTTATAGTTCAGGAGTGATCTTCCTTTTAGAGCATGAGTAGAAATTACCTCTATGAGTTCATTAGGAACTTTTCTTTGAACTCATGTCTGAAGTTGGCTAGTTCCTGGGGGCTGGTTAAGCTGATAGTATGGTGAACACAACTGGTAGTATGCGGTGGGGATGGACCATGCTAATATCTCCAGGGTCATGTGGATTATCATCTGGATTCCCTGGGAGAAACAACTTACATGATCCATGGAGAGGCAAAGACTAATTGGCATGGGCAATGATGGCACTTTCCCATTCATTGGCATGTTCATTACCTGGTAGTCCAAAGTCTCTTCCTTCTAAGATATTCTGGGGAATATCTTTGTCTACATGGTTTGCACTTGCTAACTCCATTCTTGTGTTCATCCAGTCATCGTGTTGGCTTATCTCGTAGTAATACCCAGCAGGGTTAGTGTCATACCATGTATGGATAAAGCTATCGGAGGTTGTATGAGCATTCTAGAGAACCTGGGAATTAGGTTTGTGGAATATTAGCATACAATGTCTATTAGGAGATGAAACCATGAGCCGGATCCATTTGTAACGTGGGAGGAACCACTATAGAAACCTGAGAGTATTTTGCTTCTTATTAGCAATCTCTTCAGATTGCCAATCCATTAAGGGCCTCCTTTGGTAAGTCTTCACGTTCTCTTATGTGAAGAACATTTAAGAAGGGATAATCTGGATAAATCCTATCTCCTTCTATAACCGATCCATGGTTCTGCAGGTTGATTGTGAGAAACACCTTGTAGTTGATGAATGGTCTAAGCCTTAGATTATGTTGACCGATCACATCTTTGATCTCCTAAGGAATTTATTTCTGTTGGACATTGGTAGTCCATTGTTCCGTTAGGTTAGCTTCCACGGGAATCATTGGTGGCATTTCATCAGCATGTGGATGGGGAATCCACTCAGCCGGGTGGCATTTTGTGAGCAAGTGGGTGGGTAATCTACTCAGTGGGTGTCATCACATCAAATGATTGGGGTATACACTCAATAGGTGTCGTCACATCAGTAAGTGGGTGGGGCACGCTAGCATGTTGGTGGGGACTCCCATTAATGTGTGTAGTCACATCAGCATGTGGGTGGGGAAGGCTAGCATCTGGGTGGGGACTCCCATCAGTATGTGTAATCACATCAAGAGGTGGGTGGGGACTACTCTTTTGGCACTTTGCCATTTGATTTTCTGGAAGAGTCCTTTCCTGGACCCAAGACTGTTTTACTAAGTAGCAGGTCTGGTTTTGGCCCTGTTGCTCAAGCGTCGTCGTGTTGTCTAGGGAGTGGTGTGTTTATCTGGTTACACGAAAAGGCTGGTTGCTGTTGTCAGCATTCCAGGTAGAGTCTGTCGCCATGTAGTTTGACATTCGGCTGGAATTTGATTCCGAAGACTTGGTACTTCTGATTCATCTTCGTTTGGGCTTGAATTGCCATACAAGATGGAGCAGAAAGGTACATCTCCTAGCTCATCCTCTAAAAATCATTTGGCTCTACGTTGCTGTGTTTCATATGGGTGAGGTCAGCTGTTTTGAAGGCCATGCTTCGGATCTTATCAGCAATTCCTGGGGATTCTTTCACTGGTGAGTGAAAATGAGTTCATTGCTATTGAGAGCTTGAACTTTCTTTGTCGGGATCCTTTTCCTTTTTCTTCGATTCTATTCAAAAGATGTTTTCCTCTTTCTTGAAACTTCGCAGAAGTAATCATCTTTAAAATTGGGGTAGATGTCTTCTTTATTAGGGAAGTTACCAAATTTTGTGAAAGATTTTTGAGTTTCTTTGAACAAATGGTCTTGATCGTCAGTCACCATGATCTCATCAAGAGACATACAAGTCTTCTCAAACAAAATGCCACCCATTGAGTGGATTCCCCACCCACTTGCTCACGAAAGGCTACCCGCTGAGTGGATTCCCCACCCAATGCTGATGAAATGCCACCAATGATTCCCGTGGAAGCTAAACCAATGAAACAATGGACTACCAATGTCCAACAGAAAGAAATTTGTTAGTACATGAACCTTGTGTGGCTGTTACTGTTCGAATTGTCAAATCAGACTGAAGTAAGTGACACACAAAGTGGAGCCTGAAGTGATCCTACGTCACAGTTCAGGTACGTCCGAACTGGACACGAAGTGTGACACGAACTGAAAGTTCAGGTCAGTTCGTGTAGGTTTGGATCAGTTCGGATAAAGCTCCAGTTTAGGCAGAATGATGAAGTATAAATAACGTGTCACTTAGTTTATATGTGAAGTTTTTGTCCAGAGTCTATGTGGTTCTGTGTGTGTGAGGGGAGGTGCTTTCCAACCTCCCCCGGTCCTTTACACGATGTATACTCTATCTGTTATGTAATCATTCGACTAGATTCGATGACAAAACTTCTGTCTCAACCATAGAATCGATCCAATAATGCTTTTACATGAGGTTTGCTTGATCGTAAAGTGAAGAACGAGATGTAAATATAAAGTTTGTTTTATTGAAATCACAAAGACTCAATTACAAACTCTCATTGAAACTCAAACAGAGAAACACACTCAAAACGCATAGTTAAGATCTAATGCTCTCAAAGTTCTCTCACAAATGCTTCTGAAATCCAAAGAACAAAACTATTTATAGTCAATCTAATCTACCAGAACTGGAGCTCATCCGAAGTGACAGTTCGTGTCACTTTGGAAGATCACGAAGTGGCACTTCGGATCCACTTCGTGTCACTTCGGGTGACTTCGAGTAAATGCCTTTTTGGCCTCTTCCTCTTGTTCAAATACTTCACACGACGAACCGGTCATGCATTAACAAACTCCCCCTCGATGTGTGTAGTATCTGGTCACCACTTAGACTTGTATCTTCAATCAAACTCCCCCTCAACTTGATGGTTAGCTTGATCTTGAATACTTGATGATGCATAGTTTCTTTCATCCTTATCAACAGCTTTAGAATACTTGAAGTTGTGATGATCTATTTCACTTTAACCTGACCAACATAAATAATCTTGGGGCAAAACGTCTCTTTGAGACTCCAAGATATATGTTTTGAAAATGTTTTTTGTATCTTGTGTCGATCAATCGAAAACAAACAAGAAATAAAATCTTTTTGGCTTTTACAAAGTTTATGCTAAAACACACCAAAAATCTTTTTGATTTTTCTGAAATGAAATATAAAATGCAATAGAGAATTAGACTCTATTTTTGATTTTGCGAGAAAGATCACGACGCAAGATCATATCAGACATAACACATCTAGCACATTTCAATTTCGGCCTTAATCAGCATGCAAGCCAAGATAATCGCAAATACAACATTTATGTTTGTTTCAGCATGAACCAATCATATGTATCATTTTTAGATATTCTTAAGGTAATATTATTATGCATTAATAACTCAGTCTCCACTCTATCAGAAATACTGGCAAATCATCATGTTTATCATATAGAAGCAAATTTTCTTAGAGATTTAGTCATCCTTGACGAGTCATGCAAAAATAAAGTAGAACTTCAAATACCTAGCAATCAGGTCGGTCTTGTGGACACGCAGAGAAAGCCCAAGTATTTGAGAAAATAAGAAAGCAAAACAAGTTGAAGTTGTATAATTCAACAACAATCAGGCCGGCCTTGTGGGTACACAGAGAAAGTCCGATGAATTATATGAAACACCAAAGAAAATAAAGCAGAACCTCAAACAAACAACAGTCAGGTCGATCTTTCGATACACAGAGAAAGTCCGATCGTTTGAGAAAATAAAGAAAATCAAACACGTTTAAAACTTTTAGAATGAAAACATGCATTCATCAGGATATCTCCTATTCTATATTTTTTTTCAGAATCATCGCACAACATCCATCAAGAAGCAGATAACCAAAATCATCAGGCAAGCGTTATGTTTATATCTTACTTGCAGATATCAGATTAGTCATGCACATTCACAGATTATGCAAGCGCCTACAGCCTTTTGGCTTAATATATCCATGGCAGATAAAGGTATATGCTGATGTACCATCATTTCTCGCTTTTGTCAGATTTCATTTTTTTTTCCAATTTCTCCCCCTAAAATTCAAACAAACACTATTTTTCGAATTTTCAAATTTTCTCCCCTTAAAAATATGAATGAAAGAAAATGAATAACTTTTTTCAGAAAATGATCGATCAACACTTGACACATTTTTTAAAATGATATTTTTGAAAATCAAATTTTCAAAGATAGGAACGATGCATTTTAACTTAAAGCAACCACAAATATTCCTTTGTCAACAATCTTTCAATTACTAACAGGTCTTCTTGATATACCTGCAAACATTGGAAAATAATAAGTCTTCTATACCCTGACCCCCTCCACGGTTGTGGGTCGACCAGTGTCTTCAATAAAATCAGTGTTGGCCGCAGAGACAACTTTTTTCTCCATTCCTGTTTTGGTTTTAACATTCTAGTGAACCATTGTCAACTGATGAGTGACAATAAGAACTACTACCCAACTTTTCCGAAGTAAGCTTCTTTTTCCAGAAAATAGTAGTGTTGGGCATTGGTTCACTAAAAATAATGTCATCACAATCAACATATTTTGTACTTTTGGCATTTGATGATGAATTGTTAGTAGTCGTAGGGCAATTTTGTGGAAAATGACCTTTCTTACGACAAAGATAACACAATCGACGATTAGTTGGAGTGATTGAAATTGGTTTTCCAAACTGATCAGTCGAACACTTATCATAAACTTTTAAAATCACAGGTTTAAATTTCTTTGGTCTCTCAAATTTTGGAAAACATTTTAGAGAATCATAAAAACCAGAATCATCTCCATAACCAAAGAATCTATCTTGATGATAAAACCTGTTAGAATTAGTGGAATAAAATGAATCTAAATTTTTACCGCCTGGTGGTGTAGCATCAGATATGCAAGAAGACTTTACAGAAGAAATCTTTTCATCTGCAGAAGGAGAAGACACTTTCTTCTTCCAAAATTGAGGCTTCTTATATATGAACACCTTTTGTTTCTTTTTCTGCTTAGCGAACTTCTTCTTATTGTGATCCGTAAGTGGAACCTCTTTTCCTTCATATCCGAAACCACCATTGTTCTGCTTAGGATATTCCTTCACAGAATGACCTTGTGATGCTAGATGAGAAAATTCGTCTTTGATAGCTTTAACACCAACTACCTTATTAAGTAAAGATTCATCATTTACAATATTAGAAAATTAGGAATCTTCACAAGTTCAGGTGTCACACCCCGGACAAATGATTGGGTGTGAGCGAGATGGAATCATAGTCACAGATATACAGAACAACTACTACTAAATTCAAACGTTAATTAAAACATAATATCATTAATTGTTGCAGCGGAAAGAGTGGTAAACGATATTGTCTTACATTTGAACTTTAAAAGTCAAGTTTCATTATTGAAAAACATAAAGTAGTAATTTAGGATAGATTGGGACTAGGACTCCAACGAAGCAGGTCCGAATATAAAGGCGAAGTCCCATTTGCACGGCTTCCATGATCAGCTTAGTTACCTGAGAAATCATGAGTTTAAAAGGTCAACATAAAGTTGGTGAGGTTCACAGGTTTAGGACTCGATAGTAAGATTGTAAAACAGTTTTCAGGAAACTCAGAATGTTATATTAGCTTATTGTTGTAGTTGTATGATCTCACCAGAACCTTGATTTCAAATACTAACGGTTTACCCACCCATGGTATCCTCGCCCGAGAGATACCGAACAGGCATGAATAACTGGCGTGTACCCCTTGACAATATACGAAGTCAGGATTGGAGCTACCAACCTGGGCAGGGTTGTCAACCCAAATAGATCTATTCACTAGTTATCGTTTCGATCAGAACTAATTGAAATCAACTAATGGTGGGATTCAGTTGTACTAACGTTTATAACGATAAAGTACCAGTTGGGCAATCAGTAAGGGAACAGATAGTCATACGGCTAACAGTAATCATAACATTAAGTTAAAACAGTTTATCAGTTCATGATTTCTCCCCCATAAGTGTAAAACAGTTGTAAAGAAAAGGGGCCGTGAAACTCACTTGATTCAGTGGTAATGATGAATTGCTGAGTGGCAACTAGCAAGTAAAGTCCTATTAAAACATTAGACAACATGCATAAGGGTCCACATAATCATTTGAGTAATGAACGTTACCCAAATGATACCAGTCAAGTCTTGACGTATAATCCCGTTTGTAGCGTATTGAAAACCCGTTAGTTAATCAGTTTACAATCAGTAAATGCTAACGTTCACGTATAAAGGTATTTAATGCAAATTGAATACAAATAACGAACATGTGATAACATATCATGAAGTCCAGTTCAATCAAGTATTAAACATCGTTTTAAATAATAATATTTATTATTATTTTTATGTTCGCTCGCTCGATTGAATAGTTAATCGCGTTAAGTTATAATATATATAACTAGGGTTGATAATTATTATTGAAATAATTATTATAACTTGTCGAAATAATTTTATTAAATTATTACAAGTTAAATGATTTAACATAAGTAGGTAAATATTAAAGGTTATTTTAATATTTAAATCATGTTATGAGAATTAGGGTTTTGAGTTAATATAAACATAATTATCATTAAACAAATTATATTTACAAACCAAGATGATTTTAACTCAAATTAGGGTTTCTAAAATTCGTAAAGATAATTATTTGTTGAAAATAATTATTTACGATTCGTTATGTCGTAAAACGTTTTTAAATCGTTTAAAGATTTCGTTTCAATTTCAAACGTTTAAAAATAAACATTTGATCCGGTTAAAACGTTTTGATTATTTTGATTCTTTTAAAATAATCAAAAATGTTTAAAATATGTTTTTCATAGTTTCTATAAGTCTTTTGATTTTATTTTTATAAAATCATTTTTAAATAACTTTATTTATTAAACAAAGTTAGGGTTTTGAATAAAAGACTTTTTATAGAAATTCATTAACATAAAATGTTTCTATTTTTGTATAAAATCCAAATGTTTTATACTTTTTGTCATTTATTCAAAAATCCATCAACCCATGCAAAATATAGTAATTAACATGAACTTACTAGATGATTAAACCAACACATTAAGTTAGTTAAATGAATCATAGGTTTTTGTTTTAATTCAAAAACACCTCATTGTTTTAGAAACTTGTAAGATGATCAAGATCATTAGGAGAACAAGAAAAAACTTAAGATTCTTAGAGTGTTAGATTGTCAAGACTTAGACTTGTGGCTCATTTGGGTTGATCAAAGTGTATAAAATCATAGAAGGAAATGGTTCAAAAGAAGACTCACCAAGTGAGAGTGTTAGAAAAACAAGTGGAAGGAGAAGGGGGTGGCTCGGGTTGCTCACGGCAGTGGCTAGCAGCGGCACAGCAGCAGCAGTTTAGCGGCGGCAGGAGGCGCTCACAGCAGCAGCAGCACGCGACAGTAGGGTGGTGGTTGTTTGGTTGACGAGGGGAGGAAGGGAAGGATGAAAAAAGGTGGCGATGGGTGGCGGGTTCCACAGCAGTAGCTCAGGGGCTGGGGGTGGCGGATTACGGCAGCAGCATCGCAGCTGGGTGGAGAAGGTGGTGGCTGGGTGGTCTTCGAGAGGAGGAAAAGAGGAAAGAAGGGTGGCGGTCGTGGGGGCTGTGGGGGATGGCGGCGGTGGTGGTAAATGATGGTGGTGATGGCTGGAAATGGTGGTGGTGGGTGATCCCTTGGCTGCCGAGAATTGGGAGGGGAGGGAGGTAGAAGTCGGGTAGTGAGGGTGGAGGAGAGGGAGTGGGTTAGGTTTGAGTGTTTGAGTGTACTTGTGTAAGGAGGTAGGGTGAAGTTGGTGGATGGAGATGGGTACAAGTCTCCAAGTACTATTCTCCATGATGAGAGCTAGGATTAGGAGAATAGGGTGGTGAGGTGGTTAAGTGTTCATCACAATTCTCCTAATAAAATCTCCTAGCTAAACTTTTATAAAAAATCAAATGGTAGGTGACATTTTATATAAAACTTGTTGTGTGTTATAAAGAAAAGTTTCTAAATATAGTGAAAGTTTATAAAACATATAAAGGTTTGAGGTAAAAATAACCTACAACTTTTATAAATAAATGTTGTATAATCTTCATACAAGTTCATGACAAATTTTTATAAAAATATAAAAGATGATAATCATTTTATAAAAATTAATACAAGTTTGATGGATTTAATTTATAAAAATAAACCCATTGGGCTTTGGGCTTTATATTGGGCCAGAACATTTAAACGAAAATGTAACTGGGCCGGTCCGTCGGTTATGGGCCGTACGGGCCCAAACGGGACGCCGGTTCGAGGCCCGGGCCCGTTGTGTGTCGGTTAGGCTTTTGGATTGTCACTATGCTTCGGAATATCAAGGTTGAGTAATGGGTCAAGGTTTCGGGCTTGGTTTCATCGTTTTAGGCTTATTGGGCCTATTGGGCCAAGTCGGGCCCAATTGGGTGTTCGATTGGGTTTAGGCTTAAGTCTTGACAAGGATTTCAGTTTGTGATGTTTTTATTTCATAAAAACAATTGTTTATGTTGATTATAAAAGTTTTTCAGAAATCAGTTATGTTTTTCGGTTTTTCAGACGGGTTACGGATAACGTTTTCAGTTTGTCAGTTTATAACAGTTTTAAGCTCGACCGTTCATGTTGTTTAAAACCGAATAGTTTTAGACGATCGGTCGCTTATCAGTTTGACGTGTCGATTATATAAATGTTCGACACCAGTTCTGGATAAAATATAAAAATACATTTTATATTTATTTTTCTTGTTATTGAAGTTCCATGATTGACACATGAAATCGTTATGTTTTTAACGGGTATACGCTTCTAGTACAAACACGGGATGAGGTTTACGTCATCAGTTAACAGTCAGGCACAGTAATTAGCAGTTTAAATAGTAATCGGGTCAGATTAAGCACAATTAATACTTAATTAAAAGTCAAAGTAAACGGTTTGACCTGGATTTTCAGACGAGGTGTCACATCAGGTTTGCCTTCAAAAATTTTCTCAGCATCAAGAAAAATAGATTTTGAATCAAACTTTGGAACCTTGTTTGAAACATATATTCTTTCATCCATGTTCCTTTTCTGAGACTTTGATTTCTTTGATTTTTCCGACTTAATACCATCTCCTGCTGGATAATCTTGCAACTTCTTATTTGAATTATCATTAGATGTAATTTCAAATCAACTACTGGAGCAGGAACTTGATGATTATCAATATCTTTTCTTGGTTTACCATCTCGTTCCAAATGATACAAATAATTCTGAAACATGCTTGATGTATTGCAAGTTGTCGTTGCAGATCAAGCATTTCAATCTTTATATTAGAAATCCTAGTATTAGCTTCCAGTAACTCCTTCTAAGCAGCGATAAATTTCTTAGACAATTGATTATACTTATGCTTTTGAACATACATTTTATCACATTCATCAAGCACTTCTTTTGTAATCCTTTTCACTTTCTTTTGAAGATTAACAATATCTATTTTCAAAACT
Organism: Deinandra increscens subsp. villosa; assembly: GCA_039602395.1. Lineage (NCBI taxonomy): Eukaryota > Viridiplantae > Streptophyta > Magnoliopsida > Asterales > Asteraceae > Deinandra > Deinandra increscens. The sequence goes on along the minus strand of JBCNJP010000024.1, from coordinate 24,029,598 downwards.
TTATTCTTTCTGACTAATTTAGTCTTCTTAGAAACTACAACTTCATTTTCAATTGAAAATCATTTAGCTGTTGCAGCAAGTTCATCACTTTTTTCTTGAAGATAATCAAGCTTCTCCTTTGATTTAACAAATAAAGCGTCAAAATCTTCATTAATTTCTTTTTCTTTAGCTTTAGCTTTCTCGCATACCTCAATCAACACTTTCTTCTCTTTCAACCATTCTTCCTTCGTCCTAGCAAATCCAAAACAATTTGAACATGATGCAGACACATCCTGTTGAATTTCTACAACTAAACCATCACAAACTTTCTTTTTCCAAATCTCCACTTCTTTTTTCAGAATAACATTTTCTTCAGTCAACTTTGCCACTTTCTTTTCTAACTCCTCGTTCTCATCTTTGTTATCCTTTGCTGACCTTGAATTTCGATGAAGTTGCATAATTTGATATTCACAAATTATTTTAAGATTGTCCCATAATACTTTCGATTTCCAACAATCCTTAAAATACACAAGTAACTTTGTTGATAATGCCAACTTAATAAACTCATATGCCTTCTTTTCATTTTCAAACTGCTTCTTTTCCGCATTTGTAAGATCTCTTCTCCATTTAGGTTCACTAGAACAATTAGTTGGATAAACATATAAATCCTTAATCGATATCCACAAATCTTTATCCAATCCATCAATATATGCTTTAAACCTTGGTGTCCTATGAGAATAATCTTCACATATTAACAATTGTTGCACTTCTTGTCTATCACTAGCAACAAATCTATCGATCTCTTCCATTTTGATAAATTGAAATTAAAAAACGCAGGTCTTAGAAATGGATTTTGGGTATCGAAACGGAGGATACTGGCTGTAAGGCGAGTAAAAGTGTAGATCTCTCTGAGTCAATCATTTTGGCTGGTATTAGCTCCTGTAACTCTTAACGGTTCTCAAGTTACGTCGGTTTTAGTGAAACAACCCAAAAATCCTGAACTTGTCCGAACTAGTCCGAACTAACACTATACGAAGTGAGCCGAACTGGATCCGAACTAAAAACAGGTTATCCGAACCAATCCGAACTATGACTCGGGTACACGAATTGGAAGCCGAACTGAGAGGTGACGTCACAACCAAACTGATCCGAACTAGCACTTCGGTTGACCAAACTCACCCGAACTCTCACTTCGCTCAACCGAACCTTTCCGAACCCAAACGAACTTACACTTCAGGAGTGGTTATTTTTTAGACAGACTGTTCTAGATCCGAACTGAAACGAACTAAACCATTTTTGGATCAAATTTTGCGATTTTTGCAGATTTTGAATGAGATTCGTAGTAGTCAACGAGGTTTTAGCAACAGGAATGTTTTGAAAACAAATATTACTCGAAAAGATAAAAAATTGACTCCTTTTTTATAGGAAAAACACTCGATTTATCAAGAAAACGAAAATGGTCAAAGCAAACGCAATAGAGCAACCTGGATTTGCTCCGGTACCAATTGTAAAGACCTGGAATGGATCTTTCTAGAGGTTTGCTTGATCGTAAAGTGAAGAACGAGATGTAAATATAAAATTTGTTTTATTGAAATTACAAAGACTCAATTACAAACTCTCATTGAAACTTAAACAGAGAAACACACTCAAAACACATAGTTAAGATCTGATGCTCTCAAAGTTGTCTCACAAATGCTTCTGAAATCCAAAGACCAAAAAGTATTTATAGTCAATCTGATCTACCCAAACTGGAGCTCATCTGAAGTGACAGTTCGTGTCACTTCGGAAGCTCACGAAGTGGCACTTCGGATCCACTTCGTGTCACTTCGGGTAAATGCCTTTTTGGCCTCTTCGTCTTGTTCAGATACTTCACACGACGAACCGATCATGCATTAACACTAATTCTACGTCAAATCCCTCTAAATGCATAGGGTATAGTCTAGCAGGAAATTTATGACTATTTTACTAGGAGGTCTATCATGAATTTCGTTAAATCTAAATGATTCGAATCCTCTACTAGCACCTAAATCAAACAATATAGATGTAGGCACATCGTTAACAATGAAAGTACCTGAGACAACATCTGCAGTCTCCCTTGCCTCTTCCTCTGTCATGGTGAAAGCCCTAGCCTTGACTTTTTTCATACCACCTTTCTTTCCATCCTTAATACGTAACTTTGCTGGGGATTTCTTGGCCTTGGTACAGTTGGCACTATAATGTCCAATCTCCCCACAATCAAAATAACCTTTCGACTTCTTATTGGGGCAATCAAGTTGTGACACCTGGTATTTCCCAGGTTAACTCTGTTAGTAACCCCGTTATGTTTTAATAACTTTTGTTATCTCTAGTTAAATAGAAGAGTTAACATTACATGTCATGTTAATTTCATGTGTGTTTTCTATACCGAGTCTGTCCCTAAGCGTTGGTTGATCAATTAAATAAAACCCTAATCGAGCAAACAAAAATTATACAACTTATGTCATTTGATTTTATGTGAATCTATGTGTTACCGATCTACGTGATTATGATTTTATGTAGTTTTGAATGTTAGTAGAATTACATGATTTAGGATGATCATTTAGTGATTTATGGAAGTAGCATGTGATTTATGCCCACGTGTAAATTAAACGACTAGAACTTTACGTAGGCTTTTACTTATGAACCATGGTTTAGAGTTACTTTAAGAATTTTGGACGAATGGCCCTTGGGTTTAACCCAACCAAATTATGCATAGGAGCCCACAATTAAAATCCCATGACTTGGTCCCTACTCCACCTCATTTTACAACAATAGAAGGAACACATGAAAACCCTAACTCTCTTCTCTCCCTCTCCCCTTTTGACAGATGAACCCATTCCCACCCTTCTCCATATTTGAAAATACATCCTTGGCAATCCATTAGTGATTCAAGCATTAAGGAACAATCTGCGCGGATTAGATCATCAAACAACATCAACACATCCCTCGATTTCAAGTTCTAGTAAGGTATATCATCTTCATCTAATTTTTGTGATCCCTAAGCTGTCCAATCCAAAATTTCTAAGTGTTTATAATGTGTTTTATTGTCAAATTGAAATTATATGATGATCATAAGTGATGACTATGATTGTATGTGTGGATTTGATGTCAAAATTCGTGTTTAATGTCGATATCCAAACAGATTTTGTCCAGAAAATTCCGTCGATTTCTTCAAGTCATAACTTGACCATAACTTATCAAAACTGGTCGATTCTTAATTCTAAAATTAAATTTAATGAATTATACTTCCAGCAAAAGTTATCTCAAATATTTAAGTTTACACTTGATACCTCAAATTTAAGTAACAAGATCAAAGGTCAAATCTGTCATTTCTGGCAGATTCCTGGACCTACTTTCAAGGGTCATAACTTGATAAATTTTCTGTCTAATGCATGTGATTATTGGTTCATAAGAAATTACATGGTCTTAGCTTTAATTTGACTATTCATAGACCTGCTAAAACCTTCTTTTGGTCACTTAACTTTCTGCCATAAAATGTGTGTGTAGTCTGCCTTGTGTTTAAAGTTACGAACTTGTGTTAACGTGTTGAGCATGTTATTTTAGCTTTTTCTAGGGGTCTATAAAATGAAATATGTTAAATTAAAGATCTGAATATTTTGGTAATCAAACTCAAACTTTTGGTGAAGTTATAAGCTTGCAAAGTTAATATGTGCATTTTTCCTAAACAGCAACAACCCAGATTTTTAGTCTAATTCAATGTAGCATAACTCACTCAATTTTTATGAAATCGAGTGATTCTTTCTGAAAAATTAAATTTGAACTCTTATATTTCTTTTGGATATTTTTGCACTCTTAAAATCCAGGTTTGGGCACTGTTATGCCGGTGCAAGATCAGTGTGCAAACAACAACGTTCATGGAACTTGTATTTTATGTTGTTGTTTTAGGCACGATAAATTGCTATTTGAATTATGTGTTCAACATGAAACTTGTTTAGAATATAGGGAATTGTATGCCTGAAAAATTTGGAAATTTAATTCTGAGTATTGGTCAGGTTGTGGGTTGGACTTCCGGTCATTGATTTTAGTTGCTAATAATGAAATGTATGCATGCTTGTATCATGTGCCATGTATTGTGAACATTTATGCTCATTCATGTTAGGACCAAATGCTATGATTTGTTAAAGTGTGAAACCTGGTTTCTTGTGAAACCTTGCACCATACAAAGTCCTAAGTCTCTCGTCTCGATAGGAATGACAAGTCTGTGCAAAGTTTCCCCGTCGACTTTGCATCATATGGGCGACGTAGGTCGTGTTTGTTGACTTCTTTTACCTATATTGCTAAGCTTGAAACCTTGTGCATATAGTAGCATGTGTTAGGGCATATATATATCGATCGATATACACATCAACAACTCCGAATTGGATTAGTTTTGTTGGGTTTGTGGAGGCTCGATTAGTTTGGGCCCGATCCGTTTAGAAGACATCCAGTGGCAGATTAATTAAATTGAAGACCCGGCCCGTTTTATTTAATTATAGCCCGTTAGTAGTCTTCTTGGGGATTAAGCTGTTAACCCTAATTGTATCTCTATATATAGTGGCTAGTACTTGTAATCCTGTATCACGAGAGGTGTGAGGCATAAAGCAATAAAAAAATCCTGGTTGCAGCCCGTGGACGTAGGTCACATCGACCGAACCACGTAAATCCTTGTGTGTTCTCGTGCTCGTTTTTTTTTCTGCAGTGTTCGTTGATCGTTTGTGTTGCTTCCGCGTGCGTATAAACCTAACAAGTGGTATCAGAGCTACGTTTGTTACACACGTGAACACGTATTTGCAGAAGTCGATCTAGGGTTTTTTTTTCGGTTCTGAGGGCAGTCGTCTCACCATTCAACCCAGCGATCACCGTTTTTTATTTATTTGGTCGGTTCCTCATTGTTAATTATCGTCTGATTGTTGCAGATTGAAAGGAATAATTTGGTTATTTGTGATTCGAAAGAAACAAATACCGTTTTTTTCTTTCCGCCGCCATTTACGTGTTTGTCGTGAGTATCCAAAACGAGAAAGGAGAACAAACTCTTCTATTTGTTTCTTTGGATTGGCACGCCGGACGAGGAGGGATTAATAGTTTATTTTAATTCCATGAAATCGTGAAGTGGAACAAAATAATTTGGTGTATTTTTTAAAGATCAGTTTTTTTGACAACGGCTTAACCAACAGTGATTTCAGGGTATCGTTTGCGAAGATCAGAGAGACGTGAATCAGGTGCTTTCTGTTTCGGTTGTTTCAGTTCTGTTCTTGTTTTTTTTTCGATTCAGTTTCTATTAGTCGTGTTTGTGTTTAACATGGCAGAGGATGGGAAATTTTCAATCGATAAGTTTAACGGTACAGATTTTAGTTGGTGGAAGATGCAGATTGAGGCTGCATTGTGTCAGAAAGATCTTGATGTTGTGTTAACGGGGAAGAGACCGGAAAAGATGGAACCAACCGAGTGGGAATTAAAAGACAAGAAAGCGAGGGCAGTTATCACGTTGTCATTGACTAGAAGTGTGGCATTTAACATCATGGAGGTGACCACTGGTAGTGGTATGATGTTGGCTCTTTCTAACATATACGAGAAGCCGTCGGCAGCAAATAAGGTCTTCTTAATTAGTGAGTTGGTTAACACAAGGATGAAAGAGGGCAGTTCAGTTACCGAGCATATTAATCTGTTGAATTCGATCTTAGCCAGACTCGTGTCCGTGGGCATTAAGTTCGATGATGAAGTTCAAGCTTTGTTACTGCTATCGTCATTGCCTGACAGTTGGTCTGGAACGGTTACAGCGGTTACTAGTTCTTCAGGAACCGACAAATTCACTTTTGAGAAGATTCGTGATCTCATTCTAGGCGAGGATGTCAGAAGAAAGAGTTCTGGGGAATCATCAAGTGGGTTGTTAAATGTCAGTAGAGGTAGAAAAAATAGCAGAGGTAGTGGGAGCAGGAACAGACAGAGGAGTCAGTCAAAGACTCGGGATTACTCTGGGGTAACATGTTGGAACTGCAAGGAGGTGGGGCATTTTAGGAATCAATGTCCAAATGAAAAGAAACAAGCAAACTATGCAGGAAACTACACTGATGAAAAAGATGATGCTTTGGTTTGTAGTGTAGAGAGCATGGTGGATTCCTGGGTTATGGATTCTGGTGCTTCATTCCATGCTACCCACAGCGGTGAAGCGTTGCAGAATCTAAAAGATGGTGATTTTGGAAAGGTAAGGCTAGCGAACGATGAGGTTCTTGACGTGACGGGCATGGGTGACATAGATCTCAAGACTTCAGCCGGTTCATGGACTTTGAAGGATGTCCGAGTTATTCCAGGTTTGAAGAAACGTTTGATTTCTGTTGGGCAGTTGGACGAACAGGGACATGAGGTTAAGTTCATAAACGGGCAGTGGAAAGTTATTAAGGGGAATCTAGTTATTGCTCGAGGAAAGAAACAAGGTTCGTTGTATATGGTTAGCTTACCATCTGAGGGAGTGACCGTCCCGGATCAGAAGAAAAACAAAATCCGGTTCACAGAGTCTCGTGGGCAGAAGAAGGTTTGTTTTGCAGATGACAAACCCAGAGCCACAGGTCAGATTCAGGTTGAACGTGCTAGGAAAGGTTCAGGAAAACGTGTCAAGGGTTTTCGTGGCAGTGGGAGCATTGGTAGTCAACCAGTCAAAGCTTCAGCCAGAGTTACTAGACAGTGGGTTGCGAGAACCAGTACTCCAGCTGTTAAAATCTCTCCAGAGGATTATCTGCTTTATTCGGAGAGTGTTTATTCTCATGGTGTTCCAGGATCCGGCAGTGTGTGTCAGTGGGAGCCGGTAGGGACGGAGAATGAGTCAGGGGCATATTTCGCCATGACTGATGTGTTGGAGCTCGGTGGAGCTTCAACGGGCCTTTCAGTTGACTGATGAAAAGGTCGATGCAACCAGGATAGTTGATAAGGATTACTAGACGTACAAGTATTCACAGTAGTGGATGGCAGTTGAAGATGATCAAGCCTCCAAGTGGGAGATTGTTGGGTTTGTGGAGGCTCGATTAGTTTGGGCCCGATCCGTTTAGAAGACATCCAGTGGCAGATTAATTAAATTGAAGACCCGGCCCGTTTTATTTAATTATAGCCCGTTAGTAGTCTTCTTGGGGATTAAGCTGTTAACCCTAATTGTATCTCTATATATAGTGGCTAGTACTTGTAATCCTGTATCACGAGAGGTGTGAGGCATAAAGCAATAAAAAAATCCTGGTTGCAGCCCGTGGACGTAGGTCACATCGACCGAACCACGTAAATCCTTGTGTGTTCTCGTGCTCGTTTATTTTTCTGCAGTGTTCGTTGATCGTTTGTGTTGCTTCCGCGTGCGTATAAACCTAACAAGTTTCTCCTCAACAAATAAGTACTTGGTCCACAAAAATCCTGCCTAATGGCGAGATAGTTGGAGAGGTGACAAAACCTTATACCTTTCATTACAAAACCAACAAACCAGAAAAAGATAGATTATTTTGTGAAATAATTTTTTGGGCCTATAAAAAGTGGAAAACTCTTTATAAACCGATACTATTTACTCTCTAACCGCAATCTTGTAGATTGGATGGAGAATTCTAGTCATCTTGAGCCCCATGTTTCTTTTTTTTTCCTAGTTAAATGTGTGGAATAGCTAAAATAAAATATTAAGAAAACTATAAAATAATGCAAAAAAAAACAAAATTTTATTTTATTCTTGTAGGATCTTTATTAGTTAGAGTTAAACTAAAACAAAAGCCCTTTACTTGCAAATATAACCCTGCGGAATTAAAGTTATATTTCACTTTACTTAAGCGAGATTTAGTTCTTGTGTATAATGTAAAAGCTTGATTTGCAGAAAGATAGTAACAATGAAGTAACAAATACTCGGCACTATTTGCATTAACTCAAAGCTACACTATTACAAGTTGTTCAAGAACAGATGATGTGTAAACTATGAGCTAACTAAGCTATATATAGTGCTGATGAGATCAATGACGGCCATTGATCTCATGCGATCTAATCTAGACCGTAAAAAATAAAGTCA
>JBCNJP010000024.1:23989513-24021078 GCA_039602395.1 Deinandra increscens subsp. villosa | reverse complement strand
TTCGCAGGATCCTTACCCTATATATATATATATATATATATATAGGTAAAAGATCCGTGTAGACCCCGTAGACCCCTTATAAAACTCATTAAAACTCACTAAAAATAAAACTCAGTTTTGTTAATTTAGTTTTTTTTTTATTTGCGATAAGCTTTTAAGAACAAAAAAAAAGACAATTAAAAAAAAGAAAAACAAAAAACATTAAAAATTGAACATTTTAAGACAATGAGTTTTAAAAATCAATGAGTTTAAAACTCAATAAACTCAATTAAAACTCAGTGTTGCGTTTAAAACTCATTATTTTAAAACTCATTGTCTTAAAATGTTCGATTTTTAATGTTTTTTGTTTTTTTTAATTTATTTATTTATTTTTTTGGTTCTTAAAAGCTTATCGTAATAAAAAAACCAAATTTACAACACTGAGTTTTATTTTTATTGAGTTTTATAGGGGTCTACGGGGTCTACAAAATTTAAGGGGTCTACACGGAACCCTTCCCTATATATATATATATATATATATATATATATATATATATATAGGGAGAGGATCATTTGAGAACCAATTGGGTTTGAGAACTTTTGAGAACCATTCTCAGTCACAAGTTATATATAAGGAAATCCCCCCCCCCCCCCATGAATTTGAATGCTTCCCCCCTAAAAATTAGTGGCTCAGAATGGTTTTCAAAAGTTCTCAAAGAAAAAAAGTTCTCATTTGAACCTAACCCTATATATATATATATATATAATATATATATATATATATACTAGGGGAATACCCGCGCGTTGCGGCGGCGTCAACGGTTTATAGCACGCTATTTGTCTTATGTTCGCGCGTTCGCTGCGACAACAATTTACAAATGTTGCACACAACCTTTTTACTTAAAAACATGTCAAACCTAAAAAGAGCGCTTGAAAATAATACGGGTCAAGTGGGTCAAATGACTTAATTTTCACCCAAAATGTTATTTAAATTTTCTTCAGCCTCTCAAATCAATTTATCATGCAGTGTAAACATTCCAATAAATGTGACATCTGTGAACTCAAATATGAGGCTTAATTTTATAGCGAGAATAGTGTTTAATGTGTTGCATTTTGCTCTTGGGTTCTTGGAATTTGTTAAACATGTTGTAGCAGTGAGTGTACGTACTGGTCTAGTAAAGAGCATTGAGTGTACTGGTCTAGTAAGGAACATTCTGAGATGTTACGAACATAAACTTTAAGTTACTTTATATAATTGTGAAACCAAACATCCGTCGCTAAATGGTTAAAAAGACACAAAATCATACCTAAATAGGAGACGGATATTAACTTTGCTCACACCTATGAACTGAACGCACAAAGAAAATGTAATAAACCCATGAACTGAGCCAGCCTTATCTTATCTTACTCTTCTAAGGCTATTCGTAATGGGGCGTTTTTGGGCTCCATAACGCCCCATAACGCCCCGTATAACGCCCCGCCCCACTACGCTGGGGCGTTATGGTGCCCAAATTCGCCCCGGGCGTTAGGGATAAAACGCCGAAGAAGAGTTTAAAAGTAATGATTGTGGGGCGTTATAGGGGTTTTATCCACTACACCATAAAGCCCCATAAAGCCCCTTGTCCAGTCATCGTCCACATGGCGGATAACGCCACATTTGGGGCTTTATCCACTACACTTAGCCTAATAAAGAAGAATCTTAAACTCTCTGCCACGGTGTTTCTTTATCGCCTGCCACGTTCATCCTTTCTTCATTCACAAAGCAAGACCCCCGTTCACTGCCGGTCATTGATTGCCCTCTTAGTCTCTTACACCCTTCGAACGCCTCATTCATTGCGCCTTTCTTTCTTCCAAAATTTGAGCAGTTTGATAAATTGCATTCGTCGCCTCCGATCCACAAGCCTAAGATGATCAAAGTCAATCTCAAAGCACGGATATGGAATCATCAGCGACCTGGAGTCTGGAGACAATAAGAAGATTAAGAGTAGCGTTATTCCGATCATCGTCATTGTTTGGTTATTTGCTATAATTTGTTGTGAAATCAAAATTGATCAATGTTCTTGGTTAGTGACGGTTGCTCAAAGGGAATTAGGGCAACTGATATTCAAAATTAAGGGAAGAAAGCTTTTGAGGCGGCGGCGTTCCAAATATTAGGGTTGGTCGGAATACCTGTAGATTTGCTACTTCTGATGGATGGTTAGTTCTCTGTCTAATCTCCGATTCACAAGCATTGGCATTGCAGACGATGGAAGATTGTTTTTTTTTTTTTTGGGGGGGGAGATATAAACTGAATATCTATTGAATGAAAAACATTATTCGATTTTGATGACATTTGTTTTGTTTGTTTTAGTCATACCGGCTGAAATTGAATATCTATTGAATGAAGAACATCTTTCACCTCGATTGATCGAAGAAGCATATTGGCCACTGCTTCTTGCTGGATCATCAACACTTCAATCACCATATTGAGGTCATATTGCTATATCTTACACATGAGTCTACGTTTCCATATCCAAGAGCTTAGTTTTGTTATTCGAAACCGGAGTTCTTCCGATTTATATCTGTTTCGTTTAATCGTGTGTTGGTTCTGTGATGGTACTAAAGCATGTGAACAATTTAAATTGGACCCTTACATCGGCTCCTTGCCTTCTCCTATCTCTTTTGGTATGTTCTAATTCCATAATGATGTAACTTGGTTCACAGTTGATAAGAATACATGATTCTGATCTCTTTTATAGTAGTTTAAGTGTTACATAAGACTAACAATGGATAGTTATTACTCATTTTAAAATAGGCTTTAAGTGCATCTTAATAGATTCAAAAGCAGGAAAGGATCCATTTGATGGCTTCAAACCTTCTAGGCTTCTATAAGTATCAAAATTGTTGAGCACTAAATCGCTGCACATTATTTTTTGTTTATTTTAATTAGTTTTAGGTGTAAACTATATTTCTGCAGGTCCTATCAGATGAATTCTGAAATTTGGTGATGATAACTATGAGAAGACCGGTGTCAACATATTAGTGGAAGTTCCATAAAGGTTCGTTTCTACTAGCCTTGTAAGCTTGGGTTTTCATTTTTTTTGATATTGCAGTTAAATGGGGAAAAGATTGAGTTTTCCTATTTTCAGTCAGTACTAAATGTGATGGCATATACCTAATAGAAATGCAAAATTTGTTTTTTAAAATCATCATATTCATACGTAAGTAATATACATGGTTTCAACCTCTAAAGGATCAATTCTTATGTTGAAAGGTAGATGTTCTGTTTTCATGCTTTGAATTACATGCTCTGATGGTTACCTAAAGAAGACCTTCATCAAACTCAAAAGTTTTTTGGCCAGCATTGCAAATTTATTTAGTTTCACCAACTCATCAGTAATGGTAAAAAGGGTCGGATGGGTTGGTGTGCTAACATTACTTTTGTCCTTCTTAGTTATATAAACTATGTTATATAAGGGCTAATGTGATAGAAAGCCACGTGATTAGGTTGGGTGTTTCATTTTATGGAACTATACTCAATAATACCCCAATACTAATAGTGACTTGGTAAAATTTTTATACCAAATATTAATATATGATTCTTTATACTCATCGATTCATCGCGTCACAAGCTGTCACTTGATATGGTAAGTTGACATGGCCCGGAATGACAGCCTAATGAAGCTCCGCATTATTTGTTTGTGGAAACTTTCATTGTTTATGAACCTTGCAGTGACTTTCGACATCAAAATGGTTTTGATGGTCGGAGAGATACTTCACCATTGTTAAACATTTTGGTCTAACACTATTACTTTAGATGAGGTTTCCTTGCATGATCCATATATTTAAAGAGGCTTCAAACTTATAAACATTAAACAAAGTAATTTATATGTGGCTGCAAATGCTTTCTTTTATTTGAAGTTCATGATCAGTTGATCACATCTTTTGATCTCCGGGCTGGTGTACACGTATGATTTGTTTCTATCTTCATTTGAACTCTCCTCATTAGATATGTGTTTTTTAGGTATGCGGTTATTAGAGTATATAGTTTAACACTATCGCCTCAACCTATGTGACTTTACATCCTAGGTTTATTTGAAAAATGCTTTAGCTAATTATTGGTATTGCCTTTGAGAAAGACATGCGCGTGCTCAAATCCAACTTGTGTATAAGGGAAGCACTGTTATCAACTTGTGTATGAGGGAAGCAAAATCCAAGTGAATATTTAAGGAAATGGATGATGAAGTTTGAGAAGTTGCTAAACAAAAAAGGTTGCCTTCTACATAGAGGCCTCCAGATCAATGATTTGAGGTATAATTGTATAAATATGTTGAGGCCCCATACAAACTGACATTTAGTGGCCAAACAAAGTTAAAAAAAATGCAACAACTTAGTGGGCCTTTTTATGGTTTTTCGTTTGTAAACTACCACTCAATTCTAGACAGGTCCATTCCCGATGAACAGGTGGTCCGTATGTTTAATATTTTGAATTCAGAGGTTCCATCGTCCCATTGCTTCCTACTTAATGGTTACGTCTGAATTGTACAACAAGGCTATTAGTTCTTGAGTCAATATCTTAGTTTCTAATGGCTCAAAGCTATTTCTTATTTGTTCGATGAGCAGATTCATTTAATGATGAATCTGTATTGATGTTTTATACACTCATTTTTTATGATATGAGATGACGCATAAACCTTACATATTGGAATTCTATATCATCATATTCTTTATTCTTTTTCTTTTTTTCTCTCATCCTTTCATTTATCCATACCCTTTCTTTTATATTTTATTTCAGTTGACAACTAATAAAATATAACAGTTTGCAGGGGCGGATCTACGTTGGATCCACCGGGTTCACGGGACCCCAGTGAATTTCGAATTTTTACTGTTAATATATATATAATAGGAATAATATATATATAATAGGAGGAGTGAATCGATATATATAAATGAGAGTGAATCCTAACAACAAACATCTGGTAGCTCAACTGGTGAGCGCCCTGTGTTTCAAGCTGAAAGGTCTGGTGTTCGATTCTCTTTCATACCTTTTTCTGTATCCGTTTTTTTTTAAACAGATCCTTTAATACCTTTTTTTACTTCCGGTTTTTTTTAAACAAATCATAACACAACATTAGGGCTTTTATTTTTAACATATACAGCGCCTCCAAAGTCCTCCTCTACGAACTGACCTACTCTCCACCCTCGCTCCCTCTAACCTTCATCGTCTTCCTCCGTTTAAATAGCTTCAACTGTAAGTTGAATAGAAACTCAGCTACATGCCTATGTTGAGTTTCATAAATTTCTTTATCTATAATCAGTTTTAGATTATCACATAATTGTGCCGAAGAATGTGTTTCAAATTCATTCTTATGCCTATTTATACGTATGTTTTATGAAAATGGAATTAGTTGGACCCACTGCAAATTTATCAAGAATTTTCATTTGCAAAGTGAATATAGTATTACTTTTCTGTATATCCCCTTTAGAATAAAAGTATTAGTTCTTTTGAAATTATATGGATTGAGACTTGTTAGTTTTTACATAGCTCTCAAATTTAATACTTGATTAGATTAGTAACTATTTGAAACCACTTAATTTTAGACCTACTCATTAGTTATTAGTTCAATAGTTTATTAGATGAGTACTTGACTAATTATCGAATCAAAATCGCAAATAGAAACCGGGTATTTTCGAAAAAGAAAAGAAAAGTTAAACTAGATTGTCTTAACAAAAAGAATGAGGGCCCTGAAATTTTAATTCGCTTTGGGCCTCCAAAACATTTGTGCCGCCCCTAAACTTCACCCGACCCGAACTGACTAAACCGAAAATTTTGATATTTAGTTCTTAGATTCCGACCATAAAAAAAGGTGAACCCAGTGAAAAATTTTCCTGGATCCGCCCCTGACAGTTTGTTCACATCAAATTACATCGTAAAGATATCCACATCTATTTTGTTTCTCTATACTAACTTATGTACCCCGTGTGATACACGGGTTACAAACCTAGTAAAATGTAATAAACAAGAACTGAGCCAGCTTTATACATGTCATTGTAATACCGATTCTACGGATGTAATAATAAATTATTAACTTAAATGAGATTATAACATTTTAATTTACTTTTTAAAATCGAGATAATAACAACATACTCGAGGTGTACTACATTTAAAATGACAAGAAAGTGTATTGTGGTGGGTGGTCATCGACGCATTACAATCCTCTTTGCATTGAACAAATGGGACCAAATTTATAAATGATATATACCAAGGTGAACACAATAAGTCTTTCAAATAGAAGATCAACGATTTGAACATCAAACAAGTAGGAAACCCGCGTGATGCCGAGGTGGTGACACTAAATCAACACAATACTTGTTTTCTGTTAATTTATCAATTCTCGTGATATATTATATTATAACTCTGTTAGTTTTCTTATTCGTAGTATCGGTATAAAATATTATCATATTTAATAGATGATTATAGAAAACCATAAATTACATTAAAATGTATTACTTGATAAAAATTAAAAAGAAATTAAATAGTAAACTTTTTAATAATTTTCGAATATATATATATATATATATATATATATATATATATATATATATATATATATATTTCATCTTCTCTTCTAACCTAGATTTATAAACTATTTGATTCATTTGTAATGACATCACATCATAAACATACTTATTATAATCTAATGACTATAAAATAATTATTAAAACAAAAACAAACGAGCTAGAAATTTTTCCCCTTTCCATTTGAATAATTGTAGAAGACAATATAAAATCATATTGAAGAACGGGCTGAATTACATTTCATCTTTCTTACCAGTTAAAGATATGTAAAATAAATTATGATATGACCATGCTAATTTGGTCATTTGCAAACAATGTGAAACTATACATAAAACAATCTGATAAAACTGATTGATTGCTATAAATTATGCAATAGTTGTGTGAATCATCTATACATAAAACAATCTGATATATAAATTATGCAATAGTTGTACATAGTTTGATAAACATTTATCAAATAGGTATTAGTTAACAACTGAAACATAAATACCAATACACGGTTTGACAAAGGAGTCTTAATGCAACTTCCAATGTTTCATTTCTTGAAGCCTATATAAAATTGTTTCACTTATTTAAGGAAACAACATTGTCAATATAACACATAATAAACATACATTATGTATGTGTCTATGTCAGCGTTGGTCCGGGTCGAGCCGGTGCCCGTCAGCTTCAGGTCGAGTTTAATCGGGGCGTGTCAGTGTTATAAAAGATTTTTTTTATTATAGATGGAGGCCTTCTTTGTCTACCCACCCTTGCTAATGTAGGTGCAACATTGAAACTGGTACTGGCTTCAGCAGTGCCTGGTTGCTGAGTCTGACTCGTTATGGCTGTATATAAATAAACAAAATGATTATATCGACTCCTGTAAGAACATGTATATATTCTACTATACCTAATTATTCACATATTCCCATGCACTCCAACAAAAATTACAGATATAACATGGAAATCTGCATCCTTAAAACTGTATCACGTACAATATATATTTTGAAGCTAAAAAGCTTTAAAATATACTCACATGTCTACACATATATTTGCAAAATGGAAAAGAGAACCCGTGTACACCTGTTGGTTTTAAGGAATGAACTGAATATACTTTTGGGAGGGTTGTCTTTATGAACTGAATACATAAAGATTTCTGCAAACCAAATTAATAAGTTTGTTACAACAAAAGCGCTAATGTATTTCTGTCATAATACTCACCCATATATTTTCCATAACAACCTTCATGCCTGCTGCACTTTCCTGTTGCTATACATAGTGAGAACAAAAATATGCAACATCCTGATATGAAAAGAAGTAACACGCCTACATTGAAAATCATTATGGGAGCAGACGCAAGGGGTTGACATCCTGATATAGAAGTCGAGAACAACCTAATGTCTGTTATAAACTCGTCAATCAAGAAAGGTTGTGGGTTCTAAGAGATGTAATAATATTACAAGTAAATAATTTAATGATGTGTTTAACTAAGATGAAATTTAATTACCTGAGTTTGCTTTGGAAGTGATTGATTTTAACTTCATCAACCTCAATCCGCCCTTCAGATTGTATGGCTACACTTGATCCTTGAAAGCATCAATTATTAAACTACCACAAAACAACCCTAAAACTCAAAATGAAACATTTGAAGTTCCTAACGTTTATTAGCAGCAGTATTGCAAACCTACATATTTATTTCAATACCATGCCTATACGTATTTGAGAGCAGCCAGGTTACCAGTTAACACCAACAACAGAACCACAAGGTTAATTAGCAACAATATAGCAAAATTACACAACTACAGTACTTTGAAATTCAAAAACCATAGCAGCCCCATTGTTAATCAGTGGAAATCTCACTTAGCTCAAAGAAAATTATGAATGAGTGGAAATATCCAACGCAACAATCCTCAACAATAAACCGTACAATATAACAAAATCCAATAAAGAAATGGGTAGAAATATAAACCCTTCAAGATATATATACAAACCCCAAAATAAACTTCACTTACCTTAAACGGAGTTAAAATACAGCTGTCAAAGATGAAACAAAGATGCAATATGCTTGTACATCCTCTTCCTATATATAAACTTGAACACATGCATTTGGTTAAGCAAAATCCAAAGCTCAACAATCATAAACTGAAAATAAAGAAAAAGAGATCAAATATAAAAGAAATGGCCTTACTTTTTACTGATGAAGACGTTAATTCCTTAATAACAGTTGTGGTGGTGTTGAAATCTAAAAAATCATCGCTCTAGATCTGAAAAAGGAACTGAGATTTGGATTCAACACATATGAAAACGGAAGTGAGGTTTACCAGATGTCGAATCCATTGAGGGAAGCCTGCGAACTGAACAAATTTCAAATCGGTCATGGAAACCTTGCGAGGCTTAGACCACATGATGCTCTCTTCTGATGAACGTTGTGAGAAAGCATCTGAAAAGCTATTCGATTGGGTGTTGTCTAGAGAACCGAACTAAAGACACACATACTTGAGAAAGGATCTGAAATCACCATAACAGAAGCTACTAAGTCGAATCAGAGATGATGAATTACCTTTGGCTTGAACTGAGAGAGAGGACGGGGGAGAGAACGCTGAAAGTGTGGCTATGAAAGAGAAAGCAAAGATCCTTAATTTCAAATTGAGAGCGTGAGAGAGATTAGAGGGCAGATTTGAATTTTGAAAAAGAAAGGACGGCCTTGTTGTAGTAGGGTTCAGACAAAATGCGTGATGGCCGGTGGGTGTGTGATTTGGTTGAAGGGGGTAACCTGGATGTAAGAATCCGGTTGAAGAAGAACCAGATTGTAAACTAGGTGATTTTAATGCTTTATGTGTTGTATCTTAGGCTTTTTTCCTTGTACATCTTAAATTTAAGAGATTAGGTAATTGCCTCTTTACCATTTAAAAGAGATGCTTTATATAGTAGTAAATATATATATATATATATATATATATATATATATATATATAGGGTAAGGATCATGCGAAAACTCCTTTTTTGCGAAAACCTAATAACTAACACTAAAACCTTCATAACTTTTACATATGTTAATATTTTTCTATAAAACTTGCACAAAATCTTAAAATTCCATTGTCTTTGATTCTGGAAAAGAAAATGATATTTCGAAAAAAAATCTATTAGTACACATGTGCACCATTTTCATTAGTACTACACAAAGAGCTAGAATTGTCATGCGAAAAACTAGTGTTTAAGTTAAAAGCATCTAAAAACACTAAAATATTTATAGAACTAATGATAGTTCTACATATGCACTATAACTATTTGTTATAGTGCATATGTGTAACATAAAATTTAAAAAAATTAAAACGTTTAATCTATTTTCATAGTTAAAGATAACACAATTATAAGATTTATTATGCAATTTCTTTTTTAAAATATTAATGTATACAACACGTATAATTAGTGCACATGTGCACTAATAAAAAACCACGAAAAGCTAACAAAATTATAATGTGTTTGGTTTGATTTTTCAAAAAAAAATATATTAATGCGTACTATATGTATGAGTTTTATTATTAGTGCACATGTGCACTAATAAAAAAACGACGAGATGTTAAAGTTATTTTAATTTTTTTTTTCAGAATTAAAGAACTCATAATTCTAAGGTTTTTGGTACAAATTTAAAAATATATATATGAATGTATGAAAAAGTTATAAGTGTTTTAGTATTAGTTCTTAGGTTTTCGTAAAAAAGATGTGGTTTTTACATTATCCTTATCCTATATATATAAATATATATATATATATATATATATATATATATATATATATATAGTGTGTGTGTGTGTGTGTGTGTGTGTGTGTGCATAGCATTGTGATCTTGTTATGAATCAACATAGGATCATGCTAGTTACAAATGACATTACTCTTATATCATATCAACCAACGTGTCCTCGGGTCATTGTGTCTGTCATGTGCTCCTCTATTCTGATTCTCTAATTCGTTAGGAAATTTCTATACACTCTCGTTGTGCTTAATCAATTCACCTTTGTGATAAATTCTAATCGACCTTAATATACACGTATATTAGGTCGCACGTAAAAGATTCGTACTTGTTCATGTGCGATTAGTAGCATTGCACCCGAAGGTGAGTTTCACGGCCCCACTTTACTTTTTTCTTTTGGGGGAGATAACATGCAAATATTATTTACTATTTTTAGACAACTTTTATATTTCTGACATATCACATGCACTAGATTGCTAAGCACAAAAAAAAAAAAAAAACTAAAGTCCTTACTAAATCGAACCGCTAATATGGGATAGCGAGGTAATGTTGAGTAGTACTACTGGGGATTGAACCCCGCTCAGTGGTGCATGGGATGCAACACCCGGCTAGCGGTCGGACTGAGAATAATATTAGCCTAACATATTGTGGCGCCCACTCCCAGTCTTGGCTCCAGGAGGGGTCACGTGTCGGATTTACTCATGAACAATGGTACAACAGAGATAACTAAGCAGCGGAAATTAAAACTTTTTCATTTATATATATATATATATATATATATATATATATATATATATTAAGTTACAACAGTAAGGAAGATAACAACATAATCTAATAACTAGATCTTATCTATAGCTATGCCAGTCTACTACCGAGTCTTTACTGATAGCTTGCCCATCTAATCTGCCCTTACTAGAGCCCTTCCCTTGCTACTTTAAATATCACCGATACCTGACATACATGCTTTTAAAGGTCAGCTTACGCTGGTGAGTTCTAAGTGTTTAAAACTTTTACCTTTCCTTGAAAGGTTTACTTCAAACATTTGGGCCTAACGACCCATTCTTTATAACATTTATCAGGTATAAAACATAACAGAGTTATACCAAAACATTTATCATTTATCCTTTATCAGGTATAAGACATAACAGAATTATACCAAAACATTTAACCATTCATTCTACTAAGCATTGTCTATTGGAACCACGTTAGCTCCTCGGGCAACCGTCGCCACCCGAAACCTTTCATAAAGTAACCGTCGTTACCCCGGGGAACCGTCATTCCCCGCTTCTAGTTGCACAACCGCCTTTTCCCTTTTCACTAGACAATATTTGCTTAGATTAAAACATTTTCAACCTTTTCCACATTTTCAACCTTTTAACCTTTTCATCTTTTTCAAAAGTCCATTTAAATAACTCTTGTATTTGGACTCATAACCATTTCAATACCAGTCCATCACCCGTATATGAAAATAAGCGTTTCATAAATATGATGTTATGGGTCTTGTACAACAAGGCTAATAAGATCATATTTACCCGACACTTATTCACATACATAGGCTTAGACCAAACATACAAATTTTCCATTTCTCAAAGCTTTATATAAAAGTTTTATCCTTTACATTACCCGTTTATTATAACCTTCCTGAAAAGAGTAATAACAAGTAATGATAACTTTAAAAACAGTTATAAGTATTATAACTTTTCCATGTATGTGTATCAACACAAAACAAGTAAGGCAAATCAAATATATTTCAAGTAAACAGTTGAATATATATCATTGCATATATATCAGCCCGAAAACATTAAAACATTTAAAATATTTAAAAGTGGGCTCATAGAACTCACCTTATTCTCTTAAGCAGTTAATTCAGAGAAAACTTCCGCTATGCCTTACGATTAAACCTAATCGCGTATTGTATGGCGTTAACGCAAGGTTTAATATAATAAACATTTACTATGTTTATTTTAACTCTTTATTAATAATACTTAGTTATTAAGTTTATTCCTTTTAAAGGTCAAAATGACCAAAATGCCCTTTAGGCCATTATCCTTTTCTTTTGTTAATAATATGAAGACACGCATTCCTATAAGTAAACGCTCACTCCGGGATCGCCCAGTGAGGGATGCCATTTCTCAGTTGGGATTTATGCGACACCCTCGCTTTTGCCAGAAACCCCAGTGTACAGTCGTCTACCCTTACGGTCCGCGTGAACTTCTAGATGTCCGATTAACTTGGTATCTTAAATACTTTACCATTTATCCAATTTAACTTTATATATACTTAATATATATGTAAACATAGTTCCATTCCAAAAATCAAGTCTCCATACCCTTCGGAAAATTTTATTTTAAACAATCATATTCCGAAACCCTAATTTCCTGTTTTTCTCATTTCTTTATCAAAATCCATTTTTATTCAAAACTGACTTAGGGTATTATCCGTTATAACATGCTTTAAAATTTCAAAGCTTAGTTCATTACCGTTTATTCGGGTTTGATAGAACAGCGGCTAGAAAACCCTAATTTCAATATTAAACACTTTATATATATATATATATATATATATATATATATATATATATATATTTCAATATATATTAAACATTCTTTAATCCGATAATTATTTTGTAATTATCGTTATCTTTTATATTAAATATATACCTTTATATATATATATATATAAAATATATTCCTTTAATCAATTTTAAAATTGATTAATATTCATATATATATATTTATTCGTTTTTAAATATATATTTATATCATTTATCCCGATCTATTATATAAACTTTAACTTAACAATAATATTTGTAATAATAACAAATATATAACGTGTTTACCTCTTGACGGGTCGTGAAACGAGTCCAAATAACCGAATAATAAAGTTTGTCCGATTTGGACAAATAAATAGTCCTTCCCGACTAGTTTCTCGCCACGAGCATTTCCCCGTTGTTGGTTTGTTGTTTGGACCTCGTTACGCCACCGAAACGTCGCCCGAAGGTGAAGACGGGTTAACTCGACGCCCCTTTTTCTAGCTCAAATTACGACCACCTACGACTGCCGTTAACAACCGCCAATCACCGCCACCATTCTCCGCCATCCTGAGTGTTCACCGTCGTTGTTGTTTTCACTTGTCAGCAACCGAGCGTCACCGAAGCATCAACCGAAAGAGGGCATGGTGGTGTCGAGTTTACCGGGCGTAATCCCGTTTTATCTCTAAAATACAACCATAATCGCCACCTCCTTCCACTGTCTACTACCAAGTACTGCCACCGCCTACTGTCACCCTCGCCGTTGTTGTTTTGATAGTTCTCCACTGTCACGGTCATCGTTTCCCGCCGCCAATCACTTAAAATTCATCGCCGGAACGTGAGCAGCAGGTCGCCGGAGCAGACGAGACAGCAGGCCGCTGCTGCCTTGGTGGTCGTCGGAGGGGGACAGGAGAAGGGTCGCCGGTGTAGCTGGTCGGAGAATAGAGAGAGAAGTGGGGCTGGGTTCGACGGTTCTGCTTGGCTTGCCGGAGTTTAGACAGAGGGAGGTTGGAGTGATGGTTGGTACGCCGGCAAGAAAACGGGAGAGAGTGGCGGGATTCGGCCGGAAAGTCGGGAAACGGAGGGGAGAGGGGCGTTGCCGGTCGCCGGCTTCTCTCTCTCTTTTCTTCTTTCTATTTTCTTTTTCTTTTGTAGTATGTGTGTTTGTATGAGGTGTGCTTCTAATTCGAAATGTGTGTGCATGTATTTATAGCAACTGCTTAAATTTCTTTTGTGGTGTAAGTTTAGACAGCACACCTTCCTATTTTTAATTTTTCTTGCTCCTTACGTACAAGCATAAAGAGATTAGAGCTGAGTTATACATAAAAGGAAGGATTGACACATATTTTTAGGGTAATATGGTGTAATGCTTAATAAGTAGGTATCATACCTCCTATTCTAAACCCGTCAAATAATATCTTATAAACGGTTTATAAGAATTCTCGAATACCTAAAATATTACGGGAGTTCACTAAATTTAATTATTATATTTATTCTCCGGTTATTACGCCAACCGGTGAATACTCATTTAATTACGCGGTAAAAGTGTGTGTCTAATTGGCATAGTGATCACGGCCGTTCATAAACCGAATACGCCGTTTTGACTGAAATACTTAATTATTATTATAATAATTATTTATACCTTGCCGAGTTGATAAAGGTATCTCGAACGGTCAACCGAATTGATTTCGGTTATTATCGCGTAACAGCAACGGTTACCGATTCCACCGTTATTTGTGCCGAACATCGCAAATATATTTTATAACGATTATAAATCAAGTATTTAACAATACCTGATATTTTACTTTCGTCTCGGTATTATTTTAGTGATGTTCGTGCTTAGTTACGGTTTATTACAAACCGGGCCTAAATCATTATTTTGCGTTTACCCGCTTCGTTATAACTTGGATCCAAGATCCGTCTGCGCCCACGGTCTTTATTTTTCGTTATATATCATATTCTATAAATTCGTCTCTTGACGTTTCCTCGAACGTTGTGTCGAATATTCGTACGCGAATCGTGGCGTTTCTCTATTATACATATATATATATATATATATATATATATATATATATATATATATATATATATACTATATCACATGCATTTCAGCTATTTCACAAACATAGCATACGTATATAATTTAAGTCGTGAAATTTTGGGGTGTTACAACTCTACCCCCCTTAAATAAGGTTTCGTCCTCGAAACCTGCTCAAACTGTGATTTAACTCACAATGAGATTATTACCTTTTTACCTTTCTTTCCCGGATCAATCCGGAAACCTTTCTATGCATTTAATGCATCCATATCATATGAACCACTTGGTTCCTAGGCTACGATCATAACAAACTTTCTATGACCATCTATCATTTAACTCTATTACCTATAAGGTAATATTTTAACTATTCTATTCACAAAATCATGTTCACAATTAGAATGTGAACCGCATTTCTATAACTGTTGTTAGTACTTTTAGGAATGAATCCCTAATGAACAGTCTAGCTAATGATTTGGGAGAATACGTCTCTCAAAATAAAGGAACTCTCTCTTTTATCACTCACACATTATCTAGGTGGTGTCATAACTCTTTAGCTATATAGGGTAGCCTAATTATGAATCCCACCGGAATATGCTTCGAATTTCCTAAAGTTGAAATTTATCGCGAAGCTTCTTTCATTCTGCTTTAACCTTCTATGTACGTTAAACATTTATCCGTATAAGATTTTTGAACTTCTTTTCTGGACATTAACAGTCCCTCAGTTACTCGTTAGTAAGTGATATGTATTCGTGAATGCTACTGATTAGTTTTCCACCGTGGCCCGTAATATCTACCTGCACGAGACTAATTCTAGTGTCACTTCTGGTTGTACCTTAGGTGTATATATATAGGATGTACCAGCGGCGTATCCACCACACCCTGGATACAACTAGAGGCGTACTATTACTAGTCTGGTGTAGGGCGATATTACTATTCTAACCACAATAAAATCAGTATAATTCATGACTATGTATTACTTACTTAAATAACTAATTTGGACATTCTGCGTACAACCTCGTTTGTTGTTTGCATCTCTTGAGTGTAAACACTTTTGCTGCAATTTCCCTTTTCCATTAGGCCTAATCGGTAATGATCGTACTGATGCCCAAGTTAATTTGTTCATTACTTCATTTCATACGAGCTACTGATTAGGATTCCAAAAGGATTTGACATCTTCTTATAATTGGTGTTACATCCTTGGAAAGTCTTAGCGGCTTCAGATGTATTAACATAGCCTCTCTCTTTTCCTGATCCTTAATACTTCCTTTTCGCCAATCTATATGCTTCGGAATCTTACATATAGCCTCCTTTTGATCTTTAGCATTTTCTTCCAATGTCCCATGCATACTTCACCACCCTTGAGAACCTTCGAACGTCATTTGTCGGTAGGCTTAGCCACAAAATTTCTGAGATTGAAGGGGCATTCCTCTTTCTAGTCGACATTACTAATATCTTGTAACAATCATCTTGCTTCCGAAAAGCCATTCTCTTTTATTGGCACACTTTTAATCCTTTAGCTGACGCTAATCTGATCTCAGATCATCTTTGGGGAATCGTCTTGCTCCTTGTAGCTAGTTGGATGATTTGCTGATCCTTGACAAGGGATATCTGTTTTTCACCGACAACTTCTTTATCTTCTTGCAGTCTACGCATTTCCTTGGCTTCCGCCCTTCGTCTTGAATTTGCTGGAGCATCCTAAGGCGATATACCTAACCTAAAGAATTTTCTCTGTTTCTGATGGAGATAACCGGTACAATGCTTGTTGCTTCTGGCGTCGAGTTTATTTTGGAACTTTATTTCTTCATCAATCGAGCTGCTCTTTGGATTCTCTGAATGGTTCGTTTGGAATTTGATATGTTACTGGTACGTTCTTCAGCTTCTTGGTCTTGCCTCCGAGTCAATGGCATACGTTGAGTATGACTTACCTCTTGACCCATATACTTCCACGTTTCGTAATTTTTACTGCCAAGTCATCACGATCCTTGCATATGAAGTCGAGCCTTCTAGTTTTGTGTGTAGCATTCCGTGAGTCAATTCATTCAACGTCTAAATTTATCTATCGTTATCTCTAGCTTTGACATTGATCTTAAGAAGAACATTTGTCAAATACTGATCATTTATTCGCATCGGTGTGATACACTGTGTGACAATTCCAAATATCGAATTCCGACTTCTAAGTTTACAATTGTTGCTAATATCGAATCGTCAGGCTTGTCCATGTATCAACATTTGTCTTGAGGTCATTTATCTTGACGTCCTTGCATTTGTCCTAAGGAAGACGTAATCCTAAGCTGTCTAAGGTAGCTTGACTACGGGATTCCTTGACAATGCCTTTCCTCTCCTTATGCTGGAATTCTTCTTCGTATAACTCTTCCAATCCGCTTTCATTCTGCCATTTGAAGAAACAATATCCCTTAGGACGTAAGTTCTTCTTGGTCTACTCTGGACCTCCATATTCCTAAGCTCGTGGATTCTCGATCCAGCTTGTGGTAACCTTCGTCATCTTTCTTTGAGCCATCCTAAACTGCTGGCTTCTGCTTTGAGCCTTTCGGCCTATCACCTATAGTGATGGCCTTCTGAAGGTAGCAACGTAGCTTGGAACGTCGTTTCCACTATTCTCGTCATAGCAATTCTCGTTTCTACTTTACCTTGACAGCGTCTATCACGTCTACAGTTTCCGTGCTTAAGGCAACATTCTAGGCTTGTCTACACCTCTTTTCATCTTCAACGGTTCCTGAGTTCTTCAATGTAATTCCTATGATGACGTTTCTCGCATATCTGACATATTGGCCTTCTTTGTTCAGAAGCTCCCTTAGCCTTCTTATGGAATTCGTCGTCATTGTCTTCAAGACCTTCTTCATCCTTGTACCGTTTCCGTTTGCCTTTCATCAGGAGTTTATTTCTACAGAAGCTTCCTCGGGACCAGCTTCACTAGCGGTCGCTCTATTGGACATTCTCCTCGTTAAAGCTTCCGGAAATTGATTAGCAACCGATAGGAACGTAACCTCTAATGCTTCTGCCACTATTTCTAACATAACGGCTTTCATTTCTTCGCTGAAGGTACTCGTCTTTACATTTTTACTAACATCAGATTTCGTATCGGATGTTTTATTCGCATTCCTATCATGACTATGATCTTTAATCTTCTGATCCTATGATCAAAATAGTCTGACACATCAGAACTCATGTGACGTGAAGTCTCCAAATTTTGAATTTATTATAATTATATACGTGCACTTATATAATTATGATGCGTTCAAAATCCAGTTATTCTCATCACAATCATCCCTAGTGTTCGTACCATTCCTTTCATTCTCTACAGGTGATTCTAAAAACCAGTCCTTTTAAAACTGTCTTTCTCTAGACATTCTTTACAAGTTTATTGACCAGGTATCTCACCACCAATTAACCTACCCTGCACTAGGCCACACAACAGTTAGAACCTATGATATGTTCATTTGGGTAAAATACCAAATTGCAGTAGCTAATTGCAATCAGGTATTCTCCGTACTTGCATATCCTAAGTTCTACCTCCTATGTTCCTTGTGCAACCTTTTTCCTATGGGCATGACTATCCTGACTGGCATTTACATTTCCTATCTTACCTTACTTTGTTTACCAAGAGTCCTAGTTTAAGTCTAGATACCGTGCTAGTATCTAAATCTCTTAAACCAAGGCTCTGATAGCAACTTGTGGCGCCCACTCCCACTCTTGGCTCCAGGAGGGGTCACGTGTCGGATTTACTCATGAACAATGGTACAACAGAGATAACTAAGCAGCGGAAATTAAAACTTTTTCATTTATATATATATATATATATATATATATATATATATATATATATATATATATTAAGTTACAACAGTAAGGAAGATAACAACATAATCTAATAACTAGATCTTATCTATAGCTATGCCACTCTACTACCGAGTCTTTACTGATAGCTTGCCCATCTAATCTGCCCTTGCTAGAGCCCTTCCCTTGCTACTTTAAACATCACCGATACCTGACATACATGCTTTTAAAGGTCAGCTTACGCTGGTGAGTTCTAAGTGTTTAAAACTTTTACCTTTCCTTGAAAGGTTTACTTCAAACATTTGGGCCTAACGACCCCTTCTTTATAACATTTATCAGGTATAAAACATAACAGAGTTATACCAAAACATTTATCATTTATCCTTTACCAGGTATAAGACATAACAGAATTATACCAAAACATTTAACCATTCATTCTACTAAGCATTGTCTATTGGAACCACGTTAGCTCCTCGGGCAACCGTCGCCACCCGAAACCTTTCATAGAGTAACCGTCGTTACCCCGGGGAACCTTCATTCCCCGCTTCTAGTTGCACAACCATCTTTTCCCTTTTCACTAGACAATATTTGCTTAGATTAAAACATTTTCAACGTTTTCCACATTTTCAACCTTTTAACCTTTTCATCTTTTTCAAAAGTCCATTTAAATAACTCTTGTATTTGGACTCATAACCATTTCAATACCAGTCCATCACCCGTATATGAAAATAAGCGTTTCATAAATATGATGTTATGGGTCTTGTACAACAAGGCTAATAAGATCATATTTACCCGACACTTATTCACATACATAGGCTTAGACCAAACATACAAATTTTCGATTTCTCAAAGCTTTATATAAAAGTTTTATCCTTTACATTACCCGTTTATTATAACCTTCCTGAAAAGAGTAATAACAAGTAATGATAACTTTCAAAAAACAGTTATAAGTATTATAACTTTTCCACGTAAGTGTATCAACACAAAACAAGTAAGGCATATCAAATATATTTCAAGTAAACAGTTGAATATATATCATTGCATATATATCAGCCCGAAAACATTAAAATATTTAAAATATTTAAAAGTGGGCTCATAGAACTCACCTTATTCTCTTAAGCAGTTAATTCAGAGAAAACTTCCGCTATGCCTTCCGATTAAACCTAATCGCATATTGTATGGCGTTAACGCAAGGTTTAATATAATAAACATTTACTATGTTTATTTTAACTTTTTATTAATAATACTTAGTTAATAAGTTTATTCCTTTTAAAGGTCAAAATGACCAAAATGCCCTTTAGGCCATTATCCTTTTCTTTTGTTAATAATATGAAGACACGCATTACTATAAGTAAACGCTCACTCCGGGATCGCCCAGTGAGGGATGCCATTTCCCAGTTGGGATTTATGCGACACCCTCGCTTTTGCCAGAAACCCCAGTGTACATGCGTCTACCCTTACGGTCCGCGTGAACTTCTAGGTGTCCGATTAACTTGGTATCTTAAATACTTTACCATTTATCCAATTTAACTTTATATATACTTATTATATATGTAAACATAGTTCCATTCCAAAAATCAAGTCTCCATACCTTTCGGAAAATTTTATTTTAAACAATCATATTCCGAAACCCTAATTTCCCGTTTTTCTCATTTCTTTATCAAAATCCATTTTTATTCAAAACTGACTTAGGGTATTATCCGTTATAACATGCTTTAAAATTTCAAAGCTTAGTTCATTACCGTTTATTCGGGTTTGATAGAACAGCGACTAGAAAACCCTAATTTCAATATTAAACACTTTATATATATATATATATATATATATATATATAGGGTTAGGATCCTGCGAAAACACATCTTTTTGTGAAAACTGCGAAAACACGTATTAAAACTCACGTAACTTTTTCATACGTTAACGATTTTTCATAAAATTTGCGCCAAAAGTCTTAGAATTACGTTATCTTTAAATCTGGAGCAAAATATTAAAAAAAAAACTGAACGTTTTTTTCCCGTGTGATGCACATGTGCATCATATAATTAAAAAAAGTTATAAAATGCTATTTTTTCTTTAAATCTAATGATAACACAACTATAAGATTTAGGGTGCAATTTCTTTTTAAACTATTAATGTATATCACATGTATGAGCGTTTTTTTTGGTATTATGCACATGTGCATCATTCAATAAAAACGCAAAAAAATGATGAAAATATATGACATATGGTGCGACTAAGAAAAAAAAATATTAACTCATACTAAAAGTATGAGTTATTTTTGTGATGCACATGTGCACCACATAAAAAAATATTTTAAAAAAAATAAAAAAGCGTTAAGTTTTTTAAAACTTTTATAGGATTAAAGATAATATAATTTTAAGACTTTTGGTGCAAATTTTTTTAAAAAATATTAACGTATGAAAAAGTTATGTAGGTTTTAAGATTTGTTTACGCAGTTCTCACAAAAAAATGGTGTTTTCGCAGAATCCTTCCCCTATATATATATATATATATATATATATATATATATATATATATATATATTATATATATATATATATATTTCAATATATATTAAACATTCTTTAATCCGATAATTACTTTGTAATTATCGTTATCTTTTATATTAAATATATACCTTTATATATATATATAAAATATATTCCTTTAATCAATTTTAAAATTGATTAATAATCATATATATATTTATTCGTTTTTAAATATATATTTATATCATTTATCCCGTTCTATTATATAAACTTTAACTTAACAATAATATTTGTAATAATAACAAATATATAACGTGTTTACCTCTTGACGGGTCGTGAAACGAGTCCAAATAACCGAATAATAAAGTTTGTTCGATTTGGACAAATAAATAGTCCTTCCCGACTAGTTTCTCGCCACGAGCATTTCCCCGTTGTTGGTTTGTTGTTTGGACCTCGTTACGCCACCGAAACGTCGCCCGAAGGTGAAGACGGGTTAACTCGACGCCCCTTTTTCTAGCTCAAATTACGACCACCTACGACTGCCGTTAACAACCGCCAATCACCGCCACCATTCTCCGCCATCCCGAGTGTTCACCGTCGTTATTGTTTTCACTTGTCAGCAACCGAGCGTCACCGAAACATCAACCGAAAGAGGGCATGGTGGTGTCGGGTTTATCGGGCGTAATCCCGTTTTATCTCTAAAATACAACCATAATCGCCACCTCCTTCCACTGTCTACTACCAAGTACTGCCACCGCCTACTGTCACCCTCGCCGTTGTTGTTTTGATAGTTCTCCACCGTCACGGTCATCGTTTCCCGCCGCCAATCACTTAAAATTCGTCGCCGGAACGTGAGCAGCAGGTCGCCGGAGCAGACGAGACAGCAAGCCGCTGCTGCCTTGGTGGTCGTCGGAGGGGGACAGGAGAAGGGTCGCCGGTGTAGCTGGTCGGAGAATAGAGAGAGAAGTGGGGCTGGGTTCGACGGTTCTGCTTGGCTTGCCGGAGTTTAGACAGAGGGAGGTTGGAGTGATGGTTGGTACGCCGGCAAGAAAACGGGAGAGAGTGGCGGGATTCGGCCGGAAAGTCGGGAAACGGAGGGGAGAGGGGCGTTGTCGGTCGCCGGCTTCTCTCTCTCTTTTCTTCTTTCTATTTTCTTTTTCTTTTGTAGTATGTGTGTTTGTATGAGGTGTGCTTCTAATTTGAAATGTGTGTGCATGTATTTATAGCAACTGCTTAAATTTCTTTTGTGGTGTAAGTTTAGACATCACACCTTCCTATTTTTAATTTTTCTTGCTCCTTACGTACAAGCATAAAGAGATTAGAGCTGAGTCATACATAAAAGGATTGACACATATTTTTAGGGTAATATGGTGTAATGCTTAATAAGTAGGTATCATACCTCCTATTCTAAACCCGTCAAATAATATCTTATAAACGGTTTATAAGAATTCTCGAATACCTAAAATATTACGGGAGTTCACTAAATTTAATTATTATATTTATTCTCCGGTTATTACGCCAACCGGTGAATACTCATTTAATTACGCGGTAAAAGTGTGTGTCTAATTGGCATAATGTTCACGGCCGTTTCATAAACTGAATACGCCGTTTTGACTGAAATACTTAATTATTATTATAATAATTATTTATACCTTGCCGAGTTGATAAAGGTATCTCGAACGGTCAACCGAATTGATTTCGGTTATTATCGCGTAACAGCAACGGTTACCGATTCCACCGTTATTTGTGCCGAACATCGCAAATATATTTTATAACGATTATAAATCAAGTATTTAACAATACCTGATATTTTACTTTCGTCTCGGTATTATTTTAGTGATGTTCGTGCTTAGTTACGGTTTATTACAAACCGGGCCTAAATCATTATTTTGCGTTTACCCGCTTCGTTATAACTTGGATCCAAGATCCGTCTGCGCCCACGATCTTTATTTTTCGTTATCTATCATATTCTATAAATTCGTCTCTTGACGTTTCCTCGAACGTTGTGTCGAATATTCGTACGCGAATCGTGGCGTTTCTCTATTATACATATATATATATATATATATATATATATATATATATATATATATATTATATCACATGCATTTCAGCTATTTCACAAACATAGCATACGTATATAATTTAAGTCATGAAATTTTGGGGTGTTACACATATCGTTGTTTCGGGTGAAAACACGGGGTAGGCAAAACACGTAAGGAATTTTCCTACACATGTTAGTCAGCGTCAGTTGCGAACTATCTAAGTGACTTGAAACTTTAGGCTAGCTACCTACGATATGGAATATGTTATAAACTTTACAACTTATTTATGGAATTTATAACTGTTGTGTCCATGGACTGAAACTTAACTTGATATCAAAACCTGTGAACTCACCAACCTTTGGTTGACACTTTCTTTTAAACATGTTTCTCTCTGGTCGCAGGTGTTCGAGTATCATATGCATGCACGAGTCCTTCAAATCTTGTCATTGTTTTTATATAAGTCTCGTTATTTCGAATGACAATGTTTTGTTTATGCTTCCGCACTGTAAACTCTTATTTTATATTTTAATAAAATGCAAACCTATTTATCTTTAATGCATGTTGTTGGGTTTTGCCATTGGTATTCGGGTAACGGGTAGTAATTTTAATTTTATTATAACCTTTTTTTACTAATTGTATTTAATTACCTGAATTAAATCAAAGTGCAGAAGCGTATATTAAATACATAATTAAACAAACGTGAATAACCAAGTGACATAAATAAAAGCAAGATCTAATCATCAACACGCAAACACTAGTCATATATATATATATGTATAAAATCAATACATATATATATATATATAATTATATATTTATATTTAAATCAGTATTTAAATATTTGTTCAAATATATTGTGATAAATAAATATAACAATTTATATGATAACCATAATCAATATTATGATACGATCTAAACCAAAAGTGTTTAGGTCTTTGACCGTTCCGTCTGTGTCAGATAACTGTTCGAGACATTAAGGTTCAACGAGACAAGCGCTAGGGTTGCGAAAACTTACCAGAGAAGCAAGTTCGGGAGTCGATCAAATCGAAGCGGAAAAATACACCTCGAGAAACACCACCTGAAACGACGACGATTGACAGTGGGGGCGGGGAGGCGGCCCGGCAGACGGGTGCGGCGATGTGGTGGTTGACGGCGGCTGGAGCTTGGGGCTGCGGCTGGCGGCGGTCGGCGGTGGTTCCCGGATGGATCACGACGGCGGAGGAGGCGAAAGAACGGTGGCGACGGCGGCCTTGTGGTGGCTGGCAGTGGTTGCAGAGAGAGGGGAGGGAGCCATAAATTATAAGGAGCTGGGAGAGATTAGGTGCAACCCTGAATCAGTATTCAGACTCCCTATTTATAAGCCCCATAAACCAGTTGTGGATAAACCATAATTGGTTTATTTAATAATTTTCTAGGCTTATCCCTTTATCTCTTAATCAGTTGTAGATAAACTATAACTGATTTAAATCTCTCATTTATCCATCCAGATTAAGATAATCATATGTTTAAATAAAACTAGTTTATTTAAACTACTATTATCCATCCATGTTTTATTAAATAAACTAACTAAATAAACTACTTTATTTAATTAACTTTTATTTAATTAGTAATACTAATAATAACACTCTATTATTTGTATTTTTACCGACTAATAATTATTAACAATTAATAATTATATTTTCTGCCTTTTATTATTAACAAATTAATAATATTATGAAATGATTAAATTATTATTTATATCAATATATAAATAACAATATTAAATCATTTCTATTTTCGCGGAACAACGTTTACTAATTAAACATGTTCGGTTTCTCATTGCCCTCAATGTAACTCTTACAGGCCACAATCGAGTCAGGTTCTTCGAAATTGTCAGGTCTGGACATACAATATCCAACAGACTCCCACTTGGACAGATCCCGACAAGATCATAAGATGTAGATAGAGGCGCTCTAGCTACACATGACTACCCCCAAGCAGTTGTGACACTTTAAGTCGACAACCAAGGTTTATCAGTTGCAACGCAACATGATATTAGACTTACGGTAAATATCGTTAGTCATTGTTCCCTTTTGTCTTCGACATCTATTGAAAGATAAGGAATGGATTAATCTTGTCTTAAGTTCAATGTTTCTTGATATCGATTGCAAGTGTTCCAATCAAACACAACGTAAGTTTGGGTAAGGCCTTACACTTAGCACTTGGAATCATCAAGAGGCCTATGATGTATCACTGTTGCATTGTTAATGCAAGAGTACAGAATCCCATATTGACTATATTCAGCTCCCATTGAATTTCAGATCTATTCTCAAAAGTAGCCTTTATGACTGGCATTTACGCTGCAGCGGTTGACTACAATCAAAGAACAAACCCTGGTAAACGGGAGGTAGCACATGTATCTCAGATCTAAGGATACGAATGAGTTTACCAATAATCAAAGTATCATGTTATTGAATCAAAGAAGATGTTTTGATGCGAGTTACGTCCAACGTCGTTCTCTAACGAGGCCTATGAGTTTGGATAGTCAATAGTTTGAGTCCAAAGTCAAAACAGTCTTATTTCAGATTCCTTCCCACGATTCTGACCGACTACAGACACTTTTGAATAATATGTATATGTATTCTCCAGCATTATTCTCAAATGATGCTTGTGAGTGTGGAGAGTTGAACAACTCAAATCCAAAGTCATAACGCTTCTACATCTGATTTGTTTGCACGATTCTGATGGAGCGTTGAGAATACTACATATATATATATATATATTCATGGATGATAAACGTATTAAAATCGAACACAAGTATATAATTCAGAATTTATATTAACCGTATAAAATGAATTGGAATAATAAAGTATAACTGTTAAAGTTCGTACATCCCAAATACTAAATTAAATTTTGGCTCATTGTGTTGAGATATCACATCAAGTATGTGATGTTTAAATGATAGTTTCCTATTCATTTATAGCCAAATTTTGACATCTTGTTAATTGTCTTTTATTAAATGTTTCTATACTTCCACTATTGTTTCCTCAACATTGAAGTATGCTCAAGTGATATGCGATATAAGTGCCATTGGTGAACACTATAAATATGTGTTATCACATAACCCGTCTTCAATGATTACACCTTAATCATACAAAGATTCTGAATGAACTAATTCATTCTTAGGTCACTTGAGATGGCCTATTTATTTATACCATTAATATCTTATAAATATGTGACAATATCAATACAATTTCTTTGTTATGATGTACTTCCAATTTTGTCATTGTGTAACCGTTTACAGTGACATCCATATAATAACTCTTTATTATATTATTTCGTTCAAAGTCCTAGTGGTTTTGAACTAGCCCTAGAAGTAACTTGCCTTTGTGGATCATTATCTAGAGTCTATATTTAAGCAAGTAACTTATCAATCATCCAATGATTACATCCATTGTTTAATTTCAACTAATTAAATCAAACTATTAGGATCAGTAAGTAATTATCATCATCATGATTATTAGCATAGTGCTCCCACTTGCCTTTTATAGATCTAGCGTTCTTTAAGATTATCAATTTAAACTTTTTGGATACTTGCAAACAGTTTTGCTTAAACCTATCTTGGTCTACTAGTTAGACTAACTCAATCTTGTAATAAGATACAACATTGTGGGTTTGAATATTTATGCGATCCGGCGCATAATTGATATCTTAGTTTCATGAAACCGAATCATCTCAGATCAGGCATCTGATATAGATTCAAGTTCTATTCTTTAGGTGATGGATTATGGAATATTCTTCGATAAGAATGTCAGGTTCCATTCAAATCCATCTCCTTTAAGAACGCTTACATTTTCTGATTAAGACATCAATTGTTTGGTCAAAAGAATGTTCACATATTTCTGATCAAGGCAACAACTTGTTGATCAAATAATCTGATAACTATTTATTCATACTTGAATTTCTTCAAGTTAGGCGTTATATATACTTCATGTTCCGTCACAGTCCAACACTTAAAGGAATTGCTTCCTTTCTCTTAGATGAAACATTAATCCTAAAGGATTCAAGAAGTATATATTGTGGTCGAGTATAGTTAACGAAAATAACTGTTTCTTGGTAATATACTTGAGTAGGCAAGTTATGGATTAGAAGATTTATCTGGTTAGTTAGGGTAATTTTGGCAAAAGGATTTCCTATATATTTAAGCTTCAATTTCTTGATGCTTAATTCTCCTGGATCCAAGACTTAACAATTTAACTTTGTAGAATTTTGAATTTTAATTTATAACTTATGTATATAAAATTCAAATATAGGAATATTAAGGTCATGGTATTTATCAATCATTAATCATCCAAGTGATTATGAACTATTAATCAAGGCTGATGATCCTAACTTCTTTGAGCAGATTCTAGATCAAATCAAGAACCCTAATGCTTATTTTAAAGATCGTATCAAGTACGAATATTTTCGAAGTTTGAAAAATGATTCACTGTCTATAAGCTTGTTAAAACTCTTCATCATAAGATGTAGAATCTCAATAAGCTATTAATCAGTCAAATGATTATTCGACAAATCATGATTACATCTAGTAATTGTGAGGATCACATATCCTTAATGCTTATGATGTGTTCATGATTATGTGCACCATGTTCATCGAGCTATGCGTTATGTTATTTTGAACTTATAATTAAAAGACTAATTAAGAAAGCAAGCTCAAACATCAAACGATTAATCATACGATGCAAATACTACTGATAAACAAAGTGAAATGCAAACCAAGTTCAAAACGGGAAATCAAACAGTATTCATCCTGGACACAACTAAGGAAAAACAAACCAATGTTTTAGAATACTACCAAGTTATTAAATATAGAACATGAGCAAACCCTAGTTTCCTTGGATTGGAAGCGAGCTTCACGATCTCCTTGGTTTTGATTCCCTTCATTTTCAGGTTCCTAATATAATATGTGTAAGCGAAGCTACACATAAGTATTTCGAGGAACTAGTGAAAAAGGAAACATAAGGCTAAATACCTTTAGAAGAACCTTCGTCGTTCTTCTGTGACTTAAGTTTGGCAAGATATTCAGGACAGTTTCTTCTTTAGTGTCCCATCTTGTTACACTCAAAGCATTGGCGCTGATCATGCGGCGGCCCTGCTTTGGAAGTCTTCTTACCCTTCCCTTTGTCTTTGGCACCAGAATGAGTGGTGGCAGGTGATTTACCCTTTCAAGTAGGTGGATGTTTCCTCTTACGATCGGGCTTCTTGACACGAGTCGGCTTGACCGCTAAGTGTCACACCCCAACCAACGCCGAAAACGTTGGGGCACGATGATTGTCCAGATGCTCATGAAAACTAGATAGTTACCAAGTTTAAACATGCCATTCATTATTGATATACAAATAATGTCATACAATACAATCCAAATAAATACAAACAAATCATGATACTAATTATTAATTTTAAGGTCATTCTAGGTCAATAAGCAAGCCCTAAGTGTCATCACTGCAACTTCAGTCATTTCCTGCAACATGTACAACATATAAAGTCAACTACTAGAGTTGGTGAGTTAACATAGGCTTAATATAGAATGTAAGTAAAACAATAGCGATTTATGTGACAAGTGAAATTCATAGATTGTGTGTAACATGTTTTAAAGGTGTTGTGTAACCAAACCTAGACATTTAGGAAAACAATCACCCATTGAAAATAAGATTACATTTTCAATATAGTGGATGGGTTGTCGACTAATAGCTATCATTGACCCATAGGCTTCCAAAAAATCGTTAATGGTACACAAGCGATTAATGACTAGCGATAAGCGACAAACGAATACCACATATAGATTCAACACGTAATACATATCAAGAATACACATGCACAACATGGAATAATGTGTGTGCGCCTAAGTTTGAGAGGGGTCTTGGCATTAGACGTATTTCAGATATGAACAAGGCATTACTGACGTATCATATTTGGAGTATTGTCTCTAACCAGGAGTCTCTTTGGGTTGCGTGGGTGAGGGCTCATAGGATTAAAAACATGAATTTCTGGGAGTTGAGATGCCCTTCTATCTGTTGCTGGAGTTGGAGGAAAATCCTCCATATCAGGCACCAGGTCCGTCCTCATTTTTGGTACATGATTGGTGATGGGAGAAATATGTCGGTGTGGTATGATAAGTGGATTGAATCTGGTCCTCTTTTTCATTCGATCTCCTATCGGGCTATGTATTAAGCTGGTTTTTCTTCCTCTTCCACTGTTGTGGATATCCTTCGGGGGAATGGTTGGCTTTGGCCTACTGCTTGGTGGGATCTTTTCCCGGTCCTTAATATTGTTTTGCTTCCGGGTTAGTGTGATAAGGTGGTTTGGAAGACGGGTGATGGTGTCCAGGATTTTTCTACGGCTAGGGTGTGGGACGTGTCTCGTGTGCATCACGACATGGTTCCATGGACTAATCTAGTTTGGTTCGCCCAAGGTATCCCTCGGCATGCGTTTTTGGTTTGGCTCATTATGAGGGAGCGGCTTCTAACTCAATACAAAATTCTGGGTTGGGACTTTTCTCGTCGCAAGAACATGAATAGTATGTGTTGTTTACTCTGTTACAACAACTGTGATTCGCATGCTCACCTTTTCTTTCAGTGTGATTATGCTAATCAGGTTTGGCTTATGGTGCGGGCTTACACTTCGATGATGATGGTTCCAGGAAAATGGATCGACATTTCTGAGTATCTTATGCATAAACCCAAGCGATCGTTGGAATTTGTGATTGACAAGATTGTGGTCCATGCTACGACGTATTTTGTGTGGCAGGAGAGGAATGGGAGGATTTTTAATAATCATGCAAGGCCTCCGGATTTATTGGCAAAGTAGATCCTTCATGTGGTCCGATACAGATTGCTTGGTTTAATGGTTAAGAAGACGCCTAGGGTGGAGTAGCTTCTGGAAAAATGGAAGGCTATGGACGAAAATATGGCTTGTTTAGTTTTTGGTTGTTTTGTGTTCTAGTCTTGTGTTCTAGGTGGTTTTGCTTTGGCTTGTTTAGTTTTTGGTTGTTTTGTGTTCTTTACATACTTTGGGGGCATGTCCCAAGTATGAATTAGTACGGATGTCTCCATGCTACTTGTACACTTTTTGCAGTATATATATATACAAATCACCGGAGTAACCCTTTACCCAAAAAAAATGCACAACATGGAATCGCATAGTAATGTGGATAGAATAATGATTAAAGATTTTGGAATAAGATACAATGTTGCACCCCAAATAATGAAAATGAAAACGCGGCTATGATTACTCACCTGATAGCAAAGCAAAAAGCGAGAAGATCACGAATGCGAGGAACGAAGCTAAACCTGATGAAAACCTAACGATTCGAAAGACCGAATAATTGACTAAAACGATCGAAAGTTGATTTAAATGATTAATTAGTTGGGGAATTTATTAAATATTTATTATTAAAAACACTTTATTTAATGATTAATATTACCAAAAGACCCGTTCGTGAACTGAATACCACTTTTGACAACTATGCAACGTTTATGGTTAAAATTGCAATTTTATAAACTTAGGGGCCCATTATGTCAATTTAACAAAGTCATGAGAATATAAATTTCCAGAATTTAAGATTCAATTTATAATTATTAAAAAGTTAATTCAAAACAGAAAATTTCACATCTTTGATCTATTTACACATTTTACCCTTAATTTTCAAAAATTACATAAATGGCCCAAAAGTTGCAAAAGTGTACATCGGTCAAACATAAACTTATCCTCCCTTATTATATGTTCATTAGTATCCCAAAAACATGTTGGTAGGTTCCGTTTATTAAAAAGGTACTAGAGTAGCAAGTTATGCGTGAAAACACTTACTTTAACGGGTCAAAACGCGTGTCTTTTAGGTTTTTTATAAAAATATAATTTTGATAGTTAGGAAACATCCTAATATACTTTTAGGACTTATCAAAATAGGTTAGAACCATTGATTAACTGTATTGGTGATTTTTAGTAGTTTTCCCCAATTAAAACGCGTAGGTAAAGGTTGACTTATAACATAGACGAGTTTTGGTCAAATCCAGCAATGGGGTATTAAAATACATATAAAAAAAAGAAAATACTATGAAGAAACTTACGTGTGAAAGTCAGAGGAGGTTGGTCAATACGGAAGGTCAAACTGTTGGACCTTTGACTTTTGAAAACTTGATCGAGGAGGCTTAGCACAAAATTGAAGGTTGCAGAAGGTTATGTAGGGTTTATTATGATCATAACAACTGATATTTATAGAGTGGAGGGTCAAATTAGGGTTTTATGAGCATAAAGGCAAGTCTTGGAGAGAAAGTCAAGGAATCAAGTATGGAAACGATCTAAATTTATTAAGGAAATCAGTTTAATCGTGGAATTTTCTTGCAGAAAAAGATAGGAAACTTTA
>JBCNJP010000024.1:23971897-23989013 GCA_039602395.1 Deinandra increscens subsp. villosa | reverse complement strand
TACGAATCCACAGGCGAAAACGGAGCCTAAAACGGGTTTGAAATGAGAAAGTTATGGCCAAAACAAGATCAGCCCGTAGGCTTAGTCGCGATCAGGTATTCAGGTATCTGGGTAACATTATAAACAAGGTAGCCGGATTAAAGACACCAAAGCAGCGCTGGCCTAGTGGTCAGGTCGTTGTACTTGTAACACAGAGGTCGCTGGTTTGAGCCCA
The DNA here is from genome assembly GCA_039602395.1 of Deinandra increscens subsp. villosa. Lineage (NCBI taxonomy): Eukaryota > Viridiplantae > Streptophyta > Magnoliopsida > Asterales > Asteraceae > Deinandra > Deinandra increscens. Next base: position 23,988,799 of record JBCNJP010000024.1, on the reverse strand, counting down.
GCGACTTGCATAATTTTTTTTTAATTGCTTTCCTTCTTTCTTTCTTTCTTTCTTTCTCTCTTTTTTTTTTTTCATTTTGCTCTAACTTTTTTGTTTCTTATTAGAATGAAATAAAATTTGAAACATAAGTTCATGAGACTCATTAGAACGTTATGGAATTAAAAAAATATAAGTTTTGAAGTTTACAAGCCTTCCGGTTATGACGTTTCGCAAGCCGAAACGCGAATTTATCGAAATTATCGTTTTAACTCGAAATTACCCCAAATTTTACGAGGAGCTGTATTAGTCATATAAAAACTTCATGTAATATAAAAATATGATTTTTGAGACTCACGGTTCGTCCGGTTAATGCCGAAGTTGCGCGAAAACCGAAAAATCATTTTACTTTCGTTTTACGCATATGGTTTGTCTAAAAATCAAACGATTAATTCCTTTAATTTGGGAAAATGATTATTTGGCATTTAAAATCATTATTTGAACTTGTAAGTTGATAAATATGTGAATTTCCCTTTGATTACTGATCAGACGAATCTCGAACGCACGTTTTAAATTGAGAGTTTGATTTATCCATTGTTTGAAAGCGATTCTAATTATGCAAACAACCAAATATTGTAAAAATGAACCTTGATTATGAAAACTTGTGCCAAAAGTTTAATCCAATGATTGAAATGCTTTGATTGACTTCCAATCCGAAAGGTGAACTCAAAACGGTCGGGTTTTGCTACACGGGTCGGAGGCAGATGTTACACTAAGACCGCAAGGGTATTGTTGGAAGCGATGTTAATCTCAGCAGTTTTCAACATGCCATGAAGCTCTGACACTGTCTTCACCAAGTTATTCATATTATAGTTTACCCTAAACTGAGTGAACGAACTGGAAAGAGACTGAAGAATTAGGTCGGTAGCCAATTCCTGAGGAATGGCATAATCGAGCCTCTCCAAGCGGTCAATGTACGACTTCATCTTGACCACATGTGGGCTGACAGAAGTACCTTCAGCCATCTTGCATGATATGAGTTGAGTAACAACTTCATAGCGCTCCTGGCAGGCTTGTGTCTCAAACATGCTCAGTTGTCCGTTCATCTGGAAAGCACTCAAGTCCTCCATGTTCTTCTGAAGTTCTGGAGACATAGTGGCCAACATCAGGCAAGATACTTGATTAGCATCCCTTACCAGGCGGTCATGCGTTGCACGAGCAGTTGCAGTGTTATTTGCAGACTGTGCAGGCACCGCAGCATCCAGAACATGGAGCTTGTTGGCCATCTTGAGCACAATCTTAAGATTGCAGAACCAGTTAAGGAAGTTGGTTTCATTAAGATTCTCCTTCTTAAGGATAGACTTAGGTTGGAATGTGTCATTAGGTGCATTATATTCTTTGTTGTGGGCTATCTGAAACATTAAGACAATTTATTTTAGTATTTTTGATGTTTAGCCTAAATTCAATTATAGTAAGTATTAATTGCATAAAGGATGGGATTCTATTTAACTTAATTACTAAAGGAAACTGTAGCATGCAATCAATAGTAATTAAATAAATAGGCAGACAACGATTGTCATTTGTGAGGACCAGTCACAATACCCGTTTATGAGGCCGCAATAACATCGAATGTTTTATGCGATACGTTTAGCCTCATCTATTCCCACCCTATTTACAAACATTTATGTTACGGTGTTGAAGACTCTAATAATGTAACTATTTGTAACTAGAGGAATAGTAATCTGAGGTGGCCACATGTACAAATACGGTGCTGAAGGCTCCAATAGTTGTACCTCAGAATACTCCCTACATACCAAGTACGATGCTGAAGGCTCCAATACTGACGTTTAAGTAAATGCACTCCAAGTTGGGCTTGACCTGGGACGGCATAAACTATTAATTTTAGACATACCAAATATGGTTATTTAATAAGCTTTTAGTTGGTGATTCTTTATCGTAAACCGTATCATCGCTCGGGAATGTTAAATTAGATAACCTAATTTACATGACTATGTGTCGCAAAGCATACATAACCAAGCAAAGCATGCAAGCCAATTAAGAGTTTATAAATTTCATAAATTTTGAAAAACTCTTTAATAGGTTATATATTTATTTATTGAGTTAAAAATACCTTATTTAAAACTCACTTTTCTTTCGATCGTAAAATCTTTTAAAACAATTTTAATGTGTTTTAGTTGGTTAAATAAAGTAAGCAACAAAAACACAATTCATATACATGTATTCGGCCTTATTAGGGTTTCGGTATTGCTAGAGCCTCTTAGCAATACCGAATTAGGTCTAGGGACAATTATAACACATAATGGTCTTCTTGGAGCATATTGTTGTCTTCATTGTCTCCCACTGGCTTCAAGACGCTTCTTGAACTTGATAGAATCTTCAGGTCTTTGGGTTGAGAAACTTCTATTTGGGAGACCTGCCAAATATGGAAAGTGTCCATTTTTGGAAACTTGCCAAATCGGGAAACTGCCAAAATAGGAAAGTTCACGAATTTCAAAGCACGGGCTAAAATAGTAAACTTTCTAAAATTGGAAAGTTTCCAAAATTAGAAACTTACAAAATCGGGAAACTGCCAAAATTGTAGATGTTTCCAAATTTGGAAACACAAGCCAAAACATCAAACTTTCCAAAATTGGAAACTTGCTAAATTGGGTAAGTCCCAAAAATGGAAACCCAAACCGAAATTGGACTTACCAAAATTGGAAAGTTACTAAATCGGGAAAGTTGTCAAAATTAGGAACGCGTCCGAATTAGAGACTTGCCAAGATTAGGAACTTGCTATTTCGGGAAAGTTCTCGAAATAGAAATACATTAAAAGAAATAAACAAATTTGAATCTGTCTATTACTATTAGAACAGATAAGATATATTCGTCAAAGAGAAATGATATAAAAGTTTGTGTGAATTACAAATTTGTGAATGATATATGTACTCATACAGAACTACTCTGAAAATTCCGAAGTAGTTCTATACATACTAAATTCTACAGAAATCCTCATTTCTGTAGAAGGCTTCTAATGAGAAGCATCAAAAGTCTTCAAAGAAGAGTCATGAAGGAGTTATGGATTATCAGAAGATAAAGATTACGAGAAGAACAAATTCTGCCTTTGTGTGAAGAACAAGCAAATTGAATACCAACTTGGCATTAATCACGAAAGCAGTTGAAGACAGTTAAAAAAGAGATAAATTGAATACCTTTAATTTATCTCTATATACTCTGACACACTCCAAAATCAACCATCCTCAACCACCTTATCCAAAGCAACTTGCTACATCTTCCTATAAATAGCAAGTTAACTTCACCAAACAAAGCAAGACATCAAGTATACAATTCAATATCTTCTCAAAGCAATTACAACATCACTCCCATAGAAAAGTTAATTTTATTGATACATAGTTATACTATAAACTCGTGTAAATCATTATTTACATTTGAAAAACTCAGCTAAACAAACTCAAATATAATCATCCTCATTAGCTGGATCTTACATATCTGGATCAGCCTTTGAAGATGATTACACTGAAAAGCAGAATATGCAAAAAGTCATCTCGGAAGAAGTTAGAGAATTGCAAGAGAAACTACTCAAGAGAGAAGAAGACAGACCCACAATGAGCCCTCTACCAAGAAAACCTTTTGACAGGTCCACCAGAATCTCAGTTGAGGAAGATCCAAACTACACAATGCCTTTGATTACTGAGTTCATAAAAATCAAGGCTCAACCTATAACAAAACACCTATGGGTAGATCACTTCAACTGTTACACAGTGAAGACAAACAATGAAAGCATCAAGGAATTCACTGATAAAGACCTACAACAATTTAACCCAATAAACTTGTGTCATTTATAAAGTACTTCTCAAGTCAACCCTCAAAGACAGAAAGGGTAAATACTGCTTTATATCAAAGAATTAAACTTGGTAAAAGGATGTTCAGAAGACAGGCACAGGTGGATGTCGAGTTAGCAAAAGAATCCAACATCCCTTTACTGTTTTTAACAAAGCCAAATGAGAATATTCCTCCTGAAGTCTCATAGAGAGGATCCGGAACTGCATTTTTCAGTCCAATCTCTGGTATATGTTTCATAGATCACTCTGAAGAAAGAAGGTTCTTCAGGCTGAAAGAAAAACATAAGTATACAAATCTGGCCTTAGAATTCTTCTTATTTATTCCAGAGAAATGCAAGACTAACAACAGCAGCACCAAGGAAGTCATCAAAGCAAAAATTAATGCACTGATAAAAGAGAGAACAATCTTTAAAACCCTACTGGAAGAATGCACTACAAAGTATAGCTTTGAAATTAACTCACTCACTGGTAGGGCAAAAATAAGAAAAGACTTATGAATTTTAAATTATGTTAAACAAGACTTCTTTCGTATTCAGTAAAAAGATCAATGAAAATGATCTATGCATATGTTACTTTCTCTTTTTGTTTATTTTCTTTAAATAATTAGGGGGAGATTGTTAGAACACAATGTAAATGTAACACAAAACAGTCAAGTATTAGAAGAAAAGATAAGATATATCCGTAAAAGAGAATGGATATGAAAGTCTGTATGAATTACAGATTTCTGAATGATTTCTGTACTCATACAGAACTACTCCGGAAATTCCAAAGTAGTTCTATACAGACTAAATTCTACAGAAATCCTCATTTCTGTAGAAGGTTTCTAATGGGAAGCATCAAAAGTCTTCAAAGAAGAGTCCTCAAGGACTTCTGGACTATCAGAAGATAAAGATTACGAGAAGAACAAATTCTGCCTTTGTGTGAAGAACAAGCAAATTGAATACCAACTAGGCATTAATCACGAAAGCAGTTGAAGACAGTTGAAAAAGAGATAAATTGAATACCTTTAATTTATCTCTATATACTCTGACACACTCCAAAATCAACCGTCCTCAACCACCTTATCCAAAGCAACTTGCTACATCTTCCTATAAATAGCAAGCTAACTTCACCAAACAAAGCAAGACATCAAGCATACAATTCAATATCTTCTCAAAGCAATTACAACATCACTCGCATAGAAAAGTTAATTCTGTTGATACATAGTTATACTATAAACTCGTGTAAACCATTATCTACATTTGAGATATACAGAATAACCCTTTTATGAATTTTTGTCTTCCAATTTGATTTACTTTCCGCAACTTGTTTATCTTGTTTAAATCAAATTGTGCCAACATTGTTAAAGTTCCCCTCACGGGACCCAACAATTTGTATCAGAGTAGATTGAATAATCAATATTCAAAGTTCCTGCTCTTTAACATATTTTCTTTAACACTCTCTTAAAAATGTCTTCAAGCCGGAACAATGGAAAATCACTTGGCTCATTGGCAAAAACCCCTATGCTTTCTAGGGAGGATATCCACAGTGGAAAATCAGAATTACCAGCTTCCTAAAAGAAGTTGATAGCTCCCTGTTGGAATGCATAGCCAAGGGACTCCATTGCCCCACAGTTGACATTCCTGAGATAAAAGAAACTGAAACCTCAACTGGTGTGCCCGCTCGCACCATTCCTAAAGAAAGGAAATGGTGGAGTGAAGAGGACAAGACCAAAGAAATAAATGAGGACAGAGCCAATACATTCCTCATCATGGCTCTTCCTCATGAAATATTCTGTCAAGTTGACTGCAACACCTCAGCCAAGGGCATATTGGATACCCTTGAGAAACTCTTTGATTAGGGGGGGGGGGGGATCAAATGAAAAGAAATAAAAGAACTAAAGCACTAAACGAATATGAATCTTTCAAGTCACTCCCAAGCGAGTCACTATTAAACACCTACAATCGTTTTGTCACAATAATCAACAATCTAAGAAAGTTCAATGTTTCTAAATCTAATGAGGAAACAAACATTAAATTTATCAAAAGTCTCCCTCATGAATGGAGACGTCTAACCATGACTCTTCAATCAACTTTGGATTTAAAAGAAAAAAGTTTAAATGATCACTTCTGTATTCTAGACTCTCAAACCTCGATTGAGAGTGCGGAATCCAAACAATCGAGTGATTCAAGATGAGAGATAAAGAAAAACGATAAACACAATAATAAAACAAACCGGTCGATGGAAAGAGAACTTGATTAAGCACAAACCAGTTGCAACACACTTGTAGAATTTTGAAATTCTCTTGGAGAATTTCGTGAACACTCTCTAGCCCCTTTAGCAAAAACAGCAACCCCCTTCTAGTAACTACAGGGTTCTATATATAGGAGATGATAGACTTGGTGAACAAGTCATTCTCCTAACCCTAATTTACCTAGAATTCCCGTAATGGACCATATAAGCCCACTAAACTTCATCTAAACTCTTTCTAAATGAGCTCAAACATGTCTAAATTGGCCCAATGACCCAATATATCCATAACCCAACTAATTTTTACCTATTATATCACATAGGCCTTCAAATAGTCCGCCAATAGGTGATTTAATACACAAGCCACAAATTATTCTCTTACATTTGGTCATATCTCGTTCTATGACAATTTGATGTGTGACTAAAAATTTATTATAGTCATGATATATGAACAACAAATATATGTGACTATAAGTATAATTTTGTCACATTTCATTTTATGACAATTTGATATGTGACTAAAGATGAATTATGGTCATGATAAATGAATAAAATATGTGACTATAATTATAATTCGGTCATATTTCTTTCTATGACAATATGATGTGTGACTAAATATGAATTCTAGCCATGATATATGAAAACAAATATGTTACTATAAGTAAAATGTGCTCATATTTCATTTTATGACAAGTTATTGTGTGACTAAAGATGAATTTTGGTCATGATAAATGAAACAAATATGTGACTATAAGTATAATTTGGTCACATTTCATTTTATGACAATTTGATGTGTGACTAAATATGAATTATGGTCATAATAAATGAATAAAATATGTGACTATAAGTATAGTTTGTTAATATTTAATTTTATTGGACATGTTAAAAAATATATATATATTGTTGACACTTGCAAAGATTCGAACTAGCATCCTATCAAAGAAAATCACAAGACTAACACGATGTGCTAGCCCCTGAGAACGGAAGTTTTTACAATAATAATATGTTTAACCTTTTCTGGCCGTATTATATTTATAGCGTATAGGCCCGGGTTTGAACCCCGACAAAAAGGAATGTAAGACTCAAGCGCGTTTCCTATTGAGGACAATACGAACAACCAAACTAGCTGAAGAAATACGACAATTGTTTATACTCTATCAAATTATGTCCGTTATCTTGTTAGTATGTGGAATAGTTATTGGTTTAAAAGAACACTGATATTTACAAATGGACTTTAGTCATCCTATTAAAGTGAAATAATTAGGAATGTTCGGATCAACATCCTTTCTCGGAGCTGATTTTTCCGGAAGAACAGAGGTTGTTGCATCCGGGATAAGTTCTTCCGGATCAACTTCTTTCGTAGCAACTTCTTCCGGAACTAGTAATGCAATAAATTAAAAAAAAATTAAAATAACAAGTAACAAAGATATTTAGAAAAAAATAGAGACTTAAAAAAAGACATAATTTTATAATTCATGATCGTTAAAGTTCATACACAAGATAGATCTATACAATCCATCCTTTAAAAAAAGGAAAAAAAAAATGATCTACGTTAATCACCACCATCAAACAGCATTCGCTCTCGCTGCGTATTGTTTCTTCATCTGACGATGCTTCATGATCCTTGGAGCATTTTCCTTAAGCCTGTTTCAAAGAAGCTTGTTCTGTTCTTGGATATTGTAAGCTGGACAAGAACGGACGGATTTTGCACGTAGATGGCATCACACAATCGAACGTGATCGAGGACGATTTCCGTCTCCTTCACAATTTTAATCTGGGTGTAGGTGACGGCATCAATATCTGCCGCAATGAACCTGTCATCTACAAACTTGTCAGCCCGATACTCACTGCTAGTATCGGCAGTACTTTGGGTGTTGGAGTAGTTTGGGAGGGAAGTGTAAGAGTTAGAGGCCATTTTTATTGAAATTGTGTTGATTGTGGTTTGTTGTGAGATTGAGGGGTCGTATATATAGGATCTGGATTCCAAAAAAGTTGAGATAAAATTAGGGGGAAACCACATGGTTACAGGGAAACAAGAAAGTATCTGATTTGAACTAAAATTTTGAAAGATAATGATATTTTATTGTTTAATTAATTAAATAATGTGAAACAAGTAACCGTCGGTTTCTTGTGGGGTCAAAGTGATAGCGCATAGGGTTTTGAAACGACGTAAATCTGTTAACGAAAATCGAGGTGCAGTTTGTGAAATCATGCCCCTATAAGAAGCCGCCCTGTAAGGTAAATCTGTGTATTCTCTTTTTCATATCTCCCAACTCGCGTATCAATGTGTTAAAATGGCTGACACATAGTTCACCGACGAGTTCAAAATCATTGATGATCTGGAGGCGATGCTGGCAAACCATCTCCATCATATGTCGGAGATGATCAAGGTTTTGAAGAACATCATCAACATTCTGGTTGCAGTCGCCGATAATAGAGATTTGGCGGTTGAAAGGGTGAAGCAATTCCAAAGAACACGAGCCCTGTCATTTGCAAGACCAAACCTTTATTATCTGAAAAAAGAAGGTGATTATGATCTGGCCCTGAAGGTGGAGCTCGAACAGATGCTGGCTATCATTCAGGACCTGAACAAGGACAGGGAGAAACTACTGAAGGAGGTTGGTGTTGTTGATTATATGGTGGATGATTGAAGAAGCTATTTTTTTCTGGGGGGGGGGGGGGGTTGTGGTAATTATGGTTATTTTGTAAAGCTTTTTTGGGGATGGTTGATCACTGAATGTATGGTCTGGTTTTTTTAGGTTATGAATTATTTTGTGAAGCTTTTTATTTTGGTGGAAAAATGATGTAAAAATTTAAATGGTTGAATGCATGAATAGTTGGTGATATTCATAACATAATTTTCATTTTGGAATCTGGAATGTTTAATTTCTAATGCATATTGCATAATGCATTTTCTGGTTGAATGCATGAATAGTTGGTGATATTCATAACAGATTTTTCATTTTGGAATCTGGAATGTTTAATTTCTAATGCATATTGCTTAATGCATTTTCACATGTTACATATTTAGTTTTTAATTAATAGCTCTTTGTACCTTAAAGACAAATGTACATACACTAACAGCAATAAAACATTGATTGTAATGAAACCAGAAAACGTTAAAGTAAGATTGTTGATACATGGTCTTTGATCGTCATGTGAAGTAAAGAATACAAGACGAAGTTGTACAAATATGCTGTGGTCCGAACTCAGGCCGAACCTAGAGTTCGGACATGGCCGAACGAGTCCGAACCTGAGGTTCGGACCAGCGGGTTTTAGCAACTATAAATAGTAGTCTTGTAATAGAATTTAGGAGCTTCCGAGTCATATATTCTCTGTGTACTCTGTGGTCATCTCTGTGGTTAATACAAGTCATTTGTATTTACTCTTTGTGTTCCAACTCATATTACATTGATTTCATAATGATTAAGTAGACGATCCACACGCTCAAGCAATTTCAAGTGGTATCGGAGCATTTGGTTTGTTCTACTTGTCGGAAATTTCTGTTTTTTCGTAGCTTTGACTCAAAATTCACAATTTTGCGAAAATGAGTTGTATTTTTGAGTTCGTTTGATCTTCTCGAGTGTGCTTCATGTCAAAAAGTTCATTTCTAAATTGTTTCTATCGGGTCTGCTTGAATTCCTGTCGAAAATTCCAGTAAAAAACACTGAAAATCGAGAAAATGGTGTCGAGTGAGCTTGGTCTCGTTTGAGGTTCGGACAACTTCGGAGTAACAGCTCCGAACTCGAGGTTCAGATGGGGTTCGGTGATATTCTGGTTTGGTGAGAGTTCGTTGAGGTTCATAGATAGTTTGGTCCAAGTTCGGTCGACGTTCGGTGAGAGTTCGGCCCAGTCTTGATTGTTTGGTCCGAAGTTGAAGTTCAGGCGACGTTCGGTCATTTTGTGTTCGGATTAGATTCGGACTAAGTTCGGAGATAGTTCGGAGTAGGTTCGGACTAGGTTCGGAGTGAACAGTAACCAGACTTTTCAAAATGTCCGATTTTCAAGCGTTTGCGGCTACTCAAAATTCGGTTCAGGTGATGAACTACGATAATGAAATCGGAACAAGTCAGAAAGTTCCTAAATTGCTCAAATTGGAAGATTATCATAGTTGGATTACACGGTTTGAAGCATATGTTTCTGCAAATGATATTGATATGTGGTTGTCATATTCTAAGCCATATGTTTATCCTAAAGGTGAAGACAAGGAACCAATTCTTCAAAGAAAGCTTTCAGGAGAACAAAAGAAAGCGTATCAAGCTGAAAAGAAGGCATATGGTACTTTAACAATGGCAATGACCAATATAAGAAAAGTCAACAAAAGGTGTTGAAGAAGGAATTTGATAGTTTCGAGCATTATCAGTGGATCGATTCCAAATCTGATTGCAAGATTTGCTCATTTAATGAGTGAAATGAAGTTGGTGAATCTTACAAAAGATGAAGCTGAAAAGAAAGAAAAGATTTTGGAAGCTTTACCAGAGAAATGGGAAAATTATGTGATGATGGTCAATCATGATAAAGATTTTTCAAAATTGTCATTTAATGATCTGATTCAAAGAATCCAAGCAAGGGATATGGAGTTAAAGGTGAATAAGTCACTTCCTGAGCAAGTTCAAAATCCTGCAGTATATTATGGTAAAAATGATTCAACCCTGAATGCTGGGAAATCTAATATTCTTAGTTCTGCACCCCCTACAGCATTTCTGGCAGGTAAATCTGAAACTCCAAGTTATTCGTCTGCTGGTTGTACTGTTTCGATTCCTAGTTCTTCGACTCAAAGTGCATTATCTGTTCAAACTATCAATGATTATAATGCTTTGATGTCTGCATTGGTATCTTCATATTTTAGTGTTATCACTGGTGCTGTGAGTAATGCTGAATTAGCAAATGAAGATTATGATCAAATTGATTATGATCATTTGGAAGAAATGGATCTGAACTAGCAGTATGCTATGTTGGTTCGAAGAAAGAAGAAATATTTCAACAGAACCGGTAAGAAGCGATTGAATCAGGATGGTAAAATTGGTTTGGACAAGTCGAAGGTAAAATGTTATAAGTGTTCCGTCTATGGTCACTTTGCTCGAGAATGTCCAAGTTCTGCTGATAGTAAATTGAAAACTGGTCAACATGCACATTTAGTTTTTCATCAGTCAAATGAAGCTGATAAAGTTGAGAAGAAATTTGTTACTTTTGCTAATAATCTGACAGAAACTTTTTGGCATCCAGATGAATTTGCCTGGAATGCAGATTCAGCAGCTAAAAAGAATCATGCTCCATTTAGCATTGCATTGACTGCTCGTCATGATGATGATGACAGTTTTCTGACTGATTCTGATTCTGATTCTTATTCAAGTGCATCTTTGGTTCAAGAAGAGTTATCTAAGACTTCTGATAGTTTAAAGGTTGAGGAGTCTAAATGTTTTGAATGTGTAAAATTACACAAAACAGTTGTACATTTTGAACAACGTCTTCAAACATCAACTGAAGAGATTGTGGTGCTAAAGAAAGAGTTGGAAGATTTTCAAAAGAAATAATATGAATTAGTTCATGTTCATGAAGATGTTTTGAAAGAAAAAGTTCAATTGGCTGAAGAGTGTGAGAAAGCCAAAGCTAAAGCTTTAGACGCAACTCAAGATTTTGAAACTCTAATTGAGAAGAGTTATCCAGTTCAGCAAAAGTATGAGGAAGCTACTACTCTTATTGCTAAAACTGCTATTACTGTTGAGAAGCTTCAAAATAAAATTTCTATGCTTCAAGATGAGAATACTCTTTATCATGATAAGAACGAGGTATTTCTAACGATGTTGAAATATATAAGCAAAAGAGAGAAAATGTGCTTGAAGAATTATTTGCAGAATATGAGATTCGAAAGCTACAAACATATGAATATGATGATCTCAATGCAAAGTTCATCAAGTCACAAAATGAGGTGTTTGAGGGTCAACAGAAGATTAATGATTTGAAATTGGAAATTTTGGAGTTGAAGAGGCAAGTGAAGAATTGCAATTTATCACCGACATTGCTAAATTTATTATACAAGCACGATAAGAGTTCGGAGAATTCTAAGGCAGATGATGTTCACTTTGTACCTCAACCAATGGATTTAATTGAAGTTACTTCTGCTCCGCTTGATCCTAAAGCTGAAGCGCATGATTATTCCGAGTTTGCCATTCCACCCAAGAAGAACAAGTCTAAGTCTAAGAAGAAGGAAAAGCCTTTGGGTGAAGCTCCAAAATTTGTGTCACATTCTGTTTTGTTGGAAAATGAAAATGTGTTTGATAAGGTTGCTTCGAGTTCTTCATCTGCAACCGAAGAAGACAAAGTTTTGATTGAACAGAACAAGCTGAAGGATATCAAAGCCAACTTTTCTAGCAAAGCTAAGGCAAGAGAAGTTTCTGGTTCTTCCTCAAGTTCATCAAAGAATCAAGGATTCAAACACAGGTTTGGGTTATGAAGTGAAGAAAGAATCGATTCAAACAAAGAAACCAGTGCAGGCTGCAAAGGTTCCTCAATCAAAAGTTGTAAAGTAATCATCACCTCAGAAGGAATTTTCTTATTATTCTGGACGATCGTCATCTTCAAGGAGTCCATCTCCTAGGTATGATTCTTCTGATGGTTTCTCTGATAATTTTGATTCTGATCATTCATCTGGTTTTCAAAAATCAAAACGATATTCAAATATTTTTAGAGAAAGACTTTGTTATGCATGTAGTCAACCTAGACATCTTGCTGCTGATTGTCCGACGATTGCATATATCCATAACACTGCTAAATATGTGGCTAACAAAGGTCAAAATTTTGATGAACCCTGGTCTCTAAAGATTAAATAAATCCGTAAATCGTCTTGGTCTAAACCAAGTACGTTGGTTGAATCTGATTCAGGTTCTAATAAAAAATTAAACATTATACAAATTTGGAAACCAAAGGTTGTTCCAAGGCCAACAACGACTATGTGGAAGACACCGGGCGACCCGACGTTGTTAAATTGGGTCGATCCCAGAGCGACTAATGATTTCTTTGGTGTCAAGTAGGTATTTCAGGAAGACCTTTCGGTGATTGAAAGTTGCTGATTGTGGAATATCTGTGATAATTTAAAACTAATTTTCAAAATCATTTGATTTTCAAAAGGCTAAAACTGCAAGTATTCGTGTTGGTTGATCAATTTCTTGTTTTTGTTTTTACCTCCGTCTCATTCTGAGGGGGAGTTTGTTTTTACAAAAAAAAATTAAAAAAAATAATAAAAAAAATATAAATTCAAAAATAGTGTGTTGTTTTTCAAGTTGTAAAAATGAAAATCTATAAATAGAGTTGTCATTTTTAGGGGGGAAATTTGGAAAAGACAAAAACATTGAAAAATGCAAAAAGCCAAAAACATTGAAAAATGAGAAATTGTATCCGACATGTTTGGGAAATGATGGTACATTGGCTGACATTGTCTGACTCATGGATAAAGTAAGTGAAAAATCCATAAGATCATTTGAATGATGTGCAAGGTAGGCTCGGCAAATCAGAAAGTATTCAAAAGTGATATACACTAAATCTGATGCTTGACCTAGTGGACGACATCTTGATGCGTATCTCATGATATATGAAGAAAAAGATATGTGAAAATAAAATGAGAAGTCACTGTGTATACATGTGTTCATTTTCCAAAGATTTAAACTTGTTTGATTTTTTTTATTTTGTCAAACGATCGGACTTTCTCTGCGTGTCCACAAGACCGACCTGAACGTTGTTTGTTTGACGTTCTGCTTTATTTTCTTTGGTGTTTCGTAGAACTCATCGGACTTTCTTTGCGTGTACGGGAGTACCGACATGATTATCGTTGGGTTATACAATTTCAACTTGTTTTATTTTCTTATTTTGTTAAATCCGAGGCCTTATCTGCGCATCGAAAGATCGACCTTAAGGTAGACGATTTAACATTCTTATTTCTTTTTGCATGGAACACAACTGACTATATCATGGTTACAATCATTATGTGATTAAAATCACAAATGAAATCACAAAATGTGATAAGTAAAAACATATATGAGTATGTCTGATAGTGTGGGGTACACTGGTCAATGCAAATTTAATCAATACCTTAACATTTCCAAATGTTATGAGTATGATTGTGCCAGAGTTTAAAGTTGGACAAATTATATCTATAATCGGCATGGCTTATGAGCTACAATAATCGAAATTGAAGTGTAGTTCAGCATGTTATGACCAATATGATCCCAAGTTGTGATCTTTCTCGCAAAAGACAAAAATAGTGTCTGATTCTGTTATGCATTTACATTTCTTATCAAAAAATATCAAAAAGATTTTAGGAGTGTTTTGATATAAAGTTTCTAAAGACCAAAAAGATTTTGTTTCTGATTTTTTTTCGATTGATCAACATGACATACAAAATCAATTTTCTTCAAAGATGATAAACCATATATATATTTCATTATTAAAATTGTCAATTACATTCATGAACAATTTTCAATGAAACGGAAAGGAAACGATTAACAGGATCAGTAACGGTGGGGAGCCAATCCGCGTCTTCAACATCAAGTTGAGTGTCTTGAGATGACATCGTGTTTAAGTGCTCTCATATGGCTGTTACAAACAAATATTAGCATTAGATAATGAATTAATTTGTCAAAGAGAATACTTGATTGTACAAACTTAAACGAGGACATGTTTACGTTTGAAATAAAACAAATGTAAGCATTACACTATGAAAAAAAAGATATATACCTTACGTATGACTATACCCCGACAATCGTCCCGGAAATAGTTGTTCCTGGATTGGTTACGCAACTCTAGTAGGTCTAAGGATGGCAGTATATTCTCGTTGTCAGGAAGAACCACGGTACTAAATTCCTCATCTTCATACGCATCTCTATAGTTTTTCGGAGGATTCTTTAAGACAATTAACAACCTCTTATCAAGTTGGTCTGCAACGTAAAATACTTAGTTGGGCTTGTGAGGCCAAAATGAAAGGATCTTCCTGGTGGCCGAATCTACTAAGATCAACCAATGTGTAGCCAAGACTATCTTTCTTTACTCCATTCTTATTGTCAACCCAGTCACACTTGAAAAGAGGAATTCTTCGAAAATGATAATCGAGTACCTATATTTCTTGTAAAACTCCGTAATAATAAGTTTGGTCATAGGATACAACCCCTTTAGAAATGTGCATGTCGGTCGTGACTACACTAACCCCACTATTTTGATGAACTTTACCTTCACGAGATTTTGTACGAAATGTAAATCCGTTGACGTCATACACTTCGTATTTCACAACGTTCCTATCTGGGCCATGTGAAATCCACCTAACGGTTTCTGATATACTATCTATGGAGACAAATAACTCGCTTTCAACCTAATATTATTTACAATTTGAGGTTCGGAAAAAGCAAAAAAATAATAATAAGAAGAAGAATGTCATAATATGAAAACAGTTCACCTTGTCTCGTAGCAACTGACCAAATGTTTTACTATGCTCCTTCTCTAGCCATCCTTTTCCTTTAGAAAGGTGTTTTTGCTCCAGATAGTTCTTGTGACGACTATAGAATAAAAAGTATATTATATATATACATACATACATACATACATATATATATATATATAATATATATTATATATATATAAAGTAATAAAATACATGAAAATAAGACTCACGCGATATAAGGTTCAACTTCAGATGTATTTTGCATCACAAAGAAATGTGATTTGATGAAGATATATGGAGATACTTCAGTCAGTTTACCCGCTGATAGTGGTAGTGGTGCCCGTCCCTATTACTTTCAATGTCATTATTTTCAAATGTTTTATGCCTGTCAGGTGGTAAGCCAATAGTGGTCAAGTTTTTTGGAACTCGCTCAAAAACTCAATCGTCTCTTCCGCAACATTCTCTTCGGTAATGCATCCTTCTGGCTTATTTATTGTTTCGCACATGCCCCTTTATAACCTTCATACATCTTTCAAATGGATACATCCACCTAAAGCATATCGGACCACATAACTTCACTTCCCTTGTTAGGTGCACAGTCAAATGAACCATAACATCGAAAAACGAGGGGGGGGGGGGAAGTATTTCTTTAGAAGGAATAATGTAACACATAATTCTGTATGTAATTTATCAAGATCCTCCACCTTGATTTCCTTGCTACATATTGATTTGAAAAAGAAGCAAAATCTGATACATCAATGCATAATGTATTACGTAAATGTAATTGCAACTAATTTGATATATGTTTGTGAAGTAGAAACGATATGACAAAAATATACAATTTAAAACCTGATAATAGCATTTCTTGTGTGTTTCGGCATAATAGACCGTATTGCAACGGGCAAAACTGTTGCATGAGCATGTGGTAGTCATGTGATTTAAGTCCTATGAGCTTCCTATCCTTTAGACTAACCAAAGTAGAAAAATTAGAAGAATACCCTTGTGGAACCCTTAACTTGTATAAGGTATCACAAAATTTGTCTTTTTCCTCGGTTGTTAATGTGTAACAAGCTGCCAGAAGTATTGTTTTGTTGCCTTCTTTCTTAGCTTGTAACTCTGGTCTTAAACCAAATGACTCCAAATCCATCCGAGCCTCCAATCCATCTTTTGTCTTTCCAGGGATGTATAATAAGGTACCAATCAGACTCTCAACAACATTTTTTCCTATATGCATAAAATCTATACAGTGGTTGAAAGAATTATAACGGCAATACTTAAGACGCCGAAACCATATATTAAATTTCTTCTAGTAAGTGTCTTCTTTGTTGCCAATGTTTGATGTACCAACTTCTTTTGTTCTCCTTTTCCTTTTTATCTTTCCACCTCTTCCATTCGAAGTTTGTTGCC
>JBCNJP010000024.1:23949492-23971397 GCA_039602395.1 Deinandra increscens subsp. villosa | reverse complement strand
AAGTAACTATAAATAGTTCGTGTTAGAGAGAGTTAGAAGTGCTGTCATTCTACAACTCTTAACTGTGTGTAAACTGAGTGTGTTTCTCTCTCTACATTGTATTCTCTAAGTGAATCAATAAAGCAAAGCTTTATTTACATCTTGTTGCTATCCGATTACCGAATCATGTAGTAGTAAGATCGTCTCGTGTTTTTACAGAAGCTGAACAAATTCCACCTTCCCCCCATCTGGCAATTCTTCTTCTCTCAGATTCAACTCTGCTTATCTTCCCGGGTCAATAATCATCATCTTGCTGACCATGACACTCAAATGGTCATGCATGCTCTAATTCACGAACTAGATATGAACTTCTCTCACTATCTTCTGCAGAACATGAAAAACAACTGCTACCTCTCTGTAGAAGAGAGAGTTATTCTAGATCCTCGTTTTGTGACAACAATGATTTTCCAGGCCAAGCAATGGGAAGCAATCCCCCAAAAATATCCTACCCAACTTGTACCTTCTCAAAGGTATCTTGGTCTTCACATCACTGGACTTCCAAATGAGACAATAGAGGAAGAAGATGAAGGCATGAGACCCATATCTCATAACAACATTCCTCTCCAACTTGAAGCCAGAACATATCCTCCAGTACCCACCAAAATTATCCTACCTTGTACCTGTAGAACTACATGCACTCACTTAAACTTAATGTTTAAATAAGTTCTGTACTAGGTATCTCGTTGGAAAATTTGTTGAAACTGGATCTTTTGGGATTGCTGTAAGAAAAGCTCAAAATTATGTTAAGTTAAAACATCACCGCTAGTGATTCTGTGTTTTTTTTTTGTTCTTTACTAAAAAAACTGGTCATACAGAACAACTCCAGAAATTCCGAAGTAGTTCTGTACAGAAGCTAGAATGCTAGAATGAAACAAAAAGAGGAAATGAAAAATCTTTGACGTACTTTCCCACACACACACACAAAGGAGCGGGGGGGGGGGGGGGTGGGGAAGAAAAATACTGTAGTTGTTGGAAGAAAACCACATGTGATCTCACCCTAAAAATTGGGATCAAAACAATTCTTCATCAAGAAATCCTAACCGACAATGAAGACGTCAAAAGCTCCTAATAAATAGAAACGGAAACTTTTTCAGTTACGGGTAAATCAATGATCCAAAGGACATCCGTTTCACCACCCAGTCAATCCAATCGGTGAAAAAGAGCCATTAAAACCCTAGAATCTCTCTACTACCATAAA
This sequence comes from Deinandra increscens subsp. villosa, assembly GCA_039602395.1. Classification (NCBI taxonomy): domain Eukaryota; kingdom Viridiplantae; phylum Streptophyta; class Magnoliopsida; order Asterales; family Asteraceae; genus Deinandra; species Deinandra increscens. Next base: position 23,970,160 of record JBCNJP010000024.1, on the reverse strand, counting down.
ATCTTCACTCATTCTCCAAATCAAACACCGTTCCCAAAATCACAATCCACACCAAGCAAAGCATTTCTTCGAACAATCAAAATGGCTTCATCCTCTCAAATCTCCCTGTTCAGAAAATTCAACATAGAGAAAAACAATATGCGAGCGAATCTAAATCCATCGGCTTACTCAAACGATGTACAAATCATCATAGAAGTATTAAGGTACTCCCCTCTCATGACAGCTCTCGCTGAAGATGAAGAAATCACCAAAGAAATTACCAAAGAGACTCTTATGAATGTCTGGTCAACAATGAGAATAAAAACTGAAACTGTGACCAAAGAGGTATTGATTGAAGCACTCATTGAAAATAAAGATCGATCCACAATAACTCTACAGTTTTCAGAAGAAGACTTCAGACAAGTTATTGACCTCAAAGTACCAGAAGACCCTGCTCAACCCCCAACTAAAACATAAATTCTCAAAACCATCAATTCCTTGAACAAAGGAACAAGCTTTACCACAATCTCAGGAATAAACATCAATCAGCTAGAGAGAAAGTGGAAACTGATGATGCACACTCTCATCTACAGCCTAACTGCTAAAGTCGGGTCATCAGATCAAGCTAGTGAATCAGTATACTCCATGATGGTCGCTCCAATCCTGAATAAAAGAATAGATTATGGAGCTATGCTGTGGAGGAATCTAGTAAAAAGAATTGAAGATAAACATAAAGAAAAGAAAAGAAACTACCCACATTCCATTTATAAGGTTTCATTCTCTACTCATCTTCAAAAAGTGTCAGGAAGGATCGTTAGCTATGACAGGAGCTAAGCATAGGTCAACCACTCTGAAAATTCTAAAAAAGTTTGAATCAGGTACAATACACTCTATATCCTCTGTACCTATTTCATTACTTTTAAATATACCAGATGGTTTCCCAGTTCTGATAAAATACAAAGAAGGAATAGAACTACATAAACAGAACTCATCTGAACCTGAACAACCAAACCCTAGACACATCCCACACACATCCCACTTTTCCGAATCAGTCAATCGAAACAAAAATTCATCTAACTCTCCCACATCCAACTTCACCACCTCAGCCTATAAAGACTTCAACTTTAGCCCACCAAACTCACCTCCTCAGATCCACATTCCTAAAATAGCCACCAAGCCCAGCCTGTTTGATGACTCTGAGTGTCATCAGCAAGCACCAAGAAGTGGAGACTCAATGAGTCAAGGAAGCTTAGAAAGAATCCACAGGGATTGGTTACCTAAGGATTCGACACATGAGCATTCTGAAAAGAATAATCAAACAACACATGATTCCGAATCATCCAGGATAAAGACAATGAATGTGGAAGACCTAGGAACATCTGATATTTCTGGTCTTCAAGGCACTAACTAAACTCTCAACAGAGAATCTATTAGTAAAACTGCTTGACATGTGTTGTACACTGGTATGTTAGAATGAGAAAGATCAACAGTTGTTCTAACTCCAAGCTTACCCAGTATCCTACTCAAATCTGATCTGTTAGAGTTCGCTCAAACAAACAGAGAGAAAATATTAAATTTCAAGAGAGATCAGAAAATTGACCTTCATGAACTAGGAAAACTCAAGTGCTCAAACTCAGAAAAACTCATGAAGGTGGAATGAAACACAGCTCAGAACACCAATCAACTAAATAATCTAGCAGATGACCTGAAAACCTGGAAAGAAGAACTAAGTGAAGAGGCTAACAAGATTACAGAAGACATCAACAAAAGTCTTCAAAAGCTGCAATCTGTAGACACAAGTGTCACACCCCGGTCAACGGTATCGGGTGTGAGCGAGAATAGAATCATAGTCGAGGATACATAGAACAACATCTAATATATTTAAAACTTCCTAAAACATTAAGTCATTGTATTGCAGCGGAAAGTGATAGTGGACAATGATAATGTCTTACATTTGAAAACAAGTCTTAAATTAATAATAAAAGCATTGAACGGTTTAATAAGATAGTCGGGACTATGACTCCGTAAGCAGGTCCGATAGCATAGATAAGCCCCATTTGCACGTCTTCAAAAGGTTGCATCAATTACCTAAGAAATCATGAGTTTAAAAGGTCAACATAAAGTTGGTGAGGTTCACAGGTTTATGATTTATCATAAGACATTTGTAAAACAGTTTTCAGTATACTTAAATATTACACGGGTTTATCGTTGTGGATGTATGAGCTCACCTGAACCTTGATTTCAAATACTAACGGTTTACCCACCCATAGCATCTCTTGCCCAGAGATGTTAAACAGAGCAGAATAACTGACGTGTACCCCCAGACAATCCGGAGTCAGAACTGGAGCTACCAGTTAGGGTAGGGTTGTCAACCCAGATAGATCTATTCACTAGCTATTGTTTCGTGCAGAACTAATTGAAATCAATTAATGGTGGGATACGGTTGTACAAACGTTTATAACAATAATGTACCAAATTGGGCAATCAGTAAGGGAACAAGTAGTCATACGGCTAAAAGATAAACCATAATATTAAGTAAAAAGCATTTATCAGATTTCATGATTTCTCCCCCAAAGTATAAAACAGTTAAAAGGAAAAGGGGCCGTGAAACTCACTGGATCAGCAGGTAAATGGCAAGTAAATAATGTAATCAACAGTAGCACGTAACGTCCTAAATAAAGTAAATAGGCATATGCATAAGGTCTACAATCATTTGATTAACATAGGTCACCCAAGTGATACCCGGTCAAGTCTTAACGCTTTAATCCCGTTTGTATTCGTTTGAAAACCCGTTAGCTTGTATTTATTAAATAAATACTTTCATGATCATTTATATTTATGTTCAATAAATATAACAAAAGATTAAACAACTTTTTAGTTCAATCATGTCCTGAATATTGGATTTAAAAATAATAATGTTATTATTATTTTTACAAGTTGGTATAATTACTTTTAATTAAACAATTACGTGTTTGATTTGTTAATCATACAAGTTATAATTATTTTTAAATAATTATGATTAACCATACTTGGTGAATGAAACATAATTTTAATCCTTTCGTAAATAATTAATCGTCAAGATTAAGTATTCATTTCATTCTGAAACATGAATCGTTTGACCTTTAATCATTTAATATTTCGAAATCGTTTAATATTTCTTTTGTAGGAAATATCCATTCTTCTAAAATATGAAGGGGCTTGCGTTTTGTTTAAAACAACTAACTATGAAATCAAGATTTCATAAATACAAGATTCATGGTGCACACTTGTTACTTTCATTTTGATTTCACAAATGTGTTTCACCACACCCTTTGGCTATTTTAAGTTCAAAGACACCAAAATGAGTGCTTGATCTTGGAAGAAAAGAGGTTAAAAAGAGAGTTTTTTGTTAGTTAATCAAACAAATCACAAGCATTCTTGATTATTTGGTTGTTTATTGTCAAGACTTGAGGGTTTCATGGGGTGGAAAATATGTAAGAAATGTGAGTTAGAAGATTCACAAAAAGAAAGAGGAGAAAAGGTGGTGGTTAATGGTGGTTCTGGCGACGGCGGTGGTGGGTTCCGACGGCGGCAGCGGCGGCACGTGGTGGCCGGAGGTGGTCCGGCAGGCGGTGGCTCGGTGGGGCTGGGTGGTTGCCGGCCGAAAGTGGGAGGAAGGGATAGAGTTTGAGTGTTGGTTTGTGTTGGGTGTGGGGGAACCAAAGGAGGTGATCCCTTTCTTTTATACACAAGATTTGGGTCATTAACCAAAGGTTAATTATGTGTTGTCAAGCTCTCATTATCTCTAACTAAATCAAGAGTAGGTGATTAGTTTTCATAAACTTTTATAAAAGGGTAGGAGCTTTTATAAAATATGGTGGGGTTAGGAGTTTATAAAAATCATAACTTTTTAAAATAAAAACCAAATGTAATTAAACTAGTAATGTGGTGGTTTTTAAATAATTATTTGGGCCAAAGTTTATAAAAATCAAGTGGGTTAATTTTTATAAAAACTAGTGGTTTAAACAACTTAACTAAATTGTTTTGATTTTTGGGCCGAAGCCCATTCGAAATTTGGAAGAGGCACGGGCCGCCGGGTCCTCGGGTTGGGCCACGGGGAGGTCGGGCCGGGTTGGGCTCTCGAGTGGGTCGAGATGCGTTAAGTCGCCGGGTTCGGCCCAAAGCCTACCGGGCTGCGGGTCGGTTTCCGGTTCGGGTCGGACACTTGGTTAGTTGAGGCGAGTCATCGGGTCGAGTTGTGGGCTTATTGGGCCTAACCGGGCCCAATAGGGTTAACAGATCTTGTTTCGGTTAAAGTCTTGACAACGTTACATTTTCATCATAATTTAAGTTCAATAAAAATGTTTTAACAGTTTATATCGGATTTGATAAAATATAAAAAGTCAATTTTTATATTTAAAATTTTTTTTGTTATTAAAGTTCCATATTTAATATATGAAAACTTTCATATTTTACGGGTATACAAACGCGGAAATAAATTAATTATCAGTTAATCATCGAACTAGTCCAGTCAATTATATAATTAATATGCACGAATATTAAATCAGAAAGTCAACGGAGAGAGGTTTGACCTGTTTTTGACGAGGTGTCACATTCTCCCCCAGTTAGAAGAATTTCGTCCCGAAATTCAGTTCTGGTTACTGGTAGGTGCGACGTTCTCAAACTGACGTGGATACTTTCGACGCATTTAATCCTCGCGTTCCCAAGTGTACTCTGGTCCTCGTCTAGAGTTCCATCGCACCTTGACTATGGGAATGCGGCTATGCTTCAGCTTTTTAATTTCTCGGTCAAGTATCTCGACAGGTTCCTCAATGAAATGCAGGGTCTCGTCCACTTGAATTTCATCAAGAGGGACGATGAGTGTTTCATCATATAGGCATTTTTTAAGGTTACAAACGTGAAAGACATCATGTACGCTACTTAGTTCGTCAGGCAGGCGTAAACGGTAAGCTACTGGTCCAATGGTCTCGGTGATCTCGAAGGGACCAATGTAACGAGGGTTGAGCTTTACTCGTTTGCCGAATCTAATGACACCTTTCCAAGGCGACACCTTTAGCATTACGCGATCACCCTTGTTGAAAGACAAGGGTTTGCGTCGGTTGTCGGCGTAGCTCTTTTGTCTGTCTCTGGCAGCTTTCAGACGATCACGGACTTGAAATATTTTCTCAGTCGTTTCAAAGATTAACTCAGGACCGGTTAACTGACTGTCTCCAATCTCAGTCCATCAGAGTGGGGATCGACACTTTCTTCCATAAAGTGCTTCAAAAGGGGTGGCTTGAATGCTGGTGTGATAACTGTTGTTATAAGAGAATTCGGCAAGAGGGAGATGCGCGTCCATATTGGGTCCGAAATCAATCACACATGCTCTCAGCATATCTTCAAGTGTTTGGATCGTCCTCTCGCTTTGGCCATCTGTCTGGTCATACTTAATGCTCGAACACAAAGTGGTTTGACGCGTTCTTTCCTGCTCAAGGCGTCAGCTACAACGTTGGCCTTGCCTGGGTGATAACGAATCTCACATTCGTAATTATTCAGCAGTTCCACCCATCGGCGTTGTCTCATATTCAATTCCATCTAATTGAAAATTTGCTGAAGGCTTTTGTGATCCGTGAATATAGTACATTAGGTACCATAAAGATAGTGCCTCCAGATCTTGAGAGCAAAGACGACGGCTCCGACGTGGCTCGTATAATTCTTCTCGTGAATCTTCAGTTGTCATGATGCGTAGGCGATGACCTTCTCTCGTTGCATCAATACACAACCCAGACCTTGATGCGAAGCATCGCAGTAAACAATGAAGTCTTCGATCCCATCGGGTAGTGATAGAATCGGGGCATCACATAGCTTTTGCTTCAATAACTGGAATGCTGCTTCAGTCTTGGCATCCCATATGAACTTCTTATCTTTTTGGGTCAGAGCGGTCAGTGGCTGAGCTATTTTTGAGAAGTTCTCGATGAATCACCGGTAATAGCCAACGAGACCTAAAAATTGTCGAATCTCGATTGGAGTCGTAGGCGTACTCCAATCCTTGATTGCTTCATTTTTTGTGCGATCCACGTGAATACCTTAATCGTTGATGACATGACCCAAAAAGTGTACTTCGCGAATCCAAAAGTCGCATTTGGAGAATTTTGCGTAAAGTTCTTCCTTTTTCAACAACTCCAGGATAATTCTCTGATGTTGTTCGTGTTCTTCCTTACTACGGGATTAGATAAGGATGTCGTCAATGAAAACGATAACAAATTTATCCAGATAAGGTTTGCATACGCGGTTCATCAAATCCATGAACACTGTTGGTGCGTTTGTCAAACCAAATGGCTTTACGAGGAACTCGTAATGGCCATAGCGTGTTCTAAACACCGTCTTCGAAACATCTTCATCTCTAACTCTGAGTTGATGGTATCCTGATCTCAGATCAATCTTGGCGTAGAAGCTTTATCCTTGAAGTTGATCAAATAGGTCGTCAATCCTAGGAAGCGGGTAACGGTTCTTCACGGTCAACTTGTTCAGTTCCCGGTAGTCAATGCACATCCGGAATGTTCCATCTTTCTTCTTTACAAATAACACGGGTGCTCCCCATGGAGAGTGGCTTGGACGGATGAAGCCTTTATCTAGCAATTCTTGTAATTGGCTAGATAACTCTTGCATTTCTGATGGTGCAAGACGGTACGAAGATCTGGCTACGGGGGCGGCACCGGGTGCTAAGTCGATGCGAAACTCTACTTGTCGCGTTGGAGGTAAACCTGGCAAATCTTCAGGAAAGACTCCCGGGTATTCACGAACAACGAGAATATCTTTCATACGCTTCTCCTTCGGTTTCTTCTCAGTTACATGTGCTAGGATGACATGGCATCCTTTACGAAGGAATTTTAGTTTGGTTCCACTCTTTTCACCTTATACGTTTAGAGTGTTGCCATCTGCGAGGGGTATCCTAACTATTTTCTCATGGCACACAATTTCTGCATGGTTCTTTGATAACCTGTCTATGCCAATGATAACATCAAAACTTCCTAATTCAACGGGCGTCAAGTCAATGCTGAAGGAATGGTCGGAGAGTTCTAGCGAGCAATTTTGATAGATTATACCAGTTTCTACTAATTCTCCGTTTGCTAATTCTACTGTGAACTTAGTGTCTAAGGCAACAGGGGTAATTTCAAGTAATTGGCCAAATTCGGTAGACACGAAGCTTCTATCAGCACCAGTATCGAATAAAACGGAAGCATAATGATTATTTAGTAGAAACGTACCCGTCACCGTGTTGGGGTCACGGTGAGCGTCTCCGGAATTGATCACAAAGGCTCTTCCTCTAGCCTGATTAGCATCCTGGTTCCTTGCCTTTGGGCAGTCCTTCTTGTAGTGTCCGGTGGCTCCACAACCGTAGCAGGTGCGCTTTGGGCAATCCCGTGCCACATGTCCTTTGGTTTTGCAGATATTGCAATAGACATTTCCACAATCGAGGGTGTGGTGGAGGTTGCATTTGTTGCACAGAGGCGCACCACCGGTGTAGCCGGTCTTTCGGACAACATGAGTAGGGGTCGTAGCAGCATAAACCTTTACTGGTTCCATTTCCTTAGCAGGGGTCTTTTCTTCGCGATTCCTCCAGAATCCGCGCTTTCTCTTGTTTTCGGGCTTCTTGCTCGAAGAGGGAGTGGTACTAGTTTCAGGGGTCTTGCTCTCAGACTGTTTCTTGCCAAGGTTCACACCTTGACGGTTAGCTTGGTAAATAAGGTTGTGTGCCAGGGGCACAGCTTCTAAATGTCTGAGGATTCGAGGAAAGGACATTCCCCTGGATATGGGGTGCAAGTCCCTAGATGTACCGTTGAATCTTCTTGTACAGGGGAGTGATCATGGTTGGGCAAAGATGAGCGAGCTCACGGAACCTTTTGGTATAGCCTGCAACATCGGCTTCATTCATGGATAGGTTCCAGAACTCAGCTTCGAGTTTCTGAAGCTCTTCTCTAGGGCAATACTCATCGCGAAGCAGTTGTTTGAGTTCGTCCCATGTCATGGCGTAAGCCAAATCAGTTCCCATAGCATCAGCATGAGAATTCCACCAAGTCAGTGCGCTATCAGTCAGGGTGCATGTGGAATACTTGACCATGTACTGCTCGGGGCAGTTGCTTATGCGGAAGACGGACTCCATTTTCTCAAACCAGCGATTTAAACCAACCACGCCTTCAGAACCCTTGAAATTCGAGGGTTTGCAGTTTATAAAGTCTTTGTATGAACATTCACGGGGGCCTGCAATTGTTAGGTTGAAACGTTGAATACAATTCAGGAAAATTTTAGTCGAGTGTTTTTCTAACATTGGTTAATTCGTACTTACCGCGTGCCCCATTTTCGTTCTGACGTTGGGTTTTAGCGGCGGCAACAGTTTTTGCGACGCGATTAGCAATCATCTCCTCGATTTCCTCAGCAGTCATAGGAGGAGGGGGCGGAGGAGGTGAAACGTTCTTGGTGGCTCGGCGTCTTGGTGGCATGATTTCGCTTTAAGTCATAATTGTCAACATAAAGAAATTTTTAGATAATATGTAAATGGGGTTATTACATGCTCGAGAATAACTGCCACGACATACATCAATTGCCAAAACATATTACACGCAAACACAACCAAGAAACTTAAGATAGGAAGGATAAAGAAACATAACTTGTCATAGTAATAATAACAATATAAACTACACAACCATAACATGATAATAATTCCATACACATAACATTAATCATCATTCATAATACATATATTGTTTTTCTACCATGTTACAGACGAAACATATCAAAAGGAACAAGTTTTTCACCCAGGGCTCGCAGTCCCGGTCATACATCAAAATCAAAAGACAATTACATGTTTCATCTATAAAACGGTGATCCAAAAGGGGCTAGGTCAAGTCTACCTAGAAAGGTGGTGGTGGTGGAGGACCAGGGGGCATGAAGAAGAAGGTCGGGCCCTAAGTCATGGCCTGGAGGGTGGAGAGAAGTCGTCCGGATATAAACTCCAGCGTTGCGACCCTCCTCTGCAGGCTCTCATGTGAGAGGAGCAGATCAGTAGTGGCCATGCTGACCCCGGTCATATGGGCATGAAGGGACCCCATGGTGCCGTCTGTAGCGCCCATGCGTCCGATCAATGCGGTCATCTGGTTCCTAAATAGTGTCATCTTAGGAGTGGTCGGTAGCTGGTGGACATCAGCATCAAGCTCGCCCAGGTCGGTCTCAATACGCCTCAGACGAGCCACCAGAAGTGGTACAGTGTCAGATATAGGCTCGTGAGTGAAGGGCGAGATGCCTAAGGGCATTCGGCGGGAGGGGTCAGGGAGTGAGGACTCTCCTCGAGCATAACAACTCGGGAACTCCTCCGTGATCCGCCAGTGCTGAACCTGGCCTAGCATCCATGCAAGGTGAGGTAGCTTAAACACATGGCGCCGCTTGGGCGCAGGCTCCTCAGGGGTGGTTCCGACCTCACGAGTCCGGGATGGACCAAGTGTCCGTCTCGCGGTGAATCCCTGTCTGCCGCCACCAGGTGTGGCAACATAGGTCTTCACAGACCGATCACGGCCTGCGAAGGGGTCGGCGGTGCTAGAAGTACCAAAGGGGGCCTCACCACCAGCAGTGGCGGTGGGAACAGGGTGGTCATGGGTATCATCGGAGGTCAGAGGCCTAAGTGGCCTAAGAAAGCTAGACAAATGGACGGTACCGGCCGTAGCTGCCTCTTCCTCGGGACTGGATGGTATGTGGTCCTCCGGTAAGGGCGTATAGTCCTCCGGTGCAGGGTCCTCAGGCGATGGGGTGTACTCCACACTTGGTTCCTCATCAGAATCAGTAACGCAAACAACTTCCTTGGAAGTTAACTCTGCGAAAATATTCCAACAGGAAACAGTGGTCAGTAACATCATGGTGGCATAGAAGGTAAAGTAAGAAAGCAATGCATAGGTAACACATAAGCTAGCATAAGTAATCATATTGAAGATGAGGTCTTGCATGCAAATGGTAGCTTCGGAGTGGGTTATAGTACAGGTTCAGTTTTCATTTTGTTTGTTTGTTTTTCATAGTTCGCTATAACCACGGCTCTGATACCAATCTGTCACACCCCGGTCAACGGTATCGGGTGTGAGCGAGAATGGAATCATAGTCGAGGATACATAGAACAACATCTAATATATTTAAAACTTCGTAAAACATTAAGTCATTATATTGTAGGGGAAGGTGATAGTGGACAATGATAATGTCTTACATTTGAAAACAAGTCTTAAATTAATAATAAAAGCATTGAACGGTTTAATAAGATAGTCGGGACTATGACTCCGTAAGCAGGTCTGATAGCATAGATAAGCCCCATTTGCACGTCTTCAAAAGGTTGCATCAATTACCTAAGAAATCATGAGTTTAAAAGGTCAACATAAAGTTGGTGAGGTTCACAAGTTTATGATTTATCATAAGACATTTGTAAAACAGTTTTCAGTATACTTAAATATTACACGGGTTTATCGTTGTGGATGTATGAGCTCACTTGAACCTTGATTTCAAATACTAACGGTTTACCCACCCATAGCATCTCTTGCCCAGAGATGTTAAACAGAGCAGAGTAACTGACGTGTACCCCCAGACAATCCGGAGTCAGAACTGGAGCTACCAGTTAGGGTAGGGTTGTTAACCCAAATAGATCTATTCACTAGCTATTGTTTCGTGCAGAACTAATTGAAATCAATCAATGGTGGGATACGGTTGTACAAACGTTTATAACGATAATGTACCAAATTGGGCAATCAGTAAGGGAACAAGTAGTCATACGGCTAACAGATAAACCATAATATTAAGTTAAAAGCATTTATCAGATTTCATGATTTCTCCCCCAAAGTATAAAACAGTTAAAAGGAAAAGGGGTCGTGAAACTCACTGGATCAGCAGGTAAATGGCAAGTAAATAGTGTAATCAATAGTAGCACGTAACGTCCTAAATAAAGTAAATAGGCATATGCATAAGGTCTACAATCATTTGATTAACATAGGTCACCCAAGTGATACCGGTCAAGTCTTGACGCTTTAATCTCGTTTGTATTCGTTTGAAAACTCGTTAGCTTGTATTTATTAAAAAAATACTTTCATGATTATTTATATTTATGTTCAATAAATATAACAAAAGATTAAACAACTTTTTAGTTCAATCATGTCCCGAATATTGGATTTAAAAATAATAATGTTTATTATTATTTTTACAAGTTGGTATAATTATTTTTAATTAAACAATTACGTGTTTGATTTGTTAATCATACAAGTTATAATTATTTTCAAATAATTATGATTAACCATACTTGGTGAATGAAACATAATTTTAATCCTTTCGTAAATAATTAATCGTCAAGATTAATTATTCATTTCATTCTGAAACATGAATCGTTTGACCTTTAATCATTTAATATTTCAAAATCGTTTAATATATCTTTTGTAGGAAATATCCATTCTTCTAAAATATTAATTCGTGACGCTTGGATTTATAAGAGTTTATTTATCATAAACGTTGGATTGTTTAATAAAACATGATAAGTAATTGTTTGGAGATTTTAAACATTTACGTTTTCGCGTATATCGCTGTATGGTCCCGGTTTTATTACTACGCAACGTATCCTCATTTCGATTACTTCGATTCATCAAAGTAATAATAAAAGTTTATAAAAAATTAATTTCTTGATTATTTTTATAAAAGTCTTTTATAAAACATATTCATTTTACTAAAGCCTTTTTATAGAAAAATTCTCCACTTTTATACAAATACTTAAATGGTTAAAACTTGTAATAAATCAAAGAATTTATGTCAAACTAATCATTTGACATAAATTTATTCTTTCCATTATTAGTAAAGAAATTTATAAAAATTCTTCTTGTCTTGCTCTTTTGTAGCACATATTTAATGTGTCATTTTTCCAAATCAAGTAACATTCTTTTTCTTATTATCATTTGTTTAATCATTTTTTTTGTCAAAATTTACATGTGTGTTACTTATTTATTTTCTTTGATTTAGTTAAATAAGTCCATTAACATATATTCTTTCATTTTCTTAGTATTTTCATAACATATTATAAGTTCATATCTACTAACACATTGTGTTAGGACCAATAATTAAATAAAATGCAATCACTAACACATTGGTGTTAGGACAAGATAAATAACTAACAATCACTAACACATTGGTGTTAGGACATGATAAGTAAATAACAATCACTAACACACTTTTGTGTTAGGACAAGATAAGTTTAAACATGTATATCATTTATGATTTTTATTTATGAAGGGGCTTGAGTTTTGTCTAAAACAACTAACTATGAAATCAAGATTTCATAAATACAAGATTCATGGTGCATACTTGTTACTTTCATTTTGATTTCACAAATGTGTTTCACCACACCCTTTGGCTATTTTAAGTCTCAAAGACACCAGAATGAGTGCTTGATCTTGGAAGAAAAGAGGTTAAGGAGAGAGTTTTTTGTTAGTTGATCAAACAAATCACAAGCATTCTTGATTATTTGGTTGTTTATTGTGAAGACTTGAGGGTTTCATGGGGTGGAAAATATGTAAGAAATGTGAAGAAGACTCACAAAAAGAAAGAGGAGAATCGGTGGTGGTCGATGGTGGTTCCGGCGACGGCGGTGGTGGGTTCCGACGGCGACAGCGGCGGCAGGGGGTGGCTCAGTGGGGCTGGGTGGTTGCCGGCCGAAAGTGGGAGGAAGGGAGAGAGTTTGAGTGTTGGTTTGTGTTCGGTGTGGGGGAACCAAAGGAGGTGATCCCTTTCTCTTATACACAAGATTTGGGTCATTAACCAAAGGTTAATTATGTGTTGTCAAGCTCTCATTATCCCTAACTAAATCAAGAGTAGGTGATTAGTTTTTATAAACTTTTATAAAAGGGTAGGAGCTTTTATAAAATATGGTGGGGTTAGGAGTTTATAAAAACATAACTTTTTAAAATAAAAACCAAATGTAATTAAATTAGTAATGTGGTGGTTTTTAAATAAATATTTGGGCCAAAGTTTATAAAAATCAAGTGGGTTAATTTTTATAAAGACTAGTGGTTAAAACAACTTAACTAAATTGTTTTGATTTTTGGGCCGAAGCCCATTCGAAATTTGGAAGAGGCACGTGCCGAAGCCCAAAGGGAGTGGGCTGGGCCGCCGGGTCCTCGGGTTGGGCCACGAGGGAGGTCGGGCCGGGTTGTGCTCTCGAGTGGGCCGAGATGGGTTGAGTTGCCGGGTTCGGCCCAAAGCCTATCAGGCTGCGGGTCGGTTTCTGGTTCGGGTCGGACAGTTGGTTAGTCAAGGCGAGTCATCGGGTCGAGTTTCGTGTTTGTTCGGGCTATTTCGGGCTTATTGGGCCTAACCGGGCCCAATAGGGTTAACAGATCTTGTTTCGGTTAAAGTCTTGACAGCGTTACGTTTTTCATCATAATTTAAGTTCAATAAAAATGTTTTAACGGTTTATATCGGATTTGATAAAATATAAAAAGTCAATTTTTATATTTAATTTTTTTTTTGTTATTAAAGTTCCATATTTAATATATGAAAACTTTCATATTTTATGGGTATACAAACGCGGGATTAAATTAATTATCAGTTAATCATCGAACTAGTCCAGTCAATTATAAAATTAATATGCACGAATATTAAATCAGAAAGTCAACAGAGAGAGGTTTGACCTGTTTTTGACGAGGTGTCACAACAAGCGATGATGAAACAATCATTAAAATTTTCTCTACATAATTAATAACAAGAAAAAGACTCTTGAAAATATGAGCAGAAATCAAGCAAAGGAGGATCAAAAAGTAATAAAGTTGGTCAGAAGCATCTTGACAAGAAATCAACTAACTTGAGTAAATCTGGAGATCAAACACTCTTTTCAAGAAGATCAGTTGAGAGAAATAGAAAGAGAATGGAAACAAAAGGTAAAAGGAACAGATGAGAAAAGAAATCTAATAACAATCTCTGTTCAACCTCCAATGAAGAAGACAAGACTTAAAGGTAATGATCCAAGTGAAGAAGAAGTTGAAACATATCAACTCAAGAGAAAGAATTCAAAGAAATGCAAATCTTCATCTCAAGCTTATAAAGGCATGCCTCCTCCTCCACCTCCTTCTTCCCGTAAGCCACCAACAAAGACCGCCCAGAAAACAAATGCTTCTCAACCCTTCTCCACCGGAACAATAAAGAAAAACTCAGCTAAACAAATTCAAATACAATCATCCTCATTAGCTGGATCTTTCATATCTGGATCAGCCTTTGAAGATGATTACACTGAAAAGCAGAATATGCAAAAAGTCATCTAGGAAGAAGTCAGAGAACTGCAAGAGAAACTACTCAAGAGAGAAAAAGACAGACCCACAATGCGCCCTCTATCAAGAAAAGCTTTTGACAGGTCCACCAGAATCTCAGTTAAGGAAGATCCAAACTACACAATGCCTTTGATTACCTGAGTTCATAAGAATCATAGCTCAACCTATAACAAAACACCTATGGGTAGATCACTTCAACTGTTACACAGTGAAGACAAATAATGAAAGCATCAAGGAATTCACCGATAAAGACCTACAACAATTTAACCCAATATAGTTGGTGTCATTTATAAAGTACTTCTCAAGTCAACCCTCAAAAACAGAAAGGGTAAGTACTGCTTTATATCAAAGAATTGAAGCTAGTAAAAGGATGTTCAGAAGACAGGCACAGGTGGATGTCGAATTAGCAAAAGAATCCAACATCCCTTTACTGTTTTTAACAAAGCCAAATGAGACTATTCCTCCTGAAGTCTCATGGAGAGGATCCGGAACTGCATTTCTCAGCCCAATCTCTCGTATATGTTTCAAAGATCACTTTGAAGAAAGAAGGTTCTTCAGGCTAAAAGAAAAACAGAAGTATACTGTAAGGAATATTGCGCTTGGAAGATTTCCGGATGAAAGCCAATTTTGTTAGGTTCCGGCTGAAGTTGAAGTTGAAGTGGAACTCTCACTTCAAGCGGAACTGGCAGTTCAAGCGGAAAGAAGCATTTTTGTCCTTTACTGGCAGTTCAAGCGGAAAGAAGCATTTTTGTCCTTTAGTGAATATTCCGGGTGAACTCGATTATCCACCAGATAATGAGTTCAACCGGACTTTTCTTGAGATATCTTTTCAGCAAGTCCAATCCTGCAAAAGCTTCTCGTATGCTTCTATATCCGATTCAAGCCGCTCTTCTAAAGTAGTATGTTGCTGCAAACACGCAAAATATTCCAATTACCGATGTTTATTCTTTTGGTAGCTTGTATTTGTCACACCCCGGTCAACGGATTTGGATGTGAGCGAGACGGAATCATAGTCGCAGATATACAGAACAACTTCTACTAAATTCAAACGTCATTTAAAACATAATACCATTTATGTTGTAGCGGAAAGTTGTGGTGAAATGATAATGTCGTACATTTGAATAAAAGTCTTAGTTTGATAATGAAATCATAAATCAGTTTATTTAAGATAGGTCGGGACTACGACTCCGGTGAGGCAGGGTCGAAAGTTACAGTGAATCCCCATTTGCACGTCTTCCATGATAAGCTTAGATACCTGAGAAATCATGAGTTTAAAAGGTCAACATAAAGTTGGTGAGGTTCACAGGTTTAGGATTCTGTGATAGGTTTGTAAAAATAGTTTACAGTATGTTGGAATAACAGTTTACGGTATGTTGGAATAACAGTTTACGGTATGTTGGAATAACATTTTACGGCATGTTGGAATAACAGTTTGCGGCATACTTAAATGTTACATTGGTTTACTGTCGTGGTTGTAAGATCCTACCATGAACCTCAAATTCAAATACTAACGGATTACCCACTCATGGCATTCTATCCCAAGAATACCGAACAGGCAAGAATAACTGACGTGTACCCCTTGACAATGTACGAAGTCAGGATTGGAGCTACCAATCTGGGCAGGGTTGTCAACCCAAATAGATCTATTCACTAGTTATCGTTTCGAGCAGAACTAATCGAATTCAATTAATAGTGGGATTCAGTTGTACTAACGTTGATAACGATAAAGTACCAGTTGTTTGGGATACAGAATGGAACATGTAGTCATACGGCTAACAGGTAAACCATAACATTAAGTAAAAAGCATTTTATCAGTTCATGATTTCTCCCCCATAAGTGTAAAACAGTTGTAAAGAAAAGGGGCCGTGAAACTCACTTGACTCAGTGATGATGATGGACTACCGAGTGGCAAATAGCAGTAAAGTCCTAATAAAACATAAGACAATATGCATAAGGGTCCACATAATCATTTGAGTAACGAACGTTACCCAAATGATACCGGTCAAGTCTTGACGTATAATCCCGTTTGAAGCGTTTGTAGTGTTTGTAAACCCGTTAGTTAATCAGTTTAAAATCAGTAAATGCTAATGTTCACGTATGAAGGCATTTATGTAAATTGAATACAAGTAACGAACATGTGATAACGTATCATGAAGGCCAGTTCAATCAAGTATTAAACATCGTTTTAAATAATAATATTTATTATTATTTTTAGGTTCGCTTGATCGATTGAATATTTAACCTCGTTATGTTATAAATATATAACTAAGGCTCATAATTATTATGAAATAATTATTCTAACTTGTCGGAATAATTTGTCAAATTATTACAAGTTAACGATTAAATGAATAAACACAAGTAGGTTAAATTTTAAAGGTTGTTTTAATATTAAGCTTATGTTTAGAGAATTAGGGTTTTAAGTTAATACATGTAATCATTATTACAATAATTAATATTAACATAGCATGGTGAGTTTTAAATCAAATTAGGGTTTCTAAAACTCATACGAATAATTATTTGTCGAAAATAATTATTTACGATTCGTTACGTCGTACGACGTTTTAAATTGTTATAAAGATTTCGTTTATTCCAAATGTTTAAAATAAACATTTGATCCGGTTAAAACGTTTTGATTATTTTGATTTATTTAAAATAATCAAAAATATGTTTTTCATAGTTTCTATAAGTCTTTTGATTTTATTTTTATAAAATCTTTCCTAAATAACTTTATTTATCAAATAAAGTTAGGGTTTTAAATTAAAGACTTTTTATAGAAAATTCTCAACATAAAACATTTTCCACTTTCGTATAAAATACAAGATTTATTATTTTCAAGTCAAGTGTTATGAGAATGTTTATTTACCATTTTGATATATAAAATATATTTATATATATTTTAATCCATTTTATTTCCATAAAATCTAAAACAAGCATTTTAAGTCTTGTTTTCTTAGAAATTATATTTTTATAATATGTGACCATTTTATATAATAAATTTCATGATGACATTTATGGTTTTAAAATCCATTTAATTTATATAAAATTACTAGCTTTAGTATTTTACCATAAGATTCATTTAAATGTTTCTAAGTCATCATTTTATGTCCAAAGGGTTATCATTCTAGTGTCCATAATAAGCCCATGCATGTCTTTAAGATCAAATTAGTTCATGATGACTTGTATTTAGCATATATTAACTCATAAATATGATGATTAACAACATAAGTCAAGATTAACCATTCTTGTAATTTATATCCCACTAATACATGATAATAACCATACTTAACCATTTAACATATTGTCATATGATAATATTATCATTTAACCATGCTAAAAATATATAAACATCATAAGATCATCTAATGACTTAACTAAACCATTATGTTAGCAAATCAAACTATAGGTTTTCATCTTTAAACCAAAAACCAATATTTTTGTGTTAGAAAAACCTCACATTTCATTGGGTAGTTGTCAAGACTCGGTTGTTCATTTGGCTCCGCAGCTGCTCCGGCAGCAGCGGTTTTCCGGCAGAGAGGTGCGCAGCAGCAGTGGCTCTCGGCCACAGCAGGGTGGCGGCAGGAGGAGAGCACAGCAGCAGCAGGGTGGTGGTGGCTGTGGTGGCGGCGTTCGCCGGTAGCAGCAGCGGCTAAGTGGCGGAACAGCAGCAGCAGCCGGTGGCAGCAGCTGCAAGGTGGTGGTGGTTTCTCTCCGGTCAGCAGCAGCAGTGCGAGGTGGTGGCTGTTGATGTTGGTGATGGTGGTTGTTGATGATGGTGGTGGGGCTGTGGTTGTTCTCGGCAGAAGAGAGAGGAAGGGGAGGGGCTGTTCTGGCCGGAAAGAAAGGAGACGGGAGGGCTGCGGTGGTGGTGATGGCAGCGATTGGCGGCGATGGTGGGGGTTTGTGCTGGCCGGAAAAATAGAAAAGGGAAGGGAGGTTGTGTTTTCTCGACAGAAAGTGAAGGAGAGGTGGTGACGATGGGTTAAGGTGGTGGTGGCTGTTGTTGTCGTGCGCAAGGGAAGGAACGGGAGGCAAGGTGCATGGCAGTGGTTTTGTTGTTGCTGATCTCCGAAAGAAAAAGAAAAAAAAGAAAAGTAGAAGAGGATATGGAGGTGGTGGTTGCTTGTCTATCACAGAAAAAGAAGAGAAAAGTGAGGTAGATGGAAGATGTGGTGTCTAGGGGGGACAAGTCATGGAAAATGGTACAAATATTTAGGGTGATGATGGTCTAGTGTTAGGAGACTAGGTGAGGGTGGTGTGGCCATTTCCCCATCACATTTGACCAACTTATTATATTTACTAGTTAAGTTTTTATAAACATGTAGGTGATTGTCTTTATAAAACTTGTCATGTTTTATAAAATAGAATTTTGCATTGAAGGAGTCTTATAAAATAAAAGGGATGGAGATGATTAATCCCTTAACTTTTATAAATCTCTTAAGTATAAAAACTATAAAAGATGGTGATTAATTTTTTTAAAAATTAAAGGTGTCAACTTATTTTATAACAATTATACAAAGTTGATGGGCCAATATCCTAAAATAAGCCCATAGGATTTTGGGCTTTAAATTGGGCCGAATCATTTAAAAGAAACATGTAACTAGGTCAGTCTGGCGGTTATGGGTCGTACGGGTCCAAAAGGGGCACCGGTTCGAGGCCCGGGCCCGTTATGCATCGGTTGAGGTTACGGATCACCACGATCACTCGGTTTATCAAGATTATACAACGGGTTAATGTTTCGGGCTCGGTTTCATTATTTTAGGCTTATTGGGCCTATTGGGCCAAGTCGGGCCCAATTAGGTGATCGGTTCGAGTTTAGGCTTAAGTCTTGACAAGATTTCAGTTCGTGATGTTTTTATTTCGTAAAAACAATTGTTCGAGTCGGTTACATCAGTTTTTCAAAAATCAGATATAGTTTTCAATATTGTACACGGGTTACGGTTTACGTTTTCAGTTTTGTCAGTTCGCAACAGTTTTAAGCTCGACCGTCCAGATTGTTTAAAACAGAATAGTTGTAAACATACGATCACTTATCAGTTTGCTGTGTCAGTTATATAAACGTTCGATACTAGTTCCGGATAAAATATAAAAATACATTTTATATTTATTCTTCTTGTTACTGAAATTCCATAATTAATCTATGGAATCTTTATGGAATTTACGGGTATACGCTTGTAGTACAACGCGGGATTAGGTTTACGTCATCAGTTAACGGTCAGACATAGTAATTAACAGTTTAAACAGTAATCAGATCGGTTAACGCACATTAATACTTAATTAAAAGTCAACGTAAAGAGGTTTGACCTAGGTTTTCGGGCGAGGTGTCACAGTATTTGACTTTATTGTTTACGGTCTAGATTACATAGCATGAGATCAATGGCTGTCATTGATCTCATCAGCACTATATATAGCTTAGTTAGCTCATAGTTTACACATCTTGAATATCACGAACAACATCTGTTCTTGAACAACTTGTAATAGTGTAGCTTTGAGTTAATGCAAATAGTGCTGAGTATTTGTTACTTCGTTGTTACTATCTTTCTGCAAATCAAGCTTTTACATTATACACAAGAACTAAATATCGCTTAAGTAAAGTGAAATATAACTTAAATTCCGCAGGGTTATATTTGTAAGTAAAGGGCTTTTGTTTTAGTTTAACTCTAACTAATAACGATTCTACAAGTGGTATCAGAGATTTGGCTCTCACTTTGAAGACTTTCAGTGCTTCAAAGTTGATACTTTACTTGCCTACTTTACAAGCCTTGTTGTTTCTTCTTTCAAAAGGTTTTTAAAATGAGTGATTTTAGTCTAAGTTGTCCAAATGGTTCTTCCAACAAACCGCCAATGTTCACTCCAGATGACTTTGGTACCTGGAAACTCAAGATGGAAGGTTTTGTTAGGATTTTGGACCGCCGTATTTGGAAATCTTTTACTGAAGGACCTTACTCACCCATGGTTTCATCTGCTGATGATGCAGAAGTCAAGATACCAAAACCACTAGACAAATATGTTGAATCTGACTATACTGCTCTCGAATTTGACCATAAGGCATATTGGACTCTACAGGCTGCACTTCCTAACTCCATCTTAAGTGGGTTCAAAGGATATAAAACTGCATTTGACCTGTGGAATGCCGTAAGTGAAATGTATGAAGGAACCAGTGAAGTAAAAGAAAACAAGAAAGATGTTTTAAAACAAAAGTATGAAAACTTTACTTTCAAATCTGGTGAAACAATGACAAACCAGTACTTAAGATTTGTTTCTTTGCTTGATGAACTCCAAAAGGTAGATGTAAAACTAGACCAGGTAGATGTTAAAAGAAAGTTCCTACGTTCCCTACCTTCTGTGTGGACAGTTTACACAGTGAGCATCAGGGAATGCAA
>JBCNJP010000024.1:23826992-23948992 GCA_039602395.1 Deinandra increscens subsp. villosa | reverse complement strand
CCAACCGGAAGTCAAAACCACCAGAATGTGGTTGCTGCCGTTGCCAATCAAACCTCATGTGTTGAATGGGGAGATTTCGTTGCTGATTTTGAGCCTAACAACCATGCTTTGATGGCCAAACAAGACTCCACCTCAGATCATGGTGCAAAATAAAGGCCAAAATAGCCTATGAGTAGTTGACAGTGGATGCACTTGCCACATGACAGGGAATAAGCAAATTCTGGAAAATACAAAAAGAATCAATGGAGGACCAGTTGCCTTTGGATGCACAAAAGGTCATATCACAGCACAAGGTGATGTGACAAATGGACAGGTAAATTTTGACAGAGTCAATTTTGTTGATACATTGAATTTCAACTTGCTTAGTGTCTCACAAATGTGTGACAAAAATTTGAATTTAATGTATAATGAGAAAGATGCTATAGTCCTCAAACCTGGTGTCAAAATTCCTGATGAACTTATTATGCTTAAGGCACCCAGGAGAGATGGATTGTACATTTTGGATATGACAGTTTTTACACCCTCATGTGGCACTGCCTGCTTTGTATCAAAAGCCTCTGTTGATGAAAGTGATCTGTGGCATAGGAGGTTAGGTCATGTGAACTACAAGAACATGAATAAAATTGTAAATCTTGGCTTGGTTAAGGGTCTTCCTAACAAGCATTTTGCATGTTCTGAAAACTGTGTGCCATGTCTCAAGAGCAAGCAACACAGAACCTCCTTTAAGCCAAAAGTTGAATCTTCTATTCCAAAACCTCTAGAGTTGTTGCACATGGATCTTTTTGGTCCAACTAGAGTAATGAGTTTAGGGAAAAGGTCGTACTGTTTTGTAATAATTGATGATTTTTCTAGATACACTTGGGTTTTCTTTCTTAAAACAAAAGATGAAACTGTTGAATTGTTGAAAACACTTGTGAATAAATTTAGAAAATTAATCCAATCTTAATGTCAAAACAATTAGGTGTGACAATGGCATAGAGTTCAAAAATCCTGTTTTGAATAAATTTTGTGAGGAGGAGGGAATTGTGAGACAATTCAGTGCCCCTAGAACTCCACAGCAAAACGGTATTGCTGAAAGGAGAAATAGGACATTGATTGAAGCTGCTAGATCTATGTTAGCAGACTCCAAGCTCCCTGTGATATTTTGGGCAGAAGCGGTGAACACTGCCTGTTATGTCCAAAACAGGATTTTTATTGTCAAGGGCAAAAACAAGACACCTTATGAGCTTTGGAGAAAAATGAAGCCAAACATTTATTTCTTTAAGCCATTTGGTTGTCCTATTACAATATTAATAACCAATGAGTTAATGCCCAAATTTGTAGAAAAGGCAGATGAGGGATATTTTGTTGGATACTCAGGTGTGTCAAAAGCATACAGAGTGTACAATAAGAGAACCAAAATTGTTGAGGAAACTATGAATGTATCTTTTAATGAAAAATCTACCAACAATTTTGAATCTCAACCCACTTGGTTATTTGATATTGATGCACTAACCACTGCTTTCAACATAACTGTTGATAAGCCTGTGAGATCTCTAGTGCAGGAACATAACTTATATAGGTCTGCTGATGAACATTGGAAGAGCAACTCCGCTGGAACTGAGAAGCAAAACCTAATTTTCTTCAATGAGCATCAAACCTATCTTGCTAGGCAATGGAAAGAGACCTTCTGAAATAATTCAAATTGAAGAAGAAATTGTTCTAGTCGAAGTTCAAACGGAAATTTCTCCGGTTCAAGTTCAACCAGAAAACTTAATTTCAGAAACTGCTGAGAACAATGATTCTGGGTCAACTGAACCTGAAAATTCAAATGATGAATTCAGTTTTGAGCATCTGACCAACATTTCAGAGGATAGTTCTCACAATACAGTTGAAAGTTCAAATCCTGTATCACAAATTGGTGATATTAAGCTTGATCACAGACTTCCTCAGCTCAATATACCCTCAAATGGAAGAAGCCATGAGTTCCCTATGTTTCTTGACAGAAGAATCAACAGAGATCATCCAGTGAGAAACATTATTGGAGAAGTGTCAGCACCTGTGTTGACAAGGAGTAGATATGCTAATGCAAACATCTGTTTGCATGCTGCATTTTTTGTCTCAAGAAGTACCCAAGAAGGTAACAGATGCCTTGGAAGACAACAGTTGGGTAGAGCCAATGCAGGAAGAGTTCTTTCAAATTAACAGGCAGAAAGTTTGGGAAATGGTAGATTTGCCCGATGGAGCAGAACCAATTGGCACAAAGTGGGTCTTCAGAAATAAGAAAGATGACAGGGGAATTGTTATTAAAAACAAAGCAAGACTGATAGTGGAAGGCTATGTACAGGAAGAAGGCATTGATTATGATGAAGTGTTTGTACTAGTGGCTAGATTGGAAGCAATCAGAATCTTTTTAGCCAATGCTGCCTTCAAAGACTTCCAAGTATTTCAGATGGATGTCAAAAGTGCTTCCTGTATGGCCTACTGGAACAAGAAGTATATGTCAACCAACCTCCTGCCTTTGAGGACCCTCACCATCCCAACAAGGTGTGCAAGCTAATCAAAGCTTTGTATGGTCTCAAGCAAGCACCTAGAACTTGGTATGAAACTCTTTCTATCTATCTTCTAGAGAATGGCTACAGGAGAGGGGTAATTGACAAAACACTTTTTGTTAAAATTGTTGGTAAGTATATGTTGATGGTACAAATTTATGTAGATGATATTATTTTTGGTTCATCTAATACTGTTTTGTGCAAGGAGTTTGAAACTTTGATGCAGTCCAAATTTGAAATGAGCTCTATGGGAGAATTAACATTCTTCTTAGGACTACAAGTGAAGCAAACTGCATATGAAATCTTTCTGAACCAATCAAAGTACATTCAAGACATGTTGAAGAGATTTGATATGCAAGCTTGCTCAAGTGCAAAAACTCCTATATCCACTTCCCACAAGTTAACAAGTGACTTAAGTGGCAAGCCAGTGGATGTGCACATGTACAAGGCAATGTAACCCACATAAAAACAAATAAAAACAAATAACTGAAACCTTTTATCAGGGTATTAATTTATATTCCTTATATAGTGACTTTCTTAGTTTAACCCTTACTTCAGAGGAAGATGTTGCGTAACTAAAAGGTCGATTTTTTCTGTCAAATTCTTCCTTCATTAATCTATACAACTATACAAGTAAAATTAATTTCTCAAACATATTACAAAGCTAATCAACCATTGCTCATAAACCAGACTACTTACCATATCGTATATGGGCCAGCCCACGCACATTTGTGGGCTTGGCCCACTACAGGGAAAAAATCCGGGTAAATAGATAACCAAGCGTCAGACTGATCAGCAGTACATCATCTCAGGTCATCGTTTTCAATCTTCCACACACGCCCACCGGAACACCGTCCCTGCCGCTCCGCCCCGACAGCGAAAGGTAAAAAATCGTACCTGTATGCCTCCATTGTCCATCAAATCGCCGGTAACGGTATTATTTGATTTTTAGTCGCAGTCGCTTTTACAACATAATGCATTTGCTCCCCTATTCGCCGGAACTAAAGAAATGCTTCCCGATCACTAACCCTGTTAAAGCAGATAGTTTTAAGGCTTTATAGCATATTATCGATTTCTACTTACAAGTACATGTGCCTTGCATGTTTATAAAATCGTTGTGCAAACCTACCCTTGAGAATGTCTGAATTGTTTGTCTTCCAATCCATAGTAAACTATTGCCTTTTTAGGTTTTAGGTTTTATAGAACATTCAAAGAGTATTCCTTTTGGCAAAATGATAGGTAAACCTATCCTTTACAACCTGTTAGCTGCTTACCTTAGAATCCACAGATAAATGCAGGCTAATTAGGCACTTTCTCCTTTCTTATACATTATTTCACAAAATTGTGCCCATTGTCTGTTATAAAGAACAATAGATCTCATCATAGATAGACTCACCGAGGTCTACTAAAAACTTACATATTATTATTTGTTAAAGTATGAAGGCCACTATTTTCTGTTTCACAGCTTTACTAATTGCACATCTGCTGTTCATTCTTAGGAACAACGAACATCAATGGAACGTTCAATCAGGAATTCTATCACAGTTAGCCATGTGCGGTTTATTACAGGTCTTGATGAGGTCACGCACATAGTCCACGAGCAAATACGGGAGAATGATAGAATCTTGGCTATGGTTCTTGACCAGGCCGATTCACCGTTTAAAGCCTCAGTAGGTTTCCTGCTGCATAAACAAAAAACTGACGACAAGGTACTTCTGGACACTCTCAGAGCCATGCGTAAAGAGGCAGTGGCAAGGCAAGATGATGTTGCTCTCCGTGTTGCCTTTTATGTCCAGAACAGTATATAGTTGTTAGTAGATCTAATTTCTTCTCTTTTATGCTTTTTGTGGTCAACCCGAACTGAACTAATTATGTAACTTGGTCTGGCTGGAAATATATTTTGCCCGGTAATCAACTCACATTACTTATACAGTCTAAGAAAATAAAAGCAAACCAATAACAATAGTGTGAAACACTAAAGCAATTAAACATCCATGCTATGTTTAAAACAACCACTTTACCATGTAGTTAACACCAAAGACTTATCAGTTTATGATTACATTTTCTTACATGAAAGGTACATTAAAACCATACATCATGATACCAATAGCTCAATGTAATTTAAATGGAGAACCCATTGACGGAGAATTATGACAACCAATTTTATATGTGTTAACCGCATTTTCTGTTTCATATGTGTGTTAACACTTTAGTTAATCACAAATTTGTTATGATGCTGACAACTTTTAGATTGGGCACATACTAAAACATTGTTCTCAGGTTATCTACCATTCTCATATTATTATCCGTCTACCAGTGCATGATAACTTCTCTATAGGAGGCGATTGTAACAAAAAGACAACAATGTGCTACTCATTTAAAGAAAGTGGATATATAAAATCTTACATATAAGAAGCTTACACAGGTTGCTCATAGGTTCTATCCGTGTAAGCAAGGCAACATTTCTTAGATGCTGAAGAACATCTATTCACATAGTTAAAATCCTACCACGTGTCATATGATATGGACTGAATATGGACATGTATGTAGCTATTTATAAGAACAAATTCATTTTGAGAAACAAAATTTCTAAAATGTATTTAAACCATGCAAACATTAAAAAATAGTAGAAGCCCTTTTCAGAGGGTTCTCAAGCTAAGAAACATACTATCATGCAAAGGTGACTGACAATGTGTTATTCTTTTGTCTATTACAAAAAAAATTCCATATATGGCCCAATATACTGTTATTACTAACACATATAAATTACAAGCCCACTATTAAATTGGGCTTCTACCCAAATGGTAAAACTGATTATAAATAAATGATGGTTAAATGAGGGCTCTACCCAAAGACTTTATGATACCTGTTTTCCCTAACGACCAATACAAACCAGCCTTCAACATCTGCATTCAAAAAAGCCTTGAACATGTTTGTACCTTCTCTTTGAAACTTTTGATAATGAAATATCCTTCTAATAATGACCGCCAGAAGAGACCACTAATGGATATGTAAAATAGAAAAGTGAAATGTGATATATAAAATAAAAGTGATGCAATTCGTTTAGTGATTAAACCAATTTGTACGGATGGGCTTCACACGAGATCCAAAATCATGGCCCAATTTGCAGTATTGGGCTTCAGTCCATATCCGAAATAAAGGAGGGAAAGAAACTGCCGGTTACGCAGGCTGTGAAAAGACAGGGGTTTCATCACACCATCATTACAACCATCAACTACAGCAACACTCCCTTTTCTTCCCTTTACACCATTGCCGGAAATTCATTCCACAGCCTGCATTTACGATACACAGGTGCGCGACACGCTCTTTCTGCTTTATTTTCAACCTTCATTGTCGATTCATACCTACATTTGGTCTTTCAATAGTTATTTTTTTTTAAACAAGAAGTCTAACCCTCATGCTTTACGGATCTGTGTAAACCGATCTTTTTAGGTGACTATGTGAATAAATGAACTTACCATGCTTTACAGTAAATGAGACCCTTGGGAGATGAATTTCCATAGTTACATAGAACGCATGTTAAGAAAACTTCTCTGTATTAGATGGACTACTTTTCTTCCTTTTTGGGGCTTTCAACAACTATTAAAGTGGCCAACGTGTACGATTTTGCTTTTAACGTCTAAATAACTGCCTTCATTTTGTTTACAGTTTAATACAAATTATATATACTCGCCTGATCCACTCTTTGTTACTATTTGTCAAATGTGATCCTATGTGAATTTCTTAATAACTGTATACCTAATATCACTGCCTAGTATGACCAAACCACTGCATACATGTTGTGTATTTTTGTATGCCCTGTTCTTATTGTTACAACACTTTCGCCCTCTATACGCGCTAACACGATCAACTAATTATGTACCCAGAAAGAAGACTACATGTCCCCATCCCCTTTAAACAACATCATCATAAAAGTTTCGCGGGGGACCCATAAATGTACCGATTAGCAATCAGTTAGAGAATTTAAAGTTTCCGTAGGTGGTTCTATAGTAATAGCATTCGGTGCCTAATGTATACACTACAGAGTAATCTAAAATTCTACTGTCATTATATTTCTCTATTTCCTTAATATCCTTACCTTACTTGAATCGGTTTAATTATAAAGTTTCAATTTTTGTAGCGTATCCTATACATGTTACCTGATTCCACTATAACTATATGACACGAATATGATGTACCTTCTAATTGTCTGCAGATGCCTTATAAACTGGTGGTTGATCTTATCCCGGAAGGTGAAGGACCGCGTGGAGTGGTTAGTTTTCTTATAAAAGGTTACCTGCTCACCAGATACTATAGTATACACATACTTATATACTTTTATGTAGGTTTTTCCTGTCCCCTTCACTTACCAACTGCCAAGAACCTGCACACGACTTCGCGTGGTTGACTACCTAAAAAATAAATTCCCAGTCAATATTAATTACCTTGGTAATAATGTGTGGGAGGTTCAAGACGCCACATGGTTGGCTTTTGTAGATGCATTCATTGAGCGTGGTATACACAAGGTTTGTTTCACATGGAAGAAGGTTGACAAGCTTCATGTTGCTGCATTCAACAAAGAGGGTGCTGAAATCAGAAAGAGGCTAAACGGGCACGAGTTTATTCACTCCTGTATCATCCAGGCAGATGACAAATCATACCATACACAGGTTCTATTTCCCCTTCCATGACACATAACACATTAACCGCCGCTATTATCCGCTGTTTTTTTAAAACGCTTACGTAGGTGGTTACTAATATGACAACTTACCTTTTTTACCACAGCTGCTGCCACACCGGTTTGCCACAAAATTCATACCAGACAGCCTTCACAGTCACGCTCTAAAGGTGAAGGTTGAGCCTACTGACGAAATAGAAGAACCAAAGGTCAGCGAACTTTGTTTCCCGTAGACAGTTTTATTTCTGATACGCTTCTTAACATAGTAACTTCTTTCTACTACTATTTGAATGGCATGCATATGACACGAAGTAGGTACTCTCAGATAATAACACATCTACGAAGTTTCGAAAGCATATTAATTATATATTTAAAGAAACTACAATTACATAATTTTCAATTCTAAACTGAAATCAATTTCAATTATATGAAACATAAAACATATATGTATACATGTAGGAAACTACTAACTTTTATATTTACCCATGATAATTCACGCATATCATATGTCATCAAAGAAACAAGACACCAGTAACCCAGATGTCTGCATAATATACACCTCCCAATGCCCAAGCAGTTGCTGACCACATTTAAACATGGGTAAATTCAAAACACCTATCGGCTCATCTTGAAGACTTCTACCCGTTCAACCCCATCTACCGTCAATCATGGAGGGAAAATAATATGCCGTATTATGCTAACTACTTACTTCCGCACAGTATCGTCCTTTGCTTATCCTAGGAAAAATATATTAAAGAATACAACTTTCCACCCCTATTAAGTTATGCCCCTTTAAATAATTTCCTAATACTCAACATCGTTAAAATATAGGTTGTACCCATAGAGTTCCCGCAATGGAGATCAAGATTAGGTCCAAATACAGTAAAACTTCAGGCGGCAAAACAGAATGCCGTGGTCAATGTGGTTTTAGAAGCCGATCCACAAACACAGCAACAGCTTCCAGTAGGATTTGGTGGGCGAAACTGGCCCCTCTTTTATATCGAAAACAAGATTGAACCAGGGAAATGGGTAATTTTTACACACCATGGAAGTGACCACCACCATAGTCACAACTGTGGAGTTACTGTGTTCCACAGATGAGGTATGGCACTGTATGAAGATCCCGAGCATTGCTGTCCAATCTCCATGCCCACGCACGTTCATAATGATGACGCTCCCCATTACTTCAAGCAGCTGTCAACATATAACGTGGATAGCCACCTACTGGTACTTTTACTAAGGGGAAAACTGCTTTGTTGTTTATTAAATGCATGGTTATGATTAACAGATGCTTCAACGTTAGAATAATAATTCCTTCTTGCAGTCAATCCCAAAAGCACTGTTCCGGCAGCACACACATGCACAATGAAGCAATTCTGAAGTTTGGACTGGTGAACTTCCCGGTGAAAATTGTATGGACGAGGCAGGATGGCATGCACCCTCGGCACAAGCTGTTACAGTTTGAGCTTCACGAGGACCATGCCCATAGAGGTGGTACCACCATGTTTTATGTCTGTTAAGCTTTCTTATTGCATTAAACCAGCCAACTTTGTGAAACTTAAAACAACTTCTAACTTACTTTTGTGGGCATATCGTTAACTATGTATGCTATAGTGTTGCTGGTTCTAAACCGATAACTATTTTACCTGCAATCTAATTCTCACTTTAAACCATTTAAGGTTCATACTAATATCATCTATATGGTATGTTGCCAAATTTGGCCGATGGCCCGTACTGGAAATCAAGTACTAATATATCTTTGTCACATGCTATTGTCTATAATATTAAAATATAGGAGCTTCACGTCTAATGTTTAATGATTTAGACAAAACAAAAGGAACACCAATGTTTAACCATAACCATGTATCTAAACAAATTACATATTCTATCACAATGAACACCTATTTAGAATTAGCATTGTACAACAACCACTACGGTCTTTCGGAGCAATATCACCCTATTACATAATTCTATGACTACCGACCTCAGTGATCCTCGCCACCCAATTTCCCAATAAACAAATAATTTTCCTCTCCTTCACCTACATAATCCAATCTACATCATTTTTGCATTCACACTAACAATCCAATCGAATCCAACTTTTTATTATATAAATATAATTTATGATTAATTTGAACATATTACATAACGATTTTGTTTCAAATACAAAAAATAGCTATTAGAAAGTATCTTATGTTAATCATTTATTTAATATAAGAACAATATATATGATCTTAGGTATATATTTTCTTTCTATCACATATTGTTAAATCATTTATAAAGAAATTGGGTTGTAAACGAGTATCCAATTGGCCCACTGAAGATCTTCTAAAACACCAGGCCCAGGCCCTATAAATTTTGCCACCGTTCTTAACCCAATATAGACATTGGGTTTTCATCCGATTCGTTAAAAACGGTGCCGGCAAACTAAAAGTCGGAGGGAAACTAAAACGACCAACGTCTTAAAAACACCCTTTGAGGCTCCGGCTATAACTCCCCTCTACACAACCGTCACGAATTCACAACATTCCTCTCACCGGAAAAACGTAAGGCATAGATTATTCGTTCATCGTTTTCCTGCAATAACTTCTTACGAAGAAAATAACAATCTGGCTTTCATCATTGCAGGCACATCTTCCTGCATACAGGCGGTCCAACGGCAAGTAAGACGAACCATTCCAACAGAAAAAGGTAAGAGATTATAGAATTATGTCCACGCTGATAATATTCTCTTTCGTCCCAGCAATTTCTATACATCATTACAGTCACTATGTTTGGTAAAGTAGTAATCTTTCCTTCATCTGTGATCGTAATTTAACTTTATATATTATTTGTCTTTGCATGTACCGTTTAAATCTATGCCTATATACCAAGTATCTTTTCATGTGTGATCTCAGTCTACATTTAACATGTTATATCAAATGCAAAAGAATATTCAATCGTACTTTCTTGGAAATAACTTAGTGTTATTAAAATTCTATCCAATCCATGAACATATGTCTGACGGCAAATTAATTTTTGTTTCATTATTTTACCTTTAAAAGAACATCCAAAATTGGCCAATCATTTTCTGCATATTGTACAAGCCTTTGATGTTTTGAAGGGATATTATTCACATAAATACGTTCGGTACTAGAAACAATCTCTCCATTCATAAGGTTTTGTAAATCAAAGATATTACTATGCCTACTGCTTAATTTTTTAAGGAAAGGAATTGCTTTTTTCATTACTTGGAAATTGATGAGAAGACAATTACACAAATTTGATAGAGAACGAGATAGACACATTTGTCTAACAGTATGCATAATGCTAATTGCTACTCATTTCTCTTTCCTATGTAATGGAGGACTATGTGAAGAACTTTTCTGTTGCAAGCTACAATGACATCATAAGTGAACTATCGGCTGTCATACAAGTGGTTGAACAACAGATAGCAGAGAACAACCAAGTTTTGGATGCTGTGCTTCGGCTGGATGCCTCTCCCTTCCGTTATGCTGCTGCATCGATGCTAACTAATGCCTTTCGTACGAAAGAAGCACAACTACGAAGGCTTCAATCTCTACGTAAGCATCAGCATGGGAAATCGACAACCGTATGGAGTCCAACTTTCCACCCAATATGTGATCCTTTATTGTAGTCTTATTATATTAACTTCCTGCTTGGCAAACAAAATAGTTAAAAGTTCTAATACTTAATTAATGAATATGGGTTGCTTAAGTATTGATTGTCTCTGAATCATATTATTTTAAGGACAAATCACCTATTATGTGACAATGACTAATACAATCCGAGTTCCTTCAAAATGACTAACCTATTCGGTCTATGGTATGTTTTTCTGATGAACATGTCTTTGATTTACAGTTTTATATAAGCAAACAAATAGTTAAAGAGACTAATACAATCTGAGTTCCTTCAAAATGACTAAGCTATTCGATCTATGGTATGTTTTCCTGGTGAACATGTCTTTGATTTACAGTTTTATATAAGCAAACAAACAGTTAAAGAAATTACAGGCCATGATGAGCACACAATACGGCAAAAGAGTGACAACTTTTATCCAGATCCAAAACGAATGACAGTCGTAAACCGATTAAATAATATCAGCCATTGGTTCCGCCCGTGCATCGCAACCACTTATATAATAGCAAACATTGGATGCATGGGCCTGCCGACTAGTATATACAAAAATCAAGAAACAACATTTTAGCTACGCATGTAACATCTTGTAACATATGTAACATTATATTTGTTATACAGACAAACATCAAGAAATAAATATATTTGAGTTACGCATATATCAAATTGTACCATATGTAACAACACATGTGTTATATAGATAAAAATCATGAAATAAGTTTATTTGAGGTAGACATGTAACAACTTGTAATATATATATACTTTACACATGTAATATAGACAAAAAATATGAAGCAAGTTTATTTGAGTCACACATGTAACAACTTGTATATAGAAAAATATTAAAAAACATAAAACAAGTTATATATGTAACAATAGACAAATTACATATGTAACATCAAACATGTTACATATGTAATAGCAAACAGGTTACATACACATGTAACAACTTGTAACATATATAGATCATATTTGTTATATAGACAAAAAAACAAAGAAATAAATATATTTGAGCTATATTTGTAACAATACATGTGTAACAAATAAAAATGACATGCCGTATATTGTGAAATATTCATAGTTTAAATAATAACTGAATTATTTTATGATAATATTTATAACAATAAATAAAAAAACATTTTTTTCTCAACATTCAAAATCAAAATTTTCAAAAAAAAAAACATGCGTTTCTTAACCCATAAACAATACAAAATTTACTTTGTATTAAAAATCTATATTATTAGCATTGCACTATGTAATAGTTATAATTGACTTTCTAAAAATTGAAACCCACAAAACAAAAATACATTGAAGTGTGCCAAAAATTGATAATTACTGTGATGTCATGATGACATCATCGCATCACCATCATCTTCCTCAAATTGAAGCCAAAAAAATGAACGACTCCTGGTTTAAAAACCCTAAAAAATTTCAGGGATACAAAAAAAGTATATAAACTGACCGGAATGAAGATTTTGGTGCGTGGCGGTAAAGTTGACCGTTTGTTCTTCTATTTTCTAAATCTGACTGTTCGGAGAGTTTAGCGGTGGCGACCTCGACAAATCTCACGTTGTAGTCTGACGTTCAAGATTTCAAACTGGAATGACACGAGAAACGACGCCAGCTTGTCTTCCTTGGTGACTCGACGGAAACCGAGATGGCGGCGGGGTTTCCGCTTGCCCTCCTCAATTCCGCCATAGATATTTCCGTCGGAGAAGAGGGGTGTTCGCAGGTGGTTGCCCTCGGAGAGGAGGGGAAACGACGGAAGGTGGGTTGCTGGGTTCGCCGGCCGGAGAACAGGGACGAGAGAAGATTTTGAAAGAGATATAAAATGAAGGTCTTGAAGGTTTGAATGTGAGAATTTTGATGATTCTTCGTCTTGAATGAGGGTTTTGAAGGTTTAAAAAGAGATCTAAAATGGAGGGCTTGAAATTTTGAATTTGGGAGGTCTGAATGTTTGAGTAGATGAATGTGACTAGAAATGAATAAATATATGGGGTTGAGGGAGATGTCTTGTTTGATTTGACTAGGGAGTACAGAGATTGGGGAACACAAAAATATTATGCCCCATAATACCCTTCTTGCATATATTTCAATTGTTTTATTAACTAAGTATAATAGAAAATTGAGGATTAAATGTGAACCATTTGATCAACAAGATCAATGGTTAAAAAGTAGGTTTCTTGGTTTCTTCCACTCACTCACTCTCTCTCTCTCTCCTCACTCTTTATATATATATATATATATATATATATATATATATATATAGTGAAAAGTTCATTGTAGACTCCCTAAAAAGTGTAGACCCCGTAGACCCCTCTAATGTAAGGGCTGAGATTGATTTGATTAACTTAATGAGACTTTAATTGTAAATGACGCGGAGGGGCTTTAAAGTAAATTCCCATTTTACGTTTAGATTTAGGATTCCCGTAGGGATCACAAGGCCGATCACCAGATCGATTCCATTTTCTCATCATCAATCTGGAAGTTCGATCGATCATCACGTTGCATCTAAATTGGCAATCTACATCTTCTGAAACTATCATTGATTAAGGTTTATCATGTTTTATGATTCTTATTAAACATGTTCGACGGATTGATGGATTCCACAGTTCGATTAAGGATTTTTCTCATCATCTAGTAAGTATTTAATAGCTTTCTCGATTAATAGCTTTCTCGATTAATAGCTTTCTCGATTATTATGTATGATTCTCGGAGGTGAAACGGAATCACGACAAGCAGATATCATCGATTAAGTGTTTATCAAATTTTAGTATTCTTGATTTTAGGGTTTTTGATTCTGAAATCCTGACCAGCTGATGGTAATTTCTATGAATCTCATCCTCCAAAAACCATTGAAAACATCATGATAATAATCGCTTTTTAGTTTTTATGAAATTTTCATCATTAAAGTAACAGGTGGATGCCACAATCTTCTCATAAGCAAACACTTCTTCAAATGTTCTTACTGTTGAAACTGTCCATGCCAGTTAGTTTTTGTAACTTTTTCCCTTCTTTTCCAGTTGTGCGTCCATCAAAGTTGTACCAATAATTGACTAGTCATGTCATACTTATGAGCATAGTAACTATGGATACCCATGATCCAACTAAAGACATAAGGCTTGTATCCGAGCGAATTTTATGCAATAATAAACATCTCATAAGTCACATGCTATAAAAATGGCACCTTTAATAATCCTTTTCCAACTCTAAGTAGCATACCCAGTCCTTTACCACGTACACTAATTAGGTAAACAGGTTTTATGTAGCCTAGAACCCATCCCCTGCACCTAATACACTGATTATTTTACAGGTTTAGCTAGAAAGGTGATCATCTACTCGCACCTGCTCAAACTACCACTTATCTACCCACACCGCCACTACAAATCAGCAGAATTTGTGACATACTCTTACATAAGGCACAACACAAATCTGTAAGTAGTGCATGAAACTAACAACAAACAACTCCAACTTTCTCTTATTGACATGGAAAAATCGTAATGTAGGAACAAACGTTCTTATGCGAGGCTGCTATCACAGCATTCAACAGCAACAAAATTTGGTACTATAAGTCATAATGCTTGCAGTACCATCGAAGGGGTTTACGAGTCAGATTGGGGAGATTGCATGACCGTTTCAACCTAGCCCACATATGTGCTGTCAAATTATGTTGCTAAGGTTTTTTTCTTTATAATTCTTATCTGGTCTTTGCACTTCAGCCAAGTCTTCAATATTTGAGGTGGGACTATATTATATAAAGAAATTAATTGGCTCATAGGTAACATCAATAACATATTTAGATCCACATGCCATCTTAATTTCAAACTCAAGTAACTTTGATTTCCATCTGTGCAAATATATATATATATATATATATATATATATATATATATATATAGGGTTAGGTTCAAATGAGAATTTTTTCTTTTGAGAACTTTTGAGAACCATTCTAAGCCACTAATTTTCAGGGGGGAAGCATTCAAATTCATGGGGGGGGGGGGGGGTTTCCATATATATAAACTAGTGGCTTAGAATGGTTCTCAAAAGTTCTCAAACCAAATTGGTTCTCAAATGATCCTCCCCCTATATATATATATATATATATATATATATATATATGCACCATTACCCTTTTTTAATATATTCTTGTTCTTAGCACATAATTCTTAATTGACCAAAGACAGTTGCATATTCACAACCCTTCAACTTCATTATTTTAAGGTATGTATTGTGTAATATTGAGAAATAAACTCTTGGGCTATTCTGTTTCTTTCATTGCTTGTCCTTTGAACATTAATTCCGAGTTTTAAAATCAATTAAGCATATTGTTCTTTGAACTTTGATTCTGATGTGAACTAATGATGGAAAATTTTAAAACTCACAGATAGAATCCATCATCCATGATAATTTGATGATGTTCGATTACAATCAAACAAGCTTTATTTTTTATAAGATGGACTTTTTATTTCTGGTAACATATTTCCTTAAAGCTAGTTTTACAAGCCATTCTTTATTTATAATGTTTTAAATGAGCTTTATAACCCAATTGACTTTGCACTGAGTTTTAACTTGAACCATATTTGCAGTGAGTCTTAATACATTGAGTTCATATTTACAGTGAGTTTTAATTTGATTCATTTGATCGCACCTACTCATTACATATGATGTTGTAAGTTTGAGATCTTTGATCTGTTTTGTCTTGAATGGTGTTCTGTTGAATGGAGTGTTTAGATTTTGTGTTACTTGAGGTTCACTGCTGATTCTAAGCTTCATATTCTGCTAGTGTGTGTTTTTGAGAGGTGGTAATTGGATTAACTAAATTGTAATCAATCAAAGGGCTTTTAGCCTAATGGTATGGGAATGATGGTTATTGATTTGCAGTGAGTTTTATTCTGGGTCATATTTTCTGGGTCATATTTGCAGTGAGCTTTATTTTGAATCATATTTGCAGTGAGTTTTCTTTTAAAACCATCTTTTTAAACACAAACAAGATTCACTTGTCAACAATTAATCTAAGATCTTGCTACAATGAAGAATAGTTATTCCTTCAAGAAACATTTCCATGCCACAAAATAATAATATTTAGAAAAGAAGACCTTAGTAGCCACAAATGAGAATTGGAAGTTAAGTTAACTGTGAGTTTTATAATTTGCTCAATTGGTTCAGTTGTTTCAGTTATGTTTTGGTTTATTTGCTCACCGAATTAGGCTTTCTCGTGTTTTTTAATCTCCTTTTATGTTATTCACTTTTTTTTATCTTATGCTCTGTTGTCAGTAATGTTGTATCATTCACTAATAGGTGTTCATCTATTTGATTTCAGCTACCCTTGAAGCTATTGATGAAAGGAATGGTAAATCTTTCGATCTTTTATTTGGTTTCATGCGAATTACCATGCAGA
Organism: Deinandra increscens subsp. villosa; assembly: GCA_039602395.1. Lineage (NCBI taxonomy): Eukaryota > Viridiplantae > Streptophyta > Magnoliopsida > Asterales > Asteraceae > Deinandra > Deinandra increscens. The sequence continues at coordinate 23,932,749 of JBCNJP010000024.1, read as the reverse complement.
GTGATAAAGTTGTGAGTGAAGCTCTTGAGGACATCAACTTACTAAGCCTGAGATGATGAAAGAAACTAGATGATAGCACATCAGAAACACGAACTTAGATGATAGTAAAACAGAACACGGTCCTAGAAACCATGGAAGGTACCATCTTTTATTAGTTTATATATATATATATATATATATAATATATATATATATATAGTAAAACAGAAACACGGTCCTACTTCCTAGTAATGTTAATGTAATTACACTTCTATTTTGATATAAGTATTTTATATGTTCCATCTAAATACAGGTTAAGTTTTTAAACTCATTGCAATATTCACTTGTTTTTTTAAAACTAACTGCAATCAAATGTACCAACAATTGCTATTTTGAAATGATGATGAGTTTTAAAGTTAACATTGATTTTTAAAACTCAATGGTGAGTTTGTAGTGAGTTTGGATCCTCAGAAGTTTGCAACTTAATTAATGAGTTTTATACAACTAAGTGGGTTTTAAATGCAATAAAACTTATTGGTTATAGTGTTTTACTGCTATTAGTTTGATTAATAAAGACATATAGTTTGTAGAGTTTTATCCAAAAAAGTCCATAACTGTGTTTATTTTTTTCAAAAGAGGGATACCCCTCCCTACTGTTTTTAATTTGAGTTTACTGTTTTTAGTTACTTGAAATTTAAAACTCCTTAAAAATAGTTTAAAACAAACTATGAGTTAAAAAAAGTTAGTCTTCAACTATAGTGAGTTGTAAACCCTTATTGTGTTTTAACAAGCTATATATTCAAGTTCATTTTATAGTGAGTTTTAAATAAGGTTTTTATTCAAGCGATTAGCTTTAAAGCTCAAATGTATTAAGCATTCCATATATATTAGTTTTAAACCCTTAGTGACTTTCAATTAAATTAGTAACATGAGTGAGTTTTATTGGGATAATCTTTAGTTTAAAAAAAATTAGTTATCAATTATAGTGAGTTTTATACCTAAAAGGTTTCTGGGTACTTTTTATACTTATCATCTCTTAGCCTCTTTGATTTAGATTGTAATTGGATCTGTTGTTCATAGATATATCACCCATCTTGATTAGGGGTGTTGGGCTATATATATTAGAGGCATGAACATTAGTTGTGGGCTTGTTGGTTATTGGGCTTTTGGGCTTAGTTAGATTATATTTAGGCCATGTGGGCCGATTTCTTGTGTTTATGATTGGGCTTTATGTGTTTATGATTGGCCCTAGGGTTTTTGTATGGGTAGTATATAAACCCTCCATGTTTACGATTATACAAGCTTTTGGAGATTACATTTACGATTTCACTTTCACTTTGTGTTTACGATCAGTCCCATTTGCTTCAAGTTTGTAGTGTTTCACATTCAAGATTCGATCTTTCTTATAGATTGAGCCTCTTTCTTCTACATTCTTCTTGAATCAATCACATACGAGGATTCCGCACTCGTTTTTGATTAAGATATCGTGTTTGGTTGATATTCGGACCTACAATTGGTATCAGAGCCAAGAATCTGTGATTCGAGGCTCTCACGATATTGATTAAAGCTATTTTCAGAAAAAGCTAGTGTTTTTGAAGATTTAAAGGCTGTTTTGGTGTTTACGAGTGATGCTGCTGCTGCTCATCGAGTTTACGAGTGTATTTCTGGGTTTCTTTGGTGTTTACGACTGCTGTGTTTGAAGATCTGCATCGGAATCGGGTTTACGAGTTCAAGATCGCTTTTTTATCGTGTTTACGATCAGGTGAATCGAGTTTACGATTGTACTTGATCGTAATTGGTGTTTACGACATTTCGTTACCGGAAACAGTGATCGTAATAGGAGTTTACGACAAATTCCATCGGAATCAGGGTTTACGATTTTGCTTGGATCGTAATCGGCGTTCACGATCGTAATCAGGGTTTACGATCGTAATCAGTTTTCAGTAATCGTAATCACTCTTTTTGGACATTTGGACTTTAGATTTAAGTTCCCTAAGCTTTCGTAATGGATTTCGAACCGAGTATGTATCAGAAGTTGGATTTTGAGATTGGATCCATCACTCGTCCACCTAGACTAACATCGGCGGATAACTTTCTGGAATGGAAATATAGGTTTGAAAACCACTTGAAGAGTGTTGATCTCAGACTCTGGAGAGCGGTAATTCATGGGCCACACACACCTACACATCCAGAAGGAACCAATGCAGGTAAAGCTAAAACGGAAGACGAATATGATGATGATTGGGAAAGATGCAACAAAGCAGAGAGGGCATTTGCTATTATGACTATGGCACTTACACCAGACATTGCACAAGGATTTAAGCACTGCAAGACTGCCAAGCAACTCTGGAATGCTTTGATTGTGGCTTATGAGGGAAATCCGGACATTAAGGCAAGCCGCAAGCAAATGCTGAAGCAGAAATTCAATCTGTTCAACCACATTCAAGGTGAATCCTTCGAAGCACAGGTGCAAAGGTTCGTGTCTCTGATGGCCGAAATGTCAAGCTATGGTGTTGAACCAGATCTGGAAGATAAGAATCTGAAACTGCTGAATAGTTTGCCCAAATCCTGGAATACCAACATCTCCATCATTAAGGACAACAACAAGCTGAGTGAACTATCTCTTGATGAGATGATCAACAAATTGAAGTCAAAGCTTATTGATAACAAGCAGAGAGAATTGAACCATATAAGCTCCCTTAGTTTGGCGGGAAAATTGAACCAAGCCCTGTTGTCAGAAGAAGTGGAGTCTTAGCAAGATGGAAAGTCAGCTGGAAGTGGACCAAGCTCTGTCACAAAGTCAACTGCGTTTGTGGCACAACCTCATGCAAGTTCAAGTGGAGGTGTCAACCCTGATGCTACGAATGATCCTAACTTTGCCCTCGGAATTGGCTTTATGAACAGCTATCATACTCTCATGGCAGGAACTTTAGTGCCAACTGAGATGCTGTCAGGTGAGCTAAATCAGATAAATCCAGAAGATGTAGAGATGTTGGATGTCTCTTGGCAGATGGCAATGGCTGTTTTCAGAGCAAAGAAGTTCATGGCAAAGACTGGGAGAAATGTGTGGAAGGACCAAGATAAAATCAGGATGGGGTTTTACAAGAGCAAGCTGAGGTGCTACAACTGTGACGAGTATGGGCATTTCGCAAGAGAGTGCACAAAGCCGAGGAAAGAAAGAACAGAAGAAAGGAAAGTTGGTGATGGCAAAGGAAAGGCTGAGTCAAGTGCTTTGGTTGTGCAGGAAGGTGGTGGATATGACTGGACTCCTCAGTTAAAAGAGTTTAGCCCGTCACATGCAATGATTGCTGCTGTGGAAAGGGATGATGAGGAAGAGCATGCATTTGTTGTGACTGATGAGAAACCTGAAGAAACTCCGGTGGATGACAAGGAAGCCTTTGCTGCTGAGATTGATAACGACAAGGTATGTCCTGATCCCACTTGTGCTCGTATAATTCCTGGACTTAGACAAATCTGTAAAAATTATCAGTTAGAATTGTTTGAGATAAAATGCGAGAGGAGTTCCTTTAAGGGTAGATGGCAGAAGAATGAGGAAAAGGTAAAAGCTCAAAAATTAGGCATAGTGAAATATCAAAAACTGGCAACTGAGAAAGCTCTTCTGTATGAAAACGCTAAGTTAGATATAGCTGAGCTTGGTAAGCAGATAGATGAACTTAAGCATAGATCTATCGGAAGATCACCAGTTTGAGCACTCTCTCCGACAAATGTTGGATACGGACGAAAGCTTGGTATGACGGGAGGCTGGCTTGATTCAGAAGATACGTTCACTCTCACAGGACTTGGCTCAACCAATATACTATCCACATCGAAGAATTGCCTTTCCTCATGAACTGGGCTATGTTCAATTAGAGTAGGACTTTCAGTCTGCATTGGTGTTGGTTCTTGGACATTAGCTTGATCTTCAGCTTGAGTTGAGCTTTGAACATTTGCAGGTTCTGATGCGTCATCATTCTGCTCACTAACATCTGAACGGTCAAACACCATCAGGCTTGAGCTTGTTTTCAGAAACTTGAACCTCAGAGTTCTAGGATCAGTCTTCTTCCTCGGCGAAGGTTCACGCACCGGAATGGGTTCTTCAATCACATCATGTTCAGTAACATTCAGGTTCAACTCTGGAGGGGTTGCATCATGTAAGGGAATAATTTGTGGCTTGTATATTAAATCATCAGTTGGCGGACTATTTTGAAGGCCTATGTGATAGAATAGGTGTAAAATAGTTGGGTTTTCATTGTATTGTGTCATTGGGCCAATTTGGACATGTTTGGGCCCAATTAGATAGAGTTTAAGGGGAGTTTAATGGGCCTGTTTAATCAAATCCGAAAATTAGGTTTAGGATTTGTTTATCTATATAAACAAATCCTAATACTCATATTAGTTGCTAGCCAGTTGAGAGAGATCGAGGGAGACAGAGAGAGATCGAGATTATCTTTGTACCAGACGATTTTGATTATTCGTGTGTATTGATTTCAGGTTTTGTTTAAGTTTATTCATCGTTCTTTATTGTTTTAATCACTCTCGTTTCTCCTCTGGAATCGTCCGATTACTTGGATTCCGCACTCGTAATCGGTTTGGTATCGTTGTTTGATCGATTTGGATCTTACAATTGGTATCCGAGCCAAGAAACGCAAGTTTCAAGGCTCACACGATATCGTGATTCAAGTTTCTAACGTTATTGTGAGTTTTTTTTTTGAGTTTTACAGGTTTTCGGTTCGCTAATCACGATTTTCGATTGAGGATAAGGGGTGTTTAGGGTGCGTACTACAAGATTTGAAGGGTGGAGGTCAGCTTTGAAAGTTTACTTTAAGTTTAAGAACGCTTTAGGGTTCATATTAAAATCCTCATTTGATAATATTTGGCTTGGTCGGTTGCTTGCAAATTGGAATTGAAAATTCACAAAATTGGAATTTCATTAATTTTGATGAGAGTGGCATATTCTGCAATTATGATTTGATCGGATCTCAGTTGTCTTTATTAAATATTGGCAAATCTTGAATCAAAATAGGTGTAGGATGTTATTTCAGTTAAAATTGGTTTTGGTCAACGTTGGTGTTCGGCATAGGTTTTCGATTTGGAAAAATATTTTTCGATCGGAAAGAGTTATTACGATCACGCTCTTGAGTTTATACGAAAATTGAAATCTAGTTAATTACATAAATGCCATTGGCATTTATTTAGTTTGTGTGGTCAAGATCATCCGGTTTTTGAAGCAATAAACGACCACTCATTTCAAGTTGGTGCAAATTTATTTTGACGGGGTTTTGCTCGTTGAATTTTTCTGCACCTTGTGGAGTAATTCGTTCTTTTTATTTTCATATTGTTTTTGTTCCAAATGTTTCAAGGTGTTACTAACGGTTTTTTTTTCTGTGAGTTTTGTGTGATTATTGTGCAGGTTACAAGTGTTACAGAAGCAAGAAGCCCGTGTTCTATAAGCTATTCGATCAAAATCTGTGGCTTGGACCCTTATTTCGATCGAAATTTTGGCTTTTTGACCCTTTTGGACACTTTTCGATCGGAAAGTCCCTTCGTGACTTTCGATCGGAGAGTACTTCCCGGTTCCCCACTTTTGATCGGAAAGTCCCTTCGTGACTTTCGATCAGGTTCGTTTTGATCGGAAAGTCCCTTCGTGACTTTTCGATCAGCCCCGTTTCGATCGGAAAGTCCCTTCGTGACTTTTCGATCAGCTCCGTTTCGATCGGAAAGTCCCTTCGTGACTTTTCGATCAGCTCCGTTTCGATCGGAAAGTCCCTTCGTGACTTTCGATCTGTTTCGCCTTTCGATCGGAAAGTCCCTTCGTGACTTTCGACCAGCTTACACTTTTCGGTCGAGCCGAAACTCTGCCCGATCGAAAAGCTGTCTTTCCGATCCAGCTGAGACTTTTCGATCCATCCCTTTTCAATCCGATCAAGGCTTTGCGGTCCAAATTTGATCTAGAAGCTCTTCCAAAGAAGTTCATGGCGCATATTCTACCAGGCACCACTGCACCCGATGAGATATGTTGCAATCCCAACTGTGAGGCTAAAGAATGGGAACGCAAATTCATTAATGAAACCCTAAATCGTGCATTATCTGATAGAGACCTTAGGGAGTCCAAAAGTAAGACCAGAATATTTAGAGAGAAACTTGAGGCCATTCAGGTAGATGTTAAGAATCTTCAATCTCAGGTGAGTGATAAAAGCACATATCTTAGGCTTGCTAACGCTAAGGTAGAAGAGCTAACCAAGGAGGTTGAGGAGAGCAAAACTTGACACTTCCCAATCTGCCCTTGAGAAACATCAAGTGATACAAAAGAAAATGATGGATTCTCATCATGCTTTATTCAAATCTGAAGAGCGACTCGAGCAGGTAAAAGAAACATCTGGCCTCGGGGATGGAAATTTTCCTCCCCCATTGCAACATGAATACATAAAAGTGCCCCAAACTGCAGATGAATTGTTGAAAGAGTCCCTGAATGAAGCAACCATGGTATATGGGCCTCAACCAGCACATAATAATGAAAAGACAGCCACTGAAGCAACTCAGTCTAATAAAACTACTGAGTGTGCAAGCTCAATCTCCAGTGAGGTGAAGAGAACTGATGAAGAAAAGTTGGTTCCTTATCCAAAGATCGAGACTCCTTATTCCAAAGTTGTGGATGAGGTAAAGCGGGAACGAGTGGTGATGACTACAAGGCCCAATGGTAAGATATTCATGACAACAGGGTCTATGTTCATTCCGATTGAAGGAGAAGAGCGACCCTCATTCACCACTAAGTTCAAAGGCTTGGGTCATGATGGTGGTTTATCATCTGACATTAAGAGTATAAGGCCCAAGATCACCATCAAGCCTCCAACTTCTGTTCCTATCAAGATTGAAAGGCCCAAGATGACAAACAAGTCTCCAGTTTCATCAGTAGGCTCATGCAGTTGCAGTTCTAGAAATGTTCCCTCGACATCAAAGAATACATGGAGCACAAGAACTGAAGCTTCAAGGAACCAGTCCACAGTCAACCCAAGATCTGCAAACGGGTCAAAGATGCAGACACAAGCAAATGGTGCTTCACCTCACCAACTAAAGAGAAACGGTTACACGTCTGACTTCTATCTAAAGAAGCAGACTTGTTTTAATTGTGGCAATCCTGGTCACATTGCCCGAAATTGTCTCTATCGCCCCTATGAGCCATATTATCCGCAAAGTCGGAGTGTTTCGTCTCAGGATTCAATAAAGTCTAAGCCAATGAAGGTGCAACCACCTAAGGCGATGAAGACTGTTTCTCCTAAGATAAAACCCTCTGATCAACATTGGGGCGCTGCCAAAGAGCAGAGAAAAATTTCAAATCAAAAATATGCTTTTCCAAATTATGAAAATTTTCATAAAAAGGTGAAGAAACCGATTTCAAAACAACACAAAGTTGACAAACCTAAAGTTACCCCTCCAAAGGTAACTAAAGCTGTTTTGAAAAAGAAACCTGAAATGAAGAAGGTTGAAATACCTAAAGTCACTACTTCAAAGGTGACTAAAACAACTTTCAAATCACCTGGAATTTGGAAACCAAAATCGAAGGCAGCTCCAGCTCAAATTCCTAATTTTACAAAGGGAATGTGTTTAAAAGAAGTAACTTTCGTTGATTCATCAGGTCTACCCAGTACCACAATGGCCTGGGTTCCAATGGCTAACTGATCTCTCACTATGTGCAGGAACAGTCAAGGAGGACTTTCATTAACCTTTGTTTGTTTGTGATAGTGATTGTTCCAGAAAATTTTCAAAAGATAAACTTTGAAGGTTAGCTTGGCCAGTTTTAGTAGATATTTAGTGATGTGTCTGTGTGTCAATAATAAAAAAATAAAAAAAATAAAAAAATAAAAAAAAATAAAATAAAATAAAAAATAATAATAATAAATAAAAAAATAAAAAAATTGTGTGTTGATTTTAAAAATCAAAAAGCAAGGGGAAGAATAGAAAAGATGAAATAGTTGTCCCCTCAAAAATTATGCTTTTTAATTTTTAATCTTTTGTCTGTGTTTGAGAAGGCAGGGAAGTGATATATTTCCGTTCTCAGAATGACTAACACGCGTAAGGCAAAAGTGAAAGACATGATCCAAGGTGATGTGCTCGGTAGGCTCAGTTCCAAAAACAAAGGTATGGGTCACAACACTTAAAGATAAAGTATGTCATTTGACGGGAAACACACACTTAGGTTAAGTGCTTGTTCTATTTGACTGCAAAATTGTTCCCGATACACACGCCGGACTCCAAAGTGTTGAATCGAAAATCTCAAAAAGTCAGCGTCCCCTCTGTTTTGTGTGAGCAAAGATCTGGGGATGTCAAAGCCGTCAGTCAAGTCTTGCCTCTGCTTTGCGTGAGCAATGACCTGGTGTAGAATGGTTGACGTGTTAATCAGACTTTCCTTTGTTTTGCGTGAGCAAAGACCTGGTTAGTCTGTATTAACGTGCTTGCAGATCGCTGTATATAATTTACACCCCAAAAGATGCCAATGTGCACAACAAAAGAGACCCTCTAGCGTCCAAAACCCTTTAGCCCTGACTTTGTGACTAGGCTTATGTGTTTGATGAAAGGTTACCACCTGACTGATAAACGCCTCTGAGTTGAACTCATACAAGTCTTTGTATATTATTCCTATCTCTTTTATGATCTGTTCTTTCTCTTCTCAACCAAGTCTCGAGAAAAGATTCAAAACTCTGGATATGGGAATGTGAAAATATGTGGTAGGGAATGATCAAGCTTGATAGACAGCACATATTAATTACCTAGGATTTGTGTGTGACTGTCGGATGTTCATAATTAATGCACCTAAAAGATAAATAAGTGACAAACAGCCAGGAAAATGAGGAACATGGGTTTAAGAAGGACTAATATACTGGCAATCGCCTGGACGTGTTCGAGTAACAGATGCTGAAAATGGTTCCTCAGTTCAGACAAAGACGGTTTGATCCCAAAATAAAACCTTCTCGTTTAGTAATTTGGTATGTTTGTTTTGTTTCTTTTGTGTTATCTTAAGTTTATGAATTGGCCAGGTTGATTTGAGAAGTTTAAATAAAATTTTTATGGGTTTTATGCAAGAAAGTTTGACCCTCCTCAGAACCTCAAGGGGAGATAATAAAAAGAGTCCTCGGGTTTAGGGAAAGTTGTTTGGTTAAATAATGCTAACCCGATAACCAGTCATCATTGTCTGGTTAGTGTTTGTTCCATGTTGTGCATGGCAGGTTAAATGAGATGTCATGGAGAAGAAAAGTCAATAAGTACTGCTACTGTTCGTGTTGAAGAACCAGCCGGATAAGGACTTACCCTATGCTCAGGGGAAGTTTGTTGGTTGTTCAAGTAAAGCTTCCAAAGACACCGTTTTCAAGTTTAGGGGAAGCTAATTGAAGAAAAGATGCAGAGCAGTCACAACAAGAAATTCAAGAATGCCAAGACAGAGGTTTTCAAAATTTAACCTCTGAAGTCTCATGCAAGTCAAGACAGATACTGATGGTTTAGCAAGGACTCGCCATGTTTCAAGAAGAAGCAAGTACATGAGAATCCTCCTTTCATTACTTGTATATCATTTGAAGTCCAAGGGGAAGATTGTAAGGGAATAATTTGTGACTTGTGTATTAAATCATCAGTTAGCGGACTATTTTGAAGGCCTATGTGATAGAATAGGTGTAAAATAGTTGGGTTTTCATTGTATTGGGTCATTGGGCCAATTTGGACATGTTTGGGCCCAATTAGATAGAGTTTAAGGGGAGTTTAATGGGCCTGTTTAATCAAATCCGAAAATTAGGTTTAGGATTTGTTTATCTATATAAACAAATCCTAATACTCATATTAGTTGCTAGCCAGTTGAGAGAGATCGAGGGAGACAGAGAGAGATCGAGATTATCTTTGTACCAGATGATTTTGATTATTCGTGTGCATTGATTTCAGGTTCTGTTTAAGTTTATTCATCGTTCTTTATTGTTTTAATCACTCTCGTTTCTCGTCTGGAATCGTCCGATTACTTGGATTCCGCACTCGTAATCGGTTTGATATCGTTGTTTGATCGATTTGGATCTTACACATCACTACTTGAAGATGTGATCAAGTCATCCCTTGCTCTCTTGTGACTAATGGGCCCCAAATCCCCATAGATATCGTCATTCAAATTCTCATATTCCGGGAAAATGTCGTCCATCACGTTCTCTTCATCAGAAGGTATAACCTCAGCTTCTTCTTGAACATTCACAGCCACAGTTGTTGTCACATCATGGTCTTCAGCAACAGACACATTGACCATTTGCACATCAGGTTCGGGGTCAGATTCTTCTTGCTCTTGTTCCCTTGCAACTTCAGGGAAAGCACCTCTTTTAGACCATTCCAATCTCCCTTGATAGGTACTCTTTCCCTTTCGGTCTTGTGTTTGCAAGCCGAACACACTGTTATCCATGAACTTGATATCCAGCTTCTCTATCCTTTCTTCTATCATAGGATATTTCTTCATAACCACCATCTGCACAAATCTTGGCATCATCAGGAATTGTTCTCTGGTGCTCAAATCAGTATTGCCAATCCAATCCATCAGCACCATTTTTGAAAAACTGAAGTCCCAGTCTAAGGCCAATGCAACAAACGCTGTGCCATGCACTTTGTTTAGCTGATCATAACTTGTTCTCTTCCCCAAGAAGGATTTCTGCAGGTAGTGAGCCAAACACCTCCAGTAGTGCGGCAATAACTTCTTGATAATGGGAGGGAACTTTCCTGAATACCCTAAGGATTGAGCACCTTCTAACACAGCAGCCTTTGAATACTCTATTGGATATTCAGCTCTGTCATTAATATTCAAACCCTGACGAATGTCTTCTTCAAGAATCACAATTTGTCGGTTCTGAATGGTTGCAGTGATCCTTATCTTGTCAGCATTTGCTCTTGCTGTTCCCGAGAATTCTCTGACGAGCTGCTCATCGATCAGCACACTTGTCCGAAGAGCATGATTAAGTTTGCAGACATTCAATCCTGCCACCAGAGAGTAGAATAGCTGCATATGTCTTTCAGGAGGGTCATCAAGATAGGCCGGGATGCAGTGATCTCTTTCAAAGTGTATCTCTTCGTCAAGCATATCTTCTGCCATCCGAGAAAAACGAGACAAATGCATCAGGCTTAAACTCATCAAAGTGCAATTATTTTTGTTAACACCTTCTTGAAGTTCAATTGATTATCACATTTGACTTGTTAAGTTCAGAAAAACTCAATTTAAACTGTCAAGAAAAATATTTGATTTTGAATAACAAATTGACAAACACACTTAATTTTAACTTAAAACGATTAAGTTTGATGAGATTCTAAAAATATTAGGTGTTTATGATTTTAATTCAAAATTTAAGTGAGTTTACGATTCACTGTTCGGGTTTACGATCAGAAAAGCGGGTTCACGATCGGGTTCAAACAAAGTCCAGTCGAAAACACGTAGTCCAATCGTAAACTTTGCTTAAAACCCTAAGCCCGATCGTAAACTTCGCTAAAAACCCTAAGCCCGATCGTAAACGTATTCGTAAACGTGGATCGTAAACAATGATCGGAAACGCCAAAGGTCGTCTTCTTCACTATGACGATCGTAAACACATAAACCTCCATTGACGGACCTGCAACAAACTCGTAAACACGTTAACACCCATCAAATATGTACAATGAACATTTACCACTACCTTTTAACAATTCCTAACACAAATCCGTGAATAGATCGATGAAACCTCGTGAAAACAGTCGATTGAAGTGGGTTTCTTGGTCGAAAATTGATTACGAGGGTGTTGTAGTGCTCAGATTACACAGAGAGTGGTCGGAGGTGGGTTGGATCGCTTTTCCGGCGAGAGGACGACGGAGGCTAGGGTTTGCTTGGGCAGATCGAAAACACCATGAGAGAGGGGTGAAGAGTGAATCGTAAATGGGGAGAGGGGATCGTAAATGGGTAGGTTGTGGGTTTTGTTTTTAAAATTTTCACTAAGGCACCTCAAGTTTCGAAAATCATACAAAAAAAAAACTCCCAAACCTCTAAAAAATGATAATTCTCTAAAAAAATTGTTAATTTTGAACGATCTGAGAATTGCAAAACTTCCCCTCAGACTCATACCCTGAGTATCTGATCATGATCATAAAATTTAAATTTTAAACATTTAAAGACTTAAAAGCATAAAGTAAACCATAAAACAAATATAACCTAATTACAGAAATTAAATATTCACTTGCCTCGAAGCTGATGTAAATTCATGGATCAAACCAGACAAATCTTTGACTGAGGAACCCTTTTCAGCTTCCGTTACTCGACGCTCTAGACGATTGCCCAAATTTTGAAACCACATAAACTCACATCCAGATAAAAATTTTAAGTGCTTAATTATGCTACATAATTACCGTCATGTTTAACTGTCCCCACACCCAATTGTTCATAGCAAAACCTACCCAACCTCAGAGTTTATTGAGGATTCACAAACCCCCAACTTGAGGAACCATGCAACACCGCTATGACTACCACTTATTTTCTTAATTATCAGTTGGTGATCAGGTCGGCCGCATAAGCACGCAGAGAAGACCAAACACAATAATTATTTATCTTTATAACTTTTCCTTTTTCATTTTTCTTTTCAATTTTCTTTTTCTTTTCATTTTTCTGTAGTGTTTGTCATAACAACAGAAACATGGCGTGTGAGAGAGTGAATACTAGGTGGATACCACTCTCAACCCATTTTTGCTGGGACTCAGTCTTTTTAAACTATGTAAACTAGGATGGAAAACTAAACATATATAGAAGTTAAGTTTACTGCACTTACTTGGATGATTATAGTTTTTGATTTAGTTTACCGACACATCATCTTTGAGCCGTCTTTCACTTCTGCCTTACACGTGTCAGTCTCCTAATGTCTTGGAAATTTATATCACTTCCTACCAACTCAAGGCAAACAAAAGACTTCATAAAAACCTCAAACAGATTGTCAGATTTTTCTGAAAAAGTGACATTTCTTCCCCTGTTTTTATGAGGCTTTTGAAGCATAAAACGCCCATTTTTTTTAATAAACATAACTATATAGATCATTCCTCGAAGGCAATCATCCTTAGGCCTTCAACACATATTTCAAAATTTGAACGAGGAAGGGGTTTTGTGAAAAGGTCTGAAACATTTTGATCTGAGCTTACCTTTTCCAACTGAATCAACTTCCTATCATAGCAATCACGAATGAAATGTACCTTGATGTCTATATGCTTTGTTTTGGAATGTTGAACAGGATTTTTAACAATTTGCAGAGCAGCAGCATTATCACAAAAAATTGGAGTGTTAATAAATTCCATACCGTAGTCAGTTAACTGATTTTGAATCCATACTACCTGCGAGCATCCAGCTGATGCTGCCACATATTCAGCTTCTGTAGTTGATTTAGACACGGTATGCTGCTTTTTACTCTGCCATGAGATGAGTCTATCTCCCAAGTACTGACATCCACCGGTTGTTGATTTCCTGTCAAGATCACTACCTCCATAGTCACTGTCAGTAAAAGCAAACAATTGGAAATCAGTATTCTTTGGGTACCAAAGTCCAAGCCGAGGCCTGCCCTTCAGATACCTAAAAATACGTTTAACAGCAGCTAATTGAGAGAGTTTAGGATTAGCTTGATAACGTGCACACACACACACACTGCATGCATGATGTCTGGCCTGCTTGTTGTTAGGTACATGAGTGACCCGATCATTGACCGATACAAGAATTCACTCACTGGTTCCCCATCTGCATCCACTGTCAGTAGAGGCCGGGATTCCATGGGAGTGGAGATGGGCTTGGAGTCCTGCATCTTGTATTTCGCCAGAATCTCATTCACGTATTTTGTTTGATGAATGAGAATTCCAGTTTCATCTTGTTTCACTTGTAATGCCAGGAAAAAGTTCATCTCCCCTTGATCACTCATCTCAAACTTCTTTCTCATGATATCTTCAAACTCGGTGCACAATTCTTCATTTGTAGAGCCGTAGATGATGTCATCCACATACACTTGCACCATGATGATATCATCATTCACCTTCTTTCTAAATAAGGTTTGATCAACCACTCCCCTTGTATACCCATTCTCCACCAAATGCTTGGATAAAGTCTCATACCATGTGCGTGGAGCTTGATGCAAACCATACAAGGCTTTATCCAGCAGATATACATGATCTGGATGTTCCTCATCCACAAACCCTGGTGGTTGACCCACATAAATTTCTTCATTCATGTCAGCATACAGGAAGGCTGTCTTGACATCCATTTGATGCACTGTGAAATTGAGATATGTTGCAACATCAAGGAAAATACGAATTGCTTCCAATCTAGCCACTGGAGCATATACCTCATCATAATCAATCCCATGCACCTGTCTATGTCCCTGAACAATCAGCCTTGCCTTGTTCCTTACGATTATACCCGTATCATCTTTCTTGTTCTTGTACAACCATCTTGTGGGTATAACCTATTTATCTTCTGGCCTTTTCACTAGTCGCCACACTCCCAATTTTGAGAATTGATTCAGTTCATTGTGCATAGCCTCCATCTAGCTTGGATCTTTAAGAGCTACCATCACATTTGGAGGCTCTATCTGGGAGATAAAACACGAGTACATGCAGTGATTGATGTCACCCGTGCGGCTTCTAGTTGTGACTCCTGCTGTCACTGGTCCAACCACATTGCTGAGAGGATGATCTTTGTTGATTCTTGTGGTTTGAATATCTGGCATTGAAACAGAATTAGGCAGGTTAGTATCATTAACATCATTAATCATACCTTGGGTTTCAGGCTCCTTCTGATCATCATGAGTTCCTGACGATTCTGGAACATCCACAACATCATCCTTAGGAGCTGCTTCTGATACACTGTCTCTAACATTTTCAACAGATGGCCTCACTTCAGGAGCTGGAGCAATGATGTCTTCTTCTTCCAGACTAGGAAACATGTTTGAGTAGTCAAACCCTTTAAAGAAAGTCCCATAATCAAAGATCCAGTCCGGTCCAATTCCAGCATCTGTCGGATTGTCTTCCAACCAGTCAACATCAAATGCCTCGATTATCAGTTTGGTGGTTTTGTTGTAGACCCGATAAGCACTATTTGCAGAATATCCAACAAAATAGCATTCAGCAGCCTTTGCTTCGAATTTCCCCACATCCGATTGAATTAAGACTGTGCAAGGACACCCGAAAGTCTTGAAGTACCCCACCCTTGGCTTTTCTCCATAAATAATTTGATAAGGCGTCTTCTCATGCAGCTTGTTCAAAAGTACTCGATTCTGCACATAACAAGCAGTGTTGAGTGCTTCGGCCCAGAAGAAAATTGGTAGTCTTGCATCACACAGCATAGTTCTAGCAGCTTCAATGAGAGTTCTGTTTCTTCTTTCAGCAACACCATTTTGTTGAGGCATGTACGGTGCACTGTATTGCCTTTCTATACCTTTTACTCCACAGAACATATTCAATTCAGCATTCTTAAACTCTGTTCTGTTGTCTATTCTAATAGCCTTCACCTTTTTGCTCAACTGATTCTCTATAAGAGTGACAAACTGTTTCACAAGCGCTGGAGTTTCATGCTTGTTTGACAGAAAGAAAACCCAAGTAAAACGAGAGAAATCATCCACTATCACCAGACAATATGAGAACTTGCTGATACTTTGAACTTGCATTGGGCCGAAGAGATCCATATGAAGTAGTTGCAATACCGATGAAACAGAATTGACGATCTTGGAACGATGCGAGTAATCTATGCTGCTTCCCCTTAGCACATGCAACACACTTCTCAACTAACGTGAAATCCGTGATAGGGAGGTTCCTTACATGCTCTCCCTTTGCCAGCTTTGACAGATTCTTCATGTTGGCATGTCCCAAACGACGATGCCACAACAATGCCAGATTTTCATTTTGCTTTGAGATAAGGCAGGCTTCTTCTGAAGTTGGAGGACTACCCATGTTGAGAAGATAAGAATTTCCTCGTCTTGGTGTGCGCATCAAAATACACTCCTCAGGAATCTTAACTCCGGGCTTGAGAATAATACATTCCTTGCGGTTGAATAATACAGAATAGTCTCTATCACAGATCTGTGAGACACTCAGCAGACTATGTGACAGCTCCTCCACATAATGTACATCAGAAAATGTTAAGCTGCCATTCTTCACAACACCTTTCTTGCTGATCCTACCACCTACTCCACCAGCAAATGAAACGCCTCCTCCGTTGAAATCTTGAACATCTTCCAAAAGTGACAAATCTCCGGTCATATGTCGGGAGCAACCACTATCAACGTACCAGAGATTGTTGACAGTTCTTCTTGGCTGTCCCTACATGGATCAAAGATCAGTTAGATTCAGGTACCCAGGCCATAACAGATCTGGGCACACCTTTGGAATCAGTGTAATTAACTAATTGAAGAGACATTCCTGCTTTTGATTCAGGTACACTCAAAGTTTGAGTGTTGACTTTTGGTTTCCAAACAGGGTGTTTCTGTGGTTTCATCACATTGGTTGAGTTCTTTACTGATGCAGGTTTCTTTTGTGGTGATGTGGCCTTTTTACCTGCTGGCTTTTTAACAGGTGTCCACTCAAGTTTCAGCTTTGTATAAACAACTTGTTTTGTTTGAGTGACATCTTTTTGTTTTAAAACCTGTTTCTCAACCTTTGCTTTGCCATTAGGTTCATTAACTCTTTTGACTTTAGACACTTGTTTCTCAACAAATTCTGGTTTCATCTTATCATTCTTTTTGTAAACTCCTTTAGGTATGTAAGTTGGTTTTGGAGTTTTGGCCACATTCCACTTTTCATCAACAGGCTTCGTCACTGGAGCCTTTGTGTTTGAAACCTTAGACTGTTGAGTCTTCATTGGTTCTGAACACTGCTTCCCCTGTGACAAAGCTTGTTGCTTTTGCTTTCTATTTTCACATGTCATCATTTTCTCCAACATACTAGTCCGTGGGTTTTGCGGATAGTATGGTTGAAACGGTCTATTCACACAATTTGCAGCAAAGTGTCCTGGTTTTCCACATTGAAAACAATTCATAAGTCTAGGCCCATTAACATGACTACAGAGATATGAGCGTCTTGGGTAAGACGACTTCCATTCAGGCTTATCATCCCATTTGTGTATCACATGTTTTGAAACTTTTTCAGGTTGTGTAATTAAACAAAATTGTTCTGATTTAGATTTGTTTGTTCTGTTGAAAGTAGATACAACCTGGGGATAAGGGACAAAGTCCTTGGGCTTAGACTCACGACCAACTATAGTGTTAGGCACACGAACTTTAAAACCCTTAACTATTTCATTAGAATCAGAAACATGTTTTGCTGACAAAGACACAACTAAATGTTTTGACTTGGACGCATTAAGTTCAGACACAGGTGCTAGAACATCGTCCTTAGGTAAATCAAACATTAAACTACTAGACACATGACATTCATTGACTTTCAAACATTCAGCATCCTCCCCAGAAACATCTTGAACACCTACTTCATCTGCACATGAAACAAAAGTGTCAGAAGAACCAACATTATTGTTTAATGGTTCCTGGGATGGACCCGGTTCACTTGTGGATGTCACAGTTCTATTCTGATTACCCAGCCCATACAACATATGTTTCTCATTTTCTAGTTCCTCTTCAGTCATAGGTTTCACACCAACCAAAACACTATCTAGGGGAGGTCCTGCTTCATGCATTTCAGATGTAGATCTATCTACCTGGTCCTCCTCAAAGATCATTCCTATAATATCTCTAGTCACAGCTTGAGGAACATTATTCTTAATTTTGTCCGAGAAGCTAATTCCTATTCCACCTTTATCCTTACCCATTCTAACATCAGTTATGCAGGTGGACAGTGATTTACTAGCTTCTAGCATTCTTTTGCTTCTCATCTGATTCACATCTAGTTTCACTTGCAACTCATTGTTCTTATGTGTGAGTTCATCTACCTGTTTTTTAAGCTCAGCTATTTCTAACTTAGCATTGTCATACAGGACAGACTTCTGACTGGCAAGTGCTTGGTATTTCTCTATGTCTAGTTTCTGTGCTTTGACCTTATCCTCACTCTTTTCCCATCTACCCTTAAACGAACTTCTAGAGCATTGCATGTCAAATAGTTCTATCTCACTATTCTTCCAAAGTTGTCTAAGGCCAGGAATTAAACGAGCACAAGTGGGATTAGTACATACCTTTGTGTTGTCAACCTCGGCAGCAAATGCCTCTTTGTCTTCAACCAGGTTCTCCTCATCAGTGACCACAAAAGCATGTTCTTCATCAGTACCATTCTCCATTTGAGCAATCATAGCACCCGTCAGACTGAGTTCCCTGACCTGCGATGCCCACTGATATTCCCCGCAATCCTGCACGACCAGAGCCTTTGCGTCGCCCTTTCCTTTTCCATCTCCAGCTTTCTTCTCTTCTGCTCTCTCCTTCTTTGGCTTTGTGCATTCCCTAGCGAAATGTCCGTACTCATCACAATTGAAGCACCTCAGCTTGCTTTTATCAAAACCCATTCTGATCTTGTCCTGATCCTTCCAGACATTTCTTCCAGTCGTTGCCATAAACTTCTTTGCACGAAAAACCGCCATGGCCATTTTCCAGGAGACATCAAGCATCTCCACATCTTCAGGATTGATTTGATTTAGATCACCAGAGAGCATCTCTGCAGGCACTAACGTTCCAGCCATAAGGGCATGGTAGCTATTCATGAATCCCATTCCGAGTGCAAAGTTGGGATCATTGGTGGCATTTGCCTCTTCAGAATTGACCATTCCACTCGAACTAGAACTAGCTTGTGATCGTGCCACGAATGCAGTTGACTTTGGGTTGGCACTTGAATCACTTCCAGATGAACTCCCAGCTTGCTTTGATCCCACATCTTCAGACAAGATGAGCCTGACTTAATTTTCCAGCCATACTCAGTGAACTCAGATGATTCAGCTCCCGTTGTTTATCATCAATCAATTTCGATTTCAGTTTGTTGATAAGCTCATCAACAGTTAATTCATCCAGCCTGTTGTTATCTTTGATGATTGAGATGTTTGTATTCCAATTCTTGGGTAAGCTGTTTAAGAGCTTCAGATTCTTATCTTCCTGATCAGGTTCAACATCATAACTTGACATCTCAGTGATTAAGGACACGAATCTCTGAACTTGTGCTTCAAAGGACTCTCCTTGAATGTGATTGAACAAGTTGAACTTCTGCTTCAGCATCTGCTTACGGCTAGCCTTGATGTCGGGATTACCTTCATATGCTACTACAAGAGCATCCCATAGCTTCTTTGCAGTCTTATACTTCTTAAACCCTTGTGCAATCTCCGGTGTCAAAGCCATAGTCATGATTGCATATGCCCTCTCATCCTTGTTGCATTTCTCCCAATCGTCATCTGAGTACTCTGCTTCAGTCTTTATCACTCCAATCTTTCCTGCTTCCGTGTGCGTAGGAATAAATGGTCCATTAACAACAGATCTCCACAGTCTCAGATCAACGCTTTTCAAATGGTTCTGGAATCTGTATTTCCATTCAAGGAAGTTATCAGCCGAAGTAAGTCTAGGAGGACGTGTAGTTGATCCAATCTCAAAATCCAATTTCTGATACATGCTCGGTTCGAAATCCATAACGAAAGCTTAGGAAAACTTAAAACTAAAAGTCCAAAAGTCCAAAATGTGAGTTTCCGATCGTAAACACCTGATTACGATTGTAATAACAGCTGGATCGAAATCACCAGATCGTAAACGCTGATTCCGATTAAGTTGGATCGTAAACTCCGATTCCGATAAGAATTATCGTAAACCCTAATTCCGGTTGGAAAAAAAATTGTAAACACTTGATTCCGGTTGAACTTGATCGTAAACACTTAAAGATTGCGTCTTGATGTCGTAAACACAATTTTTACGATCGTAAACAGTCAAAAAACACTTCTTGAAGTCGTAAACTTGATTCCGATGAATATCACCAAGAACAGCCACTCGTAAACACTTGAAAATGCCCAGAAACTGATCGTAATCTCAGAGAACAGCAGCAGTTCAGATCGTAAACACGATTAACAGCCTCGAAACCTTCAAAAACTCGAACCTTTTCTAGAAAAAGCTTGAATCCAATACCGTGAGAACCTCGAATCAGTGATTCTAAGCTCTGATACCAATTGTTGGTCCGGGATCAACAACCGTTCACGATATCTTAATCTCGAACAAGTGCGGAATCCTTGTATGAGATCGATTCAAGAGAAAGTAGATGAAAATAGACTTGATATGAGTGATAATCAACACTAAAAGATCAAATCTTGATTGAAGAACAAAAATACTTTCTTTGATTGAAGATCACGATCGTAAATACAAGAGTGGAGCACAAATCGTAAACCAACAACCCCTTAATAATCATAAACTAATGGGTTTATATAGTACCCTTTACATAAACCCTAATCATAATCATAAACCCAAAATGAAACCGGCCCACCAAGCCCATAATCGTAATCATCTAAGCCCAATCCAAGTTAAGCCCATTCTAATGTTCATGCCTCATAAAGTATAGCCCAACATTAAGGCAAAGAGTTAGACTTCAAATTCCAAGTTCCTAGCCAAAATTCGCAGGTTGGGGCCTCTTGATTGCAGGGTTTGAGCAAGAAGAAGAAGAGATGGGTGGAGGGTCGTGATACAAGTCGCAGAATGCGACCTCCCCCTCTTTTCTCTTATTTTGTTCATACTACTTTACCTATATTACAATTCTGACCCCTCAGCATTCGAAAATGAGTTACAATTTGACTAAAATGCCAATTTACATATATAACCCCCTATTTTTTTACATGAAAGTAATTCCTACTAATATTAGGGAAATTTTAACTATGAAATGAAATTTTAATTGACTAGACATTGACGGAAGATTTAACTATTAAAAATTCGGGATGTTACAACTCCACCCCCTTAAAGGGGTTTCGTCCCCGAAATAATTTTACATACCAAATAAATGAGGGTAGTAGCGTTTCATTTCATCCTCGACTTCCCACGTCAAGTCGGAGCCTTTTCTATGCTCCCATTGAACCAACACTTGGTTCACTTCTTTGTTTCGTAACTTCTTTACCTTTCGATCTAAAATCGCGATAGGCCTTTCCACATAATTGAGCTTTTTATCTACAACCAAGTCGTTTAGAGGTACGTGGCACTTTCATCCGCGAAACACTTCCGTAAATGAGATACATGGAATGTGTTGTGGATTCCGCTTAATTCTTCTGGTAATTCCAGTTGGTAAGCATTAGCACCCACTCGGGCCAAGATTTTGAAGGGTCCTATAAACCTAGGACTTAGCTTACCCCGTTTCCGAAACTAGATCACACCCTTCCAAGGGGATACTTTTAACAACACCATATCACCCTTTTTAAATTCTATAGGCCTTCGTGTTTTGTTCGCGTAGGACTTTTGCCTATCTTGGGCCGCTTTCAACCGAGCCCTTATCATGTCAAGCTTTTCTGATGCTAGTTTGACCACCTTCTTACTAGCTAGCTCGCGTTGCCCTACTTCACCCCAACACACGGGTGTTCAGCATTTCCTACCATATAGCATTTCGTAAGGCGGCATCCCAATGCTCGAATGGTAGCTATTATTGTAAGAAAATTCAACGAGAGGAAGGTAATGATCCCAACTCCCGCCAAAGTCAATGGCACATGCCTGTAACATGTCTTCGAGTGTTTGGATGGTTCTTTCACTCTGTCCATCTGTTTGTGGGAGGTATGCGGTACCAAGTAAAAGTTTTGTACCCAACCACTCCTGAAATTCTCTCCAAAGCTGAGTGGTGAACCGGGTATCCCGGTCGGACACGATTGAGACGGGCACTCCATGGCGCGATATAATTCGTTGATGTACACATCCACCATTCTTTCGGAAGAGTAAGTCTCCCGAATCTGTATAAAATGAGCACTTTTGGTCAAGCTATCAACCACCATCCATATAGCATCATAACCCTTGGGTGTTTTTGGCAATTTGGTTAATAGATCCATTGTAACGTGCTCCCACTTCCATGTAGGAATTTCTAACGGTTGGAGCTTGCCATAAGGCTTTTGGTGCTCCGCCTTGACTTGTGAACAAGTCAAACATTTCCCCACGTACTTGACTATGTCCCGCTTCATACCGGGCCACCAATAGTCACTTTTCAAGTCATGGTACATTTTTATCGCCCCCGGATGGATCGAGTACCGCGACTTGTGAGCTTCATCTAGAAATAATTTCTTCACTTCTCAAGTGTTTGGAACCCAAGTTCTCCCGAATCGGGTTTTAAGCCCACTTTCTTCTTCCACCAAGTTTTTCACTTGGCCCACAATTCGCTCTTTCTTTTGGTTTTCAATTTTCATAGCTTCCACTTGAGCTTCCTTGATTTTGGTGATCAAATCGGATGTCACCACCAATTTCATTTATCGCACCTTTATAGGCGCATAATCCCCTTTTCGACTAAGGGCATCCGCCACCACGTTGGCCTTGCCCGGGTGGTAGTGGATTTCACAATCATAGTCCTTGATGGTCTCGAGCCATCTTCTTTGCCTCATGTTTAACTCTTTTTGCTCAAAGAAATATTTGAGGCTTTTATGGTCAGTGAAAATGGTGCATTTCGCCCCATAAAGATAGTGTCGCCATATTGTCAAAGCGAACACGACCGCCACCAACTCCAAATCATGAGTTGGGTAGTTTTGTTCATTCACTTTTAATTTCCTAGAAGCATAGGCGATCACCTTACCCCGTTGAATTAAAACATAACCAAGGCCCAATTTTGACGCATCAGAGTAAACCACCATATCTTTTGTTACCTCCGGAAGGGTTAAAACCGGTGCTTGCATCAATTTCTGCTTAAGGCTTTGAAAAGCTTCCTTTTGCGCATCACCCCACAAAAACTTGGTGTCTTTTCTGGCTAATTTAGTCATAGGTAGGGCTATCTTCGAGAAGTCTTGTATAAATCTCCGATAGTAGCACGCTAACCCTAGAAAACTCCGCACCTCCATCGGAATCTTCGGGGGTTCCCATTTGGTGACAGCTTCAATCTTTGCCGAAACCACCAAAACCTCTTCTGCACCAATTACATGGCCTAGGAATTGCACTTCCTTTAGCCAGAAAGCACATTTGGAAAATTTTGCGTATAGCTTTTGCTCCCTTAACCTTTCTAGTACCTCCCGTAAGTGTTTAGCGTGCTCCACTTCATCACGGGAGTATACCAGAATGTCATCGATGAACACAATCACCGACTTATCTAACATGGACTTTCACACCCGGTTCATAAGATCCATGAAGGCCACGGGTGCATTAGTGAGTCCAAAGGACATCACTAAAAATTTGTAATGGCCGTATCTTGTTCTGAAGGCCGTTTTGGGAACATCTTCCTCTTTCACCTTCAGTTGATGGTACCTCGAACGTAGGTCTATCTTTGTGAACCAATTTTCCCCTTGAAGTTGATCGAATAAGTCATCAATTCTGGGTAACGGGTACCTATTCTTCACTGTGAGTTTGTCCAACTCTCGATAGTCTATGCATATCCGCATGCTACCGTCCTTCTTCTTCACAAATAACACCGGTGCTCCCCACGGAGAGACACTCGGCCGTATGAAACCTTTATCCAGCAACTTCTGGATTTGAGTCATTAATTCTTGTAATTCCGTCGGTGCCAACCTATAGGGTGCCTTGGCCACCGGCTTATCTTCTGGCACTAAGTCAACTGTGAATTCCACCTCCCGATCGGGTGGTAACCCCGGTAAGTCATCCAGAATTGATGACTTATTCGATCAACTTCAAGGAAATACATCTTTAAATTCTTGCACCACGGGTAAGTCATCTATTGCGGGATTTTGAATTCTAGCCAAGTAGGCTTGGCACCCGTGCATCATGAGCTTTCTAGCTTCCATCATTGAGCATAAGATCGGGACATTTTGCTTTTCACCATAGATGGTGACTTTGCTCCCATTTGGTGAAGGTATCTCTATTGCCTTCCGGTCACATATGACTTTTGCGTGGTTGCGGGATAGCCAATCCATTCCCACCACCACCTTGAATTCTCTCATCGCCATAGGAATGAGATCTATCAAGTATTCCTAGTTATCAATGGAGATTTTGTATCCCCGAAATACATCAAAAACAAGAATACTTTTGTCATTAGCTATTTCTACCTCTAAGGGTGCATGCAATTTTTCAATTATAAACGAGGGATGCTTAATAAAATCATATGAAACAAATAATCTATTAGCTCCCGTATCAAATAATACGTGAGCAGGTATCGAATTTACAAGAAATATACCTGCCACCACGTTGGGGTCTGATTTGGCTTCTTCGTCCGTGAGTTGGAATGCCCGAGTTGTAGCCTTTGGCGCTTCCATCTTTCCCCCACTTCTTGCCCCCTCCTTCTTGAGTTTTGGGCATTCAGATTTCCTGTGCCCCATCTGGCAACAGTTGAAACATCGTGGTTCATCAGACGGGCAGTTGGAGATAACGTGACCTTTCTTGCCACATTTTAAGCATGGGCAGTCTTTGAATATACACTCTCCCGAGTGCCCTTTGCCACATACTTTACATTTTGATCATGTTCCTCTTGTGTCCTTCTTCTTGGATGAGTCACCCACTTTTTTCTTCTTGGGAGGATTTGGATTCCCCCCAATGGGTTTTCTTGCCTCTCGGGCTTCTTCCCGGTTGATATCATTTTCTTGCACCTGAGCGGCGTTAATCATTTGTTCCACCGTGGTGAACCGGTCTAGAGGCATGAAATTATTTATCTTTGCCTTCAACATGTTTCGGTAAAAGAACATTCGTGCCCCCTCAGTGGGTAGCACATCTGAGCAGAATTTTACCCTATCAAGGTAAATACCGGTGATCTCATCAACGGTTTGAGTCTCTCCTTGCTCTAACTTGAGGAACTCTTGTTTCAGTTCATTGATCGCAAAGGGTGGGCAGTGGTGTTTAAGGAATAATTCTTTGAATTCCGCCCAAGTTAGGGCAATCTGCCACTGCCTGGCCTTTTTCTAGGAATTTTGCGTCCCACCAATCTTTTGCCCGATCTACTAGTAGACCTGTGGCAAAGATAACTTGATCAGCAGCCTCACAATGGCTTCTTTTAATTACCCCCTCCACATTGGTCACCCATCGGTGATTGGCTATCGAGTCTGGATCGCCGGTATATTGCGGGGGTTTGCACGCCATAAAATCTTTGAAGGAGCTCCTTTTCTTCTTTGGCGTACTTGCCTCTCCTTTGTTCAGGAGGGCATTCTTTAATTCCTCCAACTTTTCGTTCAGGGTACTCGGTAGATCCTCCTGGATCTTGTGCACATATTCGGGAATAGCTTCCTGAATGGCATTTCCCACTTCTTCAGAGATCTGGGCTCTTAAGGCCTGCTTTCTCTATTCTTCTGCGAGATCATCGCCATCATGGTCCATTCATCTACAGAACAAAGTTTTTCATTAGCTTAACAACTTTTATTTACCCTTACCCGCAACAAGGTTTTTATACATTATATTGGTCGTGGCCAATATCCTCCCATAGGTTTATACGAGGTTTCTAGCCTTAGCATTATCCCGTTTCTACCTGGGATACTTTACTCACGCATACATTATATTGGTCGTGGCCAATACCCTCCCACAGGTTATACGAGGTTTATAGCCTTAGCATTACCCTGTTTCTACCTGGGACACTTCACTCACGCACTTCCCGGTTCAGGTGTGAAAACACCTCCCCGTGCGTTTCACCGAGTGATAGCAAATATCTCCGCCTTTACCAGCATATTGGAACTATTGTTCCTACTAAACACAAATATCAACAATCAATTTATGGTTATGCACCTTACCCGGATGCTCCATCAAGCTTGAACCGATCACTATCCCGTTCCCCTGAGCTCAAGGTTTGAGTCCAAGTACTCCCCGAGTACTTAATTCTCTCAAACCATGGCTCTGATACCAAATTGTAACACCCACGTACAATTCGATGTCAAACATAACAGTTTATAACATTAAAAGTTGGTCCCAGAAATTTTCTTTACAAAACGTGTGACTTATCAATCATGAAATGCCACTATTGTGACTAAACGTTTACAAAATACTATAACTCGTTTGACATTCATAACAATTAACATCATTTATAGGTTTATAAACCCCAAAATACGAAATGGTTTAGCAATCTTCTCGTCAGTCGGTTCTTGTAGCCTTGATGAGCATCCTTCAAGCTTTCGCCTTACCTGTACATACTCACTTTCAATAGTGAGTTTCTAGTGCATAACAAATATAGTCAACAATTAATAATGAAGAAAAACCACAAACAAAGGATTTACATCCCAGGCGTATCAACTAGAGGAACTGAGATTCCAAGCGATACGCCTGATCCTCTAGGCATATCGCCTATTACTCCAGTTGCTCCAAGCGATACGCTTGGAGGCAACTTTCCAGGGATTTGGCCGAAATTTGGCTTCTTCTATACTTGGCCAATATTTTTGCTATTTACCCTGTTCTTAACAGTTTTGCACCAGACTTGTTGGGGCTGGTTTTCTACCCTTAGAATGTCCCAAAACACATTTTTAAGCATAAAACATACACATTAACATACATTAGCCATGGTTTCATTACAATAACCAACCCCGGGTTCACCCAACCCGTTTGACCCATTAAGGGATTTCTTTGAGGCACCCCAAAGAGTCAAGAATCAGATTTAAACCACGCACATGTATATAATGCAACTTTATCCACATTTGCTAGCAATTGGCATAAACATGTTTGTATGCACACATTTTGTTTGGTATTCTACCTCTACTATGTGTTTAACTTCACTCATTATCAATTATCTTAAGGTTTATAGTCACAAACAATAAAATCGCACTTTTCATTATCCTACTTTTCATTGCAAGTTATTCCCATTGAAAGGAACATCCACATAACAAAATTTCTTCCTTTGACCCGTTAAGACGGGTCCTTGCCTTTAGTGTTTCCCAACGGCTTATTTAACCACTTTTAAGCATTAGGGATCTATGGTTCTACAACCATTTATGATCCTCCTTTCTTTGTTACATGGCATGGATTCTATAAACTCATTTCTGCTCATTGTAACTTATTATTCGTTTATTGATTCATCTGAATCTTTCTTGTGGTCAAATCTAGTCGTTTGGGAACCACTTGGCATTTGGGGCTTCATGGTTCCTTGAACCATTCGTCACCCCTTTATTAAAACACATGGTTCGTTCTATGTATATGAAATTACACGTTTTCATATCTAATACTTGTAACAATAACGATGTTACCTCGAGAGCTTGAAGGTTCACTATTTCCTTGATTGCTTGCTTGATTACCTTGAACACCTAATGGGTCACTAACAAGTTAGGACCTTTAAACAACATAGCATTATTATCATATTTTCATTAACATGATTTCTATGCTACACATACATATTTTCATATGTTTAACAACCAAGCATATTTGTCAAGTTTACATCAAGCTTTATGGTCTTAGTTCACCACATATCAAATAAGGCATTCACTAACAAATTACAGCCCTAAATTATAATTTCATCATGGATGGGTCAATTTATGCACATAATGCCTCCTATGATCATTCAAGCTCAAAATCTAACAATTTTCTTGGTTTATCTTCAATTAGTTTCTTTTAGGCATTTTATCAAACACCTTGTGTGCATAGATGTATGCACACATATTACCCAATCCCTTGAACCTCCAATCAGCCATTAAACATGTTGTTGGTGAAATCCACCACCAACCCATCATCTTTTCATCCAATAATAACACATTCATACAAGAATCACACCAAGGAAACCAATTTCACTACCTTCTAAAGTAGTCTTCTTTCATGGAGGTTCAAGTAGAGAGAAAGTGATGACTACTTCATTAATTGGTAACCAAAATAGAAATTTATGCAACATATGAGTCCTCTAACACTATAGAATTCACATAACAACAACAATATTTAGATTTGTAGTCCCTAAATTTCGAGACCTAGCATGCAACCTAATGGGGTTTCACTTACTTGCTTCAAGTATGTGTTAAGGCAAAGAGTTAGACTTCAAATTCCATGTTCCTAGCCAAAATTCGCAGGTTGGGGCCTCTTAATTACAGGGTTTGAGCAAGAAGAAGAAGAGATGGGTGGAGGGTCGTGATACAGGTCGCAGAATGCGACCTCCCCCTCTTTTCTCTTCTTTTGTTCATACTACTTTACCTATATTACAATTCTGGCCCCTCAGCATTCGAAAATGAGTTACAATTTGACTAAAATACCAATTTACATATATAACCCCCTATTTTTTTTTTTACATGAAAGTAATTCCTACTAATATTAGGGAAATTTTAACTATGAAATGAAATTTTAATTTACTAGACGTTGACGGAAGATTTAACTATTAAAAATTCGGGATGTTACATCAACTGTTCAAAAACAGTTCAGGTTGAAATTAGTTCAACTGTTCAAAAATAGTTCAAGTTGAGTGACCATATTCACTAATATATATCAAATAGCTAGCTAGACTATATACATGAAACTTTGCACGTTGATGGTCTCCGCAGCTAACAGTTGTTTATAGTTTGTGTTATTGTGTTTAGGATGAATATAACACCCGTTTGATATTCAATCGTGTCAGTGCGACTGACCCTGGTGGGGTTTGTCAGACTCAGTAGTACTACAATATATTTACCGTTATCATCATTAATACTAACGGTACCATATGAAGGACTTTGTTGTATCAGTGTGCTTCAAGTACTTCAAATGATTTATAAAGTCTAATTATCTCAAATGTACAGTTCATGCATGTTAATCTCCCCCAACAGGATTTAAAACAGTTAAAATGGGGCCGTGAAACTCACCTTTAGGTGCACAACAATTCCAGATAAATAACACAACAAGTACTAATTAACAGGTCTCGTGTAATCTACCAAGCACCAAACGAGCATATAATTATAAGTGCGTGTCTAAAATACTAACGACACAACCTAGACGACGGTGGTGTTTGACCATTATGCCCATGACTCGATGTGAGTGTTAGTTTCCGAAATCGGCAAGTGATGATGACATCAAGATTGTTTATCTCTCTTATGCTAAAATAATCGAAAAATCCTTTTATTGTACGTTGGTCAATCCCAAAACATACACGGTAGGATATATATAGACTATATATTTTGTACATTCGAATATATATATATAATCGTTGTGACACAAAAAATATCGATAAGTTAGATCAAGAGTAAAATTTCTAATTAAATATTTGGCCAAATAAATATACACAAATATTTTTACAACATATATATGTATAATGGATGGTAAAAAACTTTTAACGAACGAGTAACCTGACAAAAACATTAAGTTTAAGTTTTAAAAACTCCATAATACAGGATTCGGTTCAAAATTGACACAATTGCTGGTTACGAGGCTTGTAATATAGTCGGAATGGATCGGGGTTCAAATACATGGAAATGGGTAGTAGCAACAACCACCAGAAAATAATTTAAAATTATTTGTAGATGACTAGGGTCAAACCTACATCCAATCTCACCAACCAAAGCTCCAACCGTTGGGATAACTCTTGTTATTTGATTTAAATCGATAGGAAATGACCTGCGACCTCTTGGTCCGCAGTGAAGCTTCAAACCATCCGGAGAACCCAACCTTATGTTTTTAACCCGACAAACAAATTATATACCAATGTGGGTCGAGTATCTTCTTCCCCACCAAAACCCTACGTGTACCTGTCCTCCATCTACGAACCAGAACTTGACAGGGACGAACAAATGTCCTATAAATGCTACAAATTGACTACAAATAGTTTTTAGGAGTACCTTAGGTGTGAGACGAACTCTGATCGCGAGATGGTGAAGATAACTTGAACCCGATACTCGGAATGAATCAGTGATGGTCCTTGCTGGAGCTGTGTTCTCGGTACTCACGACTGGTCAGTAGCCCCACAAGAAAAGAGAACAGTATTGTAGCAGCCGTGGGCGGTGGTGAAACCTGGTGGAGTGCGTAGTGCATTGACGTGAGTGACGAAGTAGTAATCGGGGTGGTGATCGGTCTTCTTTCTGGTGGATCATGGGAGGGTATTTGTGGACAGTGGTGTATATTGACTTTGGGTGACAATGAATATTTGTGAGTGATGATGGTCAACCCGATGAATATCGCATAGGTCGGTCCATTAACGATGGCGTTTTCAAAAATAGAAAGGTCACATGTGATGGTTTCACAAGCAACTTGAGTAATTCAAATGGATTATAAGGAGTTGAGACAATGGTCCCTCTCTATGTTACACAGTGGGAAGTCAAGTTTATGAATTTACAAGGTAGGTCCTTGACAGTTTGATTAGTAATAAAAAAGATTAGGAAATGGCAAAACCGGTCCCCCAAGGTTTAAGAAAGGTTAACGAGGCTAACCGGGTTGATGGAGAAACATAAACGATGGGTATACAAGTGTATATCAACACATGCTTAACGCTTAACGTGTATAGATATAAACCCTAGATAACCTCATAAAATATTAAATAATAACTCATAATTATTTGTTTTAGGTTCACATAAAATCATAGGTAATAACTCATATAAAATTATACATTTAACTCACATAAAATCATAAAACAATACGTATAATTTTGTGACATGTTGTCACATATAATCATAGAATAAATCGTGTGAATATATATACATACAGCGAATAGATTTATAAGTTAACTTGGCACATTAATTGAAAAAAAACTTTCAAAAGAAATCATGACGCATGATTTACATAAAATCATAGAATATCAAACGTCTACACTTAAGTGCATGCTCGTGTAGTAATGATTATACAAAACCCTAATTTGCTAAGGTCAACACAGTCAACACATATATGTTCACGCAACATTTATTATAGTTTAAATTTAGTTAAAGTCAGGAAAAGACCTCTGTCACAAAAAAGTTGTTAGTCCGTGTCAATCATGGTAGTTAGTGGTAGCTCCTGCTGTCTTAAGGTGCCCGAGATTATTTTGAGGTGGTTATGATTAGTTGAAGTGGGAAGGACTCAAAAGGTGAACCCTTGTTCGAGCGTTAGAGTTGTCTATTAGGAAAGACTTAAAATGTGAACTAACCCCATCAGAATTGTCATAGCCGAGTGAAGTTGTTAGTATTGATTAGGATTCCAGGTCTAGGTGGTATCTCTCTTATATCTTGAATTCATCTTAAGTTTATCAGCTTTTGGTTATTAGTTAGTTAAGTAAGTTAATTTAGTTAAATCACTATTTACAAAACCAGTTCACTCAATTTCCTTTTCATTAAGTCCTAGGTTGCATCTTGTCACATAGTGTCTTTATAGTTCGATTCCGGACTTTTGTAGCTATACTGTTCCCGATAGGTATACTTTTCTTTAGGTTCATTTTAGTTTAGGATTTTTGATTTTAACTTATTGTGTCTAGGTCTAGAATTAGGTCTAGGTTTGATTAGCTGTTTTTAGTACCATTCCGAACACATTAGTAGAACCATCATCATAGATGGTCTGAAACAGTTCTTTTGGTTTCTTGGTTTTCAATTAATGTGGCTTTGGAGGAAAAGGTTTAAACAAAGGACCAATAACCATATTCATTGTAAAAATCATATTCATTAATTCCCATTTAATAAATTGTTTATTTTTCTTTGATAATTTTGATTTTGATTAAGCAGTATGACCATAGGAAGAACCAACACTCAAATCATCATAGAAGTAATTGTCATCACAATAACCATACGAATCATATCCATCATACTGAAACTCATTTGATCATGAGGAGTATCTACCGTAAGAATCATAGGAATTCCTAGGTGAATACGATGGTGATTGTGATTTCCTTTGAGATGGTTTTAAGACAGTTTTTTCAGACTTAGTCTACTTTGCATATGAAACCACCTTGATCCCACTAGCAACGGTAAACACTTTAACTATAAGCTTTTTGAAACACCCCGGCCCTTGGGAGGCCGAGATAGCCAAGATTGTATCTGTTTGAAAAGCCAAAACTGAATACATTCTATTAAAATTTGAATTAACCAGGTTACGATAAAGGAAAAGAAATCAATGTTTTAAATCTAGGTCTAGTCTAGGGAGGAAGCTAAGAGACTTTTAGGTTTACCTTCATGCACGCGCGAGCGGATCTATGGTTGATCTTCTTTTTCCTTGTTGTCCAAAGCTAGGTACCGGATACAAACTCCAAAATAATTTGTGTCAACTAAAAAGTTGAGCGAGTTTGCAAGGTTAGTCAAAAGTATTCGTCATACGAAAAAGGGTTTCTCTTGGGTTTGAGAAAAATATAACCATAGATGTGTTTTATCGAAAATGAGTATTTGCATTTAGTAGAACATAGTTATCGTTGTGTTTGTCAAAAATATAGAGTTTATCGTACATGTGTTAAAAGTATGTTTTTACCGTACGTCGGCACAATAGTAATCGATTAGATGGTCCGTCGACCATGGGATTCTATGGCGTCAAAGTGAATATACAATCAACCATCCTCTATCTGTCATGGTCCATACTCGATTGTCTTATGCACGAGCACTCGCCAATAGAGTCTTCCCGTATAATATAAACAAAGGTGAACTGAACCATGGTGTTGCGATGTGTCAAAGGCCAAAATGTCTTCCCAAAATACATGGGCACAAGGATGTGGGGATGTTATCCCCAAATAGCGCTACCCATTTTACCTGCGTTGTATACCAAGGGCAAACATTGTGTACGTGTGGGACTAGCCGGGGTAACTATCACTAGTCCGAACATACGCGTTATCGTGTATTGAGCATCCAATATATAATCAAGTATGATAATTTAAATAAAAGAGTATACGATAGTGAAATAAATACATGTTTGAAACAAATGGAATATGTATCACCCCTTAATAATTAAAAAGATAAAAAGGGGAAAGGATGTGAAAACTCATGAGCAAGTATTATCCCAAAAATAATTAAATTGAAAGAGGGGAAAAAGATAGTGAAACTCACCTAGTTGCCTCTTGAACATAACTTTGTATACGCTGAACCTATTTCATAGTTTTGAGGTTATTAGTGTGCTTTCGGTTAAAATATCTTTTTAGTTGCATCCTAAGATCTTGGTTGAGTATTATAGGTTTTAAAATTTAGCTTTTAATATGTCAGGTGTACTTTAAAGTACTATAAGTGATTTTTTAAAAAACTTGATGTTAGAATACAATATAAATGTAACATAAAATAGCCAAGTATTAGAAGAAAAGACAAGATATATCCTTAAAAGAGAAAGGATATGAAAATCTGTATGAACTACAGATTTTTGCATGATTTCTGTACTCATACAGAACTACTCCAGAAATTCCGAAGTAGTTCCGTACAGACTAAATTCTACAGAAATCCTCATTTCTGCAGAAGGCTTCTAATGGGAAGCATCAAAAGTCTTTAAAGAAGAGTCCTGAAGGAGTTCTGGACTATCAGAAGATAAAGATTACGAGAAGAACAAATTCTACCTTTGTGTGAAGAACAAGCAAAATGAATGTCAACTTCGCATTGATCACGGAAGCAGTTGAAGACAGTTGAAAAAGAGATAAATTGAATATCTTCAATTTATCTGTATATACTCTGACACACTCCAAAATCAACCGTCCTCAACCACCTTATCCAAATGCAACTTGCTACATCTTTCTATAAATAGCAAGCTGACTTCACCAAACAAAACAAGACATCAAGCATACAATTCAATATCTTCTCAAAGCAATTACAACATCACTCCCATAGAAAAGTTATTTCTGTTGATACATAGTTATACTATAAACTCGTGTAAACCATTATTTAGATTTGAGATATACAGAACAACCCTTTTATGAATTGCTGTCTTCCAATTTGATTTACTTTCCGCAACTTGTTTATCTTGTTTAAATCAAATTGTGCCAACATTGTTAAAGAGCCCCTTACGGGACCCAACATTTGGTATCAGAGCAGAATGAATAATTAATATTCAAAGTTCCTACTCTTTAAAATGTTCTCAGACCAGAATAATGGGAAATCTCTCGGCTCACTAGCTAACCTCCCTATGCTTGCTAGGGAGGAACATCTACAGTGGTAATCTAGAATTACCAATCTTCCGAAAGAAGTTGATAATTCCCCGATAGATTTCATAGCCAACAGATCCCATCATTCTGAAATGAATTTTTCTGAAATCAAAAGGTACAAAAAGGAAACTCCTAAACCTCTTTTATGCCTCAGAACAGAAAAAAAATCTTCACAACAGTCATAAGGTTCAAACTAAATGTCAAGAGCATCACATACAACAAATCTAGTATTGTGATTCTGGATGCTCTACCCACATGACTGGGGAAATAAAACTATTAAACAATTATGTGAAGAGAAAAGGAAGATCCATCACTTTTGGTGATGGTATAAAATACAAAACCATTGGGTATGGAACCATTACCAATGGTGAGGTCACAATTGAAAATGTGTCACACGTTCAAGGTCTAAAATACAACTTACTGAGTTGTGGACAACTGTGTGACAAAGGCTTCAACTTTACTCTTTATTCCAATAAATGTGAACTTGTTGGACTAAACGACAGTAAAATTTACTTAACAGGAAAAAGAATAAATCAAAGTCTTTATTTTATAAACTTCAACAATCTGATTTCAAGTGAGTCTTTCTGTCTTGT
Source organism: Deinandra increscens subsp. villosa (assembly GCA_039602395.1). Taxonomy (NCBI): domain Eukaryota; kingdom Viridiplantae; phylum Streptophyta; class Magnoliopsida; order Asterales; family Asteraceae; genus Deinandra; species Deinandra increscens. The sequence continues at coordinate 23,898,181 of JBCNJP010000024.1, read as the reverse complement.
TTTAAAATCCTCTAACAAGGAATCTGAGCTTTGGCACAGAAGACTATCCCATCTAAATTTTAGAACAATTGCTGAACTAGCAAATAAAAAGATGGTAAAAGGTCTTCCTGCCATATCTTCAAAATCTGAAGAAATGTGTGAAGATTGCCAAATGGAAAAAAATGAAAAAAAGCATCCCACAAAAGTCTTTAAGAAATCTGTCACACCCCCAAATAACCACTAACGGAGTTTATACCGTTAGGGGGTGCGAGCAAACCAGGACCACAACCATTAGTTACAAATACTAAACGAATCAGAGTTAGTCCAAGTATATGTCATAAATAAAGTTTCAAAATACGCAGCGGAAAAATATTATCTTAGCACTAACCACGTGCTTTACAAATTCATTGTTTTAAAATTCCCAACTAAATTTAAATAAAAGAAAAATATCTTCATGTGCCATGCCAACCCGCTCCGGATACTCCTCAGCGATCTGCAAAAGTCTTAAACCACGCAAGTGTCAACCTAACGGTTGGTGAGTTCACGGTGGGCTTGTCATGCAGTGGCCCGGTCTCATAATCATAATCGTGTCAACATATACTTATGAAATATTTATTTGTGAAAAGCAATGCTTAGTGATATCTTAGTATTGTGGTTTAGTAAAAGAAATGTCCGTAACATGCGTTATCGGGTATGTACTAGTTTTGTATAGTTAAAGTACTCAACCGATGTCGCGGGTAGCTAATCCGTTGTTCCATGCACTAAGGAAGTTTGTACCAAAGCTGACTGATAGTTTTCGTAGTGGCAGCGCCATCATCTATTTTGTTTTGCGGACCTACGTCATCGCGGCTTTGCCTCCCCCGTGTCCTCTCGGGACCACGGTCAGATAGGCTGATATTGTACCTCCGTGCACTTCCCGTGTCACGAGGCAGAGTTTGTCAAACTCCAGTAGATCTACCCAACATCCCCTCGCTTTACAATTAATGGTACAATTTAGTTGAGGACTTTTTCAGTTATAAGGCAATCCTTAGAAATCATGTGATATCATGTGGTTAGACTTTAACCTACACTAGCCATATTAAAACGGTTTACATTGGGTTCTCATGAATCCCGAAAACATTTTAAGTTTTGTTTTAGAAACAGTTGTTTAAGTATTTCACAAGTGTCTCCCATAAAACACTTCAAGTTCATCAAGTGGATGCCAAGCACTCCTAAGTTTTCAAGTTCATCAGAGAGGTGTATAGCACTCATAAGGTTGTCAGCATCGTTTATACATTAAGTTACTCAGTGTGACCCAAACGGGTTCACGGTAAATGGGTTAGTGACACTCACCTTTGGTTGCACTGCTACACTTGCTAAGAAATCCAAATATTGTTTGCTTAACGAAGACCTAAGAATATGTTTAGGTCTTAAGTATTAGTTTTGTGTCTAATCTTTAACTTACGTCACTATGATCCATAACATAGCACGTTGGAACTACGACTCGACATACCGACACACGACACCGATGGTTGATCATAAACAAGGGTTCACATAAATCAGAAATCAAAGCATGTTTCATTATTGCATAATCATGTAAGTCATAGCATAACATTCAAACAAGTTGCACAAGTTTGGGTTTTGGTCTAGGCTTAGTTTCGCTACCTAGCTTCGCTACACAGTTTCGCTGTGTGCACGGGCAGCATTTTCGCTGGGTAATACCCGATGACACAGTTTCGCTAGCTAGTTTCGCTCGAAACTGATGACACAGTTTCGCTAGCCTAGCTTCGCTCGAAACTGGTTTGAACTTTCGTTCAGGTTGGTTCGCTTGGTAGTTTCGTTCGAGCAGGTCTACTTAGTTTCGCGGGCGACACTATAGTTTCGCTACATAGTATCGCTGGATGAATATCTATACAGTTTCGCTGCATAGTTTCGCTCAGAGAACAACTCAGTTTCGCTGGTCGCGAAAAACACATAAATCAGCCTAAAAATCAATCTAACAACTTCCATACTTCATGTGATTCAATATTTAGCATGCATAACCATTTACCAACATTAAACAGTAAGTTTTAACACTTTAAACATGGATTTTCATCACTCAAATCTCCAAAAACACATTTTAAACCTAAAATGACCTAATTAGCATAAATCTTCATTATGGCATGATTTTACATGTAAAGTTGCAGACTTTATAACAGATCTAGCATTCCTAAGCATCATATCAAAAGATCAAGTGATTCCATGAAGATCTAAGCATGCTTTAAGGTAAAACACATAGAAAATGCATGAAAAATAGTTTTGGGACTCACGATTCGATCTAAGGTCCGAATGGATGAGATGAGATGATGGTTTCTTGGTGGTTCACAGCTGACCAGATTTCTCGAGAGAGCAGAGATGGAGAGTGTGTGTGTTTTGGTGTGAAATGTTGCAAATGGGAAGTAACTAGGGTTTTATAAAATATATATATCAGGGGCTAGTTTCGCTGGCAGTTTCGCTGGCCAAGCGAAACTGGCTCTGAACACATGTGAGTCAAACAGTTTAGCCGGCTACCGAGCGAATCTACAGTTTCGCCCGGTAGTTTCGCTGGAAACCAAAAGTGGCCAATTTGCATTCTATTATCAATACTAAATCATGCGTTTAAATCACATTGCACATAATGACAATAAATAAATAAACACATAACACATATGGACGGGTTCGGTGATCAACCAAAGGTCGTGGACGTATTCGGCCTAGTTAAGCATTAGTTACTAAGTTAACACTTATAACGTAACTAACGGAGATTGTCTAACGGAAGTTAACCTTGGAATTCTCGGATGTCACATCATCCCCTTGTAAATGGAATTTTCGTCCCGAAAATTATTCTTGCGTCGTAGCGTTCGCAGCCTCGGCTGTCGTGGTTGCTGTAGGTGCTGGGGAAAGAAAGCAAAAGTTTTAGGGTCGCCACATCCTCCTCCTGTTAAAGGAATTTTGGTCCCCAAAATTAAATCATACCTTGAGTTTCCGTGGACGTTTGCCCGAACAAGTGAGGATACTTCTTCTTCATCTGATCCTCTCGTTCCCATGTATATTCAGGTCCACGCTTTGAGTTCCATCGAACCTTGACGATCGGAATCTTGCTACGTTTGAGGGCTTTCTCCTCGCGTCCCATGATTTCTACCGGTTGCTCGATAAATCTCAAATGTTCGTCAATTTCCAATTCCTCCAAAGGAATTATTTCAGTGTCTTCAGCCAGACATTTCTTCAGATTCGAGACGTGAAACACGTTGTGAACTCCATCGAGTTCGGCAGGGAGTCGTAATCGGTAGGCCACCGGGCCTACTTCCCCAATGATTTCAAATGGACCGATATAGCGAGGATTCAGCTTTCCACGCTTTCCGAAGCGTATCACTCCTTTCCAGGGAGATACCTTCAATAGTACCTTGTCGCCTACCTCGAACTTCAAAGGTTTACGGCGTTTGTCGGCATAGCTCTTTTGCCTATCACGTGCTGCGGCTATCCGTTTTCTGATTTGGATAATTCGTTCAGTTGTATCATGAATGATTTCCGGTCCGGTGAGTCCTTTCTCACCCGTTTCGGCCCAACACACGGGCGATCTACATTTTCTGCCATAAAGAGCTTCAAAAGGTGCTGCACCAATGCTCGTATGATAACTGTTGTTGTAGGAGAACTCCACCAACGGAAGGTGAGCCTCCCAATCTTTACCGAAGTCGAGGACGCAAGCTCGGAGCATGTCTTCTAAAGTCTGAATAGTTCGTTCCGTCTGACCATCGGTCTGCGGGTGATAAGCTGTACTCATATCCAGTCTGGTTCCCAGTGCTTCTTGCATAGATTGCCACAGTCGGGAAGTAAATCGAGGATCTCGGTCGGAGATAATGGTCTTAGGCACTCCATGACGTGCCACAATTCGGTCAATGTACAGCTTATGTTAACTTATCCATATTGTCATTTTCCCTCATTGGAATAAAGTGTGCAGATTTGGTTAATCGATCAATGATAACCCAAATCGCATCCGGTCGATTCGATCGATGTGGTAGTCCCGTTACGAAATCCATGGAGATATCCTCCCATTTCCATTCTGGGATCTTTGGTTGCTGCAATAGCCCAGAAGGCTTTTGGTACTCGATCTTAACTCTTGAGCACGTTAAACACTTAGCCACATATCGCGCAATGTCGGCTTTCATATTCGGCCACCAATACAAGTTCTTCAAATCTTGGTACATTTTTTCCGATCCAGGGTGCACCGAATACCTTGACTTGTGAGCCTCGTCCATCACGAGCTCACGGAGATTTCCAAGTAAAGGAACCCAAATTCTGTCATTGTAATATCTGAGTCCGTCGGACTTAACTTCAGAGTTTCCATCTACACCACGCAGTGCTTCAGCTGCGAAGTTTTCTTCCTTTAAAGCTTCTCGTTGAGCATCGCGGATTCGATCCGGCAATCCCGTGTGAATGGTAAGTTGCAGCGCTCGTACTCGTCGAGGCTTTTCGTACTCTTTTCGGCTTAAGGCATCAGCCACAACATTGGCTTTTCCCGGGTGATACTTAATCGCTAAGTCATAATCATTTAGTAGCTCGACCCACCTTCGTTGTCGCATGTTGAGGTCCTTTTGTTCAAAGATATGTTGCAAGCTTTTGTGGTCGGTAAATATCGTGCACTTTGTTCCGTAGAGGTAATGTCTCCAAATCTTGAGTGCAAATACAACGGCTCCTAATTCCAAATCATGTGTTGTGTAATTCTTCTCAGTATCCTTCAGTTGCCTGGACCCGTAGGCAATCACTTTGTCTCGTTGCATCAACACGCAACCGAGTCCTTGAATGGATGCATCGCAATAGACCACGAAGTCGTCCACCCCTTCGGGTAACGAGAGAATCGGAGCTGAACATAACATGTCCTTAAGAGTTTGAAACGCGTGTTCTTCTTTTTCACCCCATCTATATTGCACTCCTTTGTGCGTTAAAGCTGTTAAGGGTTGAGCCAATTGCGAGAAACCCTTGATGAATCTTCGGTAATATCCGGCAAGTCCCAAAAATTGTCGGATTTCGGTCGGCGCTCTTGGAGTAGACCAATTCTTGATAGCTTCCACTTTAGCTGGGTCGACATGAATTCCATCCTTATTAACAATGTGTCCAAGAAACTGGACTTCGCGAATCCAAAAATCGCACTTTGAAAACTTGGCGTATAGCTGTTCCTTGCGGAGTAATTCCAAGATAAGTCGTAGGTGATCTCTCGTGTTCTTCCTTTGTCTTGGAGTAGATCAAAATATCATCAATGAAAACTATCACAAACTGATCGAGGTACGGCTTGCACACTCGATTCATCAGATCCATAAATACAGCAGGCGCATTAGTTAGCCCAAACGGCATAACTAAAAACTCGTAATGACCATACCGAGTTCTGAAAGCAGTCTTGGGGACATCCTCATCACGAACGCGAAGTTGGTGATATCCAGACCGTAGATCAATCTTTGAAAAGTAGCTCGAACCTTGCAGTTGGTCGAAAAGATCGTCGATTCGAGGAAGTGGATACCGATTCTTGATCGTAACCTTGTTAAGCTCTCGGTAGTCGATACACATTCGGAACGTTCCATCCTTCTTCTTAACAAACAATACCGGTGCTCCCCATGGAGACGAACTTGGACGAATAAATCCTTTGTCGAGTAACTCTTGAAGTTGTGCGGAGAGTTCGTTGAGTTCGCTTACCGCCAAACGGTAAGGTGCGCGTGCAATCGGAGCGGCTCCTGGAGCTAAGTCGATTCCAAACTCGACTTGTCGAAATGGAGGCAAACCAGGCAAATCATCAGGAAATACATCTTGGAAGTCGCGGACTATCGGGTAGTCGTCGATTTTACGCTCGGGAAGTGTCGTGTCTGTGACGTTTGCAAGGATCGCGAAGTGACCTTTACGAAGGCACTTTTGAGCTTTAAGAAATGAGATAATACCGGTGACTGTTCCACCTTTTTCACCTTGAACTGTTAACACTTCACCTTCTTCGAGTGGGATACGAACCACTTTTTCTTGACATAAAATTTCAGCTCGGTTTTCGGATAACCAATCCATTCCTACTATGACATCAAAACTACCAATCGGGAAAGGCATAAGATCGATTCCTAACGTATGGCCAGCTAGTTCTAACTTACAGTCCTTAACTATCTGAGTCGTATCATGAAGTTTACCATTTGCTAGCTCTACCACATACTTAGCATCTAAGTCAATCGGTTTAGCATTAATTAGTCTAGCAAACTTAGTGGAAATAAAACTTCTTTCAGCACCAGAATCAAACAATACAGTAGCAAAGAAACCATTAAGGATGAATTTACCGTTAATCACGTTGGCATCGTTGCGAGCTTCACCTTGACCCATGACAAAAGCTCTTCCCCTGCCATTTCCACCATTCCCGTTGTTACCATTCCCGTTGCCATTACCTCCACCATTACCATTCCCACCATTGTTTCCTTGGTTACCATTTCCCTGTCTTCTCAACTGCGGGCAGTCCCTCTTAATGTGGCCTTGAGCACCACATTCATAGCAGTTCCCATTACCATTTCCCCTGGGAGCTTCATTGTTGTTGTTACGGTTCTGACCATTGTTGTTTCCATTGCCCCGGGTGTTTCCATAGTTGTTGTTGCCATGATTGTTGTTGTTTTGCCTTAGGCGGTTTTGTTGCTCGGGGAGAATCGTCCAACAGTCTTTCGCCTCATGGCTTTTCTTGCCACACCTTTCACAGCTTAAATTCCTTCTACAAATACCAGTGTGATGCTTCCCACACTTGTTACACATGGGCAGGTTACCCTTGTAGTTGCTTTGACCATTACCGCCCTGGCGGTTGTTTCCACTATTGTTCCCAGACCTTTTGCTTTGACCTTGGGAGTTATAAGACCTCCCAGTGCTGTTTCCAACACTCTGATTGTTCATGGAGTTTTCAGGAGCTTCATCATCAGCTTTTCTTTTGCCACTTAAGGCAGTCTTCTCTGTGGCTTTTGCAGGAAGTGTACCCTTCTCAATTTCCTGATCAGTAAGCTTGTGGGCCAAACGGATGGCTTGCTGCACGGTTGTGGGGTTGCTGGCAGTCACTAGTCCTTTGATTTGAGGCGCGAGGCCTTCCAGATAACGCTCAATGCGTTTGAACTCAGCATCAACCATTGTGGGGCACAAGACCGCGTACTCATGGTAACGCGCAGTATACTGCTCGACTTCAGACCCAGTCATTTTCAGATTCAAGAATTCGCCCTCTAACTTCTTTACTTGGTCACGGGGACAGTACTCCTCCATAATCAGTTCCTTAAACGCTTCCCATTCCATGTTATTAGCCGCATCTAACCCAATCATCTGGATTTCGGCATTCCACCAGGTGAGAGCAGCTCCCTCAAAGGTACCAGTCGCATACTTCACTTTGCTCTCAGCAGGGCAGTTACACATAGAGAAGACCTTTTCAGACTTCTCGATCCACCTGAGGAGTCCTACCGCTCCTTCTTCGCCGGAAAACGTCATTGGCTTGCAGTCCATGAAGGACTTAAACGTGCAGTGATGGTGGTTTCCTGATGCAATAATAGTTCGGGTTTTAAGTTTAAACAGGTCAAAATATAATCGCTTTGTGCCTTAACCGGCATAATAATTACCCTGTGCGGCGTATGCAGCTTGGACGGCTGCCACTGCGGCTTGCACTGCGGCTTGCACGTGTTCGTTAATCATAGCTTGCAGTTGTGCAGGTGTCATGTTAATGTTGCTCCTTCCGTGTCCTCTTCCAGACATTTTGCTGGACAGTTAAAGTAGCCAGTGTTCAGTCACAGTTATACTTTATACATATCCCATAATATGTATATTAACAATTTCCCGTTATCCCACTATTAGTCCAGAAAAGTTTTTCGTGCAAAATCGAGGCGTCGTCGGAGATCGTCGTAAGTCGTAAGTACTATCGTCGAAAGTCGGCTTTCCCATAAAAGTCACCGTCGGCGTAGTCATCGTAGTAGAAATCAGGACGTAGCGTGTAGCATCGTTTCGTTGTCGCTTTCCCCCGGAATAGTGTGCGTATTAGCGTTCGCATTTCGTATTCGTGTGTGAAAATTTTCCCTAAGGTTTTCCGTTAGACTACCTAGACACGGTCTCATATATATATATTCATATATATGTACATATATATGCGTACATACGTACTAAGCTTTTACTTACACAGCAGAGCGAGTATCCCAGGTTGGCACGTAAATATTTTGTTTTGGGAATTTGTTTGTTCGTTTTGTAACTAAGGTTTTCAAGTTGCAGTTTCCAAATCGTTTTTCAAAAATGATTCCAGTTCTCTGCAACTTATGGCTCTGATACCAATCTGTCACACCCCCAAATAACCACTAACGGAGTTTATACCGTTAAGGGGTGCGAGCAAACCAGGACCACAACCATTAGTTACAAATACTAAACGAATCAGAGTTAGTCCAAATATATGTCATAAATAAAGTTTCAAAATACGCAGCGGAAAAATATTATCTTAGCACTAACCACGTGCTTTACAAATTCATTGTTTTAAAATTCCCAACTAAATTTAAATAAAAGAAAAATGTCTTCATGTGCCATGCCAACCCGCTCCGGATACTCCTCAGCGATCTGCAAAAGTTTAAACCACGCAAGTGTCAACCTAACGGTTGGTGAGTTCACGGTGGGCTTGTCATGCAGTGGCCCGGTCTCATAATCATAATCGTGTCAACATATACTTATGAAATATTTATTTGTGAAAAGCAATGCTTAGTGATATCCAAATCATAGTATTGTGGTTTAGTAAAAGTAATGTCCGTAACATACGTTATCGGGTATGTACTAGTTTTGTATAGTTAAAGTGCTCAACCGATATCGCGGGTAGCTAATCCGTTGTTCCATGCACTAAGGAAGTTTGTACCAAAGCTGACTGATAGTTTTCGTAGTGGCAGCGCCATCATCTATTTTGTTTTGCGGACCTACGTCATCGCGGCTTTGCCTCCCCCGTGTCCTCTCGGGACCACGGTCAGATAGGCTGATATTGTACCTCCGTGCACTTCCCGTGTCACGAGGCGGAGTTTGTCAAACTCCAGTAGATCTACCCAACATCCCCTCGCTTTACAATTAATGGTACAATTAAGTTGAGGACTTTTTCAGTTATAAGGCAATCCTTAGAAATCATGTGATATCATGTGGTTTAGACTTTAACCTACACTAGCCATATTAAAACGGTTTACTTTGGGTTCTCATGAATCCCGAAAACATTTTCAGTTTTGTTTTAGAAACAGTTGTTTAAGTATTTCACAAGTGTCTCCCATAAAACACTTCAAGTTCATCAAGTGGGTGCCAAGCACTCCTAAGTTTTCAAGTTCATCAGAGAGGTGCATAGCACTCATAAGGTTGTCAGCATTGTTTTTCATTAAGTTATTCAGTGTGACCCAAACGGGTTCACGGTAAATGGGTTAGTGACACTCACCTTTGGTTGCACTGCTACACTTGCTAAGTAATCCAAATATTGTTTGCTTAACGAAGACCTAAGAACACGTTTAGGTCTTAAGTATTAGTTTTGTGTCTAATCTTTAACTTACGTCACTATGGCCCATAACATAGCACGTTGGAACTATGACACGACATACCGACACACGACACCGATGGTTGATCATAAACAAGGGTTCACATAAATCAGAAATCAAAGCATGTTTCATTATTGCATAATCATGTAAGTCATAGCATAACATTCAAACAAGTTGCACAAGTTTGGGTTTTGGTCTAGGTCTTAGTTTCGCTAACCTAGCTGTCGCTACACAGTTTCGCTGTGTGCACGGGCAGCATTTTCGCTAGGGTAATACCCGATGACACAGTTTCGCTAGCTAGTTTCGCTCGAAACTGATGACACAGTTTCGCTAGCCTAGCTTCGCTCGAAACTGGTTTGAACTTTCGTTCAGGTTGGTTCGCTCGGTAGTTTCGTTCGAGCAGGTCTACTTAGTTTCGCGGGCGACACTATAGTTTCGCTACATAGTATCGCTGGATGAATATCTATACAGTTTCGCTGTATAGTTTCGCCCAGAGAACAGCTCAGTTTCGCTGGTCGCGAAAAACACATAAATCAGCCTAAAAATCAATCTAACAGCTTCCATACTTCATGTGATTCAATATTTAGCATGCATAACCATTTACCAACATTAAACAGTAAGTTTTAACACTTTAAACATGGATTTTCATCACTCAAATCACCAAAAACACATTTTAAACCTAAAATGACCTAATTAGCATAAATCTTCATTATGGCATGATTTTACACGTAAAGTTGCAGACTTTATAACAGATCTAGCATTCCTAAGCATCATATCAGAAGATCAAGTGATTCCATGAAGATCTAAGCATGCTTTAAAGTAAAACACATAGAAAATGCATGAAGAATAGTTTTGGGACTCACGATTCGATCTAAGGTCTGAATGGATGAGATGAGATGATGGTTTCTTGGTGGTTCACAGCTGACCAGATTTCTCGAGAGAGCATAGATGGAGAGTGTGTGTGTTTTTGTGTGAAGATGATGCAAATGGGAAGTAACTAGGGTTTTATAAAATATATATATCAGGGGCTAGTTTCGCTGGCAGTTTCGCTGGCCAAGCGAAACTGGCTCTGAACACATGTGAGTCAAACAGTTTAGCCGGCTACCGAGCGAATCTACAGTTTCGCCCGGTAGTTTCGCTGGAAACCAAAAGTGGCCAATTTACATTCTATTATCAATACTAAATCATGCGTTTAAATCACATTGCACATAATGACAATAAATAAATAAACACATAACACATATGGACGGGTTCGGTGATCAACCAAAGGTCGTGGACGTATTCGGCCTAGTTAAGCATTAGTTACTAAGTTAACACTTATAACGTAACTAACGGAGATTGTCTAACGGAAGTTAACCTTGGAATTCTCGGATGTCACATCATCCCCTTGTAAATGGAATTTTCGTCCCGAAAATTATTCTTGCGTCGTAGCGTTCGCAGCCTCGGCTGTCGTGGTTGCTGTAGGTGCTGGGGAAAGAAAGCAAAAGTTTTAGGGTCGCCACATCCTCCTCCTGTTAAAGGAATTTTGGTCCCCAAAATTAAATCATACCTTGAGTTTCCGTGGACGTTTGCCCGAACAAGTGAGGATACTTCTTCTTCATCTGATCCTCTCGTTCCCATGTATATTCAGGTCCACGCTTTGAGTTCCATCGAACCTTGACGATCGGAATCTTGCTACGTTTGAGGGCTTTCTCCTCGCGTCCCATGATTTCTACCGGTTGCTCGATAAATCTCAAATGTTCGTCAATTTCCAATTCCTCCAAAGGAATTATTTCAGTGTCTTCAGCCAGACATTTCTTCAGATTCGAGACGTGAAACACGTTGTGAACTCCATCGAGTTCGGCAGGGAGTCGTAATCGGTAGGCCACCGGGCCTACTTCCCCAATGATTTCAAATGGACCGATATAGCGAGGATTCAGCTTTCCACGCTTTCCGAAGCGTATCACTCCTTTCCAGGGAGATACCTTCAATAGTACCTTGTCGCCTACCTCGAACTTCAAAGGTTTACGGCGTTTGTCGGCATAGCTCTTTTGCCTATCACGTGCTGCGGCTATCCGTTTTCTGATTTGGATAATTCGTTCAGTTGTATCATGAATGATTTCCGGTCCGGTGAGTCCTTTCTCACCCGTTTCGGCCCAACACACGGGCGATCTACATTTTCTGCCATAAAGAGCTTCAAAAGGTGCTGCACCAATGCTCGTATGATAACTGTTGTTGTAGGAGAACTCCACCAACGGAAGGTGAGCCTCCCAATCTTTACCGAAGTCGAGGACGCAAGCTCGGAGCATGTCTTCTAAAGTCTGAATAGTTCGTTCCGTCTGACCATCGGTCTGCGGGTGATAAGCTGTACTCATATCCAGTCTGGTTCCCAGTGCTTCTTGCATAGATTGCCACAGTCGGGAAGTAAATCGAGGATCTCGGTCGGAGATAATGGTCTTAGGCACTCCATGACGTGCTACAATTCGGTCAATGTACAGCTTAGTTAACTTATCCATATTGTCATTTTCCCTCATTGGAATAAAGTGTGCAGATTTGGTTAATCGATCAATGATAACCCAAATCGCATCCGGTCGATTCGATCGATGTGGTAGTCCCGTTACGAAATCCATGGAGATATCCTCCCATTTCCATTCTGGGATCTTTGGTTGCTGCAATAGCCCAGAAGGCTTTTGGTACTCGATCTTAACTCTTGAGCACGTTAAACACTTAGCCACATATCGCGCAATGTCGGCTTTCATATTCGGCCACCAATACAAGTTCTTCAAATCTTGGTACATTTTTTCCGATCCAGGGTGCACCGAATACCTTGACTTGTGAGCCTCGTCCATCACGAGCTCACGGAGATTTCCAAGTAAAGGAACCCAAATTCTGTCATTGTAATATCTGAGTCCGTCGGACTTAACTTCAGAGTTTCCATCTACACCACGCAGTGCTTCAGCTGCGAAGTTTTCTTCCTTTAGAGCTTCTCGTTGAGCATCGCGGATTCGATCCGGCAGTCCCGTGTGAATGGTAAGTTGCAGCGCTCGTACTCGTCGAGGCTTTTCGTACTCTTTTCGGCTTAAGGCATCAGCCACAACATTGGCTTTTCCCGGGTGATACTTAATCGCTAAGTCATAATCATTTAGTAGCTCGACCCACCTTCGTTGTCGCATGTTGAGGTCCTTTTGTTCAAAGATATGTTGCAAGCTTTTGTGGTCGGTAAATATCGTGCACTTTGTTCCGTAGAGGTAATGTCTCCAAATCTTGAGTGCAAATACAACAGCTCCTAATTCCAAATCATGTGTTGTGTAATTCTTCTCAGTATCCTTCAGCTGCCTGGACCCGTAGGCAATCACTTTGTCTCGTTGCATCAACACGCAACCGAGTCCTTGAATGGATGCATCGCAATAGACCACGAAGTCGTCCACCCCTTCGGGTAACGAGAGAATCGGAGCTGAACATAACATGTCCTTAAGAGTTTGAAACGCGTGTTCTTCTTTTTCACCCCATCTATATTGCACTCCTTTGTGCGTTAAAGCTGTTAAGGGTTGAGCCAATTGCGAGAAACCCTTGATGAATCTTCGGTAATATCCGGCAAGTCCCAAAAATTGTCGGATTTCGGTCGGCGCTCTTGGAGTAGACCAATTCTTAATAGCTTCCACTTTAGCTGGGTCAACATGAATTCCATCCTTATTAACAATGTGTCCAAGAAACTGGACTTCGCGAATCCAAAAATCGCACTTTGAAAACTTGGCGTATAGCTGTTCCTTGCGGAGTAATTCCAAGATAAGTCGTAGGTGATCTCTCGTGTTCTTCCTTTGTCTTGGAGTAGATCAAAATATCATCAATGAAAACTATCACAAACTGATCGAGGTACGGCTTGCACACTCGATTCATCAGATCCATAAATACAGCAGGCGCATTAGTTAGCCCAAACGGCATAACTAAAAACTCGTAATGACCATACCGAGTTCTGAAAGCAGTCTTGGGAACATCCTCATCACGAACGCGAAGTTGGTGATATCCAGACCGTAGATCAATCTTTGAAAAGTAGCTCGAACCTTGCAGTTGGTCGAAAAGATCGTCGATTCGAGGAAGTGGATACCGATTCTTGATCGTAACCTTGTTAAGCTCTCGGTAGTCAATACACATTCGGAACGTTCCATCCTTCTTCTTAACAAACAATACCGGTGCTCCCCATGGAGACGAACTTGGACGGATAAATCCTTTGTCGAGTAACTCTTGAAGTTGTGCGGAGAGTTCGTTGAGTTCGCTTACCGCCAAACGGTAAGGTGCGCGTGCAATCGGAGCGGCTCCTGGAGCTAAGTCGATTCCAAACTCGACTTGTCGAAATGGAGGCAAACCAGGCAAATCATCAGGAAATACATCTTGGAAGTCGCGGACTATCGGGTAGTCGTCGATTTTACGCTCGGGAAGTGTCGTGTCTGTGACGTTTGCAAGGATCCGCGAAGTGACCTTTACGAAGGCACTTTTGAGCTTTAAGAAATGAGATAATACCGGTGACTGTTCCACCTTTTTCACCTTGAACTGTTAACACTTCACCTTCTTCGAGTGGGATACGAACCACTTTTTCTTGACATAAAATTTCAGCTCGGTTTTCGGATAACCAATCCATTCCTACTATGACATCAAAACTACCAATCGGGAAAGGCATAAGATCGATTCCTAACGTATGGCCAGCTAGTTCTAACTTACAGTCCTTAACTATCTGAGTCGTATCATGAAGTTTACCATTTGCTAGCTCTACCACATACTTAGCATCTAAGTCAATCGGTTTAGCATTAATTAGTCTAGCAAACTTAGTGGAAATAAAACTTCTTTCAGCACCAGAATCAAACAATACAGTAGCAAAGAAACCATTAAGGATGAATTTACCGTTAATCACGTTGGCATCGTTGCGAGCTTCACCTTGACCCATGACAAAAGCTCTTCCCCTGCCATTTCCACCATTCCCGTTGTTACCATTCCCGTTGCCATTACCTCCACCATTACCATTCCCACCATTGTTTCCTTGGTTACCATTTCCCTGTCTTCTCAACTGCGGGCAGTCCCTCTTAATGTGGCCTTGAGCACCACATTCATAGCAGTTCCCATTAACATTTCCCCTGGGAGCTTCATTGTTGTTGTTACGGTTCTGACCATTGTTGTTTCCATTGCCCCGGGTGTTTCCATAGTTGTTGTTGCCATGATTGTTGTTGTTTTGCCTTAGGCGGTTTTGTTGCTCGGGGAGAATCGTCCAACAGTCTTTCGCCTCATGGCTTTTCTTGCCACACCTTTCACAGCTTAAATTCCTTCTACAAATACCAGTATGATGCTTCCCACACTTGTTACACATGGGCAGGTTACCCTTGTAGTTGCTTTGACCATTACCGCCCTGGCGGTTGTTTCCACTATTGTTCCCAGACCTTTTGCTTTGACCTTGGGAGTTATAAGACCTCCCAGTGCTGTTTCCAACACTCTGATTGTTCATTGAGTTTTCAGGAGCTTCATCATCAGCTTTTCTTTTGCCACTTAAGGCAGTCTTCTCTGTGGCCTTTGCAGGAAGTGTACCCTTCTCAATCTCCTGATCAGTAAGCTTGTGGGCCAAACGGATGGCTTGTTGCACGGTTGTGGGGTTGCTGGCAGTCACTAGTCCTTTGATTTGAGGCGCGAGGCCTTCCAGATAACGCTCAATGCGTTTGAACTCAGCATCAACCATTGTGGGGCACAAGACCGCGTACTCATGGTAACGCGCAGTATACTGCTCGACTTCAGACCCAGTCATTTTCAGATTCAAGAATTCGCCCTCTAACTTCTTTACTTGGTCACGGGGACAGTACTCCTCCATAATCAGCTCCTTAAACGCTTCCCATTCCATGTTGTTAGCCGCATCTAACCCAATCATCTGGATTTCGGCATTCCACCAGGTGAGAGCAGCTCCCTCAAAGGTACCAGTCGCATACTTCACTTTGCTCTCAGCAGGGCAGTTACACATAGAGAAGACCTTCTCAGACTTCTCGATCCACCTGAGGAGTCCTACCGCTCCTTCTTCGCCGGAAAACGTCATTGGCTTGCAGTCCATGAAGGACTTAAACGTGCAGTGATGGTGGTTTCCTGATGCAATAATAGTTCGGGTTTTAAGTTTAAACAGGTCAAAATATAATCGCTTTGTGCCTTAACCGGCATAATAATTACCCTGTGCGGCGTATGCAGCTTGGACGGCTGCCACTGCGGCTTGCACTGCGGCTTGCACGTGTTCGTTAATCATAGCTTGCAGTTGTGCAGGTGTCATGTTAATGTTGCTCCTTCCGTGTCCTCTTCCAGACATTTTGCTGGACAGTTAAAGTAGCCAGTGTTCAGTCACAGTTATACTTTATACATATCCCATAATATGTATATTAACAATTTCCCGTTATCCCACTATTAGTCCAGAAAAGTTTTTCGTGCAAAATCGAGGCGTCGTCGGAGAACGTCGTAAGTCGTAAGTACTATCGTCGAAAGTCGGCTTTCCCATAAAAGTCACCGTCGGCGTAGTCATCGTAGTAGAAATCAGGACGTAGCGTGTAGCATCGTTTCGTTGTCGCTTTCCCCCGGAATAGTGTGCGTATTAGCGTTCGCATTTCGTATTCGTGTGTGAAAATTTTCCCTAAGGTTTTCCGTTAGACTACCTAGACACGGTCTCTATATATATATATTCATATATATATACATATATATATGCGTACATACGTACTAAGCTTTTACTTACACAGCAGAGCGAGTATCCCAGGTTGGCACGTAAATATTTTGTTTTGGGAATTTGTTTGTTCGTTTTGTAACTAAGGTTTTCAAGTTGCAGTTTCCAAATCGTTTTTCAAAAATGATTCCAGTTCTCTGCAACTTATGGCTCTGATACCAATCTGTCACACCCCCAAATAACCACTAACGGAGTTTATACCGTTAAGGGGTGCGAGCAAACCAGGACCACAACCATTAGTTACAAATACTAAACGAATCAGAGTTAGTCCAAATATATGTCATAAATTAAAGTTTCAAAATACGCAGCGGAAAAATATTATCTTAGCACTAACCACGTGCTTTACAAATTCATTGTTTTAAAATTCCCAATTAAATTTAAATAAAAGAAAAATGTCTTCATGTGCCATGCCAACCCGCTCCGGATACTCCTCAGCGATCTGCAAAAGTTTAAACCACGCAAGTGTCAACCTAACGGTTGGTGAGTTCACGGTGGGCTTGTCATGCAGTGGCCCGGTCTCATAATCATAATCGTGTCAACATATATACTTATGAAATATTTATTTGTGAAAAGCAATGCTTAGTGATATCCAAATCATAGTATTGTGGTTTAGTAAAAGTAATGTCCGTAACATACGTTATCGGGTATGTACTAGTTTTGTATAGTTAAAGTGCTCAACCGATATCGCGGGTAGCTAATCCGTTGTTCCATGCACTAAGGAAGTTTGTACCAAAGCTGACTGATAGTTTTCGTAGTGGCAGCGCCATCATCTATTTTGTTTTGCGGACCTACGTCATCGCGGCTTTGCCTCCCCCGTGTCCTCTCGGGACCACGGTCAGATAGGCTGATATTGTACCTCCGTGCACTTCCCGTGTCACGAGGCGGAGTTTGTCAAACTCCAGTAGATCTACCCAACATCCCCTCGCTTTACAATTAATGGTACAATTTAGTTGAGGACTTTTTCAGTTATAAGGCAATCCTTAGAAATCATGTGATATCATGTGGTTTAGACTTTAACCTACACTAGCCATATTAAAACGGTTTACTTTGGGTTCTCATGAATCCCGAAAACATTTTCAGTTTTGTTTTAGAAACAGTTGTTTAAGTATTTCACAAGTGTCTCCCATAAAACACTTCAAGTTCATCAAGTGGGTGCCAAGCACTCCTAAGTTTTCAAGTTCATCAGAGAGGTGCATAGCACTCATAAGGTTGTCAGCATTGTTTTTCATTAAGTTATTCAGTGTGACCCAAACGGGTTCACGGTAAATGGGTTAGTGACACTCACCTTTGGTTGCACTGCTACACTTGCTAAGTAATCCAAATATTGTTTGCTTAACGAAGACCTAAGAACACGTTTAGGTCTTAAGTATTAGTTTTGTGTCTAATCTTTAACTTACGTCACTATGGCCCATAACATAGCACGTTGGAACTATGACTCGACATACCGACACACGACACCGATGGTTGATCATAAACAAGGGTTCACATAAATCAGAAATCAAAGCATGTTTCATTATTGCATAATCATGTAAGTCATAGCATAACATTCAAACAAGTTGCACAAGTTTGGGTTTTGGTCTAGGCTATAGTTTCGCTACCTAGCTTCGCTACACAGTTTCGCTGTGTGCACGGGCAGCATTTTCGCTGGGTAATACCCGATGACACAGTTTCGCTAGCTAGTTTCGCTCGAAACTGATGACACAGTTTCGCTAGCCTAGCTTCGCTCGAAACTGGTTTGAACTTTCGTTCAGGTTGGTTCGCTCGGTAGTTTCGTTCGAGCAGGTCTACTTAGTTTCGCGGGCGACACTATAGTTTCGCTACATAGTATCGCTGGATGAATATCTATACAGTTTCGCTGCATAGTTTCGCCCAGAGAACAGCTCAGTTTTGCTGGTTGTGAAAAACACATAAATCAGCCTAAAAATCAATCTAACAGCTTCCATAATTCATGTGATTCAATATTTAGCATGCATAACCATTTACCAACATTAAACAGTAAGTTTTAACACTTTAAACATGGATTTTCATCACCAAATCACCAAAAACACATTTTAAACCTAAAATGACCTAATTAGCATAAATCTTCATTATGGCATGATTTTACACGTAAAGTTGCAGACTTTATAACAGATCTAGCATTCCTAAGCATCATATCAAAAGATCAAGTGATTCCATGAAGATCTAAGCATGCTTTAAGGTAAAACACATAGAAAATGCATGAAAAATAGTTTTGGGACTCACGATTCGATCTAAGGTCCGAATGGATGAGATGAGATGATGGTTTCTTGGTGGTTCACAGCTGACCAGATTTCTCGAGAGAGCAGAGATGGAGAGTGTGTGTGTTTTTGTGTGAAATGATGCAAATGGGAAGTAACTAGGGTTTTATAAAATATATATATCAGGGCTAGTTTCGCTGGCAGTTTCGCTGGCCAAGCGAAACTGGCTCTGAACACATGTGAGTCAAACAGTTTAGCCGGCTACCGAGCGAATCTACAGTTTCGCCCGATAGTTTCGCTGGAAACCAAAAGTGGCCAATTTGCATTCTGTTATCAATACTAAATCATGCGTTTAAATCACATTGCACATAATGACAATAAATAAATAAACACATAACACATATGGACGGGTTCGGTGATCAACCAAAGGTCGTGGACGTATTCGGCCTAGTTAAGCATTAGTTACTAAGTTAACACTTATAACGTAACTAACGGAGATTGTCTAACGGAGGTTAACCTTGGAATTCTCGGATGTCACAAAATATCTGGAAGTTAACCACTAGAGCTAATACACATGGATCTCTGTGGACCTATAAGCACAGAAAGCCTTGGTGGAAAGAAGTACATCCTAGTTATGGTGGATGACTTCTCCAGATATACATGGGTCGAACTTTTAAAATCAAAAATTGAAACAACAAATTTTATTATTAACTTTATAAGAAGAATACAAAAACTAATGCACTTAAAAGTAAGAAGAATAAGATCTGACAAATGAACCGAATTTAAAAACTCAAAACTAGACACATATCTAGTTAGTAAAGGCATCTCTCATGAGTTCTCTGCACCAATGACCCCATAACAAAATGGGGTAGTAGAAAGGAGAAAAAAACTCTAGTAGAAGCCGCCAGATCCATGCGTTCCTCCGCAAATCTTCCCATCTACTTCTGGCTGAAGCTATTGCAACATCATGCTTCACTCAAAGTAGATCAATCATTAACAAGAGGATCAATCAAACTCCCTACCAGGCAATCAATAAGAAAACTCCTAACTTAAAATTTCTTCATGTCTTTGGGTGCAGGTTCTATATAATAAACGATCAAGATTACTTCGGAAAATTCGACAAAAAGGCCGATAAAGGAATCTTCATTGGATACTCACTCAAGTCAAAAGAATGTAGAGTATTTGTTCTAAAAACTCAAATGGTAAGAGGAAGTATAAATGTGTCATTTAATGATGATAAAATGGCTATGCATACCACATCTAATAAAAAATGCATCTCTGAAAAAGAAAAAGAAGCATCTGACAAATTTTTCGAAGAAAACTCTGATAAGGAAAATAACTTTCCCATATTTTCTTCTCTTTCAAAAACCTTTACCACAAAAGATCACTACAAAGATAGCAAAAAGGTTGTGAACCAAAATGAATTTCTCATTCAAAAGACAAAAATAATGAAACCTTTGACTCTCACCCCTTGATTGAAAAAAAAATGCAACTACAGAAACATTATAGAACTCTACTCCGGAGCTCCTAAATGATTCTGTAAATGAGACTTCTCACTCAGCTGACTATCCATCAGTAGAGGGGGAGTGTCAAGACATTAACACAACTGACCTAATGCTTGGGAGTGAAGAATTAGCCACTCTTCCTCCAGCAACAAAATGGATAAAAGATCATCCCATAAAATTAATCATTGGTGATCAAAACAAAAGTGTCCAAACCAGAGCAGCCTCACCTAATTAGTGTCTCTATGCTGGATTCCTCAGTATAATAGAACCAAAAAATTATGAAGAAGCCCTTTAGGATCCCCACTAGATCTTAGCCATGCAACAAGAACTAGGACAAATAAAAAGAAATAATGTGTGGAATTTAGTTCCAAGACCTAACAACAAATCTGTTATAGGAACTAAATGGGTTTTTCGAAATAAAACAGATGAAGAAGGTACCATAGTTAGAAACACAGCTAGACTTGTAGCAAAAGGATACTGTCAACAAGAGGGATTAGACTATGATGAAACCTTTGCCCCAGTCGGAAAACTTGAGGCTGCCAGGATATTTCTAACCTTCGCAGCCTTCAAAGGTTTCAAAGTCTATCAAATGGATGTTCAATGTGCCTTCTTAAATGGAAAAATTGATCAGGAAGTCTACATTGAACAACCACCCAGATTTGAAAATGAAAAATTTCCAAATCACGTTTGTAAACTCAAAAGAGCCCTATACGGTCTAAAACAAGCACCCATAGCATGGTATGACACCTGACAAAGATGGTAAAAATGTTGATGAATACACATACAGAGGAATGATAGGTTCACTTCTGTATCTTACGGCAAGTAGGCCTGATATCATGTTCTCCACATGTTTCCTTGCCAGATATCAATGTAAACCCAAGGAGTCTCACTTATTAGCTGTCAAAAGAGTCTTTAGATACCTAAAAGGATCAGCTGACCTAGGTCTCTGGTATCCCAAGGAAACTGATTTTTCTTAACATACTACTCAGATGCTGATCATGCAGGTTGTATACTAGACAGAAAGAGCACATCAGGAAGCTGTCAAATGCTAGGAGGTAAGTTAGTATGCTGGACATCCAAGAAGCAAAACTGTGTATCAACTTCAACCGCTGAAGCTGAATATGTTGTTGCTGCCAGCTGTTGAACTCAAGTAATATGGATGCAGACCTAACTCAAAGACTACGAGATAAATCTCTCTAAAATACTAATCTTCTGTGACTCAAAAAGTGCCATTGCCATCACATCCAATCCTGTTCATCACTCAAGGACAAAGCACATCGATGTCAGGTATCATTTTATCAAAGATCATGTTGAAAAAGGACACATTGAAATGTACTTTGTACCAACTGAACTCCAACTTGCAGATATCTTTACTAAACCTTTAGATGAAAAGAGATTCTCATTTTTACTAAGCAAGCTGGGGATGCTAAACATGACCACAAATTAAAACTAAAAAAGGGGTCATTTCAAATACTACCTGTCATTTTTCTTCCTGTACTCCCAAAGAAATTCTCTGAAAAAGTTGACTTCTTAAACAAAAAGCTCAAATTTCTAGAATTAAAAACATTAATAGTGACCTATAAATATAGGCTATCAAATCCCTCTGCCTTCTCCTCTGTTCACTTCATCATCTCACCATGTCTTTAAAAGGAGCACAAAAGTAAAATTCACAAACAACATCCCTCTTCCTCATTGGATTTTGAAATACCTTATCAAAAGGGATAAACTCAGCCATGTCTTTCAAAGAACTCTCTCCACCGTTACCTGAAAATACAACATTTTCTGTTGCTCACCTTCACAATCACATGCTCTGTACACCCTGTGGGAACAAATTTTAATCCTATCAACCAATGATGAAATTCCTCAAAAATTGCCTAATAAGATATGCACTAACTCTTGATATTCCAATCAACTACTCTCTACTTCAAAAATTCTGGAGGAATGTCGTTCTCATTGTTAAGGATGGAGACAATGCATTGATAAGAAAATCCGTCTGTGGAGTATTGTTTGTCTCTAATCAACATTGGATTAGAAAAGCACTTCAAATCAAAGATAGTCCATCTGCTCCCAGTCACTTCGATCAAGAAGCTATTATCAAAACTCTTCTAGATATGGGATACAAAAGAAAACTATATGAAGGAAAAGCTGACAGAGTTCATCTTCCACATCTATGGTTATACTTTTTCTCTCAAATTCAAATTTGTTTCTCATCAAAATGATCTGATCCATTACCTTTCAGATAATGACACTCAATGTGTCAGGCATGCTCTCATTCAAGGTCACAACATGAATTTCTCTCTGTACCTCATGAGACACATGCTAAACAATCTCAACAGACCCTTAAATGAAAGATTCATTCTTTACCCCAGGTTTTCCACAAAATTAATCATCTAAGCCTTAAACTGGGAAACAATACCAAGTGGAATCAAAACAAGCAAAGTGGTTTCTCAAAAAGGAATATCTCCTGGTGGACTATCCATTTCCGGACTTCCAGAATCCAATGGATACTTTCTTCCATCCACAGGAGGGAAAATTTCTTTGCATCTATATATTTCTCTCCAAATGGAAGCAAGATTCAAAGCCTTCAAAACTCCTGCTCACAACAGAGACCAGAATAGATGCACGTGTACAGACATCTGTACTTACCTTAAACTCTCTGTATAAATTTCTTGATTAAATAACTTCTCATTCTCTTGATCAGAAATATTGCAGAATGTCACCTAAAAATCAAAATTGTCCAAAATATCTGAGCAATAAATGAAAAATTGGCTCTGATAAATACGATAATTAATTCGCTAATTATTCACATAATGGCCAACGGTAATTTTTATTACCGTTCAGAATAAAAGCGTCCGTTCAAATTAATTATAGCCGTTATAGAAAAACCTTGAAAAGCGGAACGGCGTCAGGAGATACCTATAAAAGGACATCGTCCCTCTCATCTAAATCCCACTGTTCACAGCACAAACTTGAAAACCCACAAATGGCATCCTTATCTGCAACCCCTGCGATGAACACCCGGTCCAAAGGAAAAATCATTCGAAACCCCTCTGCTCAATCCCTTAACCTAGATTCCTCATCCTCTGACTCACCACCCAGATGCAATTTCACCCTAGACACCCTTAACCAACCATGCGATCTAAACCCATATGCATATTCATCAAACCTCCAGTTGATCATAGAAGCTCTGAAAACTTCGTCTCAACTTGCCACAGCCTTAACTGTCAACGAACCATGCCCAAAATCTGCCATTCTAAACCTTTGGTCAACTATCAAGATGATAGATGAAAATATGAAAGGAAAGGTGAATACAGACACAAACATCACACTCCAACTATCTGACATGAGAAAAATCTTTCCACTTCCAAACAACTTCACATCCTTCTCTCCAAACCAAGAAGATTCAGCCCTGAAAGAACTGATTACTGAGATCACCGGAGGAAACTTTGCAGAAAATGGTCAAATCTCAAATCTCAGAGTAAGTCAACTAAAGCCAGCCTGGAGATTCACTACTGATTTACTCAACCACACCATGAAATCCAAGAAGGTCTCCATGGATCAAATCAACAAAAACATTCTTACTATTCTATACAGTCTGTACTTCAATAAAGAGATTGACATGGCCCTGCTAATCTGGAGAGATATAGAGAAAAGAGTCAAAGAGAAATCAAAAGGCAAGAAGTCAGAATATGTGCCCTACGTCAGATTTCTAGCACAAATGATCAAAGAGAAAGTAAGGATATAGGAAAATGAAGAAATCCATACAACTGAAATTTATCACATCAAAGGTATCTACAAACTAGGTACACACATAGATTTCTGTAATTTTCCATAAGGTATGACAGTTAACATAGAATACAACAACCCAGTCCTTCAAAAATACCTCATCAAAGCCAACAAATTTAAATCTAACCCTGATCAGTCACCTACTTCAATCAACACGACAACATCACCATTAGAAGAAATGGTTGACCACAACCCTTCCCCTCCTCTACAACAACAATACTCACCACATCAGGAAACCCCACCAAGTCCCCTGCATACACCACATGAGCTAACATTCTTAGCCCCACACTCTCCAGAAAACCAAAACTCTCTAAATCAGACCAAAAGCCAACAATCATCACCACAAACATCCCTCCAAGAAGCCTTTGTCCAATTTCAAGCCCAAACAACCAACTCACCCCACCTTGACATTCCCATCATAGCCACACATCACAACATCTTCTCTGACTCAGTCAGTGAAGATGATGTAACAAAAAGTGGAGACTCCAGAAGTCAAGGAAACTTGGAAACGAGCAACACTGATGTGTTCAGTGCCAGCTCACAAGAGACATCCTCACAAAGACAAACAACACATTTGTCTCAGGATTCTCTAAGAACACAGGAGGTAAATCCAATTTTGGACCAACCAATGAATGTGGAAGACCTGTACACACTCAGCATAGCTGAGTTAACAGGCACTGGTGAAGTTCTCAAGGAGAAATCAATCAGTCCAACAGAGAGACATGTGTTGTCTTCTGGTGTATTACCCCCTGAAGGTGTATCAAAATCTGACTTCAAGAATTTTTTCAAATCTCTCTCTGATTTACTCAATGACTTCATGAATGAACAAAAAAAACAAAGTACAGAACTACATCAGAATTTCTGCAGTAGTTCTGTACAAATAGAAGAAATGTCAAAACAGACATAAAGCAATAGTCAAAAAATAGCTGAACTACAAGAAGAGTTGAAAGCAATGAAGAAAATTAGCAAGCAACAATTCAATCAGATCTCTGACCAGCTGAGAGCCTTGCAAGAAAAGGAGTGGCAACTAAAAGGAGGAAACAAGAATCACTACAAAATCAGATCAAGGAACTGAATAAAATGGCTCATAAGGCACTACAATTCTACGAAGCCAAAGGAGAAGAGTTGCTGAATAAGATCAAAGGAGAATTCAGTCTTCTGCACAAGGAAATAAAAGAAGAAAGCTCAAATCTGATAAAGATAAATTCAGATCAGATACTCCTAGAGAAAAGAATGAAAAATCTATCCAAACAAGTAACAGAAGCCAATCCACTTAAGAAGTCTTCAGAAAAGGAGACCACAACTCCTCCGGTCATCAATCTTGATGATTCCCCTCACAGCTCAAAGCGATAGACAGCTCCTGATGAACTCGAGTCCTCTCCTAAAAGAAAGAAACATGATCAATGCAAGCCCAGTCTAGCTCCTGATCACTCGATGCCACCACCACCACCACCACCAAGACCACCTACAAAGAAGTCAAGTCGGACTGTGGTTCCATCCTCATCAGGTACCTCTATCAAAACTCAAACTGCAGGTACCTCAAAATCGACCAAGGAATCTGAAAAAGGTAAGGAGAAAGCCACAAATCCATGGGCAGACCTCAATGCTCCAGAGGTCTCAATAGCCTCTCAATCTTTATTTGAAGATAACTACGAAAAAGAAAAAAGGATTAAGGAGGAACTATGGCATGAAAAGAGAAGGTGTGAAGACATATTCCTTCAAGAAACAGAACAACTTCCTCAAATGAGTCTAATGAGCAAAAAGATTTTTGAGGAGAAAATCAACAACGTGCCATTTGAAAGATGTCAGGACCGATTTCTAAGCCAAAGATCATCATTTGATTCATCACACGAGTTCGGAAATCACATGTTGATGATCACTCTTGGTTGGATCAGCAACATTGCCTCACCATTCGCCTCTGAAACTCAAGAAAAACACCAAGAACACACACACAAACACACAGTGCTCCTCAGGAGGTTCTCTCAAGGCTTGTCTAGGGTTTCCTAAGAATTCCTATAAATATACCATATGAGGAGCACAAGTGTCTATGCACAGAATACAAGGAGAATCACACATCATATCAAGGAATCATTAAATTCGTCTAAGTCAGAATGTCAGATCGTTAACTTGTCCAGGTCAGATCGTTAGCTAGAACATTAGGAACGAGTCAGATCGTTAACCAAATGGTCAGATCGTTAGCCAGCTTAGCCAGATCGTTAACCAAGTAGGCAGATCGTTAGTCAGCTTAGTCAGATCGTTAACCAAGTAGGCAGATCGTTAGTCAGCAGCAGACTAGTCAGGTCGTTAAGGTTAAATAACCAGGTGAAGTTGTTAAGTCGTGTGAGGCAGGTCTTTAGAAGATGCGGATCGTTAAGGAGACTGAGGCAGATCGTTATCCTTAGAATGAGCATGCAGATCGTTAAGGCAGTTTCAACTCAAGTCGTTAAGACCAAAATGCAACCAGATCGTTAAGTGCATTCATGGTCAAATCGTTAAGGGTTAGGTTAGCCTGATCGTTAAGCATAACTCAAGAGTAATATTATTCTAAGTGATAACCAATCAACCAAACACATAAACAAAGGATCAATACAATAGTAAATCAAGCTGAACCAACATTAGACAACATTCAAAGTAAATATTCAAAGTTCAACATTAACTAAGTTTTTACAAACCAAAATGTTCAAGTACATAAGTAGCAAAATACATGTTGGTTATGCAGCTTCACCTGTGATCTTGTTCTTAGGTTCGTGTGTTCGTGTTATCACTAACCTCTAGGATCCAACAATTCCCCCTTTGGTGGTAATACGAACACCCTCCATCATCATCATCTTAACTGTCCAAGAAGCTTCAATTTTAAACGCCAGTATCTCCTAGTCTTTATCAGATGGGTAACAACCTGAGCTCAATGGCAGCAAAGAGTCTGATTGGTTCTGCATTTTCTTGTTCAATCACTAACTCATGAGTTTGAGCACTGTAGTACCAATCCTTGATGGGATTTTTCTTCAGATTACCCTCAATCTTCTTAGTCTTTATGTTCCTGCCAATATTGGAGTAGATCTGCTTGTAAGGGACTTTAGCTCGTTTCTTCTCAAACCGTGCATATTCCTTCTTCTCTTGCTCTCTGGTTTGCTTGTGATATCTGTTGAGGTATGTGTTATGCACTAAACTCTCAGCTATCACAGCAATCTCAGCGTTTGAGTGATTGACAATGTCGAACCGTCTCAATTCTTTAAGTTCCCAGGACAAGAGCTTCATGAGGTCTCTGATAGTTGCGAAGAATTGAACGAACCCATTCCTTCTTTTAATGATGAAGGCCCCGAACTCGTGATCATACTTCCATCCCAGTATTTTCATTGCATCAGGATGCTCAGAAGTAGAAGGCATCTCCTTCAGCTTACGCGCAGTGAACTGCATCATAGCTTTAGTGTGTGGGAGCATCTCCTTCCATTCGTCTACCAAGGTGGGAGCATCTCTGACTCGATGAATTTCTACCCTCTCCTGTTCCATCATGTTGATTTTTCTGTTTCTGGACTCAGCGTCATCATCCATGAATTGCTTGGCCATCTTTCTTAGTCCGAGCATTTGCTTGAAAATGTAGTCTTTTCTTGCAACATTCCTGACTGATAAGAAGTCTCGAAGCTCTCGTTTGGTCATGGAGTTGACCTTGTCCTGGATAGATTTGGGACTAGGAGGGCTGGGCAGTTGACAATCTGGGTCGGCAGGGGGTGCCCGATATCTAGTATGCATTTGATGAAGTTTTTCCGACAAGCCGTCATTAAATTGGACGTAGTCTACATCTTGATCTGTGTTAGCATACGGATTCACAAATGCCTTCTTTGGGTCTCTCAGACTATAGTTAGGGTTCTCCTTTAGCAGCTTTTCCATATCCATTTCATCAGTATACATTTCAATAATCTGGTAGGTGTTGAAAGTCATGAGATATTGGAAGGATAAACCACGCTCTACAAGTGCTCTAACGTATCTTGCAGCCTCAGAGTGGTCATCAGGGTGTACACCATCACCAGTTTCATTGGGAATCACCTGGATCAATGGGTCAGAGAGATTTGAGTTTGGTTCCATCGGCATTGAATCATTTCCCAAAATGGTAGTATTCAGGAGTTGGGTTTGACAAAGTATTTCTGCTTCTCTATCATCCATCACCTTCAAAATTTCCTCTGCCCTTGCCTGTTGAGCTAATCTAAACTCTTCTTCTTTAGCCATCCTCTTATTCTCTGCATCCTCAAACTCCTCTTGCGGTGTCATCTTCTGTTTCCCTTTGTCTCTTCGACTCAGCATTCGAGTGATACCAAATGGACCTGTTTCTGCAGAAGTTCTCACAGCAGTAGGTTTTTCCAGAAGCTCTGGATCCACCACATTTACAGGTACGGTATCACCAACCAATGGTGATTCTGGTCGAGGAGGGAGACCCATAGGACGATATCTTAACCGTTCCGGAGCAATTTGCCTTATCCCTGATTTGAATTCATGTTCTTCTAGGGTTAATGGATAAAAGCCTTTGTTTCGATCAATCCTGCTTGCCATGTTCAACCAGTTTCTTCAGGGTTTGCTGGACGATCATCAGGCTCTGGTCCAAAAATATCCTCGGGATATGGTCTTCTCTGGATAGCTTGAGTAGCCATCACAGATGAACCAATGGCAACTTCAGCAGAGTCAGAGGGTAAAGTAGAGGTTTGCTCTTCAGTGACATTGTCTAATGGCTCATTCTGATCTCTTTCAGTGGAGGGTAATGCCAGAGCTAATTGATGTTCCTCCATTTCTACCTGTTCTCCCACAAATGGCACTGCATTGATTGTGGAAATGGGATGAGGATGTGTCATATCAGCCTCTGTTTCTTCTTCAAATTCTTCTTCCTTGACATTGTCCAGGATGTCATCATCATACTCATCACCAGCAAACTCCAAATCTCTGAAGTTTAGAGGGTTTGACCGGTTTACCAGTAGGTCAAGGAGGTCACCCAATTCTTCAGCGTCATTTAAATCATCTGGATTTACTGAGATGTCTTCCACAGCTTGCTCTTCTGGATTTTCATCATTGACAGTCACAATGCTTCTGGAGCTGGGATCAGTAGCAAGCACAGTAGAATAGAACTCCTTGAAGGTTTCTCTAACAGCATCCAGAAAGGCTGGGTCAACAGACATATGTTGAACATCTTCCATTGCTGGAATTAGTGCACTAGAAAGGTTTGTCTGTGACGGTTGGACTGGAGGAGCAAGTTGGAGCTGTAATGATACACTCCTTGGAATGTCTGGAGCAACTCCAATTTCACCGGCAATGATAGCCAGTGGGGCTCCTGAGGAAGAAGAAGCAGCAGTTTCTGTAAGGAATATTGCGCTTGGAAGATTTCCGGCTGTATGCCAATTTTGTATAGTTCCGGCTGAAGTTGAAGTTGAAGCGGAATTCTCACTTCAAGCGAAACTGGCAGTTCAAGCGGAAAGAAGCAGTTTTGTCATTTAGCGAATATTCCGGGTGAACTTGTTTATCCACCAGATAATGAGTTCAACCGGACTTTTCCTGAGATGTCTTTTCAGCAAGTCCAATCCTGCAAAAGCTTCTCGTATGCTTCTATATTTGATTCAAGCCGCTCTCCTAAAGTAGTATGTTGCTGCAAACACGCAAGATATTCCAATTGCCGATGTTTATTCTTTTGGTAGTTTGTATTTGACTTTTTAGCTTACGGTCTAGATTAGATCGCATGAGATTAATGGCTGTCATTGATCTCATCAGCACTATATATAGCTTAGTTAGCTCTACACACAGTTGTCATCTTTGTTGTTATCAGTTCTTGAACAACTTGTAATAGTGTAGCTTCGAGTTAATGCAAATAGTGCCGAGTATTTGATACTTTGTTGTTACTATATCTTTGCAAATCAAGCTTCTACATTATACACAAGAACTTAATATTGCTAAAGTACAGTGAAATATACCTTTAATTCCGCAGGGTTATATTTGCGAGTAAAGGGCTTTGTTTTAGTTCAACTCTAACTATTAACGATCCTACTAGTGGTATCAGAGCTTTGGCTCTTACCTTGAAGACTTTCTGTGCTTCAAGGTTGATACTTTACTCTCTTACTTTACAAGCTTTGCTTTCTTATCTTTCTAAATGTTTTCAAAATGAGTGATTTCAGTTTAAGTTGCCCAAATGGTTCTTCCAACAAACCACCCATGTTCACTCCTGATGACTTTGGTACCTGGAAACTCAAGATGGAAGGTTTTGTTAGGATTTTGGACCGTCGTATTTGGAAATCTTTCACTGAAGGTCCCTACTCACCCATGGTTTCATCTGCTGATGATGCAGAAGTCAAAATACCTAAGCCACTAGATAAATATGTTGAATCTGACTATACTGCTCTCGAATTTGACCATAAGGCATATTGGACTCTACAGGCTGCACTTCCTAATTCCATTTTAAGTGGGTTCAAAGGATATAAAACTGCATTTGACCTGTGGAATGCCTTAAGTTAAATGTATGAAGGAACCAGTGAAGTTAAGGAAAACAAGAAATATGTCTTAAAACAGAAGTATGAAAACTTTACTTTCAAATCTGGTGAAACAATGACAAACCAGTACTTAAGATTTGTTTCTTTGCTTGATGAACTCCAAAAATTAGATGTAAAACTAGACCAAGTAGATGTTAACAGAAAGTTCTTACGTTCCCTGCCTTCTGTGTGGACAGTTTACACTGTAAGCATCAGGGAATGCAAAAACTCGAAAAAGATGAGACTCAGTGAACTTCATGGCATACTCAGTGCCTATGAAATGGAACTAGATCTTAAACAAAACTCTTCTTCTGAGTCAACTCAGTTGTTTTCATCTGCACTAGTAACTACTGATTTTAACAGTCAAAGGTCTTCAAACTCATCATCATATCAGTCACCTATTGTCAGTTTCCCTAAGACACCAAGGTGTCAAGAAAGTTTTTCGAACGTGTTTGAAAACTCTCACAATGCTCATGTAGCCACTGACTCATACCAAGGCTTCATACCTGAAGATCTTGAGTGCATATGTGCTGATGATTTGGAGGAAATGGACATTATGACTCAACTTGCTATGGTTTCTGTCAGAGCTCAAAGGTTCTACAAAAGAACTGGTAGAACCTACAAAAGAGCAAAAGGTGCTCACATAGGCCTTGACAAAAGCAAGGTGAAGTGCTATAACTGTCACAAACTTGGTCACTTTGCAAGGGAATGCCCTCAACCAAGAAGAGAAGGACAGAATCAAAGTCATCTTCAAGGGAAAAATCATGGAGGAAGCAATTCAAACAACAACAACTCTGGAAACAACTCAGGTTCCAACCCCACCCCACCAAAACCAACCGGAAGTCAAAACCACCAAAATGTGGTAGCTGCTGTTGCAAATCAAACCTCATGTGTTGAATGGGAAGATTTCGTTGCTGAGTTTGAGCCTATCAACCATGCTTTGATGGCTAAACAAGACTCCACCTCAGATCAGGTAAACTCTATCCCTGAGAAAGTTCTAGAAAATTTATGCAGCCCTGCCTGCATAGAACAAGTGGCAAAGTACCGAAATCACAACACTGACTTGATTGATGAAGTTTCAAACCTAAATGAGTTAAAGGAATGTTTTAAGAAAACAGAATCTTCATATATTTCAAAAATTGAAAATTTAACCAAAGAATATGAACAGTTGAAACAAACCAACTCAGTGCTTGAAACTCAGCTTGATGACTTGCTTTCAAAGCTTGAGAAGTCAAGAAACGAAACCAAAGATGCTAAGGCTGAGGTTGATGTTCTTGAGATCAAACTAAAAGATGCTTTGTTTACTTGTGATAAATTCCAAGCAGCAAACAAAAAGGCTGAGAAATTGTGGATGGGAGGGATGTATGGTAAAGCATGTGTTGGATGTAACTGTGTTGAACCACCAATTGAATACTCACCTGTAATCAAACCAATTGATGCTTTAAAATCTGAATGCAAAGTTAGTCTCACAGTTGATGACATTTCATCACAGTCAAGTTCTGAAAACACTGTTGAGTCTAAGAAAACTGAAGTCACTGTTGCTAGCTCATCTGCTTCAGTTGACCAATCAAACATTTTGAAACCATCAATTGCTGTTCCTCCACCAACTGTTTATGAACCTAAGGATTCAAAAGTTGGAGGAAAGCAACCTAAGCAACCAAACGGAAGTCAAACTCAAAGGCTTGGTCAACTAAATTTCAACCAAGTAACCAAACTTGAGTCTCCCAGAAAGTTTGAAACCAAAGTTGTTGAATGTATGTGCTGTGGTGAACAAGGTCACCTAGCTGCTGTTTGCCAGTTTAACCCAATGAGTAATGTTAAACCATTTTTTATACCAAAACCTGTCTTGAAACCAAAGGCTGACTTTCAAAAGAAAATTACAGGAAGAATTTCACCTGTAAAAAACCACACTTTGAAGTATTTTGGATCTGATTCAAACAAGGTCTTAATTGGTAATGACAGAAATGGAAGTTTCTCTGTTTTAAAGCAAAATCGCTTTCCGGCTGAAGTTCAGACGGAACATTTTTCCGCTCGAACTCATGTTCAACCGGAAAACAAAACTCAACCCAGATCAGCTACTGCTCCAAAGCACAGACCACATGTACATTTTGCTGATGGGTTTGAGCATTTTGAAGCTCAAGGAAGGAGAAATCCCTCTAGAGGAAAGATTACTTCTAGAGAAAACTTTTCAAGAAACAGCAAATCTAACCAATCTGAAAAATTCTTTGCTAAAAGTTTAAGTGGAAATCACTGTGTTCCACTTCAGGGGGAGAGTTCAAATCAAAATCAACACTTTCCACAAAGATTTTCAAAATCACCTGAGAGAACTAAGTTGGTCAACCAAGAAAATGAAAAATTTAAGAAATTAACAAACAAGCAAAGGAAGTTTAAAGAATATAGGGATAGAAAAATTGTTGAGAGAAAGAACACCAAAGGTGAAAGGTCTAGTCAAACAAGTACTCAATATGAGAACTTCAGTCTTGATAATGATGATCTACTAAATGAAGCTCCAGTTTTAAAAACTTTAGTACTCAAGGAGTATAAGTATAATGATGCTTATGGCAGACCCAAGACCACTCAGGCTTGGGTCCCCTATAGAAATTAATCAATTCAGATGTGTGTAGGTGCAGAATAAAGGCCAAAATAGCCTATGGGTAGTTGACAGTGGATGCACTTGCCACATGACAGGGAATAAGCACATTCTAGAAAACACAAAAAGAATCAACAGAGGACCAGTTGCCTTTGGAAGCACAAAAGGCCATATCACAGCACAAGGTGATGTGACAAATGGACTGGTAAAATTTGACAGAGTCAATTTTGTTGATACATTAAATTTCAACCTACTTAGTGTCTCACAAATGTGTGACAAGAATTTTGAATTTAATGTTTAATGAGAAAGAGGCCATAGTCCTCAAACCTGGTGTCAAAATTCCTGATGAACTTATAATGCTTAAGGCACCCAGGAGAGATGGATTATACATTTTGGATATGTCAGTTGTTACACCCTCATGTGGCACTGCTTGCTTTGTATCCAAAGCCTCAGTTGACGAATCTGATCTGAGGCATAGAAGGTTCGGTCATGTGAACTACAAAAACATGAACAGAATTGTGAATCTTGGCTTGGTTAAGGGTCTTCCTAACAAGCATTTTGCATGTTCTGAAAACTGTGTGCCATGTCTCAAGGGCAAGCGACACAGAACCTCCTTTAAGCCAAAAGTTGAATCTTGTATTTCAAAACCTCTAGAGCTTTTACACATAGATTTGTTTGGTCCAACTAGAGTAATGAGTTTAGGAAAAAGATCATACTGTTTTGTGATAATTGATGATTTTTCAAGATATACTTGGGTTTTCTTTCTCAAAACAAAAGATGAAACTGCTGAATTGTTGAAAACTCTTGTAATTAATTTAGAAAATCAATCAAATCTCAAGGTCAAAAAAATCAGATGTGACAATGGCACAGAATTTAAAAATCATGTTCTAAATTCATTTTGTGAGGAGAAGGGAATTGTGAGACAATTCAGTGCTCCTAAAACTCCACAGCAAAACGGTGTTGCTGAAAGGAGAAATAGGACATTGATTGAAGCTGCTAGATCCATGTTAGCTGACTCCAAACTCCCTGTGATATTTTGGGTAGAAGCAGTAAACACTGCCTGTTATGTCCAAAATAGGATCTTAATTGTCAAGGGAAAGAATAAAACACCTTATGAGCTTTGGAGAAAAAGAAAGCCAAATATCTACTTCTTTAAGCCATTTGGTTGTCCTGTCACTATCATAATAACCAATGAATCCTTGCCTAAATTTGCTGAAAAGGCAGATGAAGGTTATTTTGTTGGATACTCTGGTGTGTCAAAAGCATACAAAGTATACAACAAGAGAACTAAGATTGTTGAGGAAACCATAAATGTATCCTTTAATGAAAAATCTCTCAACAATTTTAAGTCTCAGCCTAGCTGGTTATTTGATATTGACGCACTAAATACTGCTTTCAATGTAACTGTTGATAAGCCTGTAAGCTCTTTAGTGCAGGAACAAAATTCTCATAGGTCTGCTAATAAGCATTGGAAGAGTAATCAAACTGCAAATGAGAAGCCAATCTTTTTCTCTTCCATGAGTTCTCAACCTATCTTCCCAAGATATGACAAGAGACTGACTGAAATAATTCAAATTGAAGAAGAAATTGTTCTGGTTGAAGTTCAGGCTGAACCAGTTTCTCCGGTTCAAGTTCAACCGGAAAACTCAATTTCAGAAACTGAAGAGAATACTGAATCAGGGTCAAATGAAGCTGAAAATTCAAATGATAGCACATCAAATGAGCTTAGTTTAGAGCATCTGACCTACAATTCAGACATCAATTCTCATGAATCAGTTGAAGTCTCAGATCCTCTGTCACAATTTGAAACTGTTGAGTTTGATCACAGACTTCCTCAGCTCAACATACCCTCAAATGGAAGAAGCCATGAATTTCCTATGTTTCTTGATAGAAGAATCAACAGAGATCATCCAGCAGGAAATATTATTGGAGAAGCTTCAGCTCCTGTGTTGACAAGGAGCAGATCTGCAAATGCAACATTTGTTTGCATGCTACATTTTTGTCTCAAGAAGTACCCAAGAAGGTAGCAGATGCCTTGGAAGACAACAGCTGGGTAGAGGCAATGCAGGAAGAACTATTTCAGATCAACAAGCAAAAGGTTTGGGAATTGGTAGATCTGCCTGATAGAGCAGAACCAATTGGAACAAAGTGGGTTTTCAGAAACAAGAAAGATGACAGGGGAATAGTCATAAAGAACACAGCAAGATTGGTTGTGCAAGGCTATGTACAGGAGGAAGGCATTGATTACGATGAAGTGTTTGCACCAGTAGCCAGGTTAGAAGCAATCAGAATCTTCTTAGCCTATGCTGCATTCAAAGACTTCCAAGTATTTCAAATGGATGTCAAAAGTGCTTTCCTGTATGGCCTCCTGGAACAAGAAGTATATGTCAACCAACCTCCTGGTTTTGAAGACCCTCACCATCCTAACAAGGTGTGCAAGCTAATCAAAGCTTTGTATGGTCTCAAACAAGCACCTAGAACCTGGTATGAAACTCTTTCTAACTATCTTCTAGAGAATGGCTATAGGAGAGGGGCTATTGACAAAACACTTTTTGTTAAAACTGTTGGTAATGATATGTTGATGGTACAAATTTATGTTGATGATATTATTTTTGGTTCCTCTTATATTGTCTTGTGCAAGGAGTTTGAAACTTTGATGCAGTCTAAATTTGAAATGAGCTCCATGGGAGAATTAACATTCTTCTTAGGGTTGCAAGTGAAGCAAACTGCAGATGGTATCTTTCTGAACCAATCAAAGTACATCCAAGACATGCTAAAGAGATTTGACATGCTAACTTGTTCAAGTGCCAAAACTCCCATCTCCACTTCCCACAAGTTAACCAATGACTTAAGTGGCAAGCCAGTGGATGTGCACTTGTACAGAGCTATGATAGGCTCTCTGATGTATCTCACTGCTAGCAGACCTGATATCATGTTCAGTGTTTGCTTATGTGCGAGATATCAGTCCTCACCAAAGGAGTCACATATGCTAGCTGTTAAGGGGATCTTCAAGTATCTGAAGGGGCAACCAAACCTGGGTTTGTGGTATCCCAAGAACTCTGATTTCTCCTTCAGAGCATTCACAGACAGTGATTATGCTGGTTGTGACATTGATAAGAAATTAACTTCTGGTGGATGTCAATTCCTAGGAGAAAGACTTGTCTCTTGGCAATGCAAGAAGCAAACTTGTGTTTCCACTTCAACTGCAGAAGCTGAGTATATTGCCGCTTCAAGTTGTTGTAGCCAAGTCCTTTGGATCCAAAATCAAATGCTTGACTATGGGATCACATTCATGGAAACTCCCATTCTTGCAGACAACAACAGTGCCATCTCAATCATCAACAATCCAGTGAAGCACTCCAAAACCAAACACATTGACATAAGGTATCATTTTATTAGAGATTGTGCAGAAAAGCATTTAATTAAACTATTCAAAGTTCACACTGATCATCAATTGGCAGATCTGTTTACAAAAGCCTTTGATGAGGCAAGATTCTTCTACCTCATCACAGCCATTGGGATGATGAACTTTGAATAAGAGTTTTCACAATTTTAATAAAAGAGAGGCATGTGCTCAAGAGCCCGTCTCTTGATACAAAAAGAAACAGAAAATGAAAATCTCTAGTGTTAATCAGACAACATTTCAGTTCATAGTCAGTAACTGCTGTTAAAGCTATGGATAATCAGCACAAATTTTCAAAAATCATGTGTTTTGGATTTCCGGTTCAAGTTCAGGTACAACCTGAGAAAACAACTTTTGAAATTCACCGGGTGAACTTCAACCGGAAAAATGCTTTAAATATGATGTGGAAAATTATTTTGAAAACAATTATTTCAAGCGGAAAATCTGTCCGCTTGATGTTCAGACGGAAATTTTTTTTTTTTAAAATAAAGGAGAAAATGGGTTCCGCCTGAACTTCCGGGTCAACAAAGTCAAAGTCGCATTTAATTACCCGGAAGGCACAGTTTTCTAAGCGGATATACATTTATTTACCCATTAAGTTTTTAACTGTTAAAAATCCGAGGTTTCAGTAAATTTACTTTTGGATAAAGACATGCTTTAACTAGTTGTACCGTATAACCCATAAAGCACCTGTCTCATCAGTCACTGAACCATCTGTTTACAACCTCTCTCCTCCACGCCAGCACCGAAAAAGGTAAAAAGCCCTAATTTACCGTCATTTTCCCCATCTCTCTCAACCCCACTCGGAAATTACTCCCAAATTTCTCTCAAACCCTCTCCCAATAAACTTTCCGATTAACCGTCAATACTCTCAAAATCTGTCTCAACAATGGCTCCCAAAGCAAAGGCGTGTGGCAAGAAGCCAATCGGTGATTCCAAATTCCCTATAGAACATAACCTGGTGGCATACTTAGAACCACCAAGCAAAACTGACATCTACAACGGCATGATAGACTTCATCAAAAGTTCTCATCTTCATCATGCGCTCACTGTTGAAGCCGAAATTTTCGAAGAAGTGATGGAAGACTTTTGGTTTCATGCTAGGGTTACCGTAGGCGAAAATGGTAGTGACAAGATTGTGTTAACCGTTCAGGGAAAAGAAGTGGAAATTGATGAAGCAAAAGTGCGAAAACTGTTGAAGTTAAGGGATGAAGGTGGATATGAAGTGGTTGATCACATGACGTATCTCCGCTTGTTCTGAGATATTGGATATGGTGGTTCCCTGCAGAGCAAAACCATCAGGAAAGGGCAGTTACCATACAAATGGAGATTCCTGGCTCATACAATTTTGGTTTTCCTGTCTCCTAAGAAGGGCGGATTTGACGAGCTTGCCAGTGAACAGGCTTCCGCCTTCTATGCGGTGGTAAAAGGTGAAAACTTCAATTTTTCCAAACTGATTTTTCAAGCCCTAAAATCGAACATTCATTCTGAATATATCTACCAGTACCCTAGATTTTTAACTTACATTCTCAAAGAAGAGTACCCCCAAATCGTCTGGCTTGGTACAACTTTGCACCAAAAACTTCTTAATGATAAAACTTTTTCAAACCTTGCTTTAAACAAGTCTGCATTTCTTGGAAGGGACACTGACTATCCCTTACCAATTCCAAGGCAGTTTCCAGATGAACCTGCTACTGCAAAGGTTCAACCGGAAACTGTAGCAGCAACTGAGCCCCAAGCTCAAGATGACAGAGCTATAGACCCGATAGCCTCTGATCCCACATCTGTCCCAGCTTCTTCTACTATCAAAACTTATCAATCCAAAAAGAGGAAAGCTCCCACAAACACTACCACTGCCACCTCCTCATCCAACTCACCTCCTGCCATATTCAAAAGACAGAGAAATGTGGTCACTAGGTCTCCTCCACCTAGTACCTCCAACCAACCCGAAGCTACTAACCCCGTCCAAGGCAAAAGGCCTAAACGGAAACTGGTCAAATTGGGATTTTCTCTTAGGGATGAACCTTCATTTGAGGGGGAGTCATTAGAAGCAGATGTACCTTCCCTATCTGAACATTGTTCACCCCTACAACCCCTGTCACCTAGGAGTGACAGTGCTCTCAATCTTGGCTTAGATGAAGGTGTTATTAACTCACCTGCCTCATTACATGAGAACATCCTGATAGGCCAGGACCCTGTAGCACTGCAACCCCACTCCTCACCGGAGGTGAATCTCAGGAGTCAAGAAGAGATTCATGCAAAAAGGGCTGCTGTGCCCAAGGATCCCCACTGGATCTTGGTGTCAGCAGTAACATCAATAAGACCCAATTTGCGGCAATCTTCTCTGAATCAACACCTAGAAGTCCTTTATTGGGATCAAGGGTCGCTGAAACAGATGAAGAGAATCCCAGGTGCCAAGAAGCCATGGGTACCAATGCTGATCAATCCAGGATTGATAGTTTGGTTTTGTCTAATGATGCTGGCAAAAAGCCAGTTGAGGACAGTTATACACTACCTGAATTGACGAAATTGTACCTCTCTTTGCAAGCACAGGTTGAAACTCTCAACACAACTGGTGCTAAATTAGTTCAAGTTGTTCCTACTGACACTGAAGCAGGCCCTTCAAACCCTATCAGAGATGCTGATGAAGTTGTTGAAACTAATGAAGCTGATACTGTCAAATTGGGGGAGAAGATACCCTCAAGACCTGTTATCACAGAAATTGAAGAAGTTCAGAGGATACCGGCTGAAGTCAGAGCCACAGCTTGCCAAAGAATTGGTGTGAATCCCTTCTCAGTTGAAGACAGTTGGGTGAACATGAGATGCAGTCAACTGATTGCCATTTCTCCTTTTGAGGACCCCAACCTCACTGAACTTGTACAGTCATCCATGCTGATTGCTGGTGCTCTCCCTGAGCACATCAACATGATCACAACACTCCTTAAGGATGTCATTTTTCCGGCTGAAAGAGCCAGTGATCAAGTGGTAGGAAATATTACCTCCACCAGCAAGGCAGCATATGATGTTGAAGAAAGCACTGCAACTTCCGCAATTGCAACATTTACTGAAGGAGGAGACGAAAATTTAATAGGTGAAGAAGAAGGTACAGAGGTGCTGGAAATTGCTGACAAAGAACCTGAAGTCACCCAACCTTCGGTGGTGACTGAAGGTCAAATTCCTGTTCAAGCGGAAGTTCAACCGGAACTTCAACAGGAAGTTCAAGTGGTCGCTGAGCTGAATGTTCAACCGGAAATTCAACCGAAAGAGCAAAGAAGTGAAGGAGCAGAGGATATAGCAGCAACTCTGATAGCTTTAAGGAGCACTGAGCCAATTCAAACTGAAAAACTTGTTCAAGCTGAAATTGCTAAAACCATTCAACAGGTAACTCAAACTCCTGAAGCTGAGGCTATAGTGAAGATGGTAGAAAATGCCAAAAGGGCAGCAGAGGATGAGAGGCTTGCCAAAGAACTACAAGAGGAGTATGATCTGTATCTGCAAAACAGTGTTTTTGAAAACTTACTTGAAGAGGCAAAGACTAGGTCTTTCAACTGGAGACTAAAGGATTATGATCTGGAAGCAGTGACTGAAACTGATAGGCAGAAGTTAATTTCTATTGCTTCTCAATTGCCTACCAGGTTGACAAAGAATGATGAGAATTACATCCTACTGAAAAAGATACAAAGGGCACTTGTGGTCAGAAATTTGAAGACAGAGGAAGAGGTAGCTCAGATGCAAGCTATGGGACTTTGCAGCTTGATAGATTCAATTTTTCATGAGCTTAAAGGAGAAATTGCTGCTGTCAATCCTAACTTGGTGATGCCTTCACCATCAGAGCTCATCTCAGGTACAACAACTGTAAATGTTAAACCTGAATTTTCTGACATTGCAGATGTACAACCTCCACCTTCTTTCACTTATAACCCAGACCCTATGCCCACAACAATTCCATCTATATTACAGTCACTTGCCTTCACACCCTACAAATCTCCCTCCATCTCCAAGAAAGTTGCCATCAAACTTGCCAATCCCAAGTATAGAACATATAACTTTACTCCCATTGCACCTCTCAAGAAAAGGGCTCCACCTACCATGGATTTCTCTGATATCTTCCCACCTACTCCACCTTCAAGCCCTACACCAGAAGCTGATAGACCACCAACACAAACTTCCCTACCTCCACTCACCATCAATGAACCTTCCACCACCATCACCAAACCTACTGAAGCCCAAGCTGGCCCTTCTTCATCTGACAAAGGCAAGAGACCTGTTGTGCCAGAATCTACAATTGATTCTGATGAAGAAAGGATAAGAAAAGGGAAAATGATGCATGCCAAGAACAAGAAAGATCAAAGGCAGAAAAGAAAAGCTCCACCCAGAAAGAAACAAATTGTGGGTTGGACAGTGGATGAAGCCACATTTGATTTCACTTTCACAATGGCAGATGGCTCAACTCAAGTGGTAAACGTTCACAAGGCCACTACATATCTTACTTTGCTGCAAATGACAGACATCATTCTGAAGCTTCGAGAAATTCTGAGTCCCTCAAGAGATGAGCACATGTTGAGGCTTGTCATTGAGCCAATTGTGCGGGAATGCGGAGTGTTCTACAGAAGCATCTTAGATGATGATTCAGCAGAAGAAGAAAGAAGAAGAGCATGTAAGTGAAATAAAGTTTATCATTTAGGAAGAGGAGGAGAAGCTCTTTTATGTTCACAGAGCCGATGGCACCTTCACAATTCATGAGTCCATTTCTGTTCAAGAAGAATGGAGCGAAATGGACTGGGAGTCTTTCAAGCATGTGAAGGTGACCAAAACAAACTCAAAAGAGCTGTCTCAGAACCTTGATGCCAGCATCAGAACCACGGACAAGTAGGATAAGGAGAAGAAGATTTTTGGGTACAAGTCAATTTTTGAAGATAAACATTGGAATTTGACAGCATCAGCTTAGGGGGAGATTGTAAGGAATATTGCGCTTGGAAGATTTCCAGCTGAATGCCAATTTTGTATAGTTCCAGCTGAAGTTGAAGTTGAAGCGGAATTCTCACTTCAAGCGGAACTGGCAGTTCAAGCGGAACTGGCAGTTCAAGCGGAAAGAAGCAGTTTTGTCCTTTAGCGAATATTCCGGGTGAACTCGTTTATCCACCAGATAATGAGTTCAACCGGACTTTTCCTGAGATGTCTTTTCAGCAAGTCCAATCCTGCAAAAGCTTCTCGTATGCTTCTATATCTGATTCAAGCCGCTCTCCTAAAGTAGTATGTTGCTGCAAACACGCAAGATATTCCAATTGCCGATGTTTATTCTTTTGGTAGTTTGTATTTGACTTTTTAG
The DNA here is from genome assembly GCA_039602395.1 of Deinandra increscens subsp. villosa. Classification (NCBI taxonomy): domain Eukaryota; kingdom Viridiplantae; phylum Streptophyta; class Magnoliopsida; order Asterales; family Asteraceae; genus Deinandra; species Deinandra increscens. The sequence continues at coordinate 23,856,646 of JBCNJP010000024.1, read as the reverse complement.
TTTACGGTCTAGATTAGATCGCATGAGATCAATGGCTGTCATTGATCTCATCAGCAATATATATAGCTTAGTTAGCTCTTAGTTTACACTCAGTTGTCATCTTTGTTGTTATAAGTTCTTGAACAACTTGTAATAGTGTAGCTTCGAGTTAATGCAAATAGTGCCGAGTATTTGATGCTTTGTTGTTACTATATCCATGCAAATCAAGCTTCTACATTATAAACAAGAACTTAATTTTGCTAAAGTAAAGTGAAATATAACTTTAATTCCGCAGGGTTATATTTGCGAGTAAAGGGCTTTGTTTTAGTTCAACTCTAACTATTAACGATCCTACAGTTTCCAATGCAGCCGTAGTAAATCTTGCGAGTTTTGGGTTTTCAGGCGGTGGCACCAGATACTGTAAGCTGTTGTAGATCTGCATTTGTATTTCCTCATCTTCACATGGTTCACTATTCAAGAATGCGTCACCATATGAGGCATCCACTTCGGAATCAGAATCATCATCATCAGAGTCGTCAGAATCACTGTCTTTTGGGCCTTTTGCTTCAGAACTTGGGAAAATTGATTCTTTTCCTGGAGCATGTGAACTCGGTAGAACAGATGGTTCAGTTGTTGAGGGTTGTTCACCAGCCTGAGTGTTTGTACCTGTATCCCCATCTTCGTCTCTACCATCTTTTGGAACATTCTGTTGCCTATCATTATACACTTTATCAAGCAACTCCTTGAGCTTTCTAATCTCAACTGCTTGATCCAGAATTGTCTGATTTGCAGCTCTTAATTCGGCCTCAAGGTGAGAGTTTTGAATAGTCAGGATCTCAATTTCTGAATTCATCTCCTCGTAGTTATAGACATCATAAGGGTTTGTTCCTGATGGTCCAGCTTCAGAAGTTCCTGCTAAGGCAACAAGGCTAGTTCTAACCTCAGGTTGGGTAGCAATGACAGCGGTTTGAGTTACTGTCGCTTACACCATTTGACCCTGTTTAGGTGAACCAGCATGTTTAGTTGGGAGGGTGACAAGTTCTGTAACAGCTTCTGTTTCAGCTTCAACAGTCATAGGTTCAGTCTGTGCAGACTTGTTAACATCATCCTCAACTGTTTCCACCATCTTTTCATTTTCAGGTTCTGTTTGAGCAGCAATGTCTGGCATCAGCTCATCTTCAACATTCTGACATTCTTGATCAACAGGTTCTTCAATGTCAGCTCTAGTGGAATGAGTAGTAGCGTCTGACTTAGCTTGCTCAGGCAGACGTTTCTTGTGTTCCAAATAGAACTTCTTCTTCCTAGCCGGTCTGTGATAAGAAGTGGCTATCCAATGCTTTTCTTCGTAGACAACCTTATCTGACTCAACACTTGATGAGTAAGGTTCTACTTGAGATTGGACATCTCCCTGTGTTCTGGTATGAGAAGATCCGGTGGTGTCGGCTCCGGTCTTCTGTTTCTTTTTCGGTGGGACTCGAGCATCAGAAGTTTCAGAATCAGATTGAGAAGGTTCAAACCTAGAACCGCTTTCTTCAGCTTCATGCTGGGATTCTTCAGGTAATGATTGTGCTGAAATATTTCCGGCGTCACCATTTGAATCGCCATCTGAATCATTATCAGAATCTCCTTCAGATTCACTAGCATCACTCTCATTTTCATCTTCTTCTGAATCAGTGTGCTCAGAGCCTTGATGACCAGGTGACAGGTTTTGGCCAACAGCCGCAAGTTCCAAGTGTGCAAAGGGATTTGCCTCTGCTGCGGGCTCATTTAATTTTGGCTGATCTTGAGCGGCAGCAGCTGCAGTTGCACTCATTGAATTTTGGTAGTACTGGGCGTGGCCTAGATCACCAATAGTGTCCACCAAATTTTGAAAGTAAGGTGCATCTAGTCCTTCATTACCAGGTAACATATATTTTCAGTAGGAATCATGATCTGTCTTTCGGGGAGCAAACTTTTCTCCTGCTTTCACCAAATTTGGGTAGTAATGGTTTAAGATAGCTTGCAGAAACTTGGGATACATTATAAACTTCTCAGCATGACCTGCAGGAGTCAGGTTCCTAATCATACTTCCGAGGAGAAATCTTGACATGTTGTAGCCATTTCCGGCAACAAAACCATGAAGGGCATGAGCCAGCTCATCCTTGAAGTCATCAGTTCCTGTCTTCCTCGGGGAGAAGGTCAGAATGAAGAAGCCTAACATTTTTCTCCAGTTGAGAGGAAACAATGGTTTCTTGATCATGGGACTTGTATTAATTGGAAGTGGACCAGTATAACCCATGTTCCTCATGCTATCATGCCACTCTTGCTTTGTGTAAGAATCAAGGCAGTCAGCATCATCAAGACGAAGGGCCGTTCTGATCATATCTTCAGTTATTACCACGTCAGTTTCCTGAATTCTGGAGCTCAAGTATTCTGAACCATCTTCATTTACCACCTTTTGAGCATTCATCCAGAAACTCTCCACTATTGATTTGTATATTGGAAGATCCAAAAGCATACAGTAACCCCAGTTGGAGTATTCCAGAATCTGAAAAGTTTGTTCGAAAGCTTCAGCATATTTCCATTCTCTGTTGAAAATGCTTATTTGATTGTGGGCTACACCATAGCCTAATGGCTCATTCCCCGCTCGTCTAGGAGGCATCTACACAAGTGAAACAACTCAATTACAACCAATTGATTTTACCTTGAAATGTCATGTCAACACTAAACCGGGATAATGACAGAGCTGTTTAGAGTAAAATCAAGGTATATTTGGGTTCAACTAAGCAGGTTCCTAGAATGACATAGCACATATTCAATTAACATTTGCAACAGATATCTGTGTAAACCTATAATTGAACCGATGTACATACCTTCACTTAATCATTAAACATGAATAAATTGAGAAAAGTAACATAAACTTTACCTAGACAGATGCTAAATTGCAACAGATCAATAAAATGCAACTTGAGGAGTAGTTAACAAGATGTCACTTTGAGCATAGAAATTAATATTAAAAATTTAAACTTAACTTCTAAATCATGAGAATAAAGCAAATAAATGATCAAGCTCAAATTATTCAGGTGGACCACATAATGTGTTTGTTCCCCCTAAACATGTGACTATCTGGTATATAAATCACCCAAATCACAACACACATTGTCAAAGCAAGAAGCACTTGTCAGACTGGATAGTCATAATGAAATCACATGTTCTATACTCAACACACTAAAGACTCGACTAGTATGACCTAAATAAATAGCTAAATAGGCCAGATCATGTCCTAAGTATGGAATTTTGAAACTTATGACATCAATTTGAGTGCAATCCAATATAGATAAAGCTTTTGACCTTGCATCATAACAATCAATCAATCAAGAACATGAGACAATTCATGAGTCAAAGTTAGGAATAATAGATATATGAATTCTACTAACTAGCATCAATGAATAACTATCAATCATATCGACGACAGATCATTATAACACATTGGTCAGACACCTATTCAAACAATGGTTCATTTCTATTTTGATGTAGATCACATAATCAGGTTATGTAGGTTAATTTGAAGAAATGCGGTATCCAATGAACACACTTCATCCTAAGGACCTATCAAAAAACTGAAGCAACTTGAACCAAAAGTTCGAAAATATAAAATACAAATGAGGCAAATGAGATCTCAACATACTTGAAAAAGTTCACAGAAGCACATACCTCGAAGTAGATCTAGGTACTTCTAAGATCTAAAAGAGATAAATGAATTCAGAGAGCTATTGCTTCCAAAATAATCTGTGTTTAATCATGCAAAATTGAATTAATAAATTGACAAAATTAGAGATAAATAATATCAATAAGGTGAGAGTATGCCCCTGTTTAGCTTGTTTCTTGATTATGCAACAATGCCTGAGTAACAAGTAATGACATACCTTTTGATGATCTAATAGTTTGTAAAGATCACACGGGAATGATATCACTCGTAATCACAAAGTACTCTGTTTAGGATCAAGAAAATGTGCATTAGAACCAAGTAATTAAGACAAGTCAACAGATTGCATGTCAATCACATTATTATTGCATAAATTTAGTAATTTTAACAAGTAAATGACACCTTGACTTACTACAAAGATCTACAACAAGTCATGCAAATTTGTAGTTTTGATGACCTAATGAGAGTATATCCAACTTCCATTCACAATTGTTGGAGCTTTCTAAGTGAAGTCAAAGTCAACACACAAATATATCATAAAATTTAACTTTGAGTCTTATGCATTTCAATTGCTACATGTCAAACCTAAACTCATACATTTAGATGAATCAGGCACATCATAAGCAATTTCCAATACACTCGGACATTAATTTAACATATTAAAGGTAACCCTTTTATTTGACCAAAGAGTTAAGTGTTAAACAACAACTCAATTCGATCAAACTTGCCAAAAAAAAATCATAACGGTGAGAACTGAATTTACAAGATAGACATTTGAAAGATGGACAAGATGAGCACTCAACCAATCATATTTTAGCCAAATGGTCATCTCATATCAACAAATCCAATGTTTTGAAACTTGCTACACAGTTCACAAAAAAGTATAAACAAGTAAAACACAAACTTTATCATTCTAACCCTATGACCTCTTGATTCTACCAACATTGAAATCTTGGTCATCAACATCAAACAACCGAAATCAAAATTTGAATCAATCTAACACACAGTCAGACCTATCTATCGATTTCTATTGGATTTGACCTAACTTCCACAAAAAAAAAAAAAACTCACAAACAAGTCAAAGAACCCTAGATTTTTCAGAATCACGGTGCCGCTAACACGCCTGTACAAGAACCAAGATCTTAATTCGTTCAAAATAATTCAAAATTACCTTGAATTGGGAGGGATGTTGAAGGATACGACCTCAACCGAAGATGAATCTGAGATTAATTTGAACCGAATGATAAGTATTTGAAGATTTTGATTTAGACAAGGTGCGAAAGAAGAACAGGACTCAAACGATTCTCAAAAACATAAAACTTACCGAATGCTTAGTAGGGATTGAGCAAGCCAACCACGAACAAAGCAATGATCGATTCTATTGAATGAGATTCGGAGTTTCGGGTTCGAAATCGCCGGTGAGAAAGAAAAAAACAGAAGTGTTTGTGTGTGTTTGCGAATGCGTGAACGAGTGGGGAGGAAGGATGGGTTGGAATGGGTATATATAGGTTTCAAATCGGTAACCTAGCTCAGATCGTTAAGTTAAAACGAGAGTTAGGGCTGATCGTTACCTTGTACCTCTGATCGTTAAAGAAGAAAAACAAAAAAAACTTCATCGGGTCTGGTCGTTAAGACCAGTTAAACCCAAATCGTTAACAAGAGACGACATAGTCTGATCGTTAATACCATTCTCAAGGTCAGATCGTTAAGAAGACGAGACCCTGATCGTTAAGAGTAAAACATAAAAAGAATAGGACCTGATCGTTAGGACAAACTGTCTATCAGATCGTTAAGGCAACCTGTGCCAAATCGTTAAGACCAATCTAAAGGTCAGATCGTTAAGTCTATTTTGATCAGATCGATAAGGAACAACTAATAATGGACAAGTAACATCAGATCGTTAAGGCTATTCAGGTCAACCCAAATCGTTAAGACATACAAGGCCAAATCGTTAAGCCCTTTTGGTAGCCTGATCGTTAAGGCCAATTTTGGGGACCCAAATCGTTAAGGCCAAAATTGTCTGATCGTTAAAGTTAATATTTGACCTCAAAAGTTTTGACAAATTTCTAAGTGTTTAGCCACATCGTTAATAGCACAAATTTAGCAAATTTTCCAAGTTGTACTCTAATCGTCATGACCAACAATTCTGAATGCAATCCAATTGAAAATTTTAACCCAAAAGAAGAATTTAAATTTTCAAAATTTTAATTTACCTACAACAAAATTTAAATTTACAAAATGTTAACGATAAACACAGTCATGCCCGCACAACGCATACCAGAAAGATAAATTTTTATTCTTTATGCCATAAGCACTTGAGATTTCAACAAGCTTGATTTTAACTTCAACTTAACACCTACATTGTTGGACAAATTTTACATTCCAAAGATCCGTTTTCATTCGAGTCGGTCAAGTTTTCACCAGACTCAAGAATTTACCAAGACTTTTAGGTTGATCAATTTCCCATCAACACAAGTTTGACTTTTGCATAAGTCGACCAAAGTTTCATCAAACTTGGAAGTATAAGCACTTTGGCCGTAATGTACATATTTTTTGAATGGTTGTGGTCAGACTATGCAGGAATCATACCGATCAATTACGTGATCAATAACACTTACAATTCAAATCACCTTTCGGATCCGATTCCCTAAATCAGATTGTCGGTATTGAATATCCACTTAAGCTCAAACAAGGTAATTTTCAACTTGTCTCATGTGGTGTATTTATCATGTTTTCTGTCCAGTTCAGAGAAATAATTTGTGGTGTCGTTATTTGGTTGGAAGTTAACAGTATTCTACCAATCATCAAATAACTTTTCAGATTCAATCACACATTTAAAAGTAATCTTTCCCCCTTTTCTTTAGTGTTAAGTGACTTATTTCATGGATATAGTCATGAAATCATGATAACCCTTCTTTCATGACTATAGATGAATGAATTTTGATGGGGTGAGAGAGTCAAGGTCAGAGTTTCCTCAGCAGATGACTTCTCACTTTATTTTATGGAATGATGGAGCGTAAGAACACAAAGTCAGTGATTTCTCACAGTAGATGTGTCTCAGCTTTATTTATGGATGAGACTCAAGGTCAGAGTTTCCTCAGCAGATGACTCTCATGTATTGGTTTTGAAATAAGTCAACTTAATACTGAAGAAACAAAGGATGTGTGATTAGAGTTTTCTTACTAGTACTAATGAGAAGGGCAATTTTAAAGAATATGCCACTGTTTAAACTTTCAAGGTCCACATTTCTCAATGAAATTACTGTGTTATCACAGAGACTTGTTTACTTCTCAGTATGTTGAGCCTACCAACACATCAAATGATAGGGTTACCGGTCAATTGGATCATATCCTATGGTTAGATCAACAAGACCAGAATCATATCATGTTCCACACATATTGTCCGACCACAGACCAAAGGTTTTAGTTTTTTCAATATTTTTGGTATTTTTCTGCTATTTTTACTGCACATGTGTATAGACAAATACTAAACAATTATAGAATTGACACTATTTTTTTTTTTGGTTTTATCTTCCACAGATGCAGGCACGGCAGACAGACTCAAAAACAAGCTATTTGAATAAAAAGAAATTCCTTAGGTCATAAATCATTTTGACTCGAGACACAAACATACTGAAATATTTTTCTCTGTCAAATCAAGTCAAACAACATAGGAACAGACTCAAGTGAGTCAAAAGAGTAACAAAAGCAATAACATGAGATAAAATACGTCAGACATCAATAATTAGATAAAATGCAAAACAAGCAAGAAGCGTAAAATCTTTTTGGTGATTTTAGTGAGAGGATAGCAAGAGTTAGGATATATACACAGATATTTCACAAAAGAAGGCAACCTAGAGAGCAAGACACTAACGTATCAGAGAGCAAGAAGTTCTAGTCCTAGTCAAAGTTGATCATTCCTATAGTGGTAACCAGAAAGTTGAACCTAGACATATCAAATGACTTAGTGAATAGGTCAGCTAACTGATTCTCTGAATCAATCTGAACTAAGGTGACTAGTTTCTTCTCAGCACAATCCCTAATGAAATGGTGTCTAATATCTATATGCTTAGTCTTAGAATGCTGGATTGGATTTTTAACGATAGACACAGCAGCAGAATTATCAATATGTATAGGAGTACTCATGAAATTCAAACCGTAGTCCAGCAATTGATTCTGGATGCAGAGAACTTGAGAGCAGCATGATGCAGCAGCGATGTACTCCGCCTCAGCAGTTGAATTGGATACTGTAGTCTGCTTCTTGCATTGCCACGACACGAGTCGGTTTCCCAAAAACTGAGCTCCACCCGTTGTAGACTTCCGATCGAGTTGACAACGAGCATAGCCACTATCCGAGTAGGCTCTAAGATCGAAGGCCGAATCTTTTGGATACCATAGCCCTCGGTTGGGATTCGACTTCAAGTATCGAAAAATTCTCTTAACCGCAGTCAAATGTGATTCCTTTGGTTTGCTCTGAAATCTTGAACAGAGGCAGACTCCAAACATGATATCGGGACGACTTGCCGTCAAATACATCAACGACCCGATCATCGAACGGTATAAGTGCTCATCCACCGAGACCCCTTGAGGATCAGTATTCAGTCTGTGATGAGTTTCCACTGGTGTAGAAAATCCCTTAGAGTCGTGAAAGCCGAACTTCTTCAGAATTTCTTTAACGTATTTCCCTTGGCTGATCAGTATACCGTATGATGACTGTTTCACTTGAATTCGTAGGAAAAATGTCAATTCACCCATGGCACTCATCTCGAACTTTTTCTTCATCAAGTCCTCGAATGCATGACACAAATTCATGTTCGTTGACCCGAAAATGATATCGTCAACGTATACTTGAACCAAAAGCATATCCTTACCGACGTGTCGAATGAAGAGAGTCTGATCAATAACACCCCTTCTATATCCATTTTCCAGCAGATATGTAGACAACGTCTCGTACCACTTCCTCGGGGCTTGGTGCAGACCATAAAGGGCCCTGTCAAGTTTGTAACATTTGTTTGGAAATGACTTGTTCACAAACCCAGGAGGTTGTTGTACGTACACATCCTCATCCAGCTCGCCATAAAGAAATGCGGTCTTAACATCAATTTGGTAAACCGTGATGTCCATAGACGTATTATAAGCTAAGAAAATCCGAATGGCTTCTTAGACAAGCGACAGGTGCATAGACTTCGTCATAATCAATGTCGTCTTCTTGAATGTACCCTTTCACTACTAATCGAGCTTTGTTTCTGATGATTATTCCACGGCGTCTCGTTTGTTCTTGAAAATCCACTTGACCGGTATGGGTTCAACACCCTTTGGAGCTTCAACAAGATGCCAAACATTGAGCAGTTTGAATTGAAGTAACCCTGCTTGCATGGCTTCAATCTAGTTGTCATCTTTGAGAGCAGCAGCAACTGAAGTTGGTTCTTCTTGAGATATGAAGCATGAAAATAGACACGAGTTAACATGTTCAATTTGACTTCGGGTGATCCTTTTGTCTACAGGGCCTATAATCTGGCTTGTTGGATGAATTTTATGAACCCTTGATTCTTCAACAACGGTGTCTTCGATGGTAGTTTCAAGGTTCCTAATTTGCAGATCATTTCCCGGGACCTCACCGGTGTTAATTTCAGCTTCAAATTCTGAGTCAGAATCATCATCTTCAGGAGCAGGTGCTGGTTCTGTTTCTACAATAACTGGATCTGGCACTGGAATTACTGTTTCAACAGGAGTTGCTGATGAAGTTGATTCTCCAGATCGATTTACTGACTCACTCGTCTGATTTCCCCATGTTAGATCAGGAGGGTCTGCTGAATAGATAGTTCCCAAAATCGATGAAGAAACCGGAGCAAATGTGTCAAAGGTTGGAAAATCTCCCTCACGAGCATCATCATCTGAGATGGTATTTCCTGAAACACCAGAATCAACAATATTAAAAGTGGAAGAAAGAGAGTCAAGGTCATACATGCTATCTGAATCAGGTTCTCGAGTGATCTGAGTGTGCTCGTTAAAATTAACATTGCACGACGCCATGATCACTTGAGTTCTTTTGTTGTATACTCGATACGCCGCTGAGGACATAGAGTATCCAACAAAATAACCTTCATCTGCCCTAAGGGCAAACTTGGCTAACTGATCAGACTGTATAAGAACAGTGCAAGGACATCCGAACGGTTTCAGTCTTGTTAAAACAGGTTTTTGTTTAGAAAACAGTTCGAACGGCGTCTTGTTAGCATGCTTGACCAAGAGCGTTCTGTTCAGAACGTAGCACGCAATATTTACTGCTTCTGCCCAAAAAGAGAGTTTAAGGTTAGAATCCGCAAGCATGGTTCTGGCGGACTCAATGATGGTTCTATTCTTCCATTCCGCTACACCATTTTGCTATGGAGTGTACGGTGAACTGAACTGTCGTGTGATGCCCTTCAAATTGCAAAAAGCGTCAAATGTTTGATTCTTGAACTCCGTCCCGTTATCTGATCTGATTATCCTGACCCGGTCTCTGCTGGCATTTTCAATGCGAGTAACGAAATTCTTCAGTATCTCAGCTGTCTTAGATTTTTCTCTCAGGAAGAACACCTATGAGTATCTAGAGTAGTCGTCAGTAACAACGAGGCAATAAGACTTTCCCCCTAAGCTCGTGATGTTCACTGGCCCGAAAAGATAAAGATGGAGTTGCTGAAGAATTGTCGTTGTTCTACCAGGTGGCTTCGGCTTGTGAGACGTCTTGTGCTGTTTTCCTTTGGAACACGCAACACGGTTATCGACATGGACGAATTCTTTCTCCGGTAGCCCAATAACGTGTTTTCCTCTTACGATTCGATTCATGTTCCTAAAGTTGACGTGACCCATTCGCCAGTGCCATATGGTTGAGTCTTCTTCCGATGCCTTTACTAGAAAACAAGCGAATGAATTTGCTGGCTTTGCTTCCGCCATATCCAAAGCATACAAGTTTCCTCTTCGATGTGATCGAAACAAGATCTGATCTTCAGGTATCTTGAGACCAGGCTTCAGAATTAGACACTCGCGATCATTGAACACCATTGGCATTTGGTTATCACAGATTTGCGACACACTGAGTAGGTTGAACTTCAGATTCGATACCAGGTTAACCTTGTCAAATGAAATTTCTCCGTTTGTTAAGAGACCGTTTCCTATTATTCTTCCGCCATACACATCTCCCCCAAAGGCAACATAACTACTGTTTGATATTGTTTTGACATCATACAGCAAGCCCTTGTTCCCTGTCATGTGCCTGGAGCACCCGCTGTCCATGTACTATGTGTTTACAGCTTTCCGGGTACGTCCCTGCACAAGTAAAGAAATTGGTTAGTTTGAGGAGGGACCCCGGTCATTTTGACCTTGGGTCTTCTTGATAATCGGTTTCTTCACAGTTGATGAAGATGGTGCGGATGAAGACAATGGAGCTGATGGAATAACTGAAGGTGGAATGAAGGTGGTTGCAGGCCTTGGAGCTTTCATTGGCCTTTGAGACGGAAATGGCCTTGGTATAAAGCTGGGTCTTGGCCTTGGGTTCCATGACCTGATTGGAGTCAGACTTGGTGCATTCATCCTTGGTGGTTGTCTGATGTGTGGCTGACTTGAATACAAGCTTCCCCCTAAGCCTTGTGGTAGATACGAGGCTTGACTCAGAATGTACGGTTGGTTGGGATAAGACTGTTGGAACATAGAGTGATCCCGCAAGTCCATGTAATCTTCACTGCAATTACCATAGTTTCTCGAGTGGAGGTGTGTATTCTGACCAGCAGTTGCTTGTTGCTCATAGTAGTGTACAGGTGGTATTGGTGCGTTGCCATAGGTGTTGTACCCTTGGTTGTAGATACACATCCTTGCATCGTGATGAGGATTGCCACAGATAGCACAACCATTTTGCACAGATGGTGCATTTGGAACAACAAGAGCAACGTTTTCATTAACAGGAACCACAGATGATGGTTTAATAGGTGAAGCAGCAGGAGTCTTCTCATCATCAGTAATAACCTTCTTTTTCCTTCTTCTTATTCTTTTCTTCTTTTCCACAACAACAGCTTCAGCACTTTCTGTCATTGGAGCAGAAGGCTCTACCACGATCAATGCAGACTCAACAGTTGGTGAGGAGGTTGTACCAGTTACTTTTGTAACACTCTTCATCTTTGGTTTGACATTCTTTACCAATTCAACTTTAGAGTCAACAGCTCCAGTGGGAGCAGAACTTTCAACAACAGCCTTTAATCTGCTTGAATGAGGAGATTGCCCAGCATGTGGTGTTGATGTAGAGTGAGTTCCAGTTGAGGCACTTGGTATAGACTTCACTTACCATCGGTGATCACAAGACCAGCTTGTGTGTGCATGACAGTCTTACCATGTTTGAGTGCCATTTCAGCAAATGCACGATTGAACTCATTCTCATTCACATCAGACTGATCAGTGAATCCCTTGTTGGAATTATGCTTAGGCTTTCGCCTTTGTGTGGTCTTAGCTCGTTTTGGAGCAACAGTGGTTTTTAAAATCTCGTAGTTGTCGTCAAACAAAAACGATTGACCATCCACGGCAGATGTTTTCAACAAATCAAGGAATTCATGTTCAGCTGCCTCTTTAGTCAGAGTCTCAGAAAGACTAGTATCAACACCTTTTAAAACATCAGAATTGACTTCATCAAAGTGAAGTGCGACATCGGTTGGTGGGAAATCAGATCCACTCGTGTGGGTAGAGAGCTGATCATCCATCTTTTGGATTTCGGAAGCACTTGGAACCAACTCAGGATTAATGAATTTTAAGTGACTCTTTGAGTGAATCTTGGTTAACTCTGGAACTCTATAATAGTTATGGTTAAGCGGATGCTCTGCCACACTATCATCAATTTCCCTTGTCAAGCCAAGTCCAGTTTTAAGTCTAGCAAAAATATCACGGCCAACAGTATTGCCAAGAGTTGCCGGATTGAGTTTTAACAAATCAATGGTTTCTCGAGCCTGAGCATAGCTCGTCCTCAGAAAAGTTAGTTTTTCCAAAAGATCAGTTATTTGAATTGTTAGAGTTGTTTCTCTATGCTTCATGACCTCAATGTCATCTTGTAAAGACTTGATCTTAATCAAAAATTCTTTCTCATTTTCTTTTAATTTCTCAACTTGACTCTCACTCTCTTTCGCCTTACCGACCAACTCAAGGTTGTAAGCGCGATAGCGAGCTACAGCCTTAATACATTTATCAGAACATAAAGCAAGTTTTACCTCATCAGGGATGGTTTCACATTGAAGTTCTACAAGCCTCTTACTTGCCTCAGATTCAACTTCAGATGAGCTCACCTCAGTAACAGTTCCAGTGTCTTGAGCATTGTCTTCAGTCAGATCATCAATTCCAGCCATTAAACAGAATTTAGTTGGAAAGAGAGGGTCAATTATGTTAGATACGTCTATCTCTCCATCATTTGTCTTCACTACAAGAGCATAGTTGGTCTGGCTAGAAGACGGATTCTAAAACGAGGAGGTCCAGTTGTAGTTTGAGTGTTCAAGCGATACCAAAACCTTGTTGCTTTCATCCGATCTTTGTTGTTGTTGAGAAGATGACAATCCTTGTTGAGAGACATTTGAGCTGGTGCCCTGTGGCTTCTGGAATGACGAGCTGCCTTGTTTCTGATAAGATTGGGTAACACCACCACCCTGCTTTTGATGAGTTTGGTTACTTCCACCAGAATTGGATTGCCCATTCCATGTCCTTGGCTTAGGACATTCACGTGCAAAGTGACCCATTTCTTGACAGTTATAACATTGCACTTTTGACTTGTCAAAGCCGATGTTGGTGTTTGAGGGAGCTTGAAAAAGCTTTCTTCCAGTCTTCTTGAAGAACTTCCAAGTTCGGGCAGCTATCATACCCATTTGCCATTTGATATTGATCTCTTCGAGATCATCAGCAGAAACTTGGTCAAGGTCTTCTTGACAGACGGTCATGGACTCAAGACTTCTGGGCATCTGAGAATTCATGCAAGCTAGAAAAGCATTGCATAAGTCGGAATCCATGCTTGTGTTCGATTGAGATGCAGGAGATGAATGCTGAACGAAGTAACCAGTTGGAGATTGCTGCATGAAAGTCACAGTTGGAGATTGCTGATGAGTTTGGTTACTTCCACTAGAATTGGATTGCCCGTTCCATGTCCTTGGCTTAGGACATTCACGTGCAAAGTGACCCATTTCTTGACAGTTATAACATTGCACTTTTGACTTGTCAAAGCCGATGTTGGTGTTTGAGGGAGCTTGAAAAAGCTTTCTTCCAGTCTTCTTGAAGAACTTCCGAGTTCGGGCAGCTATCATACCCATTTGCCATTTGATATTGATCTCTTCGAGATCATCAGCAGAAACTTGGTCAAGGTCTTCTTGACAGACGGTCATGGACTCAAGACTTCCGGGCATCTGAGAATTCATGCAAGCTAGAAAAGCATTGCATAAGTCGGAATCCATGCTTGTGTTCGATTGAGATGCAGGAGATGAATGCTGAACGAAGTAACCAGTTGGAGATTGCTGCATGAAAGTCACAGTTGGAGATTGCTGATGAGTTTGGTTACTTCCACCAGAATTGGATTGCCCGTTCCATGTCCTTGGCTTAGGACATTCACGTGCAAAGTGACCCATTTCTTGACAGTTATAACATTGCACTTTTGACTTGTCAAAGCCGATGTTGGTGTTTGAGGGAGCTTGAAAAAGCTTTCTTCCAGTCTTCTTGAAGAACTTCCGAGTTCGGGCAGCTATCATACCCATTTGCCATTTGATATTGATCTCTTCGAGATCATCAGCAGAAACTTGGTCAAGGTCTTCTTGACAGACGGTCATGGACTCAAGACTTCCGGGCATCTGAGAATTCATGCAAGCTAGAAAAGCATTGCATAAGTCGGAATCCATGCTTGTGTTCGATTGAGATGCAGGAGATGAATGCTGAACGAAGTAACCAGTTGGAGATTGCTGCATGAAAGTCACATTTGGAGTCTGACCGGTGACGGGAGCAATGACAGCTTCAGTTGGAGGAGCAGCTGGAACAGAAGCAGTGGCAGGTGGGCTTTGACTTGCAGGAACAGAGAATTGGAACTCATCATCTAGGTCGGGAGCAATGAACGCAGCATTGGGAGCAATTGAAGAACTCCTAACAGTCACAACACTCATGAGAGACTTTCCGTTACGCTTAACGGCTCGAACTTCATACTCACGAACCTTGTCGATCATATCCATATAGTCGGCAGTAGAAAGATCATTACTGTCAAGCAAGTAAGTCACATATGAAGCGAACTCCTGAGGAAAGGAGTGAAGGACCTTCTTGATGATGGCACTAATTTTCAGGTCGGATGCTCTTTGTCGTCATCTCAGTGATGATGCGGCAAAATCAGTTGACATGTGTTTCAAATGATTCGCCTTGCTTATGAGAGAACGTGTTGAACGCCAACTTGATCTTATCCAATCTTCTTTCCTTAGTAGCCGGGTTGCCCTCATATTTCTTTTCCATGCCTTCCCAGATTTCATGAGCCGATGTGGCAGCACGAAATTGGTATTGCAATTCATCATTGATAGCCATCTTAATACACCCAAGTGCACGCATGTCAGTTTTCAATTGAACCTTTTCAGCAGCATCCAACTTGTTTCTTGGTTTGGTAATCATCTTCTTAGGTGGAGGATCAGCACCAGCGGCAACAGCAGCTGCAGTGCCAGCTATGGTAGCCTCTTCCACTTCAAACACAGCAGGACCTTCGACTACAGAAGTCAACAGGTCAAAGTCAACGAATTCCATGTAAGATAGGAATTTCGCCTTCCAATCATCGAAGTCACTTGCCCCCATGAGTTTAGGAGGCCTATTGTTGCCTTGTGTGGCAGGAGTGAAGTGATCCGACATGTTGAAATGATCAACACTAGTCAATTTCGAGACAATGTGAGATAACGGGTCAAACGGGTTGAAATTGGTTTTCTTGCTTTAAAAGTTGTAGAATGCTTGAAATCACCCAAATCCTACAAAGCAATCAATAAGGAACACAATTAGTCACATACAACTGATAATTAGTCACATATTTGAAAAAGTCAATTTTCAACACTTAGTCAAAAATTTCATCAGGATGTTCTTGGGGGTTCATTATCAAGAAAAAAATCAAAGTTTGTAAAAATCAAAATTGATTGTGCAACAAGTTTAGAAATCAGTAGAGAAACTAAAAACATAACTGGATCAGGCTCCAAAAATCACTCTAAGTAGCTCAAATCCAAGAATTTTCGTGAATATGACAAGAACACTAAAGATTTAGAAATTTGCCTCTAAAATCCTCAAAACATGATGTTTTTGAGTGAAATCAGTTGCAACAGCTTTAGTTTTAATAGTCTAACACGA
Organism: Deinandra increscens subsp. villosa; assembly: GCA_039602395.1. Lineage (NCBI taxonomy): Eukaryota > Viridiplantae > Streptophyta > Magnoliopsida > Asterales > Asteraceae > Deinandra > Deinandra increscens. The sequence continues at coordinate 23,840,635 of JBCNJP010000024.1, read as the reverse complement.
TTTTAGAATCAATTTGATGGAAGAAACACCCCAAAAACAACTTTGATTTTCAAAGAATACAATAGTGGTTACGTAAAGCGTAAACCTGTTCTGACTAAAATCAGAAATTTGACCCTAAAATGGAGTTATTTCAGAGATTCAAGCATGGCAATGGAATCATTGAGTGATTTCTACCAAGAATCAACTCAAAGTTCTAGCAAAACAACCAAGATTGATAACTCAAATGATGGATTTCTTCATTTTGAGTCAAGAACTCAAACTTGAAGATTTGGCTCTGATACCAGTTGTCAGGACCGATTTCTAAGCCAAAGATCATCATTTGATTCATCACACGAGTGCGGAAATCACGTGTTGATGATCACTCTTGGTTGGATCAGCAACATTGCCTCACCATTCGCCTTTGAAACTCAAGAAAAACACCAAGAACACACACACAAACACACAGTGCTCCTCAGTAGGTTCTCTCAAGGCTTGTCTAGGGTTTCCTAAGAATTCCTATATATACCCTATGAGGAGCACAAGTGTCTATGCACAGAATACAAGGAGAATCACACATCACATCAAGGAATCATTAAATTCGTCTAAGTCAGAATGTCAGATCGTTAACTTGTCCAGGTCAGATCGTTAGCTAGATCGTTAGGAACGAGTCGGATCGTTAACCAAATGGTCAGATCGTTAGCCAGCTTAGCCAGATCGTTAACCAAGTAGGCAGATCGTTAGTCAGCTTAGTCAGATCTTTAACCAAGTAGGCAGATCGTTAGTCAGCAGCACACTAGTCAGGTCGTTAAGGTTAAACGACCAGGTCAAGTTGTTAAGTCGTGTGAGGCAGGTCTTTAGAAGATGCAGATCGTTAAGGAGACTGAGGCAGATCGTTATCCTTAGAATGAGCATGCAGATCGTTAAGGCAGTTTCAACTCAAGTCGTTAAGACCAAAATGCAACCAGATCATTAAGTGCATTCATGGTCAAATCATTAAGGGTTAGGTTAGTCTGATCGTTAAGCACAACTCAAGAGTAATATTATTCTAAGTGATAACCAATCAACCAAACACATAAAAAAAGGATCAATACAATAGTAAATCAAGTTGAACCAACATTAGACAGCATTCAAAGTTCAACATTAACTAAGTTATTACAAACCGAAATGTTCAAGTACATAAGTAGCAAAATACATGTTGGTTCTGCAGCTTCACCTGTGATCTTGTTCTTGGGTTCGTGTGTTCGTGTTATCACCAACCTCTAGGATCCAACAAAAGAAGCTGGATGCACTCAGATGCCACCATCCTGCAGCTCGATGAGATCAAAGAAAGAAAACAAAAGGGAAATCCTTTCACTCAATACTTCAACTCCTATAAAATCACTACCACTGCAAACAGTCGTCAACCATATACATTCACTGATGCAGATCTTGATCCATTTAGTGAAATGCACATCTTGTCCCTCATCAAAAGCTGTATGACAAATGGTTCAACAAGCCTTAGGAACAGAAGAGCAATACATCGACTTAGGGAGGCAGGAAAGAAGATATACAACAGGTTTACTCTGATTGACTATGAGCTGGCTATACACACTGGACTAAAGAAACTTGCCATTCAGACTGGAAAAGAAGACCTTCCATCTGGATTGAAGTGGAAAGGATCCAAACTAATTCCAAGCACTGGTGAAATAGGGATATGCTTCAAAAATCACAATACACAGAAAATGTTCTTCAGAATCAGCCAGTGTCATGCCTACTCTGATGCATATCTAAGATTTTACTCATTCCTACTAAATGAAAACAGAGAAACTGAACCTGAGATTACATGAAGAAGGTAACTTATGATCAAAACAATAGAAGACCAAAAGCAACACAGAATGCTACAAAAGGAACTGCACAGAGCCTGTTGGAGTCCTCTCCCCAAGAAATTCTCTATAAAAGAAGACTCTGTAACCGGAATTCTCTCATAAAATGTAATCATAGCTCCATGCATCATGTTGGTCTTTAAAGAATTAGCATTTTATGTTACTTTCTCTTTTTGTTTATTTTCTTCAAATACATAGGGGAAATTATTAGAACACAATGTAAATGAAACACAAAACAGTCAAGTATTAGAAGAAAAGATAAGATGTATCCTTAAAAGAGAAAGGATATGAAAGTCTGTATGAATTACAGATTTCTGCATGATTTTTGTACTCATACAGAACTACTCCAGAAATTCCGAAGTACTTCTGTACAGACTAAATTCTACAGAAATCCTCATTTCTGTAGAAGGCTTCTAATAGGAAGCATAAAAAGTCTTCAAAGAAGAGTCCTGAAGGAGTTCTGGACTATCAGAAGATAAAGATTACGAGAAGAACAAATTCTATCTTTGTGTGAAGAACAAGCAAAATGAATGTCAACTTGGCATTAATCACGAAAGTAATTAAAGACAGTTGAAAAAGAGATAAATTAAATATCTTCAATTTATCTCTATATACTTTGACACACTCCAAAATCAACCGTCCTCAACCACCTTATCCAAATGCAACTTGCTACATCTTCCTATAAATAGCAAGCTGACTTCACCAAACAAAGCAAGACATCAAGCATACAATTCAATATCTTCTCAAAGCAATCACAACATCACTCCCATAGAAAAGTTATTAATGTTGATACATAGTTATACTATAAACTCGTGTAAACCATTATTTACATTTGAGATATACAAAATAACCCTTTTATGAATTGTTGTCTTCCAATTTGATTTACTTTCCGCAACTTGTTTATCTTGTTTAAATCAAATTGTGCCAATATTGTTAAAGAGCCCCTCACGGGACCCAACACTTGATAGGTTATTGGGCATTGGGCCGTGACCCGTAGCCCTATGGTAGTTAATGGACCTGACTTGCGACTTATGTCCCAACAATTAGCGTGTGGGCCTGGTTTATGAACTCGTAGCCCAACACCGCCGTAAGTGGGCCTGAACCAATACGCGTTTGTTTAGACAACCCTATTGGTCCTAGGAGAAGCCCAACCAGTTTATTAGTGGGCCTGAGTTCGTGGTTACGGTCCAAACAACCCTTGTTGGGCCGGCAGTACCCAACCCGTCTATTGGGTTTTCTGAGCCTGATCTAAGGTTTCTGACCCGATCCGGCAGGGTCCAAACCCATGGTGTTGGGTTCCTGGTTCGTTGCAGTTTGTTGGGCTAGCCTCTTAGGTGCAGTCATTGGGTTCATCGGGTGTGTTGCATGAATGCATGTATGCATGTATGTTGTGGGTTAAACGGACTGAACCACATCCACTATTGACGAGTGACGTGTCCCGATCATGCATGTGAGGTTCCAACAATTGGGGTTGATTGGATAAATCCAACCTAGTTGTGGTTTATGTCCTGACCCGATTTATGATATGCTCTAACGTGGTTTTAGTGATTAGAGTTTATAAGTTTATAGGTATCACGATTTTTAGTTATCAAGTAAATCACTTACTTTATTGTTTAACATGTCGAATAATACTTTAAAACTCGAATATTAAGTATGTGAACAAGAGGGTTTTGGTTTTGTCACAACTTGTAAAATCTATGGCGGTCATGAATGGGATGGAATCACAGTCAAGGTTACACGAAAGGACCTCTGGGTGGTTAAACACTTAGAGCCGTTTAAGGAGTCGAAAAAGCATTTCATTTCAGGTTTTGCAGCGGAATTTAATAATAAGTTTCATTTGTTTAATTGTTTACAAAACAAGTATCAAAAAGATTTTAAGACATGACACTGTTAGGTGTTATGTAGTGAAATCTCCAAAATGGCTAGTGTGACCATGACTCCAGATAGATGTGACAGGTCCTAATAATATGCACATAATAGGGTTCCATACAAGCAAACGGCTGATCAAGTACCTAAGAATTCACATACTAAAAGTCAATATAATGTTAGTGAGTTCAATGGTTTAAGTAAAATCAGAAGTGTGATTAACAATAAAGTTTAATATAAGATTTATCACCCATCTGATTATTCGTTAAAAAACTGTATATTATTATTACCATGAACCTTGTTTTCCAAAACTAACTAATTACCCATTCATGGTATTTTATCGAAGATTACCACATGGCGATTATAATTGGATGTACCCAATTGACTATAATAACGGGAGTCGGGATTTGAGCGACCAATCAGGACAGGGGTGTTGGGCTATATTTATTAGAGGCATGAACATTAGTTATGGGCTAGCTTATTATTAGTTTTGGGCTTAGTTAGTTTATGTTTTAGGCCATGTGGGCCGATTTCTTTGTGTTTATGATTGGGCCTATAGTGTTTCTGATTGGCCCTAGGTTTTGTAAGAGGTAGTATAAATACCTCTCATGTTTATGATCAAGTTAAGCTTTTGGAAATACAGTTTACGATTTTCTCTCTCACTCTAGTGTTTCCGATCGGGTTCATTAGCTTCAAGATTGTAGTGTTTTGCATTGAAGATTTGATCTTTATCTTAGATCAAATCTATTTCTTCTACTTTCTTCTTGAATCGATCACACACGAGGATTCCGCACTCGTTTGTGATTAGGATATCGTGATTGGTTGATTTCCGGACCTACAATTGGTATCAGAGCCAAGAATCTGTGATTCGAGGCTCTCACGATATTGATTCAAGTTGTTTTCTGGATTAAAGTGTTGGTTTTTGAAGATTTGAAGGCTGTTTTGGTGATTACGAGTTCTGCTGCTGCTGTTCTTCGTGTTTGCGATTGGTTTTTCTGGGTTTCTTGGTGTTTACGATTGTTCCGTTTGAAGATCTTCATCGTAATCGGGTTTACGAGTTCAAGATCACCTTTTTATCGTGTTTACGATCCGGAGTATCGAGTTTACGATCGTACTTGATCGTAATTGGAGTTTACGACATTTTTGGATCGGAATCGGGCGTTTACGACTTGTGGTTATCGTAATCAGGTGATCGTAATCGAGTTTACAATTCTCTCAGTCGATTTTAGTGTTTACGATTTTGGTTGGATCGTAATCTGGTGTTCACGATCGTAATCAAGCTTTTACGATCGTAATCAGTTTTGTTTAATCGTAATCATTTGTGTTGGACATTTGGACTTTAGATTTAAGTTCCCTAAGCTTTCGTAATGGATTTCGAACCAAGTATGTATCAGAAGTTGGATTTTGAGATTGGATCCATCACTCGTCCACCTAGACTAACATCGGCGGATAACTTTCTGGAATGGAAATATAGGTTTGAAAACCACTTGAAGAGTTTTGATCTCAGACTCTGGAAAGCGGTAATTCATGGGCCACACACACCTACACATCCAGAAGGAACCAATGCAGGTAAAGCTAAAACGGAAGACGAATATGATGATGATGATCGGGAGGATGTTGAATGTTTGAAAGTCAATGAATGTCATGTGTCTAGTAGTTCTAGTCTTAATTTACCCAAGGACGATGTTCTGGCATCTGTGTCAGAACTTAATACGTCCAAGTCAAAACAAGTCGTTGTATCTGTGTTGTCTAAACATCTTTCTAATTCCAATGAAAAAGTTGATGGTTTTAAAATTCGCGTGCCTAACACAAAAGTAGGTCGTGAGACTAAGCCCAAAGATTTTGTAGCTTATCCCCAGGTTGTGTCGGCTTTCAATAGAACAAACAAGACTAAGTCAGAGCAATTTTGTTTAATTACACAACCGGAAAAAGATACAAAACGTGTCATACACAAATGGGATGATAAGCCAGAGTGGAAGTCGTCTTACCCAAGACGTTCATACCTCTGTAGTCATGTCAATGGACCTAGACTCATGAACTGTTTTCAATGTGGAAAACCAGGACACTTTGCTGCTAATTGTGTAAATAGACCATTTCAACCATACTACCGCAAAACCCACAGACTAGTATGTTGAAGAAAATGATGACAGGAGAAAAGCAAAAGCAGAAGCAACAAGCTTTGTTTAAGGGGAAGCAGTGCTTGGAACCAATGAAGACTTAACAGTCTAAGGTTTCAAACACAAAGGCACCTGTGACAAAGCCTGTTGTTGAAAAATGGAATGTGGCCAAAACTCCAAAACCAACTTATGCATCAAAAGGAGTTTATAAAAGAAATGATAAGATAAAACCAGAATTTGTTGAGAAAAAAATGGCTGAACTCAAAAGAGTTAATAAACCTAATGGCAAAGCAAATGTTGAGCCACAGGTTTTAAAACAAAAAGATGTCACTCAAACAAAACAACTGGTTTACACAAAACTGAAACTTAAGTGGACACCTGTTAAAAAGCCATCTGGTAAAAAGGCCACATCTTCAAAAAAGAAACCCGAGTCTGTGAAGAACTCATCAAATATGTTTAAAACACGGAAAAACACCACCTGGAAACTAAAAGTCACCATTCAAAATGTGAATGTACCTGAAAAGCAAGAAATAACCCTCCAATTAGTTAATTACATTGATTCCAAAGGTGTGCCCAGATCTATTATGGCCTGGGTACCTAAATCTCACTGATCTCTGATTTGTGTAGGGACGGCCAAGAAGATCTATCAACAATCTCTGGTACGTTGATAGCGGTTGCTCCCGACATATGACCGGAGATTTATCCCTTTTGGAAGATGTGTAAGACTTCAATGGGGGAGGAGTATCATTTGCAGGTGGTGTGGGTGGAAGGATAAGCACGAAAGGAGTGGTGAGAAGTGGTAATTTATCGTTTTCTGACGTACACTATGTGGATGAGTTGTCACACAGTCTACTGAGTGTCTCTCAGATTTGTGATAGAGACTACTCTGTGTTGTTCAACCGCAAGGAGTGCATTATTCTCAAGCCTGGTGTGAAGATTCCAGAGGAGTGTTGGATAATGGTTGTCCAGACCCGATAACACCGAGAACCCGACCCGGTTTGACCCGTAATGAGTTACACTGAGGGCAACGAGATTTAAATCCGCTTAAATTGTTTAACCGGTAATTCACGGAATTGTGTAGTTACTTATTTAATTACGGAATATTATCCTTGTGATAATAAACGGAGAAAAACGTTTTCGATTAAACGTTTACGGTGAAAATAATAAATCAAATAAATTGTTATTTGAATTTATTAGGTCTCGTGTTTACGCCTTTTATATTAATAAAAGAGTTTTATTGATTCGTAAACTATGGTGGTTCATTTCGATGAAAGAGATAGACGAGGGGCCTAAACGGAAACTAATTGCCTATAAATAAGCAACTAGTGATTAGGGTTAAGGGTTCCTAATCCTCTCCCCCTTGCGCCTCCCTTGGAGCCATTGCCCCCCTCCCTCTCGTCGATCTCTCTCTCTCTCGCCATCTCCTTCCTCGCGAAGCCTCATCAATTGGCGATTGATTCGTTGGTTCTTGTATCCGACAATCAAAAGAATCATCATCATCATCCGAGAACGAAGCCGCCGCCGCCGCCTCTCTCGCAGCCGCCGCCGCCGCCCTCACCGCCGCCGCCGCCTTCATCGCCGCCCTCACCGCCGCTGCCGCGCCCTTTTAGCCGCCGCCGTCGCCCCTCTTCTTAGGGCCGACGCCATCAAACTCTAGATCGCCGTCGCGATCTAGCGTATCTCCGTTTCGCGTGACACCATAACCACTCGCCTTATCGTCGTCGTTACGATATTGCGAGTGCGAGCTTTGTCTCCATAATCGTTTATTCGTCTAGCCTAAACCCTAGACGTCGTCATAGTCTTTATTCGTTGGTGCTCGATTGTCGCCACCATAAACCGAACCGTTGCAGTTTTCAACGAATCGGTTAAAGACGTTTTTGGCGAATTGCTAAACGATTTGATTCGAACGTCGGATCGGTTATCCCGTGAAACCCTAGCGTCATCACGTTGTTCCTCGGTGTCTCTAGCGTTTGTTAGATCACCGCGAAGGTATATCTAAACTCCATTTTAGTTTAGATGGTTTTATTTCGATTAAATGTAATCGTTATTTTCGCGCTAAAATGTTTACCGCGAAATGGTGTTTGCGTGATTAAATATTTTTGGTGATCGTGATCCTGTTGACTCGATTTCGACTCCTTCGGTTTACGCGTCTTAATCAGTAAAATTATTTTATTCCGCTGCATAAACGGATTACCGGTTTAATCCGTTTTAACTCTTAATTTACTAAATCCGGTCGGTAATGTTTTATTTAAACGGTAAAGTTTTTTTTTTAACGTCACCGGGCACCCGTATACCACTGTCGAAACCCAACAGTGGTATCAGAGCCTTGATCACCACACGCAAACCCTAACTGGGCGGTTTTAAACCGGTGGATTTCGCGAACTGGGGTTAAAACCCGAAAGTCGCGAAAGTTATACGAATTGCTTTTCCAAATGATTGGTCGATTTAATTCTACCAATCGTTTTCCAATTCGTTAATTGATTGTTTAAAACGCGCATATTCGGCTCGACCCATATTATGGCTCTTATTGGTTATCGTATTTTGGTTTGGCCCATTTTGGCCCATTCATGTCTTGGTTTTGGTTTGGCCCACTTGTTTCTGGGTTCAAAAGTTGTATCGTAAATAAATTAGGATTTATTTATTTTCTCGTTAAGCTAACCTTTGCCTTAGACGAACGTTACGAGCTTGTGATGCGACAACCCCATCGTGGCGATTGTTCTTGCAACGATCCCTATCATGGCAAGTATCCATGACCTAAAGACAGACGTACACCAATTGTAACGTGGGAGCTTGTCGAAGCTAGTGGGAGCGGTGGAGTCGGTCGGATGCTTGTTTTCCATCCCTATGGTTGATTTTAATTTTACGTCCCAGACCTTCTTCGATATTGTCATTAGGCTCTGACAATATCGGAACCTCCTAAAAGCCGAATGTGTGTCTGTTTGTATGTACGTTTTGGTTGCTTGTCTTAAAGTGTTTAACACGCCAACTAAAACTCCAAACTAAGTTTTAAACGGTTAAAACTGTTTTACAATCAATTGGGATCGAGTTTTGAATTATTTAAATCTCGACATAACTTAACCAATTTTATTCGACTGTTTTCTCGAATTTTTCGATCAATAAAAATCGAACGATAAAATAATTGGTTAATGTCTCGCGACACGTAGTCTTTAATAAGAAGGTTATTAAATTGACTGTCCCGAGTGAGATAGGGTTCTTGAGTAGCTTAGTCAAACGTTTAATTAATTAAAATATTGACTAATTAATCCTATCTGGTAAGCCGCAAAACGGATAGATTATGCCATCCTAGTCAAGTCTAACTTGGAACATATTTACCGATGCATCAGTGTTGGAGTATTTCAACACCGCACTTGGTGTTCAGGGTATCTTCCAAGGTGTGTGCATTGGAGTATTTCAACACCGTGCATGCACACTGACCACTGAGGACATCTATCATTTTCTTTACGAGTACCTTGTGTATTGGAGTATTTCAACACCGTACATCTGGTCATTCGTAGACAAAATTGGCATAGATGACGCTAAACGTATTTCACGAATTAATTCGCGAAAGCCTCGTAAACGGGAGTTGTGACTGTTTTTTTTTCACAAGAGACAAACGTTGTCTATCCGATTTCTTAGTGACCGGTGATTGCACTTAACGCTGCCTTTGACGGTCGACTACTAATTGGGTTCCCATATTCCTATTCAAGATTTGCTTGCCGTTTTTGAATACGAATATCACATCGAAACACTAAACAAATTGCCTGTTGTTTCAGATGGCTAATCCTCCTGCTAACAACGAGGTTTTCCAGCTCAAGTCTCTCCTTGAGAAGGAGAAACTTGATGACACCAACTTCCTCGACTGGCATCGAAATCTGAAAATAGTCCTGCAAATGGCCAACAAACAACATGTGTTGGAGGCCGAGGTGCCCGAAGCACCCGCAAATAACACTGCGGCTGCTCGCGCTGCACATGAGGCACTGAGAAAGGATGCCAACTCAGTTACGTGCCTCATGCTGGCAACCTGAGATTCAGAAGAGTATGGTTGACAGGACGGCGTTTTAGATGATCGGGGAACTTAAGGGCATGTTTGAAACCCAGGCCCGGCAGGAACGCTAGGAGACCGTCGTCAGGCTCATCACCTGTCGGATGGCCGAAGGTAGTCCTGTCAGCGCCCATGTCCTTAAGATGAAGGGCTACATCGACCGACTTGCGAAGCTCGACTATGTCATTTCTCAGGAAATGGCGACGGATTTGATCCTCCACTCTCTTTCCAGTGCGTTCACTCCCTTCCGGATCAATTTCAATATGAACAGCCTGGTTAAGACAGTGACCGAGCTTCACGGTATGTTGAAGACCGCTGAGATTAATTTTCTCAACGGTAACAACAGCAAAGGCAAGTCGACTGATGTACTCGCCATCCGATCCGGAGGTGTCAAGAAACCTGAGGTTAAGAGGAAACTTGGGCAAGGGCGGCTGCAGCTAGAGGGTCTTGTGAGACCGCAAAGGGCAAGTCAAGGGCTTCGAAGGCACCGCCGCAAGATGAGCGCCAGTGCTTCGAATGCAACAAGATGGGGCACTGGAAGAGAAACTGCCCAGAATATCTTGCCAAGGTGAAAGGGAAGAAGCCCGATGCGGGTTCTTCCGGAGGTATATATCTATAACCTCATGTTACAAACCACTTCACTTGATCCTTCAAAATATATGTTTGACATACTTTACATTTTGTAGGAACGTGAAGTCGTAGAAAGCAAGACAACCAAGAAGACATGGCATCTTTGCATGATTGCAAACTTTGAATAAAGATCATGTAGGTTTTAATTCTTGGTGGTATCTTTAAACAAATTGTTTGTTTTTCCCTGGCGGGGTCCAGGATGATACAATTTTGCTTTTTGTTTTGAATCTAAACATGCACTAAAGTTTCCGGTTTAAACTTTATTGATATGCATTGTTTTTTTTACACTTGAAAATGTTTCACTTGGTTGGTAGATTAGATTCAAACATATATAACATGACGCTAAGCATGGTGCTATTGATTTAATGATCATAAGACTGGCCTAAATGCTAAGAAAGAACGATTGTTCTTTTCTAAAAATCCATTAAGGCCATGACGTCTTTTATTCTCATTGTACTAGCTACAACGGGAATAATCAACCTATATTGATTCATAAAACCTTATGGTTTGGAATCGCATAGCTTGAGACTTCATTAAATCAAAATTGAACCTTTTGAGAAATCACTTGCTTGATTTCGTCAATTCAAACAATAGGACCTTTGATGAGATCAAACGCGTGTTTATAAAAGTTCAAGCCACTAGCAGAACTTATGTAACAAAATCACTGGTATGATTTTGTTATATAAATGAACTAAGTTTTGTGCATATGACCAGGATGGTCAAGAATAGATATATACATACAACACCTTGAAAGTCGATGACTACAAATGGGTTGTACTCGTACGTGTTAAATTAAAATCCTGCTAAGCACATGTTGCTTACATTATAAGGATTTGTTTTCAAAGTTTGAAAACCAATTAACACATGACTTATGACTTGCCAATGGCCACCGTTCACACCTTATACCCACGAATCATTTCCTCGCTGATCACTTGCGACTCAAATTGGTTCCAAGAAGAGTCTTGCGGGAGACCAAGTTTGAGTTATGCACGTCCAACTAATTGATGTATGGACATCAAAATTCCTTGTCAAATAGAAACTTGTTTTCTGTAGGAATTACCGGACTGTGCACTGTGAATCTTGTAAATATTCAAGACTCATTAGACAAACATCTTTTCACAACAAGTAGTTGTTGCAATAATGAAAACATGTTAAGCATTCTAAATGACTTATAATTCCAAATGAAACTCGGACGATTTTACTTGTCTAAAATCTTTCATTATTGGTTGGTCATTGGATTGAATTGTCAATCCCAAATCCGACTCGGTACTCTGATAGAATAATCATCGAGGCGTCTAGCACGCAACTCCTTTCAAACACAAAGATGACTGTATCTAGGATACCATCAAACTCTGGAAGTTTGATATCATCTTGCTATCTCATGTATGTGACATGACAATTGGATATTACTCAATTTAGATTCATACTGTGTTTATGAAACTAAATAACTTCGTTCTAGGTAACGAAGTATGTTTGCTAAGAGTTGTCTTGCAGACCAATATCCTAACGGTTTGAAAGAAAGATGATTATAAGAATGCATCGTCTACATAAAGCAAGTGGGAGCATCACCACTAATCCTTATCGGGATAACGATTAAGTACTGATCCAATGTTCATTAAAGATTACTGATTTAAACTTGTAATGAAGCCTCAACTTATCTCCAAGTTTCAAGAACCACACAAATTGAAAAGCATCTCAGGAATGACATCCTCAGATATATTCAATTTCTTGAAACAAGTCGTATCATACTAGTTATGAAACGAGAACTATCCAACATAGGGATGTTGCATAAGTGTCACTGTAAAGAGTTACACAACGACACAAGCTGGAAACCGAATCATCTCAACTTTTCTTGATGATGACAAATGTTCATGATGAGTACTCGAGTATACTCACCGAACAACAAGCCATCTTAAGTGAACTTTTGAATATTGAATGTAAGGGTATATTCGAAGAAGTTAATTGGATTATGTTGATAATCAATTAAAATGCCATAGTGATAACACAGTAATCCATGTTCTTACCAAGGGCACAAGTTTTATCACACATTCAAATTCACTAAAGTACTTTTGCTATTCTGAGAAACACCAAAACTGATGAAACAACTAAACAGGCAAAACCAAAACACAGGCATAGAACCTAGCATGAGAATTCACAGTTCCATTGATCAAGTTTGATCAATAAGCTAATACTGTTACGTATTACCTGAATTCTACGCTACATTGTTCTACTTTAGTGTTGGGATGTCGAACCTTAAACGTTCGCACCAAATCATTCGATCTGATCTAAAGTGTTAGATGCAGTTTTCGAATTCTGTGAAACGTGTTCGAAATTTATACGTTTTAAACATCCATGAATATTTGGTGAAATATTCTAAAACCGTCCGTAGTTGATCTAATTTGTCGGAACAAAACTGATCTATGACTATTCTGACTCTGGACTCAAAGGGTTGACTCTCCAGACTCACAGACCTCATCAGGGAATGACGTCGTGACGTAACTCGTATCAAATTGTCTTCATGGATTTAATCATAAGACGAATTTGATTAAATGGTATACTCAATAGTATCCTTTGACCTGAGATACATATGCTACCTCCCGTTTGCCAAGGACTGTTCTTTGATTGTAGTATACGCTGTCGCGTAACTGCCAGTAAAGACTACTTTTGGGAATAGATCTGAAGCTTAGTGGGAGCTGTATGTAGTCAAGATGGGATTCTGTACTCTTGCACTAATAATGCAACAGCTAGACATCGTGGGTCCTCTCGTGAGTTCCAAGTGTTAAGTGTAAGGCCTTACCCAAACTTACTGTGTGTTTGATTGAACCACTTCGAACTACGACACGAGAAAGAGAATGATTGAACATAAAAGAGAATGAATTAAATCCATGTCTCTTGTTCAATTGATGTCTCATACGGAAAGGAACTAATGACTTTGAATTACCATAAGTCTAAGCTACAACGCGAGTTTATAGATATACCTTGGTTACTGACTTGAAGTGTCATAACTGGTTGGGACAGCTATGTGTAGCTAGAGCACCTCTGACTGTTTCTTCAAATGTTGTCGGACTCTGTCCAAGTGGGAGATTGTTGGATAATGGTTGTCCAGACCCGACAACACCGAGAACCCGACCTGGTTTGACCCGTAAT
>JBCNJP010000024.1:23607078-23826492 GCA_039602395.1 Deinandra increscens subsp. villosa | reverse complement strand
CTATAGCAAGAGCCCCTGAATCTAGAGCCGCTTGGCCTTCCAATCCAGTTCCAACAATGCACTTCTCGGACTGAGAAAGAGGGACTGCTTGGCGTTGCATATTAGAACTCATTAAAGCCCGATTCGCGTCATTATGCTCGATAAAAGGAATGAGGGAAGCTCCAATAGAAAAATATTGGAAGGCAAAAATACTTCGAAGATGAACCTGTTCCCATGCAATAGTCAGGAATTCTTGACGATATCGAGCTGGAACAACCTGTTCTTCCTGAATACCCTGATTCAAGGCCAAAGAATTTCCTGCCGCTACCATATAGTATTCATCTCTACCCGGTGATAAATAAAGCATCTGTGCACCTTTTGATCTCTCAGAAATTTGATAAAACGGACTTTCTAGAGACCCCCAACGGCCAATCCTCGCATGAATTGCTAAGGATCCAATAAGTCCAACATTGATTCCTTCAGATGTGTCAATTGGGCAAATACGCCCATAGTGACTAGGATGAATATCTCGTATTGGAAAAGTAGCAGTTCGCGCAGTCAATCCCCCCGGGCCCAAATAACTCAATTTTCTCCCATGAACTATTTGTGTCAATGGATTAGTTCGATCCAAAACTTGAGATAATGGGTGTAAACGGAAAAAAACTTTATAAGTATCTGTTAATGGAGTTGAATTTACCAAGTTCTGAGGAGTTGGTGTCCAGTTATGCTTAAGTGCTGCATATATGTTTCCTCGAGCCATATTTTCTAAACGAACCAAGGCCAATCCAAATTGCTCTTGTAAAAGATCTGCTACAGAACGAATACGTTTATTTTGCAAATGATTCATATCGTCAAGTGTACCCATTCCAAATTTTATTCGAATCAAACGATCCGCAGCTGCCAATATATCTCGCGGTAACAAAAATGTATTGTTCTGGGGTATATCAAGGTTTAGTCTCCGATTCATATTTCGTCGACCAATCCCTCCCAATTCACATCTTTGTTGAAAGAATTTTTTTTGTAAATCCTTAGATAAGGATTCAGAAAATACCGGATCTCCCTCTACACAAGCAAATTGTTGATAAAATTCCAAAATAGCATTTTCTTTTGACCCTATTTTTTTTTTATCATTCAGAAAAGACAAAAATAGTTCAGGATAGCAAACATTCTCTAGAATTTCTCTTATATTCAACCCCATTGCTGATAATAGAACTAGAATGGATAGTTTTTGTTGCCTACTCACACGAACCCATATCCTTGCTTTTCTATCAATTTCTAATTCTAATCTTCCTCCCCAATCTGATATTATGGTGCCGGTATAGACCGAAATTCCGTTATCATTTAATTCTGACTGGTAATAAATACCGGGACTTTGCAATATTTGATTGATCACAATTCTATAGATTCCATTTACTATAAAAGCTCCCAGAGAAGTCATTAGAGGGATCTTTCCTATCAAAATTGTTTGTTCTTGGATATACCTACGCCTATCGTTTTTCCAAATGAGTCTCGCGGATACATATAATTCAGAAGAATATGTGATTGATTCATACACAGCATCTCTTTCCTTTATCAGGGGTTCTACCAATTGATATCTTTCCAAAAATAATTCAAAGTCAATTTCTTGATTTGTATCTTCAATTTTTGGAAACTTAGAAAGCTCTTCTGCCAAACCCTGATCAATGAACCTACAAAATCCTTCAAATTGTATCTGATTAAATCCAGGTATTGTGGACATTGCGTCTATCCCGGATTATTTTGAAATTGTCAGTTATTTATATTCATCCATATCGAAAAAAAAAAATACCATTTTGGCTGGTTCATTATCTATCAAAGAAAATCCTATAGATCTTGCAATGATGGAATTTCGATTCTATGAATCTTTGACTGGAATCTATGAGATAGGTGAAATAAAAATTGATACTGAACTTATTTTAAGAGATGCAACCGGAACGGAATTGATAAAACAGTCCTAGAAACTGAATTCTACCATTTAGGCTTACTCTGCTTTGGGATTTTTTTTAGAATATCAAAACTGATTCAGTTTCTTATATTATAATGTATAATGGTATTGAAATTCTAATCTACTTGAATATTGAATACCAGAAAACTATATGAATGTTGTATTTATTAACTTAACGCGCGGATATACCTAATCTATATTTAGGTCTTCTCTCTTCTTTTATTGCCCTCCTGTCCTGTCGTCAATTGACAGTATGACTTAGGGCGCAATATAATTGAAGTGGTCAAATCATATTTTGGTAAAGCACCTTGAATCCACTGGATAGTAAAGGATCTTGGATCCAACGCAGAACCCTTTGTGAATGAGAGAGATAAAGACGAGAAAGACCGATGAAATCAAGTTTCAAGGTTGTAATTTAATGGTAAAGTTTGATTACCATTAAACTCCAGAATAGTTAAGGAGTTTTTAGGTTTGATTCATCTCCTAAAGGCGGCTCTCGGCCTGAGTTATATTAAGTTAAGGTGGCCTTAGGCATTAATTACCCATGGTCTTTTTCTTATTACCTATTGTATTTCTAGTGCTTTTTTATTTCCTAAAGGTGGCTGGGACCTATTATTTCTAGTTGGTTTATGAATCAAGGTGGCCATAGGCCCCTATGGTCCAGTGGTTACGACCTCTCTCTTTCACGGAGAAAACGAGGGTTCAAGTCCCTCTAGGGGTATACCAAGACTCAAGACTATAGGAGTGGGATTTTGATTTTCTCTCAAGTGATCCATATTTGTCAAGTCCTTCTAATAGTCTACTCAGTGGGACTTTGTATTTTAGATCAAATGATATGTATTTGTCAAATCTGCCTGGGAGACGAAAGGAAGTTGATTATGGAACGTCTAAAATGAATTAGGCGTTGGGTCGATGCCCGAGTGGTTAATGGGGACGGACTGTAAATTCGTTGGCAATATGTCTACGCTGGTTCAAATCCAGCTCGGCCCAACAATTTTGTCAATCTACTATCAGATGGTAGAACACTCTTGTTCTTAAGAAATACCTGATACGAGAGAATAAAAAAGAATCCAAAATTTCTGCTAGATCTCTTCTTATTTCCCTGGGATTGTAGTTCAATAGGCTAGAGCACCGCCCTGTCAAGGCGGACGTTGCGGGTTCGAGCCCCGTCAGTCCCGACGGATCCAATAAGTACATCAATTCGCCTCTCCATTTTCTGTGAAAGAAGGGACAGAGAGCATAATTGAATTCCGAAGGGGTTTCCCTTCTTTTTTTCAAGATTCTGTCGAAGAAAGAGCAAACGTCCGGAGGTCTCAATAGCCTCTCAATCTTTATTTGAAGATAAATACGAAAAAGAAAAAAAGGGATTGAGGAGGAACTATGGCATAAAAGAGAAGGTGTGAAGACATATTTCTTCAAGAAACATAACAACTTCCTCAAATGAGTCCAATGATCAAAAAGATTTTTGAGGAGAAAATCAACAACGTGACATTTGAAAGAATCTGGATGCACTCAGATGCCACCATCCTGCAACTTTACGAGATCAAAGAAAGACAATAAAAGGGAAATCCTTTCACTCAATACTTCAACTCCTACAAAATCACTACCACTGCAAACAGTCGTCAATCATATAAATTCACTAATGTAGATCTTGATCAACTTAGTTAAATGCACATCTTGTCCCTCATCAAAAGCTGTATGACAAATGGTTCAACAAGCCTCAGGAACAGAAGAGCAATACATCGACTTAGGGAGGCATGAAAGAAGATATACAACAGGTTTGCTCTGATTGACTATGAGATGGCTATACACACTGGTCTAAAGAAACTTGCCATTCAGACTGCAAAAGAAGACCTTCCCTCTGGATTGAAGCGGAAAGGATCCAAACTAATTCCAAGGACTGGTGAAATAAGGATCTGCTTCAGAAATAACAATACAAAGAAAAGGTTCTTCAGAAGCAGCCAATGTCAAGCCTACTCCGATGCATCTCTAAGATTCATCTCATTCCTACTAAATGAAAACAGAGAAATTGAACCTGAGACTGCAAGAAGAAGGGAACCTATGATCAAAACAATAGAAGATCTAAAGCAACACAGAATGCTACAAAAGGAACTGCATAGAGCCTATTGTAGTCCTCTTCCCAAGAAATTCTATGTAAAAGAAGACTCTGTAACCGGATTTCTCTCCTAAAAATTGCATTCATAGCTCCATGCATCCTGTTGATTTTTCAAAATTTGTATTTTATATGTTACTTTCTCTTTTTGTTTATTTTCTTCAAATACTTAATTAGGGGGAGATTGTTAGAACACAATGTAAATGTAACATAGAACAGTCAAGTATTCGAAGAAAAGAAAAGATATATCCTTAAAAGAGAAAGGATATGAAAGTCTGTATGAATTACAGATTTCTGCATGATTTCTGTACTCATATAGAACTACTCCGGAAATTCAAAAGTAGTTCTGTACATACTAAAATCTACAGAAATCCTCATTTCTGTAGAAGGCTTCAAATGGGAAGCATCAAAAGTATTCAAAGAAGAGTCCTCAAGGAGTTCTGGACTATCAAAATATAAAGATTACGAGAAGAACAAATTCTACCTTTGTGTGAAGAACAAGCAAAATGAATGTCAACTTGGCAGTAATCACGAAAGCAGTTGAAGATAGTTGAAAAAGAGATAAATTGAATATCTTCAATTTATCTTTTTATACTTTGACACACTCCAAAATAAACCGTTCTCAACCACCTTATCCAAATGCAACTTCCTACATCTTCCTATAAATAGCAAGCTGACTTCACCAAACAAAGCAAGACATCAAGCATACAATTCAATATCTTCTCAAAACAATTACAACATCACTTCCATAGAAATGTTATTTCTGTTGATACATAGTTATACTATAAACTCATGTAAACCATTATTTACATTTGAGATATACAAAATAACACTTTTATGAATTGTCGTCTTCTAATTTGATTTACTTTCTGCAACTTGTTTATCTTGTTTAAATCAAATTGTGCCAACATTGTTAAAGAGCCCCTCACGGGACCCAACAATTGCAAAAGGGTTTTTGATTGCAAAGGGGTTTTTGACTGCAAAAGGGTTCTCGATTGTAAAGGGGTTTTCAACTGTAAAGGTGGTTTTCGATTGTAAAGGGTTTTTGATTGTGAAGGGGTTTCTATTGAATCAACTATTAAGTTTCGTCAGTTTTCACTAAATCAGTCATATCAGGAGCAACGTTTGGAGTTACGGGGCCCATTACAAGTCAAATCAAAGCTCTCGACGAGCTCTACATTTTAGGTTCACTTTCAACTCCAAACTCTATTATTAAGGCCTCCATTTTGAATCAAAAGTTTTAGGGTTTTCGGAAGTTGCAGTCTTGGTGAATATTATATTGAATTTGAGCTTGTGATCTATCTGGAAAGTGTTCTTAATCGCCAAAATGAATTCAGATACGTCTTCATCACAGGAATGTACCAATCTTACATGCCCTCCTCGTTTGCTCACTCCTGAAAACTTTAAAGATTGGAGATGTCAATTCATAAACTATCTGAAATATTTTGGCAATCTGTGATGACTGGTCCTTTCAAGCATATTCACAGTAAAGGTCCTAAAGAAGGTACATTGAAGGAAAAAGAAGGAATTTAATGAGATGATTGGGAAAGGATCATGACAAGGCATATGCAATAATGATGATGGCGTTATCACCTGAAATTGCACAAGGTTTTCACAAATACACCACAACACAAAGTCTCTGTGAAGGAAATGAGGAAGATAAAAAATCAAACAACATGCAATTGTGGCTAAAGTTGATGAGACTGGAACGCTGGTATGCTCCAATCCAACATGTGCTCGCTTAATTCCTGGTTTTAGACAGATTCGTAAAAATTTGGAAAGAGAATTATTTGATGCACAATGTGCCACTAGCTCCTTTAAGGGTAGCTTTTTTAAGAGCGAAGAGAAGGTTGTTGGTAAAACATTTATTGGTCTTTTGTTTCTTAAGTTAACGGGTCAAACACTTAGTATTATTATGGGCCAGAGGCCAAGTGTCAATTGGGTTATGTATTTAAACGGGAGCCGAACCCGTGTATGTTGTGTCGGATCCGAAAGTCCCTATCTAGTTATGTTTAACACCGTTAGGTAGTTAAAAGGTTAAACATACGGCGTTAGTAGTTACCGTTAGTTAGTTATGATAGTATGTATAGATAGGGGGGCTGTTGTGTAAAACAATTAATTATAATATTCCATCAGATTAGTTTCCAAAATTCTCCTCTCTCTATCTCTCTCTCGCTGTACACATCCGACGCACACACACACAAATTATACAATTTTTTTATTTGTATTCTTCACATTCAAGTTTTAATCACAATCCTTACTATGTTGAATACAATGTTGGAAAGGATGAAGAAGCATGATCAAGAGTTATGGGCTAGCTTATTATTAGTTTTGGGCTTAGTTAGTTTATGTTTTAGGCCATGTGGGCCGATTTCTTTGTGTTTATGATTGGGCCTATAGTGTTTCTGATTGGCCCTAGGTTTTGTAAGAGGTAGTATAAATACCTCTCATGTTTATGATCAAGTTAAGCTTTTGGAAATACAGTTTACGATTTTCTCTCTCACTCTAGTGTTTCCGATCGGGTTCATTAGCTTCAAGATTGTAGTGTTTTGCATTGAAGATTTGATCTTTATCTTAGATCAAATCTATTTCTTCTACTTTCTTCTTGAATCGATCACACACGAGGATTCCGCACTCGTTTGTGATTAGGATATCGTGATTGGTTGATTTCCGGACCTACAATTGGTATCAGAGCCAAGAATCTGTGATTCGAGGCTCTCACGATATTGATTCAAGTTGTTTTCTGGATTAAAGTGTTGGTTTTTGAAGATTTGAAGGCTGTTTTGGTGATTACGAGTTCTGCTGCTGCTGTTCTTCGTGTTTGCGATTGGTTTTTCTGGGTTTCTTGGTGTTTACGATTGTTCCGTTTGAAGATCTTCATCGTAATCGGGTTTACGAGTTCAAGATCACCTTTTTATCGTGTTTACGATCCGGAGTATCGAGTTTACGATCGTACTTGATCGTAATTGGAGTTTACGACATTTTTGGATCGGAATCGGGCGTTTACGACTTGTGGTTATCGTAATCAGGTGATCGTAATCGAGTTTACAATTCTCTCAGTCGATTTTAGTGTTTACGATTTTGGTTGGATCGTAATCTGGTGTTCACGATCGTAATCAAGCTTTTACGATCGTAATCAGTTTTGTTTAATCGTAATCATTTGTGTTGGACATTTGGACTTTAGATTTAAGTTCCCTAAGCTTTCGTAATGGATTTCGAACCAAGTATGTATCAGAAGTTGGATTTTGAGATTGGATCCATCACTCGTCCACCTAGACTAACATCGGCGGATAACTTTCTGGAATGGAAATATAGGTTTGAAAACCACTTGAAGAGTTTTGATCTCAGACTCTGGAAAGCGGTAATTCATGGGCCACACACACCTACACATCCAGAAGGAACCAATGCAGGTAAAGCTAAAACGGAAGACGAATATGATGATGATGATCGGGAGGATGTTGAATGTTTGAAAGTCAATGAATGTCATGTGTCTAGTAGTTCTAGTCTTAATTTACCCAAGGACGATGTTCTGGCATCTGTGTCAGAACTTAATACGTCCAAGTCAAAACAAGTCGTTGTATCTGTGTTGTCTAAACATCTTTCTAATTCCAATGAAAAAGTTGATGGTTTTAAAATTCGCGTGCCTAACACAAAAGTAGGTCGTGAGACTAAGCCCAAAGATTTTGTAGCTTATCCCCAGGTTGTGTCGGCTTTCAATAGAACAAACAAGACTAAGTCAGAGCAATTTTGTTTAATTACACAACCGGAAAAAGATACAAAACGTGTCATACACAAATGGGATGATAAGCCAGAGTGGAAGTCGTCTTACCCAAGACGTTCATACCTCTGTAGTCATGTCAATGGACCTAGACTCATGAACTGTTTTCAATGTGGAAAACCAGGACACTTTGCTGCTAATTGTGTAAATAGACCATTTCAACCATACTACCGCAAAACCCACAGACTAGTATGTTGGAGAAAATGATGACAGGAGAAAAGCAAAAGCAGAAGCAACAAGCTTTGTTTAAGGGGAAGCAGTGCTTGGAACCAATGAAGACTTAACAGTCTAAGGTTTCAAACACAAAGGCACCTGTGACAAAGCCTGTTGTTGAAAAATGGAATGTGGCCAAAACTCCAAAACCAACTTATGCATCAAAAGGAGTTTATAAAAGAAATGATAAGATAAAACCAGAATTTGTTGAGAAAAAAATGGCTGAACTCAAAAGAGTTAATAAACCTAATGGCAAAGCAAATGTTGAGCCACAGGTTTTAAAACAAAAAGATGTCACTCAAACAAAACAACTGGTTTACACAAAACTGAAACTTAAGTGGACACCTGTTAAAAAGCCATCTGGTAAAAAGGCCACATCTTCAAAAAAGAAACCCGAGTCTGTGAAGAACTCATCAAATATGTTTAAAACACGGAAAAACACCACCTGGAAACTAAAAGTCACCATTCAAAATGTGAATGTACCTGAAAAGCAAGAAATAACCCTCCAATTAGTTAATTACATTGATTCCAAAGGTGTGCCCAGATCTGTTATGGCCTGGGTACCTAAATCTCACTGATCTCTGATTTGTGTAGGGACGGCCAAGAAGATCTATCAACAATCTCTGGTACGTTGATAGCGGTTGCTCCCGACATATGACCGGAGATTTATCCCTTTTGGAAGATGTGTAAGACTTCAATGGGGGAGGAGTATCATTTGCAGGTGGTGTGGGTGGAAGGATAAGCACGAAAGGAGTGGTGAGAAGTGGTAATTTATCGTTTTCTGACGTACACTATGTGGATGAGCTGTCACACAGTCTACTGAGTGTCTCTCAGATTTGTGATAGAGACTACTCTGTGTTGTTCAACCGCAAGGAGTGCATTATTCTCAAGCCTGGTGTGAAGATTCCAGAGGAGTGTTGGATAATGGTTGTCCAGACCCGACAACACCGAGAACCCGACCCGGTTTGACCCGTAATGAGTTACACTGAGGGCAACGAGATTTAAATCCGCTTAAATTGTTTAACCGGTAATTCACGGAATTGTGTAGTTACTTATTTAATTACGGAATATTATCCTTGTGATAATAAACGGAGAAAAACGTTTTCGATTAAACGTTTACGGTGAAAATAATAAATCAAATAAATTGTTATTTGAATTTATTAGTTCTCGTGTTTACGCCTTTTATATTAATAAAAGAGTTTTATTGATTCGTAAACTATGGTGGTTCATTTCGATGAAAGAGATAGACGAGGGGCCTAAACGGAAACTAGTTGCCTATAAATAAGCAACTAGTGATTAGGGTTAAGGGTTCCTAATCCTCTCCCCCTTGCGCCTCCCTTGGAGCCATCGCCCCCCTCCCTCTCGTCGATCTCTCTCTCTCTCGCCATCTCCTTCCTCGCGAAGCCTCATCAATTGGCGATTGATTCGTTGGTTCTTGTATCCGACAATCAAAAGAATCATCATCATCATCCGAGAACGAAGCCGCCGCCGCCGCCTCTCTCGCAGCCGCCGCCGCCGCCCTCACCGCCGCCGCCGCCTTCATCGCCGCCCTCACCGCCGCTGCCGCGCCCTTTTAGCCGCCGCCGTCGCCCCTCTTCTTAGGGCCGACGCCATCAAACTCTAGATCGCCGTCGCGATCTAGCGTATCTCCGTTTCGCGTGACACCATAACCACTCGCCTTATCGTCGTCGTTACGATATTGCGAGTGCGAGCTTTGTCGCCATAATCGTTTATTCGTCTAGCCTAAACCCTAGACGTCGTCATAGTCTTTATTCGTTGGTGCTCGATTGTCGCCACCATAAACCGAACCGTTGCAGTTTTCAACGAATCGGTTAAAGACGTTTTTGGCGAATTGCTAAACGATTTGATTCGAACGTCGGATCGGTTATCCCGTGAAACCCTAGCGTCATCACGTTGTTCCTCGGTGTCTCTAGCGTTTGTTAGATCACCGCGAAGGTATATCTAAACTCCATTTTAGTTTAGATGGTTTTATTTCGATTAAATGTAATCGTTATTTTCGCGCTAAAATGTTTACCGCGAAATGGTGTTTGCGTGATTAAATATTTTTGGTGATCGTGATCCTGTTGACTCGATTTCGACACCTTCGGTTTACGCGTCTTAATCAGTAAAATTATTTTATTCCGCTGCGTAAACGGATTACCGGTTTAATCCGTTTTAACTCTTAATTTACTAAATCCGGTCGGTAATGTTTTATTTAAACGGTAAAGTTTTTTTTTTAACGTCACCGGGCACCCGTATACCACTGTCGAAACCCAACAGTGGTATCAGAGCCTTGATCACCACACGCAAACCCTAACTGGGCGGTTTTAAACCGGTGGATTTCGCGAACTGGGGTTAAAACCCGAAAGTCGCGAAAGTTATACGAATTGCTTTTCCAAATGATTGGTCGATTTAATTCTACCAATCGTTTTCCAATTCGTTAATTGATTGTTTAAAACGCGCATATTCGGCTCGACCCATATTATGGCTCTTATTGGTTATCGTATTTTGGTTTGGCCCATTTTGGCCCATTCATGTCTTGGTTTTGGTTTGGCCCACTTGTTTCTGGGTTCAAAAGTTGTATCGTAAATAAATTAGGATTTATTTATTTTCTCGTTAAGCTAACCTTCGCCTTGGACGAACGTTACGAGCTTGTGATGCGACAACCCCATCGTGGCGATTGTTCTTGCAACGATCCCTATCATGGCAAGTATCCATGACCTAAAGACAGACGTACACCAATTGTAACGTGGGAGCTTGTCGAAGCTAGTGGGAGCGGTGGAGTCGGTCGGATGCTTGTTTTCCATCCCTATGGTTGATTTTAATTTTACGTCCCAGACCTTCTTCGATATTGTCATTAGGCTCTGACAATATCGGAACCTCCTAAAAGCCGAATGTGTGTCTGTTTGCATGTACGTTTTGGTTGCTTGTCTTAAAGTGTTTAACACGCCAACTAAAACTCCAAACTAAGTTTTAAACGGTTAAAACTGTTTTACAATCAATTGGGATCGAGTTTTGAATTATTTAAAACTCGACATAACTTAACCAATTTT
The DNA here is from genome assembly GCA_039602395.1 of Deinandra increscens subsp. villosa. Taxonomy (NCBI): domain Eukaryota; kingdom Viridiplantae; phylum Streptophyta; class Magnoliopsida; order Asterales; family Asteraceae; genus Deinandra; species Deinandra increscens. The sequence goes on along the minus strand of JBCNJP010000024.1, from coordinate 23,815,393 downwards.
ATTCGACTGTTTTCTCGAATTTTTCGATCAATAAAAATCGAACGATAAAATAATTGGTTAATGTCTCGCGACACGTAGTCTTTAATAAGAAGGTTATTAAATTGACTGTCCCGAGTGAGATAGGGTTCTTGAGTAGCTTAGTCAAACGTTTAATTAATTAAAATATTGACTAATTAATCCTATCTGGTAAGCCGCAAAACGGATAGATTATGCCATCCTAGTCAAGTCTAACTTGGAACATATTTACCGATGCATCAGTGTTGGAGTATTTCAACACCGCACTTGGTGTTCAGGGTATCTTCCAAGGTGTGTGCATTGGAGTATTTCAACACCGTGCATGCACACTGACCACTGAGGACATCTATCATTTTCTTTACGAGTACCTTGTGTATTGGAGTATTTCAACACCGTACATCTGGTCATTCGTAGACAAAATTGGCATAGATGACGCTAAACGTATTTCACGAATTAATTCGCGAAAGCCTCATAAACGGGAGTTGTGACTGTTTTTTTTTCACAAGAGACAAACGTTGTCTATCCGATTTCTTAGTGACCGGTGATTGCACTTAACGCTGCCTTTGACGGTCGACTACTAATTGGGTTCCCATATTCCTATTCAAGATTTGCTTGCCGTTTTTGAATACGAATATCACATCGAAACACTAAACAAATTGCCTGTTGTTTCAGATGGCTAATCCTCCTGCTAACAACGAGGTTTTCCAGCTCAAGTCTCTCCTTGAGAAGGAGAAACTTGATGACACCAACTTCCTCGACTGGCATCGAAATCTGAAAATAGTCCTGCAAATGGCCAACAAACAACATGTGTTGGAGGCCGAGGTGCCCGAAGCACCCGCAAATAACACTGCGGCTGCTCGCGCTGCACATGAGGCACTGAGAAAGGATGCCAACTCAGTTACGTGCCTCATGCTGGCAACCTGCTGAGATTCAGAAGAGTATGGTTGACAGGACGGCGTTTTAGATGATCGGGGAACTTAAGGGCATGTTTGAAACCCAGGCCCGGCAGGAACGCTACGAGACCGTCGTCAGGCTCATCACCTGTCGGATGGCCGAAGGTAGTCCTGTCAGCGCCCATGTCCTTAAGATGAAGGGCTACATCGACCGACTTGCGAAGCTCGACTATGTCATTTCTCAGGAAATGGCGACGGATTTGATCCTCCACTCTCTTTCCAGTGCGTTCACTCCCTTCCGGATCAATTTCAATATGAACAGCCTGGTTAAGACAGTGACCGAGCTTCACGGTATGTTGAAGACCGCTGAGATTAATTTTCTCAACGGTAACAACAGCAAAGGCAAGTCGACTGATGTACTCGCCATCCGATCCGGAGGTGTCAAGAAACCTGAGGTTAAGAGGAAACTTGGGCAAGGAAGAGGCAGGCTGCAGCTAGAGGGTCTTGTGAGCACCGCAAAGGGCAAGTCAAGGGCTTCGAAGGCACCGCCGCAAGATGAGCGCCAGTGCTTCGAATGCAACAAGATGGGGCACTGGAAGAGAAACTGCCCAGAATATCTTGCCAAGGTGAAAGGGAAGAAGCCCGATGCGGGTTCTTCCGGAGGTATATATCTATAACCTCATGTTACAAACCACTTCACTTGATCCTTCAAAATATATGTTTGACATACTTTACATTTTGTAGGAACGTGAAGTCGTAGAAAGCAAGACAACCAAGAAGACATGGCATCTTTGCATGATTGCAAACTTTGAATAAAGATCATGTAGGTTTTAATTCTTGGTGGTATCTTTAAACAAATTGTTTGTTTTTCCCTGGCGGGGTCCAGGATGATACAATTTTGCTTTTTGTTTTGAATCTAAACATGCACTAAAGTTTCCGGTTTAAACTTTATTGATATGCATTGTTTTTTTTACACTTGAAAATGTTTCACTTGGTTGGTAGATTAGATTCAAACATATATAACATGACGCTAAGCATGGTGCTATTGATTTAATGATCATAAGACTGGCCTAAATGCTAAGAAAGAACGATTGTTCTTTTCTAAAAATCCATTAAGGCCATGACGTCTTTTATTCTCATTGTACTAGCTACAACGGGAATAATCAACCTATATTGATTCATAAAACCTTATGGTTTGGAATCGCATAGCTTGAGACTTCATTAAATCAAAATTGAACCTTTTGAGAAATCACTTGCTTGATTTCGTCAATTCAAACAATAGGACCTTTGATGAGATCAAACGCGTGTTTATAAAAGTTCAAGCCACCAGCAGAACTTATGTAACAAAATCACTGGTATGATTTTGTTATATAAATGAACTAAGTTTTGTGCATATGACCAGGATGGTCAAGAATAGATATATACATACAACACCTTGAAAGTCGATGACTACAAATGGGTTGTACTCGTACGTGTTAAATTAAAATCCTGCTAAGCACATGTTGCTTACATTATAAGGATTTGTTTTCAAAGTTTGAAAACCAATTAACACATGACTTATGACTTGCCAATGGCCACCGTTCACACCTTATACCCACGAATCATTTCCTCGCCGATCACTTGCGACTCAAATTGGTTCCAAGAAGAGTCTTGCGGGAGACCAAGTTTGAGTTATGCACGTCCAACTAATTGATGTATGGACATCAAAATTCCTTGTCAAATAGAAACTTGTTTTCTGTAGGAATTACCGGACTGTGCACTGTGAATCTTGTAAATATTCAAGACTCATTAGACAAACATCTTTTCACAACAAGTAGTTGTTGCAATAATGAAAACATGTTAAGCATTCTAAATGACTTATAATTCCAAATGAAACTCGGACGATTTTACTTGTCTAAAATCTTTCATTATTGGTTGGTCATTGGATTGAATTGTCAATCCCAAATCCGACTCGGTACTCTGATAGAATAATCATCGAGGCGTCTAGCACGCAACTCCTTTCAAACACAAAGATGACTGTATCTAGGATACCATCAAACTCTGGAAGTTTGATATCATCTTGCTATCTCATGTATGTGACATGACAATTGGATATTACTCAATTTAGATTCATACTGTGTTTATGAAACTAAATAACTTCGTTCTAGGTAACGAAGTATGTTTGCTAAGAGTTGTCTTGCAGACCAATATCCTAACGGTTTGAAAGAAAGATGATTATAAGAATGCATCGTCTACATAAAGCAAGTGGGAGCATCACCACTAATCCTTATCGGGATAACGATTAAGTACTGATCCAATGTTCATTAAAGATTACTGATTTAAACTTGTAATGAAGCCTCAACTTATCTCCAAGTTTCAAGAACCACACAAATTGAAAAGCATCTCAGGAATGACATCCTCAGATATATTCAATTTCTTGAAACAAGTCGTATCATACTAGTTATGAAACGAGAACTATCCAACATAGGGATGTTGCATAAGTGTCACTGTAAAGAGTTACACAACGACACAAGCTGGAAACCGAATCATCTCAACTTGTCTTGATGATGACAAATGTTCATGATGAGTACTCGAGTATACTCACCGAACAACAAGCCATCTTAAGTGAACTTTTGAATATTGAATGTAAGGGTACATTCGAAGAAGTTAATTGGATTATGTTGATAATCAATTAAAATGCCATAGTGATAACACAGTAATCCATGTGCTTACCAAGGGCACAAGTTTTATCACACATTCAAATTCACTAAAGTACTTTTGCTGTTCTGAGAAACACCAAAACTGATGAAACAACTAAACAGGCAAAACCAAAACACAGGCATAGAACCTAGCATGAGAATTCACAGTTCCATTGATCAAGTTTGATCAATAAGCTAATACTGTTACGTATTACCTGAATTCTACGCTACATTGTTCTACTTTAGTGTTGGGATGTCGAACCTTAAACGTTCGCACCAAATCATTCGATCTGATCTAAAGTGTTAGATGCAGTTTTCGAATTCTGTGAAACGTGTTCGAAATTTATACGTTTTAAACATCCATGAATATTTGGTGAAATATTCTAAAACCGTCCGTAGTTGATCTAATTTGTGGGAACAAAACTGATCTATGACTATTCTGACTCTGGACTCAAAGGGTTGACTCTCCAGACTCACAGACCTCATCAGGGAATGACGTCGTGACGTAACTCGTATCAAATTGTCTTCATGGATTTAATCATAAGACGAATTTGATTAAATGGTATACTCAATAGTATCCTTTGACCTGAGATACATATGCTACCTCCCGTTTGCCAAGGACTGTTCTTTGATTGTAGTATACGCTGTCGCGTAACTGCCAGTAAAGACTACTTTTGGGAATAGATCTGAAGCTTAGTGGGAGCTGTATGTAGTCAAGATGGGATTCTGTACTCTTGCACTAATAATGCAACAGCTAGACATCGTGGGCCCTCTCGTGAGTTCCAAGTGTTAAGTGTAAGGCCTTACCCAAACTTACTGTGTGTTTGATTGGACCACTTCGAACTACGACACGAGAAAGAGAATGATTGAACATAAAAGAGAATGAATTAAATCCATGTCTCTTGTTCAATTGATGTCTCATACGGAAAGGAACTAATGACTTTGAATTACCATAAGTCTAAGCTACAACGCGAGTTTGTAGATATACCTTGGTTACTGACTTGAAGTGTCATAACTGGTTGGGACAGCTATGTGTAGCTAGAGCACCTCTGACTGTTTCTTCAAATGTTGTCGGACTCTGTCCAAGTGGGAGATTGTTGGATAATGGTTGTCCAGACCCGACAACACCGAGAACCCGACCCGGTTTGACCCGTAATGAGTTACACTGAGGGCAACGAGATTTAAATCCGCTTAAATTGTTTAACCGGTAATTCACGGAATTGTGTAGTTACTTATTTAATTACGGAATATTATCCTTGTGATAATAAACGGAGAAAAACGTTTTCGATTAAACGTTTACGGTGAAAATAATAAATCAAATAAATTGTTATTTGAATTTATTAGTTCTCGTGTTTACGCCTTTTATATTAATAAAAGAGTTTTATTGATTCGTAAACTATGGTGGTTCATTTCGATGAAAGAGATAGACGAGGGGCCTAAACGGAAACTAGTTGCCTATAAATAAGCAACTAGTGATTAGGGTTAAGGGTTCCTAATCCTCTCCCCCTTGCGCCTCCCTTGGAGCCATCGCCCCCTCCCTCTCGTCGATCTCTCTCTCTCTCGCCATCTCCTTCCTCGCGAAGCCTCATCAATTGGCGATTGATTCGTTGGTTCTTGTATCCGACAATCAAAAGAATCATCATCATCATCCGAGAACGAAGCCGCCGCCGCCGCCTCTCTCGCAGCCGCCGCCGCCGCCCTCACCGCCGCCGCCGCCTTCATCGCCGCCGCCGCTGCCGCGCCCTTTTGGCCGCCGCCGTCGCCCCTCTTCTTAGGGCCGACGCCATCAAACTCTAGATCGCCGTCGCGATCTAGCGTATCTCCGTTTCGCGTGACACCATAACCACTCGCCTTATCGTCGTCGTTACGATATTGCGAGTGCGAGCTTTGTCGCCATAATCGTTTATTCGTCTAGCCTAAACCCTAGACGTCGTCATAGTCTTTATTCGTTGGTGCTCGATTGTCGCCACCATAAACCGAACCGTTGCAGTTTTCAACGAATCGGTTAAAGACGTTTTTGGCGAATTGCTAAACGATTTGATTCGAACGTCGGATCGGTTATCCCGTGAAACCCTAGCGTCATCACGTTGTTCCTCGGTGTCTCTAGCGTTTGTTAGATCACCGCGAAGGTATATCTAAACTCCATTTTAGTTTAGATGGTTTTATTTCGATTAAATGTAATCGTTATTTTCGCGCTAAAATGTTTACCGCGAAATGGTGTTTGCGTGATTAAATATTTTTGGTGATCGTGATCCTGTTGACTCGATTTCGACACCTTCGGTTTACGCGTCTTAATCAGTAAAATTATTTTATTCCGCTGCGTAAACGGATTACCGGTTTAATCCGTTTTAACTCTTAATTTACTAAATCCGGTCGGTAATGTTTTATTTAAACGGTAAAGTTTTTTTTTTTAACGTCACCGGGCACCCGTATACCACTGTCGAAACCCAACAAGGAGTGCATCTTGATGCGTACTCCGAGAAGAGCAAACTCTTATCAGCTCAATATGGGTCAACCCCCAACTTCAGAAGAAGCCTGACTCATATCCAAACAAAATGAGAACTTAGCTCTTTTGTGGCATAGGCGTCTGGGGAATGCTAACATGAAGAATTTGACCAAGCTTGCAAAGGGAGAACATGTCAGAAAACTGCCTATCAAAGATTTCTCTACTGTGGAAAAATGTGTGGCTTGTGCGAACGGGAAGCAGCACAAGTTGCCACACCGTTCGAAGATAGCAAATTCAATGTCATCCGTGTTGCAACTTCTTCACATGGATTTATTTGGGCCAATGCAAGTTCAAAGCATCAGCAAATTCTCTTACTGTCTCGTGATTGTGGATGACTATTCACGATTCACTTGGGTCTTCTTCTTATCAAACAAGTATGAAACTCCGATCTTAGTGAAGCAGTTTGTCACGCTTATAGAGAATCAGCTGAACGAGAAGGTCAAGGCTATCAGAACAGACAACGGAACAGAATTCAAAAATGCTGAGTTAAATATGTTCTGTGGAGAAAAGGGGATAGAGAGACAATTTAGTGCGCCCTATACTCCGCAACAGAATGGAGTCGCTGAGAGAAGAAACAGGACACTCTTTGAAGCAGCAATGACAATGATGTGTGAAGCTAAATTGCCAATCTTCTTTTGGGCTGAAGCGGTCAATACGACCTGTTATGTGCAGAATCGTGTTCTGTTAAACAAACGTCATGAGAAGACTCCCTATTAGATTGTTTACAAAGAGAAGCCAACAGTGGGATACTTCAAGACATTCGGGTGTCCTTGCACGGTTCTGATTCAGTCCGATGTTGGGAAATTCGAAGCTAAGGCCGATGAGTGTTATTTCTGTGGGTTATTCTACAAATAGTGCCTATCGTGTCTACAACAAAACCACAAAGATTATCATCGAGACATATAACGTGGACTGGCTTGAAGACAATCCTACAGATGCAGGGAGGGGACCGGATTGGATTTTTGACTATGGGACGCTGTTTGAAGGGTTCAATTTTTCAAATGTCTTCCATCAATTGGGTGAAGAAGAAGACATTATTGCACAATCATCTGAATCAAGGGCTCATGTTGAAAAGGTTGTTGAGAAAGCACCAGATGCAGTTCCCTCAAATGTCAATGCAGTTGCTCCAGGATCTTCAGGAACTAAAGATGCTGATTCAGAAGTTTCTCCAAACCAAGGTATGAATGATAATATTGTTAATTCTAACCTGCCTGTTTCTGTTGCTGTGCCAGATGTTCAAGTATCAAGGATCAATAAAGACCATCCAATCAGCAATATACTTGGGCCAGTTTCAGCAGGGTTCACCACTAGAAGCCGCACGGGAGACATCAATTTCTGCATGTATTCGTGCTTCATATCCCAGATTGAGCCTCCTAATGTGATGGTTGCTCTCAGAGATCCATGTTGGATAGAGGCCATGCACAATGAACTTAATCAGTTTTCTAAGCTAGGAGTGTGGCGTCTAGTGGAAAGGCCAGAGGATAAGAAGGTTATACCCATACGTTGGCTATACAAGAACAAGAAGGATGACACGGGTATAATTGTCAGAAACAAGGCACGGTTGATTGTTCAGGGCCACAGACAAATTTATGGAATTGACTATGATGAGGTGTATGCACCCGTGGCAAGATTGGAGGCTATCCGAATATTTCTAGCATTGGCATCATTTCTAAACTTCACGGTTCGCCAGATGGATGTTAAGACAGCATTTCTATATGCAGAAATGAATGAGGAAGTTTATGTGACTCAACCACCGGGGTTTGTAGATGAGGAGTATCCAGATCATGTGTATCTTCTGGATAAGGCTTTGTATGGACTACATCAAGCTCCTCGCATGTGGTACGAGACACTGTCAACTCATCTGGTGGAGAATGGTTACTCAAGAAGAGTGGTTGATCAGACGCTGTTTAGGAAAAGGGTGAAGGATGACATCATCATGGTGCAGGTTTATGTAGATGACATTATCTACGGGTCAACAAACGAAGAATTATGCACCGAGTTTGAAGAGATAATGAGAAAGAAATTTGAAATGAGCGATCAGGGAGAGATGAGCTTCTTCCTAGCCTTGCAAGTAAAACAAGACGAATCTAGGATTCTTATTCACCAAGCAAAATATGTGAATGAGATTCTAGAAAAATTCAAGATGCAAGACTCCAAGCCTATCTCAACTCCCATGGCATCCAAACCTCTACTGACAGTAGATGCAGATGGGGAGCCAGTGAGTGAATTCATGTATCGCTCGATGATTGGATCACTTATGTATCTGACAGCAAGCAGGCTAGATATTATGCATGCAGGTGTGCCCGCTATCAGGCTAATCCTAAACATTCACATTTAATTGCTGTCAAACGTATTTTTAGGTATCTAAAGGGCAGGCCTAGGCTTGGACTTTTGTACCCAAAGAACACTGATTTCCAATTGTTTGCATATACTGACAGTGATTATGGAGGCAGTGATCTTGACCGGAAGTCAACAACTAGTGGATGTCAGTATCTGGGAGATCGACTCATTTCTTGGCAGAGCAAAAAGCAGCATACCGTCTCAAAATCAACTGCAGAAGCTGAATATGTGGCAGCATCCGCTGGATGCTCACAGGTAGTATGGATACAAAATCAGCTCACTAATTACGGTATGGAATTCGTTAACACTCCTATCTTTTGTGATAACGCTGCTGCTCTAGAAATTGTGAAAAACCCCGTTCATCATTCAAAAACAAAGCACATAGACATAAAGGTACATTTTATTCGTGACTGTTATGATCGGGAGTTAATTCAGCTCCAAAAGGTGAGCTCAGACCAGAATGTGTCTGATATTTTCACAAAACCTCTACCTCGCCCCAATTTTGAAATGTGTGTCGAAGGCCTAAGGATGATTGCCTTCGAGGAATGATCTGATCAAACTTTCTTGTAAATATCTTTGAAGAAAATTTCAAAAATTAAAAAAAAAATCTATGTGTTTATATTTCAAAAGCCTCCTAAAAACAGGGGAAGAAATATTGTTGTTTCAGAAAAGCAAAAAAAATATATATATGTTTTTTTATGATGTCTTTTGTTTGCCTTGAGTTGGTAGGAAGTGATATAAATTTCCATGATGATCGGAGACTGACACGTGTAAGGCAGAAGTGAAAGACGTCTCAAAGATGATGTTCGGTAAGCTAAATCAAAAACAATGATCATCCATGTAAGTGCAGTAAACTTAAATCTTATATATGTTTTAGTTTTCCATCCTAGTTTACATAGTTTAAAAGACTGAGTCCCAGCAAAAACGGGTTGAGAGTGGTATTCACCTAGTATTCACTCTCTCACACGCCATGTTTCTGCTGTTATGACAACACCACAGAAAAATGAAAAGAAAAAGAAAAATGAAAAGAAAAAGCAAAAAAAAAAAAATACAAATTGATGATAAAAATAAATAAATTATTTTGTTTGGTCTTCTTTGCGTGCTTATGCGGTCGACCTGATCACCAACTGATAATCAAGAAAATAAGGGTTTGTCATGACGGTGTTGCATGGTTCCTCGAGTTGGGGGTTTGTGAATTCTCAATAAACTCTGAGGTTGGGTAGGTTTTGCTATGAACGATTGGGTGTGGGGACGGTTAAACATGACGGTAATTATGTACCATATTTAAGCACTGAAAAATTTTAACTGGATGTGAGTTTATATGGTTTCAAAATTTTTGAACAATCGTTTAGAGCGTCAAGTAACGGAAGCTAAAAAGGGTTCCTCAGTTAAAGATTTGTCTGGTTTGATCCATAAATTTACATAAGCTTCGAGGCAAGTAAATTTTTAATTTCTGTAATTAGGGTTAATTGTTTATGGTTATCTTATATTTCAAGTCTTTAAATTTTTTTTTAAATATTATCTTATGATCATGATCAGATACTCGGGGTTTGACTCTGAGGGGAAGCTTCGTAAAATTCTCAAATTGTCTCAAAGATAACATTTTTCAAGAGAAATGACTTTTTAGTGGTTTGGGAGGTCTTTAAAACTTGGTTGAAACTTGAGGGGTCATATTGAAAATTTTTCAAAAAGGATATAAATACCATTTCCGTTTCCGATCCCCTCACTTCTTTCTCCGTTTACGATCCGCCCCTTTCTGAAACCCTAGCCTCCGCCTTACTTACCGGAAAACCACCTCCGACTCACCTCCGGCCGTCCACTGTGCGATCCGAGTTCACCATCACTCTCGTAATCCATTTCCGACCACGAATCCCCAGTCAATTAACTGTTTTCACAAGTTTTCATCGATCCACTCTCAGATTTTATGATTTAAACCCTACTCGTGATTATTCTCAGTTTCGACTGTGTTCGAGTCGATTTTGCGTGAAAAGAAGTCAGTGTTGTGTTTACAATTGTTTAAAGGTAGTGTTGGTTATCTACTTGTGATTATTTGAGGTTTTAACGTGATTACGAAGTTTTTGCAGGTTTGGCTATGGCGGATATGGGTGTTTACGATTATCGTGATTTTGAAGATGACCGTTGGTGTTTCCGATATACGTTTACGATCAATGATTACGACAAATCTCGTTTACGATCGGGCTTTAGACTTAAATCAGTGTTTACGATTGGGCTTCACTGTTTACGATTGAACCAAAACTGTCCCGATCGTGAACCCAAACAATGGATCGTAAACCCAATTAGTGGATCGTAATCACTTATGTGGTGTCGTAAGCATGAAAAGTGGATCGCAAACACACTTAAATATGATTTAAAATCATAAACACCTAATATTTGGAATCTCATTAAAATTAAGTTAGAATTAATGGTGTTTGTGAATTTTGTGCGCTTAAATCAATTATTTTCCCTAAAAGTTTAAATTGGAATTTTGTGAACTTCAAAAGTAAAATTTGATTTTCAATTGAACTTCGACAAGGGTTAATAAACTTAATTGCACTTTAACGAACAAGTCTGATACATGTGTCTTGTCTTTTTTCAGATGGCAGACGACATGCTAGATGAAGAGATAAAATTTGAAAGCGATCACTGCATCCCGGCGTATCTTGAAGACCCACCAGAGAAGCATATGGAATTATTTTATTCACTGGTGGCCGGGATGAATGTATGCAAGATAAATCACGCTCTGAGAACAAGTGTGCTGATCGACGAGCAGCTTGTGAGGGAGTTCTGGGGAACAACGAGAGCAAATGCTGATAAGACAAGCATTACTGCAACAGTTCAGAACAGACAAATTGTGATTCTGGAAGAAGATATCAGAAAAGGGCTGAACATCAATGATCGAGCTGTTGATCCGATTGAGTATCCCAAGGAAGTTGTTTTAGCGGGTGCTCAATCTATGGGGTATGAAGGAAAGTTTCCGCCCATTTTTAAGAAGTTGCTGCCGCACTACTGGAGGTGCCTGGCACACTATATGCAGAAATCATTTCTGGGTCAGAGAACTAGCTTTGATCAGCTCAACAAACTTCATGGAACTTCTTTTGTCGCATTGGCCTTGGACTGGAACTTCAACTTCTCCAAGATGATGCTATTAGACTGGATAGGCAATGCTGACTTGAGCGCCCGAGAACAGTTCCTGATGACACCAAGATTCGTACAGATGGTGGTCATGAAGAAATATCCCAGGATTGAAGAGAGGGTGGAAAAACTGGATATTAAGGTAATGGATTGTGGAGTGTTTGGACTATAGACCCAAGACAGAAAGGGTAAAAACAGTTTTCAAGGAAGGCTTGAATGGGTCAAGAGGGGTGCATTTCCCGAAGTGGCAAGGGAACAAGAAGTTGAAGAATCTGAACCTGAAGCCGATGTGCCAACTGTGAATGCATCTGTTGCTGAAGTTCAAGATATAACAGCAACTCCGGCTGTAAATGTGCAAGAAGAAGAGGTGGTGATACCTTCAGATGAAGAAAACGTGATGGACGACATCTTTGCTAATCAAGGGAATATGGATGATGATATCTATGGAGACTTGGAACCAATCAGTTTGAAAAGATCAAGAGATGTCCTGAACTCATCTTCTAGTGGTGACTCCATCCCTCAAGAGCTGGATATTCAGTTCAATGTGAATGAGATGCTCAAAGAGCCTGTCCCCTTCCGTGAACCATCTCCCAGAAAGAAGATAGATCCAAGAAGTATCCGATTCAAGTTCACAAAGACTAGCTCAAGTCTGTTAATGGTCCATCCAACTGAGTCTAGTTCTCAAAGTCAAACTGCTCAAGAAGAATCAACAGTTCCAATTGTTGAAGATCAACCTGCCCAGGTTCAGACTGAAAGCCCTCCTCTGAATGAACGTAGCCCTGTTCATGAAGAAAGGCAATCTATGGAGGTTGATAACACTGTTGTTATACCCAGCCCTGTGAGAATAAGTGTCTCTAGTGGAACAAGCTTGCCGCCAACTGTTATTCCAAGTTTCCGCCCACTTCAAGCTGCTGAGCTACCAATTGAGATGAGGATAAGTGCAGACCCTCACATAAACTTTCTGATGTCTCAGAACAGAATTAGGGAAACTGAGATAAAAGCTCTCCAGGCAGAAAATAGAAGGTTAATAGGACAAGGAGGCGGCGGACAAGAATAGAATGAAGTATCTGTATGAGACCTTGATGGACCTGAAGAAGAAGTTTGGTAATTTGAAAAATGCTATGGAGTCAAATGCTTCAGGTGCCCCTGGTCAAGGTTCATCTCAAGGAGTGCAAGGTGCAGAAGCAGTGAATGTTGATGATGGAGATGACACTATTGAAATGTCAGACTATGCCCGAAGTGGAAGGGTCATCTCCAAAGCGCCAGAAGGCCATGACAACTGGTTTAAAGAATTCTTTCAAGGACCAGCCCCCACTCAATACACCATTGATGTTGGTGAAAGCTCAATAGATAAAAGGGGGAGTCGTGAAGCCATTCTGTGCTGGCACTATGACACGGAGAAGAAGTTGTTTGCCGTAATCCGTGACGGCTACAGTCTAGTGGAATATTACAGAACACGTGCCCAATTTCCTACCTGGACTGAGCCTGAGATTAGAAGTTTGCTAAGAGCTCCATACATCAACAGATGGAACAGCACCGAAGGAGATCTTATTCGAAACAACCTGATGAGCCAATTAGAGAACAATTTTGCAAACTTTGAGCTGAAGCAAGTGAGATAAGTCAAGACTGGAACTGACCCAAAGACTGGAGAGTCGATAGGAGAAGCAAGGAGGCCACCCACCAAGCGCACTAGAGTGATCAATATGTTGGATGAGATCAAAGACGGTACCTTAGTCAAAAACTTTGACTGTTGGTGTTATGATCCAAGACTCACGAGGTGGTGGTGCTCTGCAAGAGATTGATGCAATTCCGTTTCTACGATCCAGTTGATCTACTAAGATTTGGAGAAAGAGACATCAAGCTCCTCGCCTCCCAACCTATTCTCGGTGATGAGAATGATATGGAAAATGCTATAAGGGTGGGGATCTTTCATGGAACGGCTAATCGGATCATGGAAAATGGATGGTGGTCAAACAATGTGCAGAACACTTTCAGATTCGATCTCCAGCTGTCGTAGATAGTCTAATGGTTCATTCCTAGGGGAAGATTGTTGGGCTATATTTATTAGAGGCATGAACATTAGTTATGGGCTAGCTTATTATTAGTTTTGGGCTTAGTTAGTTTATGTTTTAGGCCATGTGGGCCGATTTCTTTGTGTTTATGATTGGGCCTATAGTGTTTATGATTAGCCCTAGGTTTTGTAAGAGGTAGTATAAATACCTCTCATGTTTATGATCAAGTTAAGCTTTTGGAAATACAGTTTACGATTTTCTCTCTCACTCTAGTGTTTCCGATCGGGTTCATTAGCTTCAAGAGTGTAGTGTTTTGCATTCAAGATTTGATCTTTATCTTAGATCAAATCTATTTCTTCTACTTTCTTCTTGAATCGATCACACACGAGGATTCCGCACTCGTTTGTGATTATGATATCGTGATTGGTTGATTTCCGGACCTACAAGGGGCGTTAACCGAATAGATCTATACATGAGTCATCGTTAATATCTTTTAAAATTAATTGGATTCAATTAATAGTGGGGTTTTCATCATAACATGAATCAACATGAACACAATAGGATGGGGGAATAGTTCATGTAGTCAATAACGGTAACAAATTATATACTTATCAGGCATGATATGTGTTATATGAATTCTTCCCCAAAAGCATTTAAAACAGTTTAAAAGAGGGGCCATGAAACTCAACTGAGTTCGACAGTTTCCAGATAGTAACAGACAATGGTGATCTGATAACCTAGCAGTCTTAATTCAAGTATAAGACAGTTTAAGGTCTATAGATTGGATTGAAAATTCATTCCCAATTAGTGGTCAAGTCTTGACGTCACGTGAACAGATAGTTCAGTTGATAATCGATCGATTTAAAAGAATTATTTATTAACAATAAATAATTGAGGTTCGGAAAACATTTCGAAAAAATAAGGATTTATATATATTCAAAATATATAAGGGTGTTCCTATGTTATGTAAATGGTTATGGCCAAATATTTAATTCAATAAATATTACTTCAAGTTATGGGCTCAAACAGGAATCACAAAAATTATTAGCGGTGAAAGCCTGAAATGCGGGGTTTTTTTGTTATTTACCAATACGCGTTATTGTCCAACATTTTTAGAAAATAATGATTGTACAAATAACAATACATTTATTTTCATCAAATGATCTCAGAAAATACAAGTTCAAGTATTTGAAATACTAAGTCGCCAGTTTTGCCGGTACGCGCCCGGTTTTGACAATTTTGTCCCTGCGACTTGTTTTATGAAACGATAAGTTATACAACATTCTGTAAACATATTCTAAGTCATTTTAAGTCCACAAAAGTGTTCCAAAATCAGTTTTGACCATATTTGATATATTTTACAAAAATAGGGTTTCTGGGCCTATCAAATACCCGTTTTTAAGCTGGGTTTTCACTACGTTTAGTACTTTTCTAGAGGGGTCAATCTATCAAGGTTTGTGTTGGAGCTATTAATTATTGTGACTGAGGCCATCAAATCTATTTATTGAAGTATTCGGTTGAAAAATCCATTGTGATATGATTCAGAGACGCGGGTTGTGAAGATTAATTAAATCAACTTTGATTTAATTAATATTTTGTATTTATTTGATTTTATTTGTGATTTTGCTAATTTTTTTGTCTTGCTAGTTAGCATGCTAGTGAGCACTATCTCATTATATATAGAGTGCATGTGCTCCATTTGTTAGAAGATAAACCTAGATATGATGAATCTTTAGAAGATGATTCTAGAGTGATGCGAGCTACACTTCTAGAGAGAGAGAGAGTCATGAATTTCTTATGAGCGATGTTGGTCATGATTTCATGTTGTAATCATTCGGTTTAATGAAATCATTCCACTTTTGTTTTATCATGTTTCTTGTTTGATTATCCTAGATTCTCGTTCATCCTGTCTCTTCTAATCTTCAAGCACGATGTTGAACACGATCCATGTTTAATGAGCTTCAGATCGATCCTGAAAAATGCTATCAGAGCGGGTACTGATCTAAATGCGTCTAACAACCATTTAGATCATTCAGATCTGGATTTTGTTCAACATTGGAGCTTAGATTTTTTAGGCGTAAAATTCTATTTTTCTGCATTTTTGGAGCATCTTGATGGATTGTGGATGAATCTGATGCTATATTCGTGTTTATGGAGTTCATCTTGATGTATTTTTATGTTCAAGTCGTTCAATTCTGTTGAAAATTTGAAGATCCGAGCAGAAAATTTGTTATGTGAGTTTTTTCCCGTTTTTTGTTTTTTTTGAATATTTTGGACTTTGATTCTCTGTTTATGGGGTTATACTTGATGGTTTTGGATGAAACAAAGCATGATTCTTGATGGAAAACGGGTTCTGGATCTATTGGGAGCATCAAGTTTTGTCTGAATCTTAACTGTTTGAGCAGATCTGGAAAAACACACACTTAGTGCTATTCTTGGTGTTCTTCATATTTTCTAGATTTTAGGGATTTTCAGGACTGATTCGATCCATGTTTGCTGCTGTTTGGAAGCTGTTTGTGGCCATAATAGTTTTTTGAATGGTAAGACTACATGTTTTTGTCATCAATCTGAGATTTCCTTACATTTGTTGGCTGTCTCAGGATCATCAAGAGGGCTGTTCAAGTGGGTGTTCCTCATGTTCATCATTTTCCAGAATTTCATCAAGCTTTTTGAAGGTCTGAAGATTGTCTTAGCGAACTTAATCAGTCTTAGCGGACTTTATGTCTCCTTTGCGGACTTCAAGTTCTGCTTAACGAACTTCAGATTGGCTTAGCGGACTTGAGTCCTTAGCGGACTTCTCATGCCTTTTAGCGAACTTGCTGCTTGTTAGCAGACTTGAAGTTTGTTAGCGAACTTGTTTATGGGTTTTTATTCGAGGTCCTTTTGTGGGATTTTGATCGTCAAGGAATGTAGAGGTTCGAAAGATGAGTTCAATGAGCTAAATTTAATTGAAAATGATCAAGTTTCGACTGAGATATGGCTTCTTCACGTCTTTCCTGATGAGTTTCGTATTTTCGATGACCTTCTTCGGTGATATTATGGTTTACAGGTTGTTGTACGCATGCTGGAAGATGACGATGACATGTTAGGAGCTGAGTGGCTGTAAGAGAATGTTTTTTGTCTCTCCATTTGTCAGTTTCTCCAAATTTCTTTTGGTGTTGTCGCGTGCTGGTTGCCGATGAAAACGCATGGGTCCCATGTGGTCATAGAGAGCCGTTGAGACTTATTGGTGGTAATCTGTGATTAGCTGGAATTAGTTCACGTGGGATCTAGCCACATTGAAATTTCTTGAGCGTATGGATCTTCTACTTAGTCATAATGAAATCAATGTAAACGAGTAAACACGATGAGTAAATACAAATGACTTGTATTAACCACAGAGATGACCACAAAGTACACGGAGAAGATCTGACTCAGAAGCCTATGAATTCTATACAAGACGACATATTTATACTAGCTAAACCACGACCAGCCGAAACTGAGGTTCGGCCACACGATCGGACCTGTCCGAACTCCAGGTTCGCTGGGAGTTCGGACCTCAACTACTTTGTATGTTTTGTCTTGTATTCGATACTTCACAAGACGATCAGGACCATGTATCAACAAACTCCCCCTCGGCATGTGCAGTATCATCTCCTCATGTATCCTCAAATAAACTCTTCCTCGACCTTGACGATGAGTTCAATCTTGAATACTTGATATTGCATCGTGTGTACTCTCTCTTTATCAACAATCTTCAGAAGACTTAAAGTTGTGATGTTCTCTTTCCACTTAGAAACCTGCCAACATAAATTATCTTGGTGCAAAACGTCTCTTAGAGACTCCAAGATATTTTGATTTTAAAAGTTGATTTTGTATTTTGTGTTGATCAATCGAAAACAAACAAGAAACAAAATCTTTTTGGCTTTTAGAGATTTTATATCAAAACACACTTAAAATCTTCTTGGTATTTTCTGATAAGAAAAGTAAAAGCATTACAGAATCAGACACTATTTTTGTCTTTTGTGAGAAAGATCACAACTTGGGATCATATTGGACATAACATGCTGAGCTACACTTCAATTTCGATTATTAAAGCACACAACCATGTCGATTGTTAATATAATTTGTCCAACTTTAAACTCTGGCACAATCATACTCATAACATCTGGATATGTTAAGATATTGATTAGTTTTGCATTGACCAGTGTACCCCCCACTATCAGACATACTCAGATATGCTTTTGCTTATCACATTTTGTGATTTCATTTGTGATTTTAATCACATAATGATTGTAACCATGATATAGTCAACTGTGTTCCATGCAAAAAGAAATAAGAACGTTAAATCGTCTACCTTAAGGTCGATCTTTCGATACGCAGATAAGGCCTCGGATTTAACAAAATAAGAAAATAAAACAAGTTGAAGTTGTATAACTCAACAACAATCAGGTCGGTACTCCCGTACACGCAGAGAAAGTCCGATGAGTTATACGAAACGCCAAAGAAAATAAAGCAGAACGTCAAACGAACAACGATCAGGTCGATCTTTTGATACGCAGAGAAAGTCCGATCGTTTGACAAAATAAAGAAAATCAAACAAGTTTAAATCTTTGCAAAATGAATACATGTATACACAGTGACTTCTCATTTTATTTTTCACATATCTTTTTCTTGATATATCATGAGATATGCATCAAAATGTTGTCCACTAGGTCAAGCATCAAATTTAGTGTATATCACATTTGTATACTTTCTAATTTGCCGAGCCTACCTTGCACAACGATCAAATGGTCTTATGGCTGTTTCATCTACTTTATCCATGAGTCAGACACTGTCAGCCAATGTACCATCATTTCCCCAATATGTCGAATACAATTTCTCATTTTTCAATGTTTTTGTCTTTTTGCATTTTTCAATGTTTTTGTCTTTTCAAATTTCTCCCCCTAAAAATGATAACTCTATTTAGAGATTTTAATTTTTACGATTTGAAAAACAACACACTATTTTTGTATTTTGGCAAAAAACAAACTCCCCCTCAGAATGAGACGGAGTGAAAAACCAAGAAAAATTGATCAACCAACACAAATACTCTCAGTTTAGCATTTTGAAAAACAAAATTGTGATTTTAAAAGTCAATTTAATTAGAACAGATATTTCACAATCAGTAATTCCTCAATCACCGAAAGGTCTTCCTGAAACACCTGCTGGACACCAAATAAATCATTAGTTGCTCTGGGATCGACCCGATTCAACAGCGTCGGGTCGCCCGGTGTCTTCCACATAGTCGTTGTTGGCCGAGGAAACAACTTTCGGTTTCCACATTTGTAAAATCTTTAAGTTTTGATCAGAACCAGAATCAGATTCAACTGACGTACTCGGTTTAGACCGAGACGATTTACGAGTTGATTTAATCGTTGGAGACCATGGCTCATAAAAAAATTGACCTTTGTTATCCACATATTTGGCGGTTTTGTGGATATATGCAGTCGTCGGACAATCAGCAGCTAGATGTCCCGGTTGACGACATACATAACAAAGTCTTTCTCTAAAATAGTTTGAAAATTGTTTTGATTTTGAAAAACTAGATAAATGTCTAAAATTATCAAAGAAACCATCAGAAGAATCATACCTAGGAGTTGGACTCCTTGAAGATGACGATCTTCTAAAAGAATAAGAAAATTCTTTATGAGATGGTGATTTCTTTGCAACCCTTGTTTTAGAAACCTTCTCAGCCTTCACTGGTTTCTTAGCTTGAACTAGTTCTTCCGTCACTTTGTAACCCAAACCTCTGTGTTTAGATCCTTGATTCTTTGAAGAATTGGAAAAAGAACTTGAAGCTTCTCGTGACTTAGCGTCACTAGTGAATTTAGCTTGGATATCTTTCATTTTGTTCTTCTCAATTAACCCTTTTTCTTCTTCGGTTGCAGATGAAGAACTTGACACAACCTTATCAAAAACTTTTTCATTCTCCAACAAAACAAGACTTTGAAACAAATTGTGGAGCGACACCTAAAGTCCAAAATGTGCTTCTTTTGATGCGCTTTGATTGGCACAAATGTCTTCACTTGGATCCTGCCCTTTCCAGCAATCAGATCTTATCAATCTTAGCTGGTGGATCAGTTTTTAGCCCGATTTTGATTGGCTGTATTTCTTCCACGCGGATCAGCATCTGATCCGTTAGATCAGCTCATTTTCAGCTATAGGATGGCTTTTAAAACTAAAATCTGATTGGTCCATTTATATAGACATGGATTGTGTTTCTTTCAAGGGGGTTTAACACCACTAACGAATTATCCAATATTTTTTGTTAAATGTGGCGAAGTTTTTAGTCTGAATGAGACTGACGGAGTAACGTCACTAACGGAATTTTAGAATTTTTCATTAGTAATGGATTTACTCCGCTATATTTCGACCGGTCTCTAGTTTTTGTTGACGTCAAGACCACTTTAGCTAACGAGCACTAACGGACTGGTTTCGCTTCTCGGTTAATTATGCAACTTTTTAGTTATGTCTCACCCATAGTTGTTTAGCTGATGCAGTACCGATGTCACCAAACCGGTAGTTGACTGTTATGATGGATTTTTTAGATTTTCACCGTTATGAGTCGGGAATCTTCATGGATTATTTTTTCGGACTCGGTTTTCAAAACTCAAAATTTCGAAGACGCAAGTTATTTTTTTTTTGCGTTTACGCTTGGGATCTTAGATTTTCTCCGAGTTGTGGGCCTCGTCCATGACTAGGTTATTCAATCCTCCGTACATGGGTACCCAAAGTCTATTCACGAAATAATAGGCTCCATCCGGCTTCATTTCCAACTGACGGTCCATACCAAGCAGGCATTCGGCTTTAAGGTTTTCGTCCTTCAGGTCTTCAAGTTGAGCTCCACGAATCTGATCCGAGAGACCAACATGAATGGTCAAGGCAAGCGATCGGACTCGGAGAGGCTTCACATGTGCTTTCCTACTCAAGGCATATGCTACTACATTAGCATTTCTAGGGTGATAACGGATTTCACGACCGTAATCATTGAGTAGTTCTACCCATCTTCGTTGCCTCATATTCAGCTCTTCTGGTTCAGGATATGTTAGAGGCTCTTATGGTCTGTAAAAAGTGCATTTCGTACCATACAGGTAGTGTCTCCATATCTTGAGAGCGAACACAATGGCACTGAGCTCTAGATCATGGGCCGTGTAATTCTTCTCATGAATCTTCAACTGGCGAGAAGCATAAGCTATAATTTTTTCACGCTGCATTAGCACACAACCTAGGCCTTGGTGACATGCGTCACAGTAGACGACGAGGTCTTCGGTTTCTTCAGGTAGGGCCATAATTGGTGTGTCGCACAACATTAATTTTAGCTTCTGAAAAGCAGCTTCAGTCTTGTCATCCCCAACAAACTTCTTGTCTTTCTGATCTAATGTGGTCGAGCGACTGGGCTATTTTAGAGAAGTTCTCAATGAATCTGCGGTAATAGCCAGCGAGACCAAGAAATTAACGGATTTCAGAACGGGTCGAGGGAGTCCTTGATTGCTTTAATCTTTAAGGGATCGACATGAAAACCACGGTCGTCAATCACATGACCTAGAAAATGTACCTCGCGAGTCCGAAATTCACATTTGGAAAACTTCGCGTACAGTTCTTATTTTCCCAGTAACTCTAATGCTTAAGGTGTTGTTCGTGCTCTTCCTTACTACGAGAGTAGATCAGGATATCATTGATTAATACGATAACGAACTTATCCAGATAGGGTTTGCACACTCGATTCATGAGGTCCATGAATACGGCAGATGCGTTGGTCAACCCAAAAGGCATGACGAGAAACTCGTAGTGTCCATAATGAGTTCGAAATGCGGTCTTGGCAACATCTTCTTCGCGGACTCTCAAATGATGGTATCTTGAACGTAGGTCGATCTTCGATAAGAAACTTTACCCTTGGAGTTGGTCAAATAGATCCTCGAATTCTCGGGAGCATGTAACGGTTCTTCACCGTTAGCTTGTTTAGTTCCTGATAATCTATACACATCCAAATAGATCCGTCATTCTTCTTAACAAATAGAACAGGGGCTCCCCATGGGGAAAATCTCGGTCTAATAAACCCTTTGTCAAGAAGTTCTTGTAACTGACTAGACAACTCTTTAATCTAAGACGGGGCTAAGCGATATGGGGGCAGCTCCGGGGATCAGGTGGAAATGGAATTCCACTTGTCTAGCTGGGAGTAGACCAGGTAAGTCTTCCGGGAAAACATCCAAGAAATCCGTTACGATCGGGAAATCTATAATCTTTTTCTCCTTTAGCTTCTTCACAGATACATGCGCTAGAATGGCGTAGCATCCTTTACGCAGATACTTCTGGGCTTTCATACAGGACACAATATTGAGTTTGGTCCCATAACAGTCTCCTTGAATCGTCAAAGTCTCACCATTCTCCAATGGGATATAGACTTGCTTCTCATGACAGACTATCTCTACATGATTGGCGGATAACTAATCCATTTCAATGACAACATCGAAGCTTCCAAGCTGGACAGGCAGGAGGTCTACACTAAATGAGTGTCCTGATAACTCTAATGAACAATCTCTAAGGGTCTCAGTTGCTTTAACTAATTTACCGTCAGCTAATTCGATAGCGTACTTAGTGTCTAAGGTTGTAGGGGTGATTTCAAGTGTTGAACTAAAATCATCAGATACAAAGCTCTTATCTGCACCGGTATCAAATAAAACAGATGCATAACAGTTGTTTAAGAGAAACGCACCCGTCACTGAATGGGGGTCTTGACGGGCCTCAGAGGTGTTCAGCACAAATGCTCATCCTCGAGCGACTTCAGATGTCTGCTTCTTCAACTTAGGACAATCACTCTTGAAGTGGCCAGTAACTCCACACTCATAGTAGTTCCCTGGAGTTGGGGGCTTGTTGGATCGGTTCGGACAGTCCCTGAGTATGTGGCCTTTAGCCTTGCAGTTCCTGCAGTAGATGTTACTACAGTCAAGAGAGTGGTGCAAGTTACATTTGCTGCAGAGAGGGTGGCTTCCAGTGAAGCCAGCCTTCTTTGGGTCCTGAGCTAGTGTAACGGCTACATAGGCCTTGATGGCATTAGGGGCTTTCTCAATAGAGCTTCTATTTGCTTCTTTAGTTTCCAGTCATGACCATGTTTACGCTTATGGTTGGGCTTCTTGCTTTCACTTGAGTTAGAGGGAATGACAACAGGCTTAGCATCGATAGCTTTCTTCGAGAATTGGGTGCCTTGGCGGGATGCTAGATAGGTCAAGATGTGTGCTAGACGCACGACACCGTGAAGTGTTTCTGGGTCTAATGACATAACATTCCCTTGGCTGACAGGGTAAAGTCCCCAAATATACCTCTTAATCTTCTTGTAAAGCGGTGTCACCATGGTGGAGCATAGGTGAGCAAGCTCATGAAAGCGCTTGGTGCAACCGGCAATATCAACACCGATCATAGTTAAGTTCCAAAACTCTACTTCCAATCTCTGAAGTTCCTCTCTCGGACAGTACTCGCCTCCCATGAGTACCTTCATGTCACCCCACGACATGGCATTAACAAGATCAGGTCCGAGAGATTCCGCATATGAGTTCCACCAAGAAAGAACTCCTTCACTGAAAGTGCAGGTGGCGTACTTAATCTGGTACCCATCAGGACAGTTGCACATACAAAACACAGACTCGGTTTCTCGAACCACCGAATCAATCCCATAGCACCTTCAGTGCATTTAAAGTTCTTTGGCTTGCAACTCATTGAAATCCTTATAAGTGCAGTCACGACCACCTGAAACGTTATTCGAACATTTAAGGACAATTCTTCACAATTATAATCAGTGGTCTGATAACACTAAAGAAATCTCCAGCTTACCACTAGGGTAACGGTTTTGTCCGTTAGAGGCGGTGGAACGGTCTGCTTCCGCAGCATCTAGGGCATCTACAAAGCGCTGGGTGACAAGGGCTTCAATAGCAGCAGCATCCATCACAGAGGGAGGGGTGTTCCGGTTGACGCGAGCTCGTGGTTGTTTTCTTGGTGGTATGTTTCTTAATTTCACAATGGTAAAAGAAAGAAAAATACATGATAAAAGTAAGTCAATACATACAAATGACATACAAAATCCAACCACAACATACACAATGTTGGAACTTAAAATATATGTGACTGACGCCATCAAATCTGTTTACCGAAGCATTCGACTGAAGAATCCATGTGAACTGATTCAGAGACACGGGTCGTGATGCTCGAGGCTTGCGAGTTTGGACCGAAGTCCGTTTTCTGGAAAAGTCAACCGTTCGGGTCAACGGTCAACGTAAAAGTCAACGGAAGATCGGTTCGAGCTAGTCAAGCTTCGGATTAATTAAATCAACTTTGATTTAATTAATATTTATGTTATTTACCTTTCTTGTAATTTTCAGTTATGTTTATGTGTTTCTGTTGTTAGTCACCCTCACTATATATATAGTGAGGGTGCCCATTACAAGAAAGAGTCTCTGAGTGTGGAGATGATGATTTTCTTGTAGAGTGTGAGATTTCCATTCTAGAGAGAGAGAGTGAGTCATGGATTTTCTAGAGAGAGATTGTGTGTTCTTCATGATTTCTTGATTGTAACCATTCGATTAATGAAATCATTCGATTGTTCATCATCTTTCTTATGTTTGATTATCCTTGATTCCTTCATCTTCTTCATCTTCATCGTTTTTCTTATGGGTTTTTGAATCCGAACCTTGTTCTTGCTCAAAGTCATGATTCTTGATGTGAAAATCGGTCCTGACAAAAGGTATCAGAGCGGGTAACCGATCAGATTCATCTCACCGTGAATCTGGTCACTCGAATCTGATTTTGAGCTTGAATGGGTGAAGATGAGAAAACCCACTTTTTGAGACTTTTTCATATTTTTCTTCATTTTTGGATGATTCTGGATGGATTCTGATGATATGGATGATTGTTTCATGTTTGGGAGTTCATCTAGATGATATTTCATGTTCTACTTCTTCAAATCTGTGGAGAAATTGATGATCAGAGCTGAAAAAACGTAACTGTGGAGTTCTTCATGTTTTTAGGGTTTTTGAAGATTTTGGAGCTTTGATTCTGCGTTTTTGGGGTTATTGTTGATGGATTTGGATGAAACGAAGCATGAATCTTGATGGAAAACGCGTTCCGGATCCATTGGAAGCATCCGTTTCGTCTGAATCTCAACCATTTTGAGCAGATCTGAAAAACACACAGTAGTGCGTGTTCTAAGGTGTTCTTCAGGTATTTCTAGATTTTGGGGCATAGATTCGAGATTATGTTGCTGTTTTGAGTTCGTTGATGGCCACAATTGATTCAAAGTGGTATTTCGATCATCTCTGTGTCTTCAATCGCTGGTTACCACCTGTTTTTTTATCCATCAGAATCGCATCTGGGTGTTTAAGTGTTCTTCAATTTTTCTGGGTTTTTCCTTGAAGATATGAAGATTGTCTTAACGATCTGGACTCGTTTGAAGATTGTCTAAACGATCAGGTTTTTAACGATCTGGGTTAACGATCGGGTTGTTGTACTTAACGATCTGGGTTAACGATCAGGTTGGTGAACTTATCGATCAGCCTATGTTCTTAACGATCTGACCTTAAGTCTTAACGACTTGGTCTTGGTCTTAACGACCTGGTAGGCAGATCGTTCAAACCTAACGACTTGGGTTTTTAGGTCTTCGTTCGAGATGTTTTCAAAGGATTTTGTTCGTCTAGGGTTGTAGAGCTTCGAACTACGAGTCTAACGGTATAAAGATCGTGAATTTTCGTTAAGTTTTCAGGAAGATATGAGCTGGTTACGCTTTTCCGGCGAGCTCCATGTAAGTCCGGCGACTGCATTAGGTTTTCGGTGGTATCTACGCATTTTTTGAGATGACAGTGACGTGGCATCTCTCCATTGGCTACATGAGAATACTTTCTCTCACCTGGTTGTCGGATACCTTAGTCAACCTTTCTCGTTGTCGACTTTTTATTGGTGGAAAGAATATGTTGCGTGGCCCCACTTGGAAAAGGAACCGTTGGAGGCTGGCTGTTGTCGACCTGCTATTGGCCAGCGCATACTCCACATGGATCCATGCTGTGAGCCGTTAGATGTACTTGATCTCGGCCGTAGGATCTGATCTGCTGCTGATTTTTGATTGGTTCAAATCCACTCACACGGATCGTGGTCTTTCTTTGGACAAATCTGATTCGCTGCGAATTTTTCACAAGGATTATGGTTATTTTTGAGATTTATTTAAAACTAGTGGAATTTTTAGCATTTTCGTCAAACGCGGGGTTTTCTCTATCAGTCTTTTTCAAGACCAACGAGATAAAGCTTCAACGAAATAGCGAAAAATTTTATTAGTCATGGATTTATTCCGTTTTATTATTGGGGTTCTTGTTTATTGACGTCGCGCGCAACGTTTGCTACCGATCACTGACGGGTTAGCTTTATTATCCGGTTAATTACTCAGCTTTCTCATTATATCTCACGGTTTTATTTTTTAGTGGATGCAGCGCGGATGTCAACTAACCGGATTAACTGGAATCTCAGTTAATTATTGGAATTTATCCGTTAAATTTCTCGAGTAGCCGTTTCTTGTCGAAAATTGACAGAATTTTTCAGATCGCGTCGTTTTCAACGATAATACTAAGAAATCTTCACGGAATTTTATTCCGAGCTCGATTTTCTTCGCCCAAAATTACGAAGACTCCGGTTATGATTATTTTCGCTCGGGATCTCAATTTTTCTCCGATTTGATGTTTATTTTCGCATCCAACCCAGTCACGCGGAACACAGGATTTATTTATGGATCATTCACAACTGTCAGCATCCGGCTTCCGGTTTTTCGCAAGATTGTCCGATTTCAAGATTGTTTATCTGGTTTCTCTAGGCAACCGATCGTGACGGTTCGACTCTCCGCATCAGATTTTACGCTTCCGACTTGATGTTTTTTGGGAGATTTAGAGAAATAAGAGGAATTATTATGGATTTGGATATCGGGTCGATTATTTGGAGTTGGAGCATGTTCAGTGTTTGATTGGTTTATCTGATTTAGTTTGTTGCGGTTTGGACTCCGAGATGTAGCATTTTCTCAGTATTGTACCCGACCGTGTGAACCGAGTGAGGGCAGCACTTGGATCTCGAACTGGAGCAACTAGAACAGAAGAAGCTTATTCAGAGGGGGAATCTCTACGACAGATTGTCTCTGATTTATCGGTTATTCATTAAAGATGTACGACAGAGCGATTCTTCAGCAGTTGAACAGATTTGAAAGCATCAGTCAAGGGGGAATCGTTGGAACTTAAAATCTATGTGACTGACGCCATCAAATCTGTTTACCGAAGCATTCGACTGAAGAATCCATGTGAATTGATTCAGATACGCGGGTTGTGATGCTCGAGGCTTGCAGTTTGGACCGAAGACCGTTTTCCAGAAAAGTCAACCGTTCGGGTCAACGGTCAACGTAAAGTCAACGGAAGATCGGTTCGAGCGAGTCAAGCTTCGGATTAATTAAATCAACTTTGATTTAATTAATATTTATGTTATTTACCTTTCTTGTAATTTACAGTTATGTTATGTTTTTCTGTTGTTAGTCACCCTCACTATATATAGTGAGGGTGCCCATTACAAGAAAGAGTCTCTGAGTGTGGAGATGATGATTTTCTTGTAGAGTGTGATATTTCCATTCTAGAGAGAGAGAGTGAGTCATGGATTTTCTAGAGAGAGATTGTGTGTTCTTCATGATTTCTTGATTGTAATCATTCGATTAATGAAATCATTCGATTTGTTCATCATCTTTCTTATGTTTGATTATCCTTGATTCCTTTACTCATCTTCATCTTCATCTCATTATTTTGGGTTTTTCTCATCCGAACCTTTGTTCTTGCTCAAGATCAGGATTCTTGATGTGAGAATCGGTCCTGACAAATGGTATCAGAGCGGAAATCACTTTGAGAATCGGTCATGACTTTGATTCATCAAGAATCATGACTTTGAGAATCGGTCCTGACAAATGGTATCGTACGATGGCAATGCAATGTTGACGATCAGGCTGTTTGTCAGGACCGATTTTCACATCAAGAAAAATGACTTTGAGCAAGAACAAGGTTCGGATTCAAAAACCGATAAGAAAAACGATGAAGATGAAGAAGATGAAGGAATCAAGGATAATCAAACATAAGAAAGATGATGAACAATCGAATGATTTCATTAATCGAATGGTTACAATCAAGAAATCATGAAGAACACACAATCTCTCTCTAGAAAATCCATGACTCACTCTCTCTCTCAGAATGGAAATCTCACACTCTACAAGAAAATCATCATCTCCACACTCAGAGACTCTTTCTTGTAATGGGCACCCTCACTATATATATAGTGAGGGTGACTAACAACAGAAACACATAAACATAACTGAAAATTACAAGAAAGGTAAATAACATAAATATTAATTAAATCAAAGTTGATTTAATTAATCCAAAGCTTGACTCGCTCGAACCGATCTTCCGTTGACTTTTGACCGTTGACCCGAACGGTTGACTTTTCCAGAAAACGGACTTCTGTCCAAACTCGCAAGCCTCGAGCATCACGACCCGTGTCTCTGAATCAGTTCACATGGATTCTTCAGTCGAATGCTTCGGTAAACAGATTTGATGGCGTCAGTCACATATATTTTAAGTTCCAACAATTCCCCCTTGACTGATGCTTTCAAATCTGTTCAACTGCTGAAGAATCGCTCTGTCGTACATCTTCAATGAATAACCGATAAATCAAAGACAATCTTTCGTAGAGATTCCCCCTCTGAATAAGCTTCTTCTGTTCTAGTTGCTCCAGTTCGAGATCCAAGTGCTGCCCTCACTCGATTCACACGGTCGGGTACAATACTTAGAAAATGCTACATCACGGAGTCAAAACCGCAACAAACTGAATCAGATAAACCAGTCAATCATCAAACATGCTCTAACTCCGGATAATCGACCTGATATCCAAATCCATAATAATTCCTCTTATTTCTCTAAATCTCTCCAAAAACATCTAGTCGGAAGCGTAAAAATCAGATGCGGAGAGTCGAACCGTCGCGATCGGTTGCCTAGAGAAACCAGATAATCTATACTACTATATAATAGATATTGGACAAAATGGTATTTTGGTAAATACTAGCGTCTTAAAATTAAGACGCTTTCCTAAAGCAGCAACCCTTCAACTAAAATCCGATGTATCCCCAATCTCCTTTTCCGTTCAAATGCCAGAAGCCGGTTCTTAATCAACAGCGTCAAAGAATCTCTCCACTTTCTGCTTTTCTTCTTCAATGTACTGTGAAGCCAGACAAAAAATCTCCTCAAAGAGTGAGATCTGCACTTGCTTTTTATTCCCAGTCCACGCCAACCCTAATATCGGAAAAACCTCTTTCTATACTTTGCCCTAATTCTAACATCGATCTTGAGAAGCAGATTACACAGACCCAAAGTCGGAAATGCAGAGCCACATACATCGATCTTGAGAAAGTGAAATCGTCCTTTTTGATCTTCAGAAATCGAAACCGTCTCTTTTTGACCTAACTCAATAGGTGCAATCGCAGAGAAGAGAGCAGAGAAAGAAATTGGGCGGTAATGATGTTTGAAATTTGAATATAGCATCCACACCCAAATCCATTTACATACTTATCTCTAATCTGCCCAATGACAAATATATGACTGGCTCAGCTCGATTTTGGTTATTTCCTCCTCGCTCAAGGTTTGTATAAATTTTATAGCTTAGAATTTTGCTTATTTTGCCTACATTTGGTTTATTTGAGTGTATAAATGTGTTCAACATCACTGCAGAATCAATTAGCTAACAGATTTCTAAACCGTTATAGGGTTTTTTCATCTTCGTGAACCTAATCAAGTCAAAAGGTTTGATTTCTGAACTCCAGTCGGTGTATGTGCTCCACGGGGTTCATCTTCGTGAACCTAATCAAGTCATGGTTCTTAATCATCTGACTTATGCAACACTCTTAACTTTTGTTGTCCTTAGAATCATGTTTGTTTTGAATACGTCTGTTTTTTATTTAGCGTTGCTCAAACAGTCATGTGATTTTGTTAATTCTGATTAGATGGATTGTAAAGAGTGGTTTTGTTGCTGATTATTGGGTTTTATGATCTGTGCATTCTACAACCGTCGGTAGCAGATTTTGCAATGAGTGGAGGTAAACAAATTTGTTTCATAGTATGTTTTTTTGTTATAAAAATAAATCTCATTTGAGGCTTCAATTTATTTTCTTGCCATTATCTATCATGGTGAAGGTTTCTTGATTCTAAAAGAAGATAACTTTGGTGTTAGTTCTGTATGCTTGATAATCTGGTTGCTTTTCACGCTTTACTCCATTTAATCTGTAATACGCTGTTGATAGTATGATGATACTATTCATCCATGATGTACAATGCAAGAATTT
The DNA here is from genome assembly GCA_039602395.1 of Deinandra increscens subsp. villosa. Taxonomy (NCBI): domain Eukaryota; kingdom Viridiplantae; phylum Streptophyta; class Magnoliopsida; order Asterales; family Asteraceae; genus Deinandra; species Deinandra increscens. The sequence goes on along the minus strand of JBCNJP010000024.1, from coordinate 23,785,412 downwards.
GGTAATATTGCACTTCTTGAGTTACTATGCTTTAAAAAAAATTAAACGAGGGTTTTAATCCTCTTCCAATAGTGTTGTTGAGATCTGCATCTGACTCTGTTTTTTTAACCTGATTGCTTGCATTGGATAATGATTTCTTGTTTGACTTTTGAGGGTGGTACATCATCCTTGCATTTTATCCTATTTTCTTGAACAATAAATTGAGGTTTTTCTTTTAATAGGCTGTGTGAAAAATGTTGTCATGAATCGTATTTTGCAGGTCCAAAGTTAAACTCAAGTTTCTGCTTCCACTATGCAGTTTCAACATGACATGAACAAGATGGGTAATGATTATGATAGTCCTTTTAATTCAAAAGATTACTCGATGTAGTAGTGTTTACTTGCTTCATGTGTGGGTAGTAAAATTGATCAGAGAAATTGGCTTCTTTTCCTCGATTCCCTGATATATAATATGCCTGCCACTCTCTTGTGTTTTGAGTGCTTCATGATTATCATCAACCAGTATGGTAACACTTCAATTGTATAGAAAAACTTTTATGGCTATCAATGAATAATTCTGTGTTTGATTGCTACTAAAATCAATCTGCTATTGGTTCCGTTGATACTAATAAGTGGTGTCTTTGTGGAATCAGGTTGCAGGTGCAATAGGATGAAATGTGTGTACAAAAGAAGTTAAACGAAGGTGTTGTTAATTTTTAAATGATCATCAGGTATACATGGCTTCGATTCTGATGCAAGTATTTATCTGACGGAATCAAACATGTTTAAGAAAATGAATGGTCTACACAAATGAGGTAACTGTTGTTGGTATGGTGTTTAAGTAATTTTTGTTGCTGTCATACAACCTAGATGCCATACATATAACAAAGATTACATTTTCAATCCACTTGACATTTGATTAGATTCTTTGGATCCGACTGATTTGTTTGTTCTTTTGTTTTTTGTTGAGGAAGAAGCCGAACTTCTCAAATGAAGAATTTGTAATTACCATGCTACGGAATGGCTCAGCTGCTGAAAATGTGGTCACATTGATGCAAGAAAACGAGACCCACCTTCAAAAGAAGTGTATGACTCCCAGGACAGTCAAATTTGTTGCTTATCATGTTCTTTGTCTCGATGGAAGCAAGGGCCTAAATGTTTTGGAACTTACCGAAAAGATTCAGGTTTGTAAAAAAGATTGTGCTTTGATATATACATCGAAATAAGTTTTGATGAAAACTTTTACCACTTAATTTGCAGTTTTCTGTGTTGGAGATGAACACTTTACGTATTAGAAATTGAAAAAAGGATAACTAATATCACCACCGACACTTCCATGTGAGGTAAAGTTTATTCATCTAAGCTACAAATTAGTTGAACCCCATCCCTATAATTTGTGATATATGATTTCTTAATTTCTCACGTTTATCATTTGAGTTTGAAGAATACAAACGTTTGAGGCCTACATGGGTGGTTTGATAGGCCTTAAACATAGTTCTGTTGATTGTGGATTCCCTAATATCGAGAATCTTATAATGTGTCAATTTGATGATAACTAATCCATCCGTAAGAAATATATTACATTATAATTGTTGCCAATACCCATTAGGCTACTCATATTAGATCAGATGCTACAACAAATGTATCTTTTCTATATGCTGGTATGAGAAGTGTTGACATAGGATTAAGAGCTGCTATGATTTTTACACCTTTAAATGTTTTACACAATTGACCTGAAATCACTTCTATGTCGATTACCCACTTAATATTATAGAAACAAGGAGTCCACTTGCAATTTTTTTTTTTTTTGCTTCCATGCTCTCAAACCTAAAATTTATTAAGTTGATAACTATAATAGGCAGAAGATTAAATTGTTTATGATTGATGACCCCTGGTAGAAAACTCATTGCTTTTAGTTTTTGCTTGACGTGTTCTTCACTACCGTCCTAGCCTTCCTAGCTCTACCCATTCATGAAGATCGATCTTTATCTGCCTCTCCTCTGGATACATCCGCTTCAGATCGACATACCCACGAAGACAGACTGCTTCAAAGCTCAGGTCTGTGTTTTTCTTTCTTTAACTTAATGCCTATATCATGTATCTGAACATGCTAGGGACGATTGTCATGGCTAATTTTGCTTACGATTCAAAGCTTTTTGTTCGATTTTAACTTCTTATCTTTGCATCTGAATCTGATAGTTAAATGAAATTGTTGGTCCCCTCAGCGGTTGTTTAAACTGTTCACACTCCATACCTGTTCTTTTCCCCAATTTCATGCCTCATCAATACGTTATGATGTGCTAAAATATTCTCATGTCTGTATTAATGTTTCCATTGTTGTTTATCTGATTTACCTATGTTATGATTCTACCTATTCATTTTGTTGTTGAAGATTTTTTACATGTTTAGGTTTCTTTACTCTTCTTTGAGCATACACAATGGTTTACATTGGATATATAACTTTGCCCAAATATTTTAGGTTTATTGATTATTTGCAAAATGCAGCTGCTGCTCATGTTTTTTTTTCTTTCTTTTTGGTTCTATATATTTATTCTGATCAAATGATCTAATTTGTATATTGCATCAGGTGTGGTAATGGAATTTTTTAAAGTATACTTATTGGTTTAAAAGATTTTTATTTCTTGTCTACCTACAGAACCTCCTTTTCCAACCTGCAGTTTCAATCAAATTTTATGTGTGCTATTGTATTTGAGATTATTATAAGTTTTAACAAGTCTCATAATTGATTCTGTATGTTGCATTACCTTTTAGTATGGAGTTTTTTTCAAAACATATTATTTATTTTAAGAAAACTTTATTTTTCGTCTACTTATACAACCGCCTTTCTCATCCTGCAATATCAGTAAATTTCAATGGCTATCTATTTTGTTTTAGATGGTTATAGCTTTTAAGTACTCTTAATTTTTTCTAAATCGTCTGTTTAAGCATTTTTACATATGCTATCATATCTCTTTATAGTTATTCTTTACTGATTGTTGTTATTTTTTCACTGTTACATTACACAGTGATTAATTTGGGTTATGTTTTGACATAGGGTAAATCAGAAAGGAAAAAAAGGACCAAATCATATGGTCCATATTTAATCTTTAATCATTTTCTTTTCTGATCTTGGTTTTCTTGATTTCATGTAGGGGAAGCTTTAACATGGAAAATACATGAATGTTAGTGTTGCTACGAGTAAAGAAAAAGCTAAAAAAAGTTTACAAGCTCATTTTGGTTTTCTTGACCCGTTTCAAGATAGATATAAATTATCTGGCATCTTAATTGATATATACCCATCCCGTTTTAGCATGTAATGAGAAAAATATAAATTTGTACTAAAATAGGGATGTTTATACTCGAACCAATTTCGACCCCTTACTCAAATAGTGACCAATTTGTGTTTTTTACTATAGGCATATATTCATTTTCGCTTGGAGTTCACTTCATTTGGAGAAGGAAAGATTGCAGTGCCTTTAATCAACTTCCATGGTTGCCTAGCGATATGACATGGCAACTTGCATTATTATCACGAAGATATGAATATTATTTGAAATGGGATGGTGATTTTTTATTTTTGGTTTGAAGTTGTGAAGATATGAATATTATTTGAAATGGGACGGTGATTTTTATTTTTGGTTTGAAGTTGTGTTGATAGTATTCGTCACCAAGGTGTTGAATGTGAATGTCATTGAGAGGTGCAGATGATTGAACAGAATCATTTTCAACATATATATCGAGTATTCTATTGGTAAATTATTTTATCAAAATTTTGTGTGCATAATAATAGAAACTTAGAAGAAAATATAAAAAGAAGTTATATAAATACCATATGCCTCATGTAGAATTATATAAAAATAATCAACATCCAAACTTGATACATGAAATAATGTTGCTACATGTTCTTTGTTATCATTATTCATGCTAGAGTTTCTTAAGAAAGATGAAATATTATGGTTATGAATAGCATCGATTGCTGGCACATTTGGTGTTTGATTAGGCTTTTGGAGATCAAGAAGTGAGCAAGTGTCTCTAACTAAAAATGCTTCCTTTCAAATGTTCTGTTACTGTTTTTTGACTTTGATGGAATATGGATAGTTGACTGTTTTTTGACTTTGATGGAATATGGATAGTTGACTGTTCTTTGATTCTGATGCAATATGGCACTTGTAACTACCATCAAGAAGCTCACTCATTGTTACCTATCTATATGTTTTGCAAAATCACGCATTTAAGTTTTGAATTACATATTTCAAACCATGATCTTCTTTTTCCACCTTCAAATTTCATATGGCCACATTGCCACGATGCTCATCCTAAGTCAAGTTGTCAGGATATCATGATCAACCTTTTCGCCATGCTTCTTCACGAGGTTTCTGTTTATGATGAGTTACCATCCTTATTCTTGTGTTCGTTATTATTTAATTGAGATATACAAGAGACTACACTGATGTTATGAATGAGAAAACTAAGAAACGTACAATACAATATATAACGAGGGTACTAATAAATTAACAGAAAACAAGCACCATATTGGTTGATTGTCGTTGCCGCCGCATTGCGCGGCTTGCCGCCTAAATTTTCGCCACCGCCGAACGCGCATTTACCGTACTATAAATTGTCGTTGCGCCGCATCGCATTAACATAAACGAATATTGCGTTGTAAATTATCGTTTCCGCCGAGTGCGGGAACCGATGACAAATAAATCGCTATAAACTGTCGCCCACCGCAACGCGCGGGTACCCCACTATAAACATATAAAGCACATTGTCTTCGTCGCCGAACTCGCATGTACCGCATTATAAACTGTCTTTACGCCGCATCATGCTAACAATAACGAATATCACATTGTAAATTTTCGTCTTCGCAGAACGCGTGAACAGAAGACGAATAACACGCTATACACTGTCGCCGCCGCAACGCGCGGGCACACGGCTAGTAATCTTGAAATCGGACAATCTCGCGAAAAACTGGAAGTCGGATGCTGACAGTTGTGAATAATCCGCGTGACTAGGTTGGATGCGAAAATTAAAGTAAAGTGTCAAATCTGTGAAAATTTGAGATCCCGAGCGAAAATAATCATAACCGGAGTCTTAGTAATTTTGGTTGAAGAAATACGAGCTCGGAAATAAATTCCGTGAAGATTTCTGAGAATTATCGGCGAAAACGGCGCGATCTGAAAAATTCCATCAATTTTCGACAAGAAACGGCTACTCGAGAAATTTAACGGATAAATTCCAATAATTAACTGAGATTCCAGTTAATCCGGTTAGTTGACATCCGCGCTGCATCCACTAAAAAATAAAACCGTGAGATATAACAAGAAAGCTGAGTAATTAACCGGATAATAAAGCTAACCCGTCAGTGATCGGTAGCAAACGTTGCGCGCGACGTCAATAAACAAGAACCCCAATAATAAAACGGAATAAATCCATGACTAATAAAATTTTCCGCTATTTCGTTGAAGCTTTATCTCGTTGGTCTTGAAAAAGACTGATAGAGAAAACCCCGCGTTTGACGAAAATGCTAAAAATTCCACTAGTTTTAATTAAATCTCAAAAATAACCATAATCCTTGTGAAAAAATCGCAGCCAATCAGATTTGTCCAAAGAAAGACCACGATCCGTGTGAGTGGATTTGAACCAATCAAAAATAGCAGCAGATCAGATCCTACGGCCCAGATCAAGTACATCTAACGGCTCACAGCATGGATCCATGTGGAGTATGCGCTGGCCAATAGCAGGCCGACAACAGCCAGCCTCCAACGGTTTCTTTTCCAAGTGGGGCCACGCAACATATTCTTTCCACCAATAAAAAGTCGACAGCGAGAAAGGTTGACTAAGGTATCCGACAACCAGGTGAGAGAAAGTATTCTCATGCAGCCAATGGAGAGATGCCACGTCACTGTCATCTCAAAAAATGCGTAGATACCACCGAAAACCTAATGCAGTCGCCGGACTTACATGGAGCTCGCCGGAAAAGCGTAACCAGCTCATATCTTCCTGAAAACTTAACGAAAATTCACGATCTTTATAGCGTTAGACTCGTAGTTCGAAGCTCTACAACCCTAGACGAACAAAATCCTTTGAAAACGTCTCGAACGAAGACCCAAAAACCCAAGTCGTTAGGTTTGAACGATCTGCCTACCAGGTCGTTAAGACCAAGACCAAGTCGTTAAGACTTAAGGTCAGATCGTTAAGAACATAGGCTGATCGATAAGTTCACCAACCTGATCGTTAACCCAGATCGTTAAGTACAACAACCCGATCGTTAACCCAGATCGTTAAAAACCTGATCGTTTAGACAATCTTCAAACGAGTCCAGATAGTTAAGACAATCTTCATATCTTCAAGGAAAAACCCAGAAAAATTGAAGAACACTTAAACACCCAGATGCGATTCTGATGGATAAAAAAACAGGTGGTAACCAGCGATTGAAGACACAGAGATGATCGAAATACCACTTTGAATCAATTGTGGCCATCAACGAACTCAAAACAGCAACATAATCTCGAATCTATGCCCCAAAATCTAGAAATACCTGAAGAAAACCTTAGAACATGCACTACTGTGTGTTTTTCAGATCTGCTCAAAATGGTTGAGATTCAGACGAAACGGATGCTTCCAATGGATCCCGAACGCGTTTTCCATCAAGATTCATGCTTCGTTTCATCCAAATCCATCAACAATAACACCAAAAACGCAGAATCAAAGCTCCAAAATCTTCAAAAACCCTAAACACATGAAGAACTCCACAGTTACGTTTTTTCAGCTCTGATCATCAATTTCTCCACAGATTTGAAGAAGTAGAACATGAAATATCATCTAGATGAACTCCCAAACATGAAACAATCATCCATATCATCAGAATCCATCCAGAATCATCCAAAATGAAGAAAAATATGAAAAAGTCTCAAAAAGTGGGTTTTCTCATCTTCACCCATTCAAGCTCAAAATCAGATTCGAGTGACCAGATTCACGGTGAGATGAATCTGATCGGTTACCCGCTCTGATACCATTTGTCAGGACCGATTTTCACATCAAGAATCATGACTTTGAGCAAGAACAAGGTTCGGATTCAAAAACCCATAAGAAAAACGATGAAGATGAAGAAGATGAAGAAGATGAAGGAATCAAGGATAATCAAACATAAGAAAGATGATGAACAATCGAATGATTTCATTAATCGAATGGTTACATTCAAGAAATCATGAAGAACACACAATCTCTCTCTAGAAAATCCATGACTCACTCTCTCTCTCTAGAATGGAAATCTCACACTCTACAAGAAAATCATCATCTCCACACTCAGAGACTCTTTCTTGTAATGGGCACCCTCACTATATATATAGTGAGGGTGACTAACAACAGAAACGCATAAACATAACTGAAAATTACAAGAAAGGTAAATAACATAAATATTAATTAAATCAAAGTTGATTTAATTAATCCGAAGCTTGACTCGCTCGAACCGATCTTCCGTTGACTTTTACGTTGACCGTTGACCCGAATGGTTGACTTTTCCAGAAAACGGACTTCGGTCCAAACTCGCAAGCCTCGAGCATCACGACCCGTGTCTCTGAATCAGTTCACATGGATTCTTCAGTCGAATGCTTCGGTAAACAGATTTGATGGCATCAGTCACATATATTTTAAGTTCCAACACACAATAATCAATACATCACAACACAATAAGTAGAGAAACATAACCATCATTAACATAGATTACTTGTTTTACAAAATTCATAATGGTTACAAATATTTTCTTGTGGAAACGTAGTTCCACATCAAAATAAAAGTCGTTTATACATTAATAAGTAAGGGTTAACAAATACCCCTAAGTTACAAACATCTCAAACTATGGTGGAGCATGATCAAGCAGAGCCACGATGTTTGTAATCTGCGTGATGATCGTCAATAGCAAATGGAGCGTTTGAGCAAACTCCTCAACGGAAGGAACACGGGCAGCAAACTCCTCAACAACAATACAGGTATCAGCAACAATGCCACAAACACCAGACAAAGAGAACAGCTAAATGAGACAAGGTTCTCCTCAAGAGCAGACACACGGGTCTCAAGAGATGTGTCCAAAGAGGAGGGCGCAAAAGTCTGAAGAATCGATTGCATATGGTGGATGTCGTCATCATGATGAGCCACAATAACAAGGAGTGAGGACAAAATAGTCTCCAAAGGAATGTCAGACAGGACATGAGGAGGGACGCGATATCAGGAAGGGTGGGAGGGGGTGCAGAAGGCTCAATAGAAGCTGCAGCAGTAGATGACTCACCCACCTCGAACGTCCTACCAGGGATCCTCATGCGCTTCTTCGGAGAAAACGGATCGAAAACAGGAGGGAAAGGACAAGGACCAGAAGATCTAGGATGCTTGAGGGTAGACCCCTCAAGGACAGTAGGCTCAGAGATGCGAACATGACGACAGATAACAAATTTATGGGGAGTGTACATTTGCAAGGGTCCACCAAGAGTGGGACACCATCAGGAGAAGAAGGAAGTCCAGGTCTCAAAGTAACCACAATGGTATCTCCATCGACAGGCGGATCTTCAATAGTGAATACTACGTCGAAAGGGGCAGTCTCGTCAGGCTCCTTGTAAGAGTCTGAATCATCTGAAACAACAATGTCTAGAACGCTCGTAGGGGAGCGAGGATGGTCAAGTGTTGGTGCATGAACGAGAGAGGATGGCTCATATGTAGGCGACTTAGGCACATACGTAGGAGACGGTTGCATGGGCTCTAGCGGGCCAGGGATGATCTCCAACGCGTCGTCAGAATCCGATGATATCTCCATAGGCTCGGAGGAACACATGTTGTGACAAAGTTTCCAAGTCATAATAATAGTTACAGGTTCGTTATAAACAAGTATAACGGACAGGAAGATGTATCACTTATGGTACATGCAAATGAGACTAGCAGAGCTTACGCTATATTCCAGGTCCTAGTAATACAAGCTAGTTCCCTATAACCTTGGCTCTGATACCAATCTGTCACACCCTGTAAAATCTGTGTCGGGAGTGAACGAGATGGAATCACAGTCAAGGTTACATGAAATGACCTTTGGATGGTTAAACAACTAGAGCCGTTTAAGGAGTCGAAAAGAATTTCATTTCAGGTTTAGTAGTGGAATTTAATAATAGGTTTCATTTGTTTCATTGTTTACAAAAAAAGTATAAAAAAGTTTTAAAGACATGACATCGTTAGGTGTTATGTAGTGAAATCTCCAAAATGGCAAGTGTGACCATGACTCCAGATATATATGACAGGTCCTAATGATATGCACAAAATCGGGTTCCATATAAGCAAATGGCTAATCAATTACCTGAGAAATCGCATACTGAAAGGTCAACATAACGTTAGTGAGTTCACAGGTTTAAGTAAAATCAGAACTGTGATTGACAATAAAGTTTGATATAAGATTTATCACCCGTATGATAATTCGTTAAGATACTGTATATTATTATTACCATGAACCTTGAATTTCGAAATTAATTGATTACCCACTCATGGTATTCTGTCCAGGATTACTGCATGGCGATTATAACCGTACGTACCCTATTAACTATAATAACGGGAGTCAAGATTGGGGCGTCCAATCAGGACAGGGGCGTTAACCCAATAGATGTATTCACGAGTCATCCTTTCTTTTGAAATTAATCGGATTCAATTAATAGTGGGGTTTTCATCATAACATGAATTAACATGAACACAATAGGATGGGGGAATAGTTCATGTAGTCAATAACGGTAACAGATTATCTACTTATCAGGCATGATATGTGTTATATGAATTCTTCCCCAAAAGCATTTAAAATAGTTTAAAGGAGGGACCGTGAAACTCACCTGAGTTCAGCAGTTTCCAAATAGTAATAGACAATGGTTGACAATTACGTCATTCCCAATTAGACAGTCAAGTCTTGACGTCATGTGACCCGATAGTTTAGTTGATAATCGATCGATTTTAAAGAATTATTTATTAACAATAAATTATTGACGTTTCGATAAGAATTCGAAAAAATAAGGATTTATATGAATTATATATATACAAAATATATAAGGGTTTTTCTATGTTATGTAAATGGTTATGGCCAAATATTTAATCCAATAAATATTACTTCAAGTTATGGGCTCAAGCAGGATTCACAAAAACTATTAGTGGAGAAAGCCCGAAACGCGGGGTTTTATCGTTATTTACCCATACGTGTTATTGTGCAACATTTTTAGAAAATAATGATTGTAGAAATAAAAATTCATTTATTTTCATCAAATGATCTCAGAAAATACAAGTTTAGGTATTTGAAATCCTATGTTGCCGGTTTTACCGGTACACGCCCAGTTTTGACAGTTGTGTCCCTTCGACTTGTCTAACGGAAGTTAACCTTGAAATTCTCGGGTGTCACAGTAAACATATTCTAAGTCATTTTAAGTCCAATTTTTTTTCCAAATCAGTTTTGACTGTATTTGATATATTTTACAAAAATAGGGTTTTTGGATCCGTTAAATACTCGTTTTTGAGCCAGTTTTTTCCCTACGTTTAGTACTTTTCTAGAGGGATCAACCTAGCAAGGTTTTAAGTCAAAATTTATTCCAAAGTTCGCTGGTTGAGGTCCTAAGGGGCTGTTTAAAATTTGGGCTTGTTCCGAGGTGTCGGTTTTCAGGTTTTAACACTTTGTTTTGGTGTTTCGGGAGTCCTAAACCCATATCTAGAAAAAGTGCCTTCACAAAAGTTGTTCCAAACATATAAAAAATAGTCCCTATGGTTTTGAATATAAGAAATACGGAACTATAGTTTTTGGTCAAAAATCTAGCATGATTAAGGTACTTTATACATGGATTAGGCTATGTTTAGCTATTCTAGAACCATGGCTCCTAAGGGTTAATGAAACATAACACTTGTAACATGATCTACAGCATAAAAAACGTGGATCTATTTTTCTATGGAAAATAAACATGTTAACTAAACAAGATTAACAAAAGATTAGTGTTTTCTAGACTTTTCATCACCATGGATCATCATATACTTCAAGACTATACAAATGGAGTCTTTGGATCATGGAAATGAGCATAGATAAATGATCTAAGAAGATGATAATACAAGAAAACTCATAAATCTGACTTGATCTTGAAAGGAAATTAAAAATGAAGATGAGGAAAGGATGATAACGCTTCCTAGTTGCTTGATCTTCAAATAAATGCTTGATCTTGTGAGGTTTCTAGTGAGAGAGTAGAGAGAGAGAGTCGTAAATGGGAGAGGGAGAAGAGAGAGTAGTGATGGTTGCTAGGGTTTTGAGGAAGTGTGTGTATTTGTGGGTTTCTATATGGGAGGAGAAAAGAGTTAGAGGGGTGTTTGGTTGCTTATTCAGTCGGCTAGGGGGGGGGGGGGGTCTCATGGGTCAGTTTCTATAAAAGGAAATGAGAAAAGAGTGTTCGATATTTCAGTGATCAAGTAACCAAGTGTTGTGTGTGTTCCTGTGTGTTTCATGGCCGAGAACAACAGATGGGGAAGTGGGGGGGGGGACGAGTTCGGTCAAAGAGGAAAGAGGGGAGGGATGGTGAGGTGATGTTTTGGTGGTGATGGGGTTAGGTGGTGGAATGTGGTCTTGGTTGAATGAGGATAATGATGGTGATATAAGGGATTGGTATGGTGAAGGAAAGAGGTGGTAGTTGTACTTGCATGGGGGTGGGGCCGACAAAGAGGGTGGCGGTGGTGGTTGAGGTGGCTGAGGGTGGTGGTTGCATGTAACATGCAAAGGTGACGGGTCTTCGTTTTTAATCAAAACTAGCGATAGTTTTATTCGGTTTTCGTCGCGAACAAACACGATTAACGAGTGAAATTATTCGGTGAGTTTTGGTTTCAAAATTTTGACACGGGTGATGATCGGTGATAATGTCTAGATAAAAATATTCTATTTTTATTAAAAGCATTAAACGACACATTAAATAGATATTTAACGAAAACGGTTTAAATAGTGAACGTAATGATTAATATTTTCTATACGTTGGGTTTATGTAAATGCTAGGCGTCCAAGTTAACAAATTTGTACGTATATAAATATACTACAAAGGTGTCGGAAATGATAAATAAAATTATCATTTTTTATTTTTCCTGTTATTAAAGTTCCATCGAAAATAAAGATATTATTTCATAATTCAAGGTGGATGATTATTGTTTCTATCGCGGGGTCACGTCAAGACTAAAATAATGTTGGCATAATACGTTATCTAAGTCATCGAACATAGATTATATGTACAATTAACTGTTAAACATGCAGTTTAAACAAGGTTACTGACTTGGGAAACTTACGGGTTGTCACAGGTTTGTCTTTGACAACAGCGAATCATTGCATATATAGGTTTCGAATACTTAGTTTTATTTATCAATCGTTTAACATCTTTATCATGCTAAACAAAATCAACTTTATTATTTGTTTTATGCATACGTGGATCCAAAGACTTATAAAATCAACTTTATTATTTGTTGCATGTATTTGTTTTTGGTTACTTTGCGTATAAAGATCCTAATCTAAACCGATAGCTTAGTGTGCATGTGACTTAGAACAAGAATTTAAATGCAAACCTTGGAGATGCATGCGTGAGTGGAGATTGATGCGATGATTGAGGAGGATGACTAGACTTCGAGGACTCCCTGGCTTGACCATACTCATCGGTGGATGATGGTGGGTGTTCATGCATGTGTTGCATGGTGACGGTAAGTGAGGAATGCCATATTTGATGATGGTATTTGGGTGGTGGTCATAAGGTGGCGATGTGACCCACGATGTATATATATATATATATATATATATATATATATATATATATATATATATACTAGGGGGATACCCGCGCGTTGCGGCGGACGACAATTTATAGGGCTTAATTTCTCTTGTTTACGCACTCGGCGGTGACGACAATTACGACGCGATATTCCTTACTGTTAACATGATGCTTAACATTGGTATTCTCATTCAAACTCAAACGAATAACAAGGGAACAAACAAACAACATTCAAACTCAAACAAAAAGCAATCGATCACAAACGTAGTTTTAAGATAGAAGTCATAAACATAGTTCTAAGATGGAAAGTCATAAACATAGTTCTAACAAGGGAACAAACAAACAACATTCAAATTCAAACTCAAACGACTTCAACTGAGTGTGAGGAGGTCAATTTGTATCATAGAGCTTACACATCTCGATGTCCTCATCACCGTACATTGCCCACCACTCTTCATCAGAAATGGGTGGAGGCGTCTCTTCATTTTCTTGCATGTTGTCCTCTACCGGAGGATCGTCCGCCACTTGCAAGTTCTCCTCTATCGGAGGAGCTTCTATCACTGTAAAATAATGTTAAGTCTATTACAATTGTTATAGATAGGTATAGCGCACTACAAATTTAAATATTAAATTGATACCTGGAACATCTTGTGTATTATGGTCATCATGATCCATCTTTAGGAACTTTTTAGTTAATGTAGAAAAAACAATTGTGTTAGTATTTTGGTCACAAACATAGTAATTTAAAACCAGATGAATTATAAGATAGAAGTCGTCAACATGGTCTTAATATATCAGTAATAACATAGTACTTTTTAAATCAAAATTCAAGGGTCGATGAATTCCATAGTGAGGAAGTCAATCCGTGTCGTACGCCATGCAGTCAGTCATAAACAATGTTACTTTTTTTTTGGTAATTTATCAACTCTCTGGTGATATATTGCAATGTACGTTTGTTACTAACCACCAGCGTGATGCAGCGGCGACAACAATCGAAGAACGTGGTCCTCTTTTCTATTACTTTATTAATCCTTGCATGATATATTATAGACTGTTACTTTTCTCATTTCTAGCATCGGTGTCGTCTATATGTGTCGTAAAGTTTTGCAGATCCCAATCAAATAATAACGAAAACACAAATAAGGTTGGTTAATTGGTCATAAGTATAATAATTTAAAACTAAATCTTTAAAAATAATAAAATATAAGTTAGAAACATAGTAATTTTAAGCTAAAAATCCTAATGTGAGTTAACTGACCGAGTTATTGTTTTGTGTTGGCTTAGGCATTTTATTGTATTGTGTTGGCTTGTGGACAATGTTGGTTTTCAATCTGAAAGTACAAAGCAACCGTGGTTATTCTTATGTTGTCAACGGACTTTAAATAATTCAAGTATACACCAAGCCAAATTTACTTGTGATCTACTTTTACAAACATTGTACTCTTTAGTTTTTATTTTAAAAACTCAAAATTGGTACTCTTTCTTTACATTTAAAAACTAAATTTGAGTTCAAAAGTCATAAATGATAGTTTCTCAAGTTATCGGATATGTTTTAAACACAACTAACAGGATTTCAACTTCCATGTGACAAATAGCAATAAAGAAAATACATAGACAAAGAAAATACTGGTTGCTGATCATGTTGATGAAGCCTTAACTGGTCTCTAGGAGTGGGCTGGCCAGGTGAGAATGTAGTTACAGTATATAACTGTTTCATAGGGAGTGGGTTGGCCAGCTTCATAGTTGATACAGACAGTTTCTTCCCAAAATCTGCTCACATGTAAACTCTGTCAATTCAAGGATGCATATAGTTTAAAACTGTTGTTATTGGTCTTTCACCAGATCTTTCATCACTTTACCAATCAAAATACTTGCACAAAAACAATTAATAAGAATCAGGTTTTTATTATACCAAATTCACCCTGCACTACATGCTCATGAAGGGAAAATGCCTTAATGAATAAGAGGAACTATGAAATGTGAAAAATAAAATCATAGTCCATCAGTCCATCCAAGATACCTTTAGTAGATAAACTGCTTATTCAAGATGAAAATCCTTGTAAACATCTTTTAGAAGCCTGCAAACCAGCAAGCAAGTAATCATCAGTTCATAAACCTTCATCCACAAACAAAACTATCAAAACTACAGAAACTATTTTCACCATCCAGAAGTATGGTATTAGAATTCAATCGGCCCATTCTATAGCTATTTTCAAAAGGATTCTAAGCAACAAAGGGTGTATACATTATACAATTTAAACAAAAGGAAATGGAAAACGGAAAAATGAGAGAATACCACCAGGTGCCAACCACCAAGACCAGTCACCACCGTCTCTCACCTAAACCATTAAACTATCTCTCTATCACCTAAACACGATGTACATATAATTACACTTCTTTTTTTTAACTTAAATCCTCATTATAGTTTTCCTAATAAAAGGAGTTGTCACAACAGGGGAGGTAATTTTTTCAAGATTAAAAAGAAAATTAATAACTTACTCAAGAACAGTATATTGTTCAGTGCAACCAGCAGAATTGAACCTAGTGCCACTATATTCTTCATACCCGTTCATTTCAACCCACAAAACCATTGAGTTCCTGTCATAAAATCCAAGCATGGTTGTGGATAAATTATAAATTTTTATATTTTGACGATAAAGACAACATCAATTTGATTAGGAAACATAGGTACGTAGACCATGGAATACACACGGGGTAAATCCAATAACTTCAGTTTTAGAATGTGATGTGATATTCACAAAACACTAAAATTAGTGTATCCTTGACTTTTATATAAAATCAACCTCACTGCCTTACACTATGAATGAAGAAGAACATAACAAAATAGGCAAGTAGCGACATCCCAAGTGCACTGCAATTACTATGCATATATACATTTAATTGTTCATGATCAAGAATATAACAAATTAACATACACGACACATAACTTGTAATTTGATAATTAAAAAATGATTAAGGTACCTGAAATTTTCATTTGGCTTTAGCAACATGGCAGTAGGACTCTAACAGTAGTTTAGTCTCTTTGTACCTGTAATTTATAATTAAAGAATTTCTATTGAACCCATCATCTTTGAACCTGGAAAGCATAAACCTTTACAACAGAAGAGCCGAAAAAACATCACCTAAATGCGTACAACTGTAAATACCTGTGAGCTGTAAACAGTTAACTCCATCGTGATTAAATGAGTAAGCTCTTTGATGTGGGGTTTGAACTTATAAGCTGCAAAGTTAATAGTAATATTAAGATGGCTAAAGAAAGCATAAGGGCATCCAACCTTCAAAAAAAAACTAAATAGCAACAATAAGAAACCAACATATGATTACCTGATGCCACTCATACTTACATGAGTAAAATCCATATGAAATTTTTGGTTCAAATCAATTGCAGTAGCGAACAAAATTCCATGTATGAACAATTCATCAAGTACAAATGACCTAATTATAAATGAAGATAACATGGCTCAAATCAAGAAATCCAAGTTATATGTGATTTTAACAATTTTGTAACCAAAATTCCAAACCAGTGAAGCAGATCTGAAAAACCCACCTCACATAACGTTCAAATAATGTGTTGAACATCACCTCATCACTTTGCCACGTAGTTTAAAAACCAGCCAAAATAGGTACAAATGCAATTCTTAAAAAGTCGTTTAAGATTCGGGTCTTTTACAAACAAATTAGGTACATAAATGTGTTTACCTTAATCGAGAGTCGTGGTGATCGTTGAACTCCAACTTGGTTGGGACGAAATTAGGGCTCAAATCAAGAAAGCTTGAATCTGGTTTTCACGCAAATGATCAAATAACACGAAAAAGGCCCTAGAAATCAAAAATAGATATCAAGATCTACTCACCAGATGTTCTTTACATCCTCAAGGCCGCTGATTGAGCAGTGTAAGCGATGATGGAGATAATCAAAGGCGTAGTCGCAGAGCGGAAAACGGAATGAGAGAGACAAGAAGGAGAAATACGCTTTTGAATGAGAGAGAGTCAACACGATTTAAATTTGAGATTTCAGATCCAAATTTGAAGGATTTGAATTTCAAATCCATTACCCAATTCGATCATGAACCTGAATAAAGCAACTGCATTCCCCAATTTCGATGCCTGCGTTTTCTTTGTTTAATCTTTGAAGCGGATTATATTGATAAGGGGTGTCTGCGAGAGATAAAAGCATGAAAAAAATTTCCCCAAAATGGAGATTCTCAGCGCACTATCATCGTCGACCGCCGTTTGATATTTGTTTACATCAAAATGGGTAAAAGAACGGTGGAGATGGGCTGCTCAAAAAAGGATACTGCTGGGCTTCAACCCTCGATTAAGATCAGTTGGAGATAGAAGAGATTTGGGCTTTAGGTACTTGTACATGTAGCCTTAAAGATTGTACCTCTTAATTTTCACTTGTACCTTATGCATAAATAAGTTGTACATCTTAATTTTCAACCACTTGGATAGAATATGCATAATAAGATAGTATAGATAGGGTAAGGATCCTGTGAAAACTCTTTTTTTTGCAAAAACCTAAAAACTAACACTAAAACCTTCATAACTTTTACATACGTTAATATTTTTCTATGAAACTTGCACCAAAAATCTTAAAATTCTATTGTCTTTGATTCTGCAAAAGAAATTGATATTTCAAAAAAAAATTAGTGCACATGTGTATTATTAGTGCACATGTGCACCATTTTCATTAGTACTACACAAATGAGAATTGTCATGCGAAAACATATGGTTTAGGTTAAAAACATTTTAAAAAACTAAAATATTCATAGAACTAATGATAATTCTACATATGCACTATAACTATTAGTTATAGTGCACACGTGTAGCATAAAATTAAAAAAAATATTAAAACGTTAAATATATTTTCAGAGTTAAACATAACACAATTATAAGATTTATGGTGCAATTTCTCTTTTAAAATATTAATGTATACGACACGTATAAAGTGCTTTATTATTAGTGCACATGTGCACTAATAAAAAACCACGAAAAACTAACAAAATTATAACGTATTTGATGCGATTTTTCTAAAAAAAAAACATTAACGCATACTATATGTATGAGTTTTATTATTAGTGCACATGTGCACTAATAAAAAAACGATGAGACGTTAAAGTTTTTTTAAAATTTTTTCCAGAATTAAAGAACTCATAATTTTAAGGTTTTTGGTGCAATTTTTTTAAAAAAATATGATCGTATGAAAAAGTTATGAAGGTTTTAGTATTAGTTTTTAGGTTTTCGCAAAAAGATGTGGTTTTTACATGATCCTTACCCTATATATATATATATATATATATATATATATATATATATAGGGGAAGGATCCTGCGAAAACACCATTTTTTTGTGAGAACTGCGTAAACAAATCTTAAAACCTACATAACTTTTTCATACGTTAATATTTTTTTATAAAAATTTACACCAAAAGTCTTAAAATTATATTATCTTTAATCCTATAAAAGTTTTAAAAAACTTAACGCTTTCTTTATTTTTTTAAATATTTTTTTGTGTGGTGCACATGTGCATCACAAAAAAAACTCATACTTTTAGTATGAGTTAATATTTTTTTTTCTTAGTCGCACCATATGTCGTATATTTTCATCAT
The DNA here is from genome assembly GCA_039602395.1 of Deinandra increscens subsp. villosa. Classification (NCBI taxonomy): domain Eukaryota; kingdom Viridiplantae; phylum Streptophyta; class Magnoliopsida; order Asterales; family Asteraceae; genus Deinandra; species Deinandra increscens. The sequence continues at coordinate 23,767,014 of JBCNJP010000024.1, read as the reverse complement.
TTTTTTGCGTTTTTATTGAATGATGCACATGTGCATCATACCAAAAAAAAACGCTCATACATGTGATATACATTAATAGTTTAAAAAGAAATTGCACCCTAAATCTTATAGTTGTGTTATCTTTAGATTTAAAGAAAAAAATAGCATTTTATAACTTTTTTTAATTATATGATGCACATGTGCATCACACGGGAAAAAAAAACGTTCAGTTTTTTTTTTAATATTTTGCTCCAAATTTAAAGATAACGTAATTCTAAGACTTTTGGCGCAAATTTTATAAAAATCGTTAACGTATGAAAAAGTTACGTGAGTTTTAATATGTGTTTTCGCAGTTTTCACAAAAAGATGTGTTTTCGCAGGATCCTAACCCTATATATATATATATATATATATATATATATATATATATATATATATAGGTATAAGTAGATCCGTGTAGACCCCATAGACCCCTTATAAAACTCAATAAAACTCATTAAAACTCAAAAAATGTTATAAAATATTTTTTTTTCTTTAGATCTAAAGATAACACAACTATAAGATTTATGGTGCAATTTCTTTTTAAACCTATTAATGTATATCACATGTATGAGGGTTTTTTTTGATATGATGCACATGTGCATCATTCAATAAAAACGCAAAAAAATTATGAAAATATATGACATATGGTGCGACTAAGAGAAAAAAAATATTAACTCATACAAAAAGTATGAGTTTTTTTTGTGATGCACATGTGCACCACACAAAAAAAAAATAAAAAAATAAAAAAAAAACATTAAGTTTTTTTAAACTTTTATAGGATTAAAGATAACATAATTTTAAGACTTTTGGTGCAAATTTTTTTAAAAAATATTAACGTATGAAAAAGTTATGTAGGTTTTAAGATTTGTTTACGCAGTTCTCACAAAAAAAGGGGTGTTTTCGCCGGATCCTTCCCCTATATATATATATATATATATATATATATATATATATATATAGGGTGAGAGATAGAGAGAGAGAGAGAGAGAGAGAGAGAGAGAGAGAGAGATTTTAGTAGTTGTACGGTGGTGGCATGGTAGGGTTATGGTGACCTCGTGGTGGCAGTTTGTGGTGGTGGTATGTGGTGTTTTGATGGTTGTATGATAACCAAGAGAGGAGGAAGAGAGAGAGAGAGAGAGAGAGAGAGAGAGAGAGAGAGAGAGTAAAGAGAGTGAGTGAGTGTGATGAATGGAGGAGGATGTGGTTATATTTATAGACAAGATGGGAGAGAGGGAGGTGAGTGTTGGTCCAATGTGAGTAGGTTGATGTGACATGTGGCCAATAGTAGAGTGTGGAAGAGTGTGACCAATTGGAGAAGGGAATCTTGTATGGATTATGATTGGATGGCCAATAGGTGATGGAGTTGGTGCATGAGTTGTGATTGGGTGAGTGACGTGAACCATTGGATCAAGAGAGAGTGAGAAGAGAGAGAGAGAGAGAGTGGGATGATTTTTGGGGCTAGACTTTCAGGATCCTCGTCGGAAGCTAAAATGATCCAGAATCCTTGCATGAGTTGGGAATCCTGCCGGGTTAGGTATCATGATTATTAATTATTATCTAACCCCTATTATTTGCCTCGTGTTTTATTGTTTACAGGAACGTTAAGCATTCAAATAACACCTGAAAACTCGCTCAAACCGTTGAAGGACGTGGACTGAGTTGACGAAGTGGAGCATAACGGTCAAATGATTTCATATCAGAATCCCGGGAATCCCAGATAGTTTGTTAGGTTGTTATTTTTTATTTAAATAACAATGTGATCGATTTAGGGACACATACGAGCTCTCATACTCACTCTAGCAATTAGAAACAATCTCAATAACACATAGACGATCGATCATACTTAATCAACCTTGTAATTAATCTTTTTTGTGCAATAATATTGTGAGGCAGCTGGCTATTCAGGCCAGTTCCCAAGGTTTTTTTCCAGGATCCCTAGAGGAAACTCGAAGGATTCTGGATGTTGCCGCGTTACATCCTTGTGTCACAAACATCAATTTGCATTTTTGATTCTATATCGATTAAGCACACTACCTCACTATCATAGATTTGATCACAAAATTGCTACGATGATTTTTGACCAAAAACAGTTTGGTGCCCACTTTGGGGCAAGTGGTGCTTTAATTCTTCCAAAATTACCAAAAATCATACATAACATTCAACTCCATCTCAAAAATGTCGACTCAACCGAAATCTGATTCGTCTTCTCCTGCACCATTAAAGAATGTTCAATTCTTGATCTTCATCCTCTTCAAGGAAGTCAAAAGAAGACTGAGGGACAACAGAAGAAACTAGAATATCCGACATTTTCAGTATCTAAGGTTCAGTCGATAGACCCTGTTATATCTAAGAATGACATTTTTACTTTGATTAAACAAGTGAAAAGTCAAATGGACCAATAAGCGAAGACCAACGAGATGATCCTCAAAGATATCGAAAAATTGAGAAAATCAAAGAGGCATATGGATGACCAGAGCCCATTGCTACCTAGGCAACTTGATTTCAATCTTTCGGGATATTCAGGGCAACAACAACAGTTCCCAAGATTCTCGACAATGATGAACCAGAGTTCTGCGGCAACGGTTACGACAGGATCCCTGGCATCCCAAAATGGGAAGTCCCCTATGCAATACGACTTAAGATATTCGGGGGCACATCCTCCGGAAACCTCAAAGTCTCTGTGACAACTGGTAAATTTCCAGGTTAACTCCGTTAGTAACCTCTGTTATCTTCTAATAACTCCTGTTATCTCTGTTAACTAGAATAGTAAACGTTGCATGTCATGTTAATGTCATGCGTGCCTATTTTATCGAATCCATCCCCGACCGTTGGTTGATTAATTAAAGAAAACATTAATCGAATGAACATAATTTGTAGAACTTACGATACCTGATTTTATGCGAACATGTGTGTTAACTGAATTACGTGACTATGTTATTACATAATTTTATATGTTCTAAAATTATATGACTTAGGATTAATGATTTAGTAAATTATATGGAAAATGCATGCAATATATGTTACATATATATTTCATGTGATTATGTGTCTTAGAGAATTAAACAATGATAATTACATATTACATGAACTTTATGTCTTAAACGAATAATTGTTTAACAGTTTTGTACAAACGCATGCTTTTACGTGATAACTCGTTAATCGCTAAGTGAATAAATGTTTCAGTCTAATATTAATGGTTATTAGTTTACATAATGATATGATAATTCTTTTTAGTTTATTTAATGATAGTAGAGTAACGGGCCTTTTTAAACCATTTTGGATTAGTCCGACAAGTAGAAAATGGTCCACTAAAAGGCCCTAAGCCCACCCCACTTTTACGTTAGCATGAAATTTAGTCTCATTAGTCAAAATTCAAGAAAAATTTCGAGAACCCTATCCCCTAAACTCTCCATTCAACCGTAACTTATCCCACACACACCTTCATCGATTTCAACCGCCTTGTTCTTGCGATTGCTTGTGGATCTAGCTTTCTTTAAACGAAATACGCATAGTACTATCATCTTGTCATCCAAAATAAAATTTTAAGTAAGTTTATTAATAAAGTTTTGATTTTTGTAATTTTACGAAAACCCTAGTATCCAAACGGGAATCTAAATGGTCAATATTGATGTTTGATAAATGATATGGTATTGTTCATGATTAAATACGCGTTTGATTATTGATTAGTTATGAATGAATGTTAGGGTCTGAGATTATTGAATATTATGGAATGAATGTTAGGGTCTGAGATTATTGAATATTATGGATGTTAGCTTCTGTATAAATAGTTTTATAATGACAAAAAGTCGAATTCATGGCCAAAACAACTTTTAAACAACCAAACGTACACCACGTTTTCGGACAGATTATGTCCAGATTTTTGGTCAACTTTGTAACGTCATAACTCCCTCAAATCTTAACTAAATTGAGTGATTCTTTTTGCATAATTTAACTATTTATCTTAGCTTTAAAATGGCTATAAGTACACCCTCAATGACCACTGTTTGGCCTTTGTAACAGTCGCCACAAGTCTTTCGTGCAAATAGCTAAACTTTGGAAATTTACGAACTTTTGTTCACTACGTCAAAATATGACTTTAGCCACGGTTTTTTCGAAAACACCTAGCCACGGTTTTAAAAAAATGTGGCTAAAGGTAAGAAACACTAGCTTTAGCCACACATATTTTGTACCCGTGGTCAAATATATAGCCTTTTGTAAAACCACGAGACGATCTTACTACTGCATGATTCGGTAATCGGATAAGCAACAAGAAGTAAATAAAGCTTCGCTTTATTGATTCACAAAGAGGATTACACAAAGTCTAGAGAGAGAGTTACACACTCAGTTACATACACTTAGGAGTAGAGAATGACAGAAGTTCTAACTAGCTCTCTCTCTAAAGAACTATTTATAGTCACTTACTAACTGGCCGGCGGACCACCCACGTACCATCTGGTACGCCCGTACCATCTGGTATGGTGGTGCATATGGTACGGCCAGTGACTATATGACTCACACAGATGCTCTAGATTAGATACAATACACAAGATACAGGTTAACATAGGAATATGCTCTAACAAACTCCCCCTTAACGTGTAGTGTATCTAGCTATCTATCTATCTAACAAAATTTCAATCTTCAATCTTCAGCATCGTTGCGTCCGATATCCAACTTGAAATCTTGTCAGAATTAGAGCTTGCATGGCTGGATCAATCTTGAACAGTCTTTGAACTTCAAGATCCACTTGTGAAAGATATAACAAACTCCCCATTTCACCATGCTTGAGTCTTCTCACATAGAAACCTGCAATTTCAGAAGACAGAAACGCGGCTTTTCTTTTGTTTTTGAAAATTAATTTAATCTTGGCGCAAAAATTCTCTTCGATAATCCAAGATGTAGTTTTGAAACTTTGAAATTTTGTATCGTGTATCGATTGGTCGAAAACAAATAAGAAACAAAATCTTTTTGGCTTTTTGAAACTTTATGTCAAAACACACCGAAAATCTTTTTGTAACTTTTCTAAGTTTATACTAAAACACACCTAAAATCTTTTTGGATTTTTCAGATATGAAACATAAATGCAATACATAAGTGAAATACTGAATCACACACTATTTTTGTCTTTTGTGAGAAAGATCACAACTTGGGATCATATTGATCATAACATGCTGAACAAAACTTCAATTTCAATTACTTCAGCACATAAGTCATGTCGATTACTGGTATAATTTGTCCATCTTAAACTCAGGCAAAATCATACTAATAACATCTGGATATGTTATTGAATTGATTAGGTTGCATTGACCAGTGTACCCCACACTATCAGACATACTCAGATATGTTTTTGCTTTTATATCACACTTTGTGATTTCATTTGTGATTTAATCACATAATGATTGTATTCATGAATCAGTCAACTGTGTTCCATGCAAAAAGAAATAAGAACGTTAAATCGTCTACCTTAAGGTCGATCTTTCGATACGCAGATAAGGCCTCGGATTTAACAAAATAAGAAATAAAAAGAAGTTGAAATTGTATAACTCAACAACAATCAGGTCGATACTTCCGTATACACAGAGAAAGTCCGATGAGTTATACGAAACACCAAGGAAAATAAAGCAGAATGTCAAACGAACAACAATCAGGTCGATCTTTCGATACGCAAAGAAAGTCCGATCGTTTGACAAAATAAAGAAATCAAACCAGTTTAAATCTTTGCAAAAAAGAACACATGTATACACAGTGACTTCTCATTTTCTTTTTCACATATCTTTTCCTTGATATCATGGGACATGCATCAAGATGTTGTTCACTTGGTCAAGCATTAGTATTTAATGTATATCACATTTGAATACTTTCTAATATAATGCCGAGCCTACCAAGCACATCGAACAATGATCTTACGAGTTAGACATGTAAGCCAATGTACCATCATTTCCCAATCATGTCGGATCAATTTCTCATTTTTCAATGTTTTTGCATTTTCTGTTTTTCAATGTTTTTGTATTTTTCCATCTTTCTCCCCCTTAAAATGAAAACTCTATTTTTGGAATTTCATTTTAACACCAACAAAAAACACAAAGACGCTATATTTTTGAGTTTCAATTTTCTTCCCCTAAACTACATACGGAATGTAAAAAGAAAGAAATTTGACCAATTGATACGGATACCTTTCATGTTTTTAGCTTTCAGAAAATTCAGTTTGAAATTTGATATTTCTTGAAATTTAAGTTAAACAGGAGACTCCACTATCAGTAACTGCTTGAAGCTTGAACTTCACAATCACCAATAGGTCTTCTTGAAGAAACCTGCACACTGGATTTAAAAATTAGTATTCAAATGACTCGAAGCACACAGCTTCTGGTCGACCAGTGTCTTCCACAAATCAGTTGCAGCATTGGTAACCAACTTAGGTCGCCACTGCATTTTTTCTTTTTCATTTTTAACTGAGCCATCATCACGTGATGAACCACCAACACTCGAATCAAATTTGAAAAATTGTTGCATTTTAGATTTTGATTTGAAGAGTGTTGACTCAGTAAAAATTCTGCCTGATTCATCGATAAGTGTGGCAGATTTGTTTGAAAATGAACGTTTTGCAATTTCAGGACAATCTTGTGCCATGTGTCCCTTTCGGCGACATTGATAGCACAAACGATATGATCGTTTAGATTGTGAGTTGCCCTGAAATTGATGACATCTTTCATCAGATTCATAACTATCAAGACAAGCATCAAAAACTTGAAACCTGTTAGCATGTACCCATTTGGAAGTAGGACTTCGAGGAGTGGAATTTGATCCAAATGAAGAAGATTCTTTCGGAGAACTTGTAGATGAATGTTTCTTCTTTTGTATGCCTCCGAATCCTTTCTCGAGAGTAGAAATGAATACATGTGCCAAATGATAGATTTGTTCAAGACTTGTATCTTGCTTCGCCTTTTGAATCTTCTTTGGCATGTTCTTCTTGTCTTTCTGCTCAAATCTCTGATTGTTATTACCCAAACTGGATCGTTTATAACCGGGTAACTTTGATAAATCCACTTGAGACTTAGAAGAACCAGCTTGAGCAACTTCGGTAAATTTAGCTTTAATACCCTTCAAATTGTTAGCTTGAACAAGCTCAGCAGCCAACTTTTCTTCAGACCCTATCATCTCATCTATCTCCACTTGTTTAGATGAAAACTGTGATTCCTTCTTCTCATATTTCTCAGATACAAATTCAGTGTAATCTCCAGTTATGTCAGAAGAATGAATATCAGCCAGAGCATCAGATGAGATAACTGGATGTGGAATTTGATTATACTCTTCGCTTCCAAAAACTTTCTTGAAATTTTCATCTTTGCACAAGTAGCTTGTGAAAGAATGTGAATTCTTCAAATTGTTCAATTGTCGCTTCAGATCCAAAACTTCAACATTTAAATCAGAAATTTTCTTTTGAGCTTCACCCAATGCTTTTTCTGATTCAATCAAATGCTCCGAAGCTCTATTTGACAAAAGTTTCTCTTGTCTCATCTGATCATGAGCATCATATACTTCTTGAGTAATCTTTTTCACCCTTTCCTCATGAATCTCAATATTTCTTTTAAACAACTTGTTGTCATGTGTCAAAGTTGTGACTTTATCGAGTAATATTGAATGTTCCATTTGACGATCATTTTCCTTAGCAATAACTTCATCAAACTCTTTCTTGAGGTTATCATAAGCTTGCTTCAGCGATTCTACTCTTGCAGTTGATTTCTTAAACAAATTATCAAAATCACCAATCGCATCTTTTGCTTCACTTTCCCATTTCTCAACATTTTTGACCAACTCTTCATTCTCAGTTCGCAACTTCAAAATTTGTTCATTATCTGAACTGACCATTACGTTCAATTTTGTTTGAAGCTCAACAAACTCTTCCATCAAAGCATTCTTTTCTTTAACTAAATTCTCATTTACTATGAGAATCTCATCATAATCTTCAAACTTCTTCTTGAGACTTTCTAATTCTTTTTCCTTCTTCTCATTTGCAACAATCAATTTTTCTTTTTCAGAACTCAATTCTCGAATCTTTCTTTCTTTTTGAGCACAAAAGTCACATGTTGACTCATACCCACTAACTTCAGATTCACTTGTTTCAGATTTACTAGTCTCAGATGCATATCCACTCGATTCAACCTCAATATTTGCTATTAATGCATAATTGTCTGAAGGGCGGACTATAAACGCAGATTCATCTGGAAAGTCTTTAGCCCAATTATAACCTTCATCAGTTTGAGATATCATAGCTTTAACTTCTTTATCTTGAACATTCTTATCAGAAGTACCCTTATCAGATGTCTTGTTAGGACAATCCCGAGCAAAATGTCCATGTTTGGCACATTTAAAACATTGAATCGTTCGTCTATTCAAACCAAGCGTTTCTCCTTGAAGAAAAGATGTCTTACCATGTTTCTTCATAAATTTCCTTCCTCTCTCAACTACCATAGCAAATTGCCATTCCAGATCGAGTTTATTCAATTGATCATCATCCAGATGATTTAAATCCTCACCAAACAATCTAGATTGACCAATTTGACTAAATATAGATCCAGACGAAGAAGATATGAAAGCAGATAACAATGCAGCTAGATCTTCGGTTGCTTGATTAGAAGTAGACTTGCTTGAAGATTTATCAGGAATAGTAAAATGCAGCCTGAAGAATAACCAGTATTTTCTGACTTTCCAGCAAGAAATGCAGTTAATGGTGGATTAACACTTGAAGTAGAATGTGACTTTGCTTTGGCATGCATGGTAGCAGAATTTTCTCCAAAGTATACTTCAGGATTCTGAACAGACGGAGTTGTGGACTTTTTCACAAGCAGTTCCATTTCACGAGCTTGTAATTTGCTTATCAATTGATTAAATGTCCAACTTGAATAATTTGGATCATTAGTCAACATCATAACAAAATTCTCCCATTTTTTAGGTAGAGCTTCTAAAAACTTCTCCTTCAATTCATCACTTTCCTTCTTGACACCTATAACTTCAAGTTCATTGATCAAATGCGAAAACTTTGCAATCAAATCTTTGATATTCTCATTGTCACAATGTCCAAAATTATCAAATTCTTTCTTTAAAACTTTCTTCCGAGTCTTCTTGTATTGCTCATTACCCTCACATCTTTCAGCAATAGCATCCCACAATTCTTTACAAGTTGTGTAATTCTTAAACTGATGCATCAAGTCTTTAGGTAAAGCCATTGTAAGAGAGTTATACGTTTTCTTCTCTCGAGCAAAGAATTTCTTTTCATCAGCATCAAAATCACTTATCATCTTTGGCTTTCTTGGGCTTATCATTGGATACTCATATTCTTTTTCAATTGGAATCCAAGAATCAACATCTTGAGAAAATATGTATGACTCAAATCGTTTCTTCCAATTGTGGTAATCTTCCAATTGTAACAACTTAGGAACCTTCTGAGTTGTTCCTATCTCATTATCATAGTTCATCATTGCTTGTATCGATGTTTGAGCAGCTAAAAATGCGTGAAAATCACTCATTTTGAAGTTAAAAAACGACCGTCAAAACTTTGAACTAAAAAACGAAGGTCTTCCAAGCAGATTTTGGGGGTCAAACCAAAAGGTACCGACCGTTAGGTTGGTAAAAGTCTAGATCTCGGAAAGACGAACGTTTTGGCTAGTATTAGCTCCCGTAACCCTTAACGGTTTGCAAGTTACGTCAATCTTAGTGAAGAAATGTTTTCTGCCAGCGGACCCTGTTCTCAGCGGACCAGATTTGTACTTGCGGACCAGACACGAACCAGGTATATTCTGCGGACCAAATTTGGTACGGCGGACCAATTGGTACGACGGACCAAATGGTACGGCAGACCAAATGGTACGGCGGACCAGAAAATAACCGCCACGGACCAACTTTGAAGATAGCCTAGCGGACCAGTTGCGGATCAACTGTTCTTCGGCCGGACCAGAAGCGGACCACGCTGATCATGACTGATATTCATGAATTTCGACGTTTGGAGCTGGAATTTGATTCAGTAAGGTGCGAAATCACTCCAGGAACACTCAGAAATCATTTTTCACCTCGGAAACACTCAGAATTGAGAAAATTTGATGAAAAACAAAGAAAACTCACACTTTCTCACTCTAGAATTCGAAAATTTGCCAAAATCACAGCAGTAGAGCAACCAATCGCTCTGATACCACTTGTAAAACCACGAGACGATCTTACTACTGCATGATTCGGTAATCGGATAAGCAACAAGAAGTAAATAAAGCTTCGCTTTATTGATTCACAAAGAGGATTACACAAAGTCTAAAGGGAGAGAGTTACACACTCAGTTACACACACTTAGGAGTAGAGAATGACAGAAGTTCTAACTAGCTCTCTCTCTAAAGAACTATTTATAGTCACTTACTAACTGGCCGGCGGACCACCCACGTACCATCTGGTACGCCCGTACCATCTGGTACGGGTGGTGCATATGGTACGGCCAGTGACTATATGACTCACACAGATGCTCTAGATTAGATACAATACACGAGACACACGTTAACATAGGAATATGCTCTAACACCTTTGGACCCTTTTAGCCACGTATTTTTTTGTTTATGTGAAAACAACAATCAGGTGCAGAGGCTTTAGTCACCGTTTTAAAAAAATATGTGGCATTTATTTATCACACCTACAAAAGAGTGGCGAAATGCACCAAACAACCACAAATTTTTTATGATTTTTTATACATGTAACAAAAAACGAATATATATGATACCTTTGGCCACGCTTATATAAAGTCGTGTGACGGAGGAGTAAATTTTGTAGTTAGTAAATTAAAAAAAAATCAAAGCTGTTAAGTATATAATATGCGTGGCTAAATGTGAGCAACGACCACTGTTTTTAATTAGTTATGTGGCTAAAAGCTAGTACACATGACCACTTATATTAGGTTGTGTGACTAAATAGTACACTGTTCATGCCCTTTCTTATTTATTGTAAGTGACAAAAGTCTATTACCTATGGCCACATATATTAATTTTGTTTGTAACACCAAAAGTTATCAACAGTAACATTTTATGAATGGCTAAAGATAAATAATGGTCACGGTAATAAATTGACACGGTAGTGTGGCCTAACCTTTCGACTACTTTCCGCCAAAATGCCGCACCCCTATTTACGTACTGTATTTCCGTCACTTTATTTCATCTCCTGATCAAGAATCATCACTCTCTATCTTCTCCTAAAAAATCGTAATGGCTGCTGCAGGTCAAAAATGGAGAATTAGGGCCGCTAATGACCCTAAACCCTATTACGGCCCACGTCCTCGTAAGTGTATTTTCGCCTCTGCATTTGGTTATAGAGTTTTTTTTTTGTTAATTACTGATCGATTTTGTATTTGGGCTTTTTACAGGTGGTCAGAGGTTCACACTGAAGATCCACCATAATGGCGATATCCACCAGAATGACGTCGGAGAAGATGTGTGGCAGGGCAAGGTGGACTATGTCAACTATGTCGACATTCGCACCTTTAATATCCATTAGTTGAATCCCATGGTGATATTCCTAGGCCACACATCAATTGGGTATTTCCTGATTTATTGGAAGATCCCACCTTTGTCCCTTAAATATGGGACAAACTACATGGATTTCATTTCTGACGAAGCTATCGAGGATATGTAACTTTATCTCCGGGAACAAGAGGGAGAGACAAAAGTGTCATTCTACCTAATCCGGAATAGGGACTCCACCTACACTTCTGATGCTCTGTTTGGGGGTGAGCGTCGCGGCCCTCCTGAAGACACCACCAGCAGCAGTAGCAGCTTCGACTATAACCCTGAAGATGAAGATTACATGTCTGATGCTAGGTCTTAGTTTTCTATGCATAGCTAATCAAATTTTTATATAGAATCCTGATCAATTTAGTTTTGTAACTATGATCAATATACATATACATATATCTATTACTATATACTAGTCGTGTGCCCGCGCGTTGCGGCGGCGACAGTTTAAAGGGCGTTATTCATCATTTGTTCGCTTGTTATGGTCGCACGACAATTTACATCGTAGTATTCATTTTTTAACGCGATGCAATACGGTGTCAACTTATAATGCGGTATATGCGTGTTCATTGGCGGAAACAATATGCGATTGTATTATATGAGAGAACCAACGTGGTACTTGAGTTTAATTTGTTGTTTAAAAACCCATCCACGGGTAGATATACAAAAAAAATGATAAGTGGTACCTAACTATTATATGTGATGAACGCAAATATTAAAGAAATAGATTATTATTTCAAAGAAATAGATTATTATATTTGCAGCGGCGAAGACAATCATTGAACGTGATACTTGTTTTTTGTTATCCATCTTGTCGTATTATATTGTATTGTATGTTTGTTAGTTTTATCATTTATAATATTGACGTACTTGTTTTATGTTAGTTTACAAGTGGGTCGACCCGCGATTCGCGACAGAGTCGGACCGTTTTAGAAAGTTATTTAGCAAAACGATTAAAGATAAGTGTCGTGGGAAACTAATGTCGATAACGCATATATATTTTGTTGTAACAGAGAAAATAAATGAAGAACCACCGAGGGAATTGTATAAATCAACCTACGCGGTCTTGCCACATCAATCTCATAGACCAAACAAATCTACAAATTATAAATTAACAAAAAGATATAAATAGTTCAGGTACATAAGCAAAAAGTTTTTTATGTACTTATTATCAATGTATAATACTTTATGCAAAACAACATATGCAAAGTGAGAATGTTGTAAATAAAAAAAACCAAAACAGCACATGACAATTCAGGTTAGAAATTTATATAGACAACAGACAAAAATAGATAGTGTATCACTTAAATAAACATCTTCATAACATATGACCATTCAAAATATCCGAAGCTTTGAGTTTTCAAATGAGTTCATGCCTCAACCATAAATTCTGATGATAATTATTAGCCATGCGAACCGATTAATCAAGGCGTTTAAGCCGACAAATTTACTGTTTTATACTAATAACATGAGGAGAATAGGAAAGCATATGTGTGGCATCTACCTAGCAGAATGTAAGCTGCCAAGAAGCCAAATACATGTAACAAACAAAAAAAGAGACGCATAATCTAAGTCCGGGTTACTTTACGGTCGTGGTTCTAAAAAATTCCACCCAGAAATCGGTCGACTTCATCTGACACAAATGAGTAGTTTCCCCAAACATCCATATTGTGAGTATTGGTGATTGATCATTCTCCCATGTTGGTGTAAATGAGTAGTGGCTTTCAATAACATCCATATTTTCATCTTCCATCGTGAATCAACCTAATATGAATAAACCAAAACAAGCAAGCTACAGTTATTGTTTATAATCATAGTCAAAATATAATATACAACTTTGACTATATATATAATGATTATAGTCAAAATAAAAAAATAAAAAAAAACAATCCTCCTATTATAGTTTTTTATTGATTGTGACTATATATTTGATGGAAAAAATCAAAAACAAAGCAACCTACTGTTATTGTTTATAATCAAAATCAGCATATAACATTCGACCTGTTTTGACAAATAAATTATCAACCTACTGTTATTGTTTAAATAGATTGGAAAAAAATATACAACTTTCAAATCCTCCTATGTAAATGCTATCTAAATTTACTGAAGGGGAATTAAAGGATTAACCAAAGTCGGGTCGAGTTGGGTACCGAGTCCGAACGGTGCAGGTCGAAATGGTCGGGACAGGTGGGGGTCAAGACGGTCCAGATCAAAACAGGTCGATATAAAAAATTGCCAAAATACAAGGTTTTATTCATAAAATACAACCTGAATCTGTTAGATCCTATTTAGATTCTGATGGCAGCCTGATAAAGAAACCAGAAATGTACAATTATACAAATCATAAAAAGTCCTTACAGCATGGTTACATGAACAACAACCTAATAGCCTGTTACAAATCAGTTTATAAAATATATGATCCACTTTTTAAGACATTTTTAACCGATTTAATATATATATAAAAAGTCCTTACAGCATGGTCACACCTTCTCGCCTAGCATCTACGATGGGTCATATGAATCCACTTTTTAAGACACTTTTAACCAATTTAATCAGTTGATTAAATTTCACATACCTATTATTATTGAGAGAGGCATGTGACCTTACTTCCTGCCAACAACCCCAATGCTCAGAAGTTGCACTCGCTTCATATGATATCTCAACCTGATGCAAATAAAATATATAAATTGAAATACTTTTCAATAGAAAAAATTAAAAGTGATTGAATACCCTTTTTTTTCTTTTCTCCTTTCTAAATTGAATACCATTGCATGCAGCCGGATGTATTGATGGAATTTGCACACGAACAGGGAACAATTTGCATTCCAGAGAATATTTGAGCTTGTTTTTCAGCAATGCACTCTGTCAAAGGTGAGTGTTAACTTGTCATTTAAATAGCACATGAACAGTAGTGACTATTGCAAAAAGTTTTACAAGTCACTAAATACGCACATGATATAGCTGTATGTGATGGTTTATCCATGTAAATCAGGCTGCTGCTGCTGCTAAAATTTATGTAATAGTCACTGGCCATCTTTGTGTCCAGATTTTTCACCAGAATCCTACATTTACTATGAGTTCAAATTAACCAAATTGAGTCAAGTAGTAAAGACCGATAAATGTCATACAAAAATCACATACCCAAGCACGATATTCTCCAAAATCAAAAGTCGATTACCGAAATGGAAGCACAAAATCCCCAAAAAAAAAATAAGTCGAAACATATAACACAGCCATATTGGAAACTCAGATCGCCTTTACATTTCAAAAATGCCGATGCTGTAGCAGAATATTCAACTTTTATAAATGGCTCTTGTCTAATCCGTTATTTTGAGTGAAGTTGGTTTATAAATTCCATTCCTTGTCGTAGCACTACAGCTTATATTACATGATTAATAAAATATAATAAGAGACCAGCAACATTCATAGATGTGATCAACAAATTTATTGGATCCTTTTAAACATGAAAGACGGTAAATAAATTAACCAGGCATACCAATAGAAAAGCAACTGAATTACCTCCTAAACATGAAGGAACTCAATCTTCCTTGAATATGGTATCCATGCTCACCTTCACATAAAGACACCATCAGCTCCTAAAGATGGTTAAATAGAAATAAAGAATGACAAAAACTGATTAGATTTTCTTGAAATTAACCTTTTATAACTTATATGAAGAAATCACCATTTTAAGAATGACACAACAATGTCTATGTTATGTGTCTGTACATTCAATAAAAATTGTTAATTTAAAATTTGTAATTTGAGTGCTAATTGTCTAACCTGATTGTGAGATGCATCAATGAACCATCCATCTGCTGCCATATGTTACAGAAGTAGAATTATATTAGAGGAATAACTTCGAAAAGTGAAAACAATGTTGGTCGACCTTGTTTAAAAAGGCATGCATGAGGCTCAAGGCACATGATCAGGAAAGCTCCTCAAGTGTAACATTTTAATCAATAAAGTTTAATACATAAATAAATAAACATCAGTGGAATAGCTTACAAAATCTTAGAAACAAATGTGAGTAAAAATGTTCCATCTCCGTAATAAAAATAAACAATGTTACATCTCAGTAATAAAAATAAGCATTGTTTCTTAGTGCAAGTTGCAAAAAGTAACTTTCCTCGAAAGAAAACAAAATGTTCCATCTCAATAAAATTTAAAATAAAAATGTAGAGTAATTCAAGATTTGCAAATTCAGTGAATCAGTCAAGAGGCACCAAAAGGCATGAACGTAATTGCTCCCTTGAACGTCGTCTTCGTCAAAGCCACATGAAATCAAATAATTAATCGTCGTAATTGAATTAACAGGGTCAAGAATATCAAATGGATTAAAATGTACCTGAATTCTGTAATCAAAGCCCCTAAAAAACAAAATACAGGAATCAGAACCCATATAAATGATCAATGAAATAGAAAATTAGGGTTTAATTGAACATACTAACTCCAAGTCGTACATAAAATCAGACTAAGTATACATAACCTGGTTGGACGGATGACGATAGTCTATAGAAGATCTGAGATGATGACGGATCATTCAGATCATAATTTTACAAAAGCATAATCAAATAACCACTGACTGAAACACATGAAAAGTAGTAATTTAGGAAGAATAAGAACATGCACATAAGACCTATTGATAGATTAAAGAGAATTCACATGAACGTACCATCAATCATATAAACCAGACATACAATTAGTAAAAATAGGTATGCTTGTATATGAAATTCTACCAATCAGACATTTCAATCTAAAATTGATAAACCCCCCAAACAACGAAAGGCCTTGAAATATGCAAACCATGTATGGTATACGTTTGCATCTTGGAATTTAGACCAAATCTTTGTGAAGTAAAAGGTACATGCTTATAACAAAGCACATGAAACCAACAATTTAGACCAAAAAAGATTCAAAACATACCTAAAACCTTCAAACAAATTACCCACCTAAGCAAGGTTGGAGAACGAAGATCTGGTTTGGAAAGGGAAGATTCTATTTCACCTCAGATCTGTCAAATAGAACCACAAAAAAACATATTTTAATTAAGGTTTCATTAAAAACATCAACAACATCATGAACAAGTTACAAATATGCTTGAATAGGAGCTAGAGTTGTCTGATTTCTCTATAAAAAGCGACGGATGTGAAGATTTCTGCAAGCCAAATAAGGGTTCTGTGTGACTTTGAAAGAAGAGAGCGTGTGATTTTGAGAGAAGAGAGACGGCAGAGAGAGAGAGCACGAAAAGGATGGAAAGAGGGATCTAGGGTCTGATCTTAATTCTGAATTCGATGTAAAGCGATAAAGAGATCAAATCGTTTAATTTTTTTTGTTGGAGATAGCGATTTTGAATCTCCGATTTGAATTGAGTAGGAGAAAGCGGTCCAATCGAATTAAAAAGCAGGAGGCGTGAGATGCTTGAGATGCTCAAATGTGGTAATCGAAGTGATAGACAGAGATTGTCCAATTGAGAGGAGAGAGACTGCTGAAGATACGTTATTTAAGAGCAGAAGGAGCAGCCATCGAGATCATAAAGGCTGAATGGTTGTTAGACGAAAATACCCTCACGCTTCATGCTTGTAAATGATGAAAGAAGGTTTAAATGTGAGGCTTGAAAGACTTGTACATACTGCATAATATCTTGTACGCGTCTTAAAATTAAGGAATTTTATGACGAAAATACCCCCGGTGACCAATATGTATTATATAGTAGTATAGATAATACATATTGGCCAAGGGCATTTTCATCATATCAAAATATGCTTAATTTTTAAGACGCGTACAAACTAATAAGCATCATGTACAAGTCTTAAAGCAGCTAAAGTCTTAAACCCTAATCATCTTCGACCCGTATATACTACTATCTTAATTTGCAGAAGCACGCATTGATTGCTTCGGCCTCTCTCTCTTCAGCGTGCTTGTAAACATCGATGTTGCTTTTGGTGTCTCCCTCCCCCCATCGATTGGCTTTGAAATCAGCCCTCCCCTCGATTGGGTATATCCAGCCGCCTCTCTCGATTAGATACATATCACGCTTTCTCCAACAATCTCGATTAGATGCATTTGAACGCCTGCACCATTAAAATGTTGTTGGAAACCTCTACAAATTCTTATCGCTGTCAAACGACCGTCGTCTTCCCACGAACTGATTATAGATGGAGAGAACCAAGCTATCTTCGAGCTATAGCTTCATCCAGGTAAGTTTTTGCCCTAATTTCGTTTTCTTTTTTCGTCTTTTTCGTTTTTGTGTATTGTTCGGTCTTCATTCATTGAACGCCCCTTCTGCTTCGATTTTCTGATTCCATCAAAGATTTTGGTTCATCGATTTTTGTTTTTCATTATTGTTCATCATGGGTATTGTTGATTCCATCAAAGATTTCTTTTTTCTGTATAGTATAGTCTTCTGGTTCACACATTCTGGTCTGATTGCAGAGTTCTTCATGGAGTTACAAAGGTAATTGCAGAGTTCTTCATGGATCACAGAGATATCAAGTCCTTTTCTCTATCCAAGAGAGATTTTGAAAGGACATGTAAGGACACTGATGTTATTAAGAATCAGCTGTTAGTTTCTTTTTATTTTCCAGCTCTGGATTAAATTTACATATTACTAATATTTATGTTATAAATTTTAATATTATATGCATCATTGAGTTCTTAGACATGAAATGGCCTTAGGACATCAAATAGTCGGTGAATTCTGGCTTTAAAAGATTGTTAAAATGGTGAAATACAAGTTGGTTAAAAAATTTATATCCAAAACCAGTTATTTGTAGCACACTATTATATAAACAAGCATCTATAACAAATATTTCTTTTTGTTCATGTTTGCAGCCGCATCTATTACTTTGCTTGAAATCTCAGATAGTAAGGTTATAAGCTTATATTTGTGAGTTAATTCAAGGCATACTACCAATTTATGATCCGAATGTTTAATTTAAGTCCAACATAGTGATAACATAGACCATAAAAAAATCAACTCTTTAAGTCTTGTTGTTTATGCCTTATTTTGTTTAGGTTTTTAGGTTGAATTGTATAGCATGGGCTCATGAATATAGATTTACATTTGTTAACAGATTTGAAATCCTTACATGGATTGGCTGTTTGTAGAAGGCATCGGTCTTGCATAATCCTTGCAAATTGTGGCTGTTGGTGGACATTACTATCCAAGGTAATTGATTCTTCTTATTTGTTGAGTTTTTCTTTCTATTTATCGATTGTGCACTGCGGTTTTTTGTTCTTTGTGTTGTCTTGATTTCTATTTTTTGGGGTATTTGATGGATCTCTGACTCACTTTTGGGTGTGTACATTACGACTCAAGTGAGATTTTGAATCTGAAGGGTGAGGTTCGGTCCTTTTGATTTCTATTCCATAAAAGTATATAACTAATGACTTTTACTATCTTTGTTTCTCAGATACCATGAATTACTGGATACCATGAATCTGAAGGGTGAGGTTCGGTCCTTTTGATTGCTATTCCATAAAGGTAGTCAAGTCTTTTTCTTTGTTTGTTTATATACATGTTGATTCCGACCTTTTTGGTGCTTGATGTTAACTTTTATACTTATCTCTTTACCGAACTGTTACAAATTACTTGGTTGTAGCATCGGAGAGAGTTTTGAGGAACACGACCAGCAGTAAGATGCCGATGGGTTTAACCAACAACTTATATATTATATGTACATAAAGATGATAAAAAAGAGTAAAGTGAAATTGTCTCATAAATCATTTTTTTGTGTCAATCATGTAAAATTTGTTGGTTTCACATGTGGGTCGAAATACTCAACTTTGAATGACAAAGTTTAGATTCAGGGAATCGTTGCAGAAAGGCTTAGGGGTCCAAAGGCACTTTGTGGAAGATACATATGTGGTATTAAACAGCCCCTTGGTTATAACAAAGGTGCATAATGATCTTGGGGATTGGTAACAACTTGATGCTATGATCCCTCTACCATAGGTGAGTCTTAAGGACGTGTCAAGAGCAGAAATCGATTTTTTTTTGCTTTGGGTTCATTGTGTTTCTATATTTTTGTGTTCGTCGATGTTGTTTTTATGATTCATGGTTTTCTTTCTTGGTAGGCCGTTCAGCTAAGCAAGTTTGATTATAGACTTTCTAACAAGTTAGATACTGATTTGCAGAAGCTTAGATGTAGGCCAAACTACCATGAATTAAAATTCACGGACCCTATAAATAAAATGGGTCAAGATTTTGTCAACTGAAGGAGGAAGATGGGTAAGCACTATGTTGCTCTACACCTGATGTAAGCACATGGTGTTTTTTAGGTTGCTTTTCACTTTAGCAAACATTGATATTATCATTTATAGAAGTGTCAGTGTCAGTCCATTTCCTTGTAAATGAATTAATTCGTTTAAGGCTCAAAATAGTAAACTAACTCTTAAATACATAAGATTATTAAAAGAAAATTGATTTGACTCAACTTTTTAGTTATTTGAAGATATTTTTAGTCCAGGTTCAATCTGTCCTAACATTTGCAAAGGACGGGTTATTTAACGGCAGATTAACAGCCGCATTTAAGTTACTTTCAATTTTTTTTACTTATGCTTTTAAATAGATTTAAGTTACAGGCAAAAAAAAAAATTTTCAAACTGTCAATACACATTGAATCCATTGCTCTTTGGTTATATGAGAAGTTTGGTTCCACAATGTTAAATGATGTTTACGTACTATTTTTTTACAAGTTTTCATTGTCTGTCTTTATTGGTAATTTTAAATTTTTAATAAAAATTAGAGATATTAAACAGGTTATATATATGTCATCTTATGCAGTTTAACAAGGATATGGAGGTCATCACTTAAAAGCCATATTATTTAGAAATAACACCTATGGTCTTTTATGTGGCACAAATAGACTTTTTTTTGTAATGTATATAGAATTAAACCATACGTAATCAGATCATTACGTTTCCCTCAAGTAAGCTATCTTTTCTTTTTTATATATGTTTTTAAAAAAAGTTCTTACCTGATTCAAGGTAATCTCTGTCTTTGGTGAGTGATTTCTGCTATTTTAACAGGGGCAATTGTAGGTTGCACATCTTTTGCTAACAGGTCAGATTGTGGTCAGACTAGACTTTTGGGCAATTTAAAGGTCTCTTATAATGGTGACTGTAGCAGCATGATGGTGGTGGAGGATGGTGATGGATTTTGGACCAGAGCTTGAGGGGCTTAAGGGTTTTTGTGAATTTCATGATAGAGATTAATTGCAGACCAGAAAATTGACTACAGTAAACGATGGTTTATGGCATGCTCTAAATGCTAATTGATGTGGATATCATGATTGGAACTTTCAAAAATTTATTTGGATCATGTGATGGTTATATATAGAAGGATCCAAGGTCTATTTGATAATGATTACCATATTCTTTAACTTCTTTCAAAAACTGCAAAAATGAATTAACGTAGCAAATAATTGTCCATTTGTCCTTGTCATTTCTCTATTCTTCCTTTTAATAACTATTTATGTAGATAAGAATATTAAATTAAGGCTTTTATACATGCATAACTTTTACGAACTTATTCAATATTTGGAGTATACTTGTCCAGCTCATCTATATGCCACATCAATATCGCTTCCTGTTGCACAACAAATTATATCTGCCATAAAAGTTATTCTTGGAGAGGATTTTTTTACTGGTTTTGTGCAGTTTTAATGGTTTTTTTTACTGGTTTTATGTTGTTTTGGATTGTTTTTCTATGCACTTTTTTTCTCCAATTTTGTTGTTCTTTTGGATTGTTTTTTGTGTGCATTTTCTTCTCTAATTTTGCAGCTTTTGACACGTTATTTATCGAGCAAGTAATGAGGCGATAATGTGTTTGAGGTACAAGATGGATAGGGCAATGTGTTTGAGATACATGATGGTTAGAAGTGGCTGCTTAAGTGTGATTTGATTTTGAAAGTTAATGGTTCATAGTTTAATAGTCAAAGTAGACGGACATATAAATTTGATATAGAAGTGTGATATTTTGTTTGTGTTTTTGTTTTGTAATTAATGGATTTAGAGATTATTGAAGGAGTGTGATATTTTGTTTGTGTTTTTTATTCTTCGTGTTGAGTTTGTTAATAATTCAATAGTCAAAGTACACGTTCATATATAACTTTGATATAGAAGTGGCTGCTAATGATCACAAGAATATTGTTGTAATTTTGAGTGCAATTTAATTGAATTCATTTGAATTGAAAACCATAATTTTTAGTTAATAGTACATTCATGATCTTAAGGCTTCTATGTGAATGTATTAAGATTTCCAAAGTCTACGAACTTAGTTATTTCTAAGAGTCGTGTTTAATAAAGATAACGAATTTGGTTTTGAGAAATTTTTTTAATAAAAAATAGTTGACACTTAGAATTTAACTATAAAATTACTTATTCCATTTTTAAGTACCGTTTTAAAAGGTTTATTTGATTTAGTTAGTTCCACCCATTAAAATTCTTATGATTGGATTGCAAATCCTGAACATAAAATGTAATATATCACGAGAGGATTGATAAACTAACAAAAAGTATTATATATTATTGTCGTGCCGTAACACGTTAACAGAAGCGAATACCGCGTTGTAAATTGTCGCCCAACGAGTAGACAAATGACTAATAACACGCTACAAACTATTGCCGCCGCAACGCGCGGGCACACTGCTAGTATATATATATGGACTAATAAGACTTGTTTTACCTTTAGCGTACTTGTTGATTTTTCAATATACATGTCTTAGCGAACTTAATTTATTCCTAGCGGACTTGTTTACCTAGCAGATTTGTTCTTGATCTTAGCGAACTTGTTTTGTTCTTAGCGAACTTGTTAGAGAACTTAGTATTGCTTAGCGAACTTGTTAGCAGACTTGTTTGTGTTTAGTGAACTTGTTAGCGAAATTTGTTAGTGAACTTGTTAATTCCTAGCGAACTTGTTTAATGCTTAGCGAACTTGTCTCATGCTTAGCGAACTTGTCTGTCTAATTAAATATTCATTGCTGAAATCTGTGTAATGAATGGTGTGTCAAACATTCCTTTTGTCCTATGCTCTCTCTAGTAGTATAAATACAGTTGAGAAAACCCTATTTGAGATAGACGCCACTCCTGGATTATTCTACAGAGAGAGCATTTTTGTGTGTGTGTGTTCTTGGTGTAGTGTGTGTTCTTGAGCTTTAGAAATCATCAATGGGTGAGCATTGATGCAGATTTAACCGGAATCGACCATCACACGTGATTTCCGCATTTGTGTGATATCATATGAGAAACTTGTGCTCAAATCTGGTCCTGACAATTGGTATCAGAGCCATGTTCTTCATTTTTGAGGTTTTTCTCAAAATGAAGAAAATCTCATATGAGTTGTCAATTTCAGTTGGTTTTGCTAGTTGTTTAGTTGATTCTTGGTAGAAATCACTCAATGAACACAATGCAATACTCAGATTTCTATAGATTTCATGCCATTTAGTCGATTTCTAGGGTTTAGCCAAGGATAGTTACGCAATTTTTATGGTTCTGTACTTGAGCAAAATTTTCACATTCGTTCAAATGTTGTTTCTTTGTTAAAATTGATGGATTGCGAGGTTATAACACCTAAAACCGAATTGGTAGGCGCTAATTTCACTCAATAACATTAAGTATTGAAGATTTTAGAGGCCAAAAGTCACGATTTTGGTGTTCTTCACATAATTTTACTGTTCCATCAAATTAAGTCATTTAGAGAGGTTTTTGGAGTTTGTGAGTTGAATGAAATGTTCCTACATGAATTTCGAAACTATTGATGATCTTAAACACTGATTTTGTCAACAATGATTTTTGAAGTTTGAAATTCCTCAAGAACAAGCTGTTCAAAATTTGGCTAAGTCTGGAAATTTGACATTTCAAATTTTTTGCTGAAATCTCACTTGCTAATGACTAAATATGCTTGTTATTATTTGTGAATGTAGGATTTGTGCGAGTTCAAGCGTTTTACAAGCATTCGAGCATTCTGAACCAATCGTTCAATCTGTCTGAACCATTCGTCAATTTAGCAAGTTTGTGCTAAGTTTTTATGTTTATCACCTCCAATGGATGAAGGCACCCAGTTTACTCCCGTCATGCAGCGTAACAACTGTCCACCAACACTAATGGGCCCGAGTGACTTTGATGATTGGAAAGGAAAGTTTGTGCTATTTCTGGAGTATGTTGACTATGATCTATTGACTTCAATCGTTGAAGGTCCGGCTGTGTTTGAAATTGAAGAAGCTACTACTGCTGGTGCTACTGTCACGGTTGCTGACCCTCCATCAACCAAGAAGAAGATGATTCCAAAACCCTTGGATAAGCTGACTCCTTCTGAAAAAGCACAAAGGAAGATTGATATGTGTGCATTGGGTTGCATCAAGATGGCACTCAATGATGATCTGCTACATCAGTTTCATGAAGCCACCTCAGGCCATGAGATATGGGTTGGTTTGGAGAAAAAGTATGAAGGCAAACCGCTACCAAGTAGAGAAGACTTGAAAAATTAAAGTTGGCTTTCAACACGTTCGCTCACATAACTGGAGAGTCGTTTAAAACTCATGTCAACCGCTTCTGCAGAATCATTACTGAAATGACTACCAAGAAAATTCATCCTGAATCTAGAGATATCATCAGGAAGATATTGCATTCTTTTCCTCAGGAATTTGCCTCCTATGTCACTTATCTAATTGAAAGTACTCACCTGACACGGGCTGACTATCTGGATATGATTGACAAGGTTCGATACTATGAAGTAAGAGCAGTTGAACGAAGTGGTAAGTCACTCATGGGCAATGTGAATTCAAGGAGCTCATCTTCCTCTGCTCCTAATGCTGCTTTTGCTGCTTCTGCTTGTGAGGAGAATTAACAGTTTTCCAACTCTTCTGGTTCATCATTGCCTACAATTGCTCCATCTCCTGTAACAGCTCCTGCTCAAACTGAAGTATTTGTGTCACATGCCTCTCATCAGCCTTCAAATGTGAGTTATGTTCAACAGCCACCTTCTGGGTACTTGGGTCAACAGTCAGCACCAATTTCAACCAACAACACCAGCTTAGATCAAGTGTTGTGTAATGCTTTCCTGGCCTGCATGAACTCTCAAATGTCAGGAAACATTGAGAGCATGACTGTTTGTCAAGAAGATCTTGACCAAATATCTGCTGATGATCTGGAAGAGATCGATATTAAATGGCAGATGAGTATGATTGTTGCAAGAACAAGAAAATTCTTCAGAAAGACTGGGAGGAAGCTGTTTCAACCTCCTTCAAACGCCAACATTGGGTTTGATAAGTCCAAGGCTCAATGCTACAATTGCCAGGAGCTTGGACACTTCGCGCGTGAATGTCAAAAACCACGAACGTGGAATGTTCCTGTAAGCTCGGGTGAAGGAGATCAGGCTTTTCAGAAACAAGCTGGCAACGTAAACCAGTCTTATCAGAAGCAAGGCAACTCATCCTATCAAAAAACCACAGAATGGAAATTCAAATGTCTCTGATCCTGGATCGTCAAGTTCACAATCTGTTCAAAGAAATGACAACTCTGCCAAGGCATTGGTCTCACTTGAAGGTGGTACTACAACTGGACGTCTTCTTCAACATCACAACCTTCAAGCCAGTCAGAATACACACTATTGGTTAATTCAGATGGAGAAGAGATTAATGAGTCTGTCGAATTTGACCCTCTGTGTCGTACTGATTTCTGTCTGATGGCTGGAGTTGATGAGATTCTTGAAGAAATCTCTTCCTCTGTCGGAAACGCTACTGTTGTGAGTTCGTCTGAGGTTGAAACAGAAGCTAGCAAGCGTCTTCTTGAACTACAAAAAGGAACAATTCCAGATGAGGTAAAATTATCTTTGTGTTTTGACAAATGTCTTGAAGCTGTCGCTCGCTACCGCACATACAACCTTGAGTTGCATGCTAGGGCGGCAGAGAGCGAGAGCCAAGTTGAACTTCTTCAAGCAAATGAGCAAAATTTTCTGGTCAAAATTAAATCACTTAAGGATGATATTGAATTCATGAAGTACACTGAATCAAACTTAAAAATCCAAATCGCTGATCTTTTAAACAAATTGACTTCTCTAAGAAATAACTATGCTGAAGCTCGAGAAATAATCAATTTGATGAAACTGAATCCTGAAACTTTGGGCAGTGCGGTTGCAAAGGACATAATGTCGCATCTTAGATCTGGTTTAGGTCTTATTCGGGAGATACTGGATAATGCTGCCGAACATCCTCTAAATCATAATTATCTCTGTGTCCCCGAATTAACCAAACTCATTCCAAAGAGTCACATTAAGTTCATTGACCCCAATTTGATTCCAAGTGCCTCTGAAATCAAATCGTTGCACAACCAATTGGCTAACGCCGAAACTGGTTCGGGTCTTCCACCGATTGATGAAACACTTAAATTCGGTGATTTCGATGCAGTTTCTTTAGATTCTGTGAACACCAGTATCTCAGAAGCATATGTGCAAAAGGCTACTAAAACCGAGTTTCTCAATTTGTGTACTCAAAACACTTCTGAAGGTCAATCATTTTTGTTCAATGAAAATTATGATGTTTTCAACATAAATGGATTTCCTAAAAGGACTAAAACCGTTCAGAGGCGCAAGCCAAAGAAGAAGGTTACAAATGAGAAACTTGTGGTTCAGCAGGTCATCAATGATGATGAGTTTAGTCGTGCTTTTGCCGAAATGGCCTTAAAACATGGTAAGACAGTTATGCACACACAAGCTGGTCTTACAATCACCGATGGTAAGGTGATCACTGTTCCTACGGCACAACTGAACGCTCCAACGATGACTAATCAAGCAACTTCTGCACCCGTGTTTGTCAAACCAAGTGAAGAATCTATCAACACAGCTCCCAATGAGGCTGGGAAATCCACAATGAGACTATTCAAGATAAATGATCCTAAGAAAAAGAGACCTCAATATGAACCTGTTTTGATCGGTCAACTATGTGTTGAAAATCAACCTGCTTTGGTCGAGCTAGATGCTGTTACTGTTGATGCTCCTAAATGTGAGAATACGCCAAAGAAGAACAAACAAACTAGGAGGAGGAAGAAGAAGACTGTCACTGACACTGATAAGGCTGATGGTGCAATGTCAAATGAGCCACAACCAGCGGCTCCACAAATTGCTGAACCAACTCTTGTGGTTAACCCTAGCGGGACAGTTGAGACATTGGGATGTACAGTTTGCGGGAATCCACACCATGATGCAGGGGTGTGTGTGTATAACACAGGTTATTCTGCTTTCAACAACGCTCTAGTGTCTCCTGCTTATTTCTACCAGCAACAACAAGTGGTACCACAAGGAAAGCAATTGGCCCTAATGTATTATGGAAACTATGGTGAGGACTACATGGATCAACGGTTTGACACCATGTTTCAGCAATCTTACCCGAACCAACCCTATGTTCCTAACCAAGCCATGTATGTCCCTCATGGTTTGGGACGGAATGTGAATGCTTTGAGGCCACAAGTTTAACAATCAGTGGGGATGACTACACCAAATCCTTTTCTTGTAAGATCTTGGACGCCTCGACCAAGGCCTGCCTTCATGCCAAGGCCTGTTATGATGCAACAACCTGTCCAGGCTCCTCGACCAAATGTTACAGCTTCACAAACTCCCCCTGCTGTAGTCTTAACACCACCAACTGCTCCGCCACCGAAAAAGGCACCTAAAAAGAAGGCCCCTGGTCAATCTGGCCAGGGTCCATCTCTGAACTAATCACTTTCTTTTTCATGTGCAGGGACTGGCCCATAGTGCTGCTAACATGTGGTACTTTGATAGTGGCTGTTCCAGGTACATGACGGGGAACAAGGACCTGTTGTATGATGTCAAAACAATATCACATGGTGGTCATGTTGCCTTTGGAGGTGATGTTCGGGGTGGTAGAATAATTGGAAACGGTCTCTTGACCAATGGGGAAATATCATTTGATAAGGTTAATCTGGTGTCCAATCTGAAGTTCAACCTGCTGAGTGTATCACAAATCTGTGACAACAAGATGCCGATGTTCTTCGATGACCATGAATGCTATATTCTGAAGCCTGGATTCAAGATTCCTGAAGATCAGATTCTATTTCGTGTAAAACGAAAAGGGAACATGTATGCTTTGGATATGTCTGCTGCAAGGCCGACTGGTTCTGTAGCATGCCTCTTGGCAAAGGCATCAGAAGATGTTCTACTTTATGGCATAGGCGAATGAGGCATGTGAACTTTCGGAACATGAACCGCCTTGTTAGGGGGGAAACACGTTAACGATGTGCCGGAGAAGGAATTCATCCACATCGACAACTGTGTAGCATGTCTGAAGGGTAAACAGCACAAAACATCCCACAAGCCAAAGCCACCGGGTAGAACGACAACAATACTTCAGCAACTCCATCTTGACCTCTTCGGGCTAGTGAGCATCACGAGTTTGGGGGGAAAGTCATACTGCTTGGTTATCACAGACGATTACTCCAGATACTCGTGGGTGTTCTTCACTGAAAGAGAAGTCTGAGATAGCTGAAATTTTAAAGGATTTTGTCACACGAATCGAGAACAGATGCAAAGAGCGGGTTAGAATCATCAGATCAGACAATGGGTCTGAATTCAAGAATCAGATATTTGACGCGTTTTGTAATGAAAAAGGCATAAATCGACAGTTCAGTTCATCGTATACACCGCAACAAAATGGAGTGGCCGAACGGAAGAATAGAACTATCATCGAGGCTGCTAGAACAATGCTTGCTGATTCTAATTTAAAATTATCTTCCTGGGCAGAAGCTGTCAATACAGCCTGCTATGTTCTGAACAGAACACTCTTGGTCAAACATGCTAACAAGACGCCATTTGAACTATTTTCCAAAGTAAAACCGAATTTAAAACGATTAAAACAATTCGGATGCGCTTGTACTATTTTAATTCAATCGGATCAGTTAACCAAATTTTCCCCTCGGGCGGATGACGGTTATTTTGTTGGATACTTGACGACATCTGCTGCCTATCGAGTGTTCAACAGAAGAACTTAAGTTGTTATTGAGTCGTGTAACGTTACTTGTAATGAGCACACTCAGAACACTAGAGATCCTGCTCCAGATAGTATGTATGACCTTGAGTCATTTACTTCTACTTTTACTATGTTCCAATCTGATGATATATGTACTTCATCTGCTGTAGCTGATCAAGGAAATGAAGCAGCTAATCCAATTGTTGATATGCTTGCTCCTATTACTTCATCGATCCTGGATACCATTTATTCAGTCGATCCAGCATTTGAACAGCCAACCATTCAGATTACTAAACCTGCAATTGTGGAAACAGAACCAGTATAAGAAACAGCTGAGGCAGACAACACTATAGAAATTGATGCTGTAATGCATGATTCTGACTCAGATGACATAAAAGAGATTGATACCGGAGAGACTCCTGGCGATGATCTACAAATTGGAAATCTAGACTCGCCTATTCCAGCACCTGCTGTAGAAGAGACTCGAATTCACAAAATACATCCTACGAGTCAGATTATCGGACCAGTTGATAAACGTCTCACCCGGAGTCAGTCAAAGGAAATGCACACATGTTTGTATTCTTGTTTCATTTCACAAGAAGAGCCTCCTACTGTTGCTGCTGCCCTTTTGGATGATAACTGGATTGAAGCCATGCAAACGAAGTTACTACAATTCAAATTGCTCAATGTATGGCACTTGGTTGATCCCCCAATAGGTGTAAAGCCTATACCTGTTAAATGGATTTTCAAAAACAAGAGAGACGACCGAGGCATTATTATTAGAAATAAAGCTCGCCTCGTTGTGAAAGGGTACATGCAACGTTGAAAACATTGATTACGAAGATGTCTACGCACCTGTCGCTCGTCTGGAGGCAATACGGATCTTTCTGGCATATGTCGCATCAATGAATACCACTGTTTATCAGCTTGATGTGAAGACCGCGTTCCTCTACGGAGAGCTTGATGAAGACGTATTTGTAGAACAACCTCCGGGGTTTGTCGACAAATCTTTTCCCAAGAAATGTTACAAGCTGGACAATGCCCTCTATGGTCTACACCAAGCCCCAAGGAAGTGGTACGAGACATTATCTACTTATCTGCTATCTAATGGTTATGAAAGGGGTGTGATTGATCAGACTCTCTTCATATGTCACGTTGGAGAAGATATGTTGTTAGTGCAAGTATATGTGGACGACATAATTTTTGGTTTAACCAACGTCCACCTATGTCATGCATTTGAGGAACTAATGAAGAAGAAATTTGAGATGAGTGCAATGGGTGAACTGACATTTTTCCTCGGAATTCAAGTGAAACAGAAGTCTGATGGCATTTTAATCAGCCAAGGGAAATATGTGAAAGAGATCCTGAAGAAGTTTGGGTTTCAAGATTCTAAAGGTTTTTCTACTCCCGTAGTCACTCGTCACAAGTTGAATCAGGATCCGGATGGTGTTTGTGTAGATGAGCACCTATACAGGTCCATGATTGGCTCTCTCATGTATCTGACAGCAAGTCGTCCCGACATTATGTTTGGAGTTTGTCTATGTTCCCGTTTCCAAAGTAAGCCGAAAGAATCGCACTTGATGGCCGTGAAGAGGATTTTTCGATATCTGAAGTCAGATCCGAATAGAGGACTTTGGTATCCTAAAGATTCAACCTTTGATCATCGAGCCTTCTTAGACAGTGACTACGCCGGTTGTGAACTCAATAGTAAGTCTACAACGGGAGGAGCTCAGTTCTTAGGAAACTGTCTGGTCTCATGGCAATGCAAGAAGCAGACAACAGTGTCAGTCTCAACGGCTGAAGCGGAGTACATTGCTGCTACCTCCTGCTGCTCTCAAGTGCTTTGGATTTAGAATCAGCTGCTGGATTACTGTTTGAATTTCATGGGTACCCCTATTCATATAGATAATACTGCTACTGTTTCAATTGTTAAAAATCCAATTCAGCATTCTAAGACTAAACATATTGAGATTAGATACCATTTCATTAGGGATTGTGCTGAGAAAAAGCTAGTTACCTTAGTCCATGTTGGTACTGATGATCAGTTAGGAGACCTATTCACTAAACCATTTGATATGCCTAGGTTTAACTTTCTGGTTAGTGCTGTAGGCATGATTAACTATGATTAAGCTTTTTCCTTTCCCTAGTATGTTAGTGTCTTGATTTCATAGATTTATCTGCTTAGGAGTGTTATATGTGCCCTGCATGAAAATTTCACAAAAAGGTTTCACTTACTTTACATGTATATAGTTACTTCATGCAAATATTTATGATCATTTGTTATTTTGACTCCTTGAGTCAATCTTCTTGTTTAGTTTGACCTTGATTTGACCTGAACGCTTTTGTTTGTGGTCGTCCCGTGTCAAATTCATTTTGAAAAGACCAAAAAGATTTTTCTTGTTTATTTCTGTTTTTGTTTCTGTCTGCTAGTCCTACAATGTGAAAGATAAACCAAAAACATTGAAAAATTGACAAAAACAACAAAAATAGTGTCTATGTTGAAAGAAAAAGTGTTTTTAATGACAAGTAAAAAAACAAAGAAAAATAAAAAATCCTTGGTCTGTGGTCGGACAAAATGTGGAGAACATGATTTATTTTGGTCTTGTCGATCTAACCATAGGATATGATCCGATCGACCGGTAATTCTATCGTTTGATGTGTTGGTAGGCTCAACATACTTAGAAGTAGACTATTTCTGTGATTACACATTAATTTGCATGAAAGTGTGAACCTATGAGTCTACCAGTGCTAAATTCTTTAAATTTCCCTAAGTTGAGCTAAGTACGATATGCCAACACACATGAATATTTCTTTAGCATTAAGTCCCTGATTTCACTCATCAGCACACCATCTGTTTTGCTTACGCAAAGACCTAGGTGCTGCTTCATCCATCAATAAATCCGTGGCACATCTGCTTTGCGAAAGCAATGACCTTGTGTCCACGCGATCCCATCATCACATTCATCATTATCTGTGACACATCTGCTTTGCGAAAGCAATGACCTTGTGTTCACGCGATCCATCTTAACATCCATTCATGAAATCAGCTACTTAACACTAAAGAAATAGGGGGAAATAATATAAGTTGTCATATGTTGAAGAAATTCCATATGTTCCAATTTTAAAATTCTTATGTGTGTGGGTTGTATCTGAAGTGCAAAAATGACCCATGGTAGAATTCTGGTGACTTATGTTGTATATAAGGTTAATCACATCTTTCTCTAATTGGACAAAACAATATCAATTCGTCACAGAAATTTGTTGAAAATTACCTTGTTTGAGCTTAAGTGGATAAACAATACCGAAAATCTCACTTAGGGTACCGGATCCGAAAGGTGATTTGAATTGTAAGTGTTATTGATCACGTAAATGACCGGTATGATTCTAAACATGTCTGACCACGACCTTGCGAAAATAGGTGAATTTAAGTCAATGTGCTTAAATTTCCAAGTTTGGTGTAAAATTGACCAACTTGTGCTTGAATCAATCTTTGAATTGGGTTAAACTTAACTAACCTAAAAGAAAATGAAATCTTGAGTTCGGGTGGAAAATTGGCCCAACTTGGATGAAACTGAAAATTTTGAGTTCTGGTGGAATTTTAACCATTTAAAATCAAATTTAGGAGCTAAAGGTGTCTTTGTCAAATTTGTTGAAATTAACAAGTGCTTGGCTTATTTTATACAAAATCTATCTTCCTGGTAGGTTACTGGTGGTAGGCATGCCTTTAATTTTTTAGTCTTGTGGTTAAACTGCAATTCCTTAAATTTTTGAAAAATTTTAAGACTTAGAATTTTTCCTTATGTTTTTCAATTCTGGTCTTAGCGGACTTGTTATTTGCCTTAGCGAACTTCAGCTTGAGGCAAGTCCGCTAAGAATGTTCAACAGGTTTATTAACTTGTTTGCCTTTAGCGAACTTGTTTTTAGACTTGTAAAATGTTTCTTCTGTTTTCATGAAGTCCGCTAAGAACAAATTTGTTCTTAGCGAACTTACCTGTTGGTCCTGTTTATTTATCATCTCTGGTGAGAAGTCCGCTAAGTTGATATTATCCCTAGCGAACTTCTCCCTTGGTCTCTCTTAAATTTTTAATCAAAGTGTTTGAGAAGTCCGCTAAGAAGTTTCTGGCCTTAGCGAAGTTCTCCACTTGTCAAAAGTCTACTGAGGTTAAACTAGTTCTTAGCGAACTTGTTTACACCTTAGCGGACTTCATTTTTTTCTTGGAAAACTTCATTTACAAGTTTTAGTTTGGCCTTAGCGTACTTGTTTTTGCCTTAGCGAACTTCCTTAGGCTTAGCGAACTTCCCTGGCCTTAGCGAACTTCTTTTAGGCTTAGCGTACTTCATTTATGCCTTAGCGAACTTGTTTATAAACAAATATCCCTTAAGCGTACTTGTCTTAGGCTCTTTAGTTCTTAGCGAACTTAAGACAAGGTTAGCGAACTTGTTTAAATCTTAAAGATATTTACAAGTCCGCTTAACCTACGAGTATAAAAGGGAGGACTTGGTCGTTTTCTTCATTCATTCGTTCAAAACACACACAAACACCCGCTCGCTCTCACAAACCGGAGACTCTTACTCTTCACTGTTCGATCGAAAATCTTTCATCCTCTCCAAAATTTGTGAAATTTCTTGCATCTAGGGCTGATTTACTCACTCTCGTTGCAATCACAGGTTCAGTTTTACATACTTAGGTTAATTTTCGATCTTGGTGATAATGATGAGCCGTAGGTCCTATTATCAATCTTTGTAGGGTTCTAATGATTTAAAGTGATACTATTATAGATTATTTACATCTTTACTTGATCCTAATTCACTTGTGTTCGAGTTAAAGGTATGTGAATCTAATCTATCATTTGTCCATTTGAATCTGAGAATGTTATGTACAGGGGATCGGATGAATGTGTTTGAAGATGAAATTTCTTTGAGTATCTTATAACAGTTAGTTGATTTTGTTCTAAGTTTATTAGTTTGAACAATAGAAACCGTTTGTATTGATAAACCAAGAACTATAAAAGTTGTGACCTCTGTTATTTAGGATACTCAATTTTTTTTTAATTGTCAAAATGTTTGGAACTTTGGTTAGTTAACTAGAACTCAGTGTGGCTGCTGCTATCTCCTTTAGGATACCCAAATCAGATTGTGCATATATGCCAATGAGTCTAATTTAACAACTTGGAAGTTTCAATTCGTTTTCTCTCAATGATTGGATTGACTTAATGAATTCCAGATAGTGTAGAAGTCATCTAGTCTCCAATCAGACTCTTGTAATCTTATTAGTCTGTGGCTGATTTGATGAGACTTGAACTTGAGAAACTGTTAATAACTCCTAATAAGCCAAATTTATTAATCACTTTAATGGTTTAATTCAAATTTTTCTCAATTATGTCTTTAATTCATTTTGTTCAATTGTTTGCCCATATCTTCTGTGTTTGACTATTTCTTGAGTTTAACTTGGCTTGTCTGATCCCATAACAGAAACTGTTACTGTTGTGATATTGATCAAGATCATTGCATCTCTTTATTGTGATCTTAACTCAAATTAGATCATCATAGAGGTATGTTGTTCAAAATTTTGGCAATTTGAGTCAAGACTCAAACTTAGCTACACATGGGCAAATCTTTGTTTTAAGTGTTACAATTGAAGCTTATCTGATTTCTAATATAAATTGCTTGATCCCAGCAGATTACTCACTGAGTCAATTGAGAACTCTCTACATCTTAGTTTAGATCTTAGTCACCCATAGATCTTCACAAAGGTATGTGTTTCTAAATATAAGCTTTTAGATTATTAATCAGGTAGAACTTCATCTTTTCATTATTACTTGAATAAATGTCTTTCTTTGTGTTAATTGACATCCAATTGAGCCTAACACTGGTGGTTTAGTCTGGTTAGGATCCACATGGGTCTGGAACTAGTCAATAACTCAGGTGAAAGGATCTTGGACCTATTTGACACAAAGTTAAAATTATTTGACTATTTTGGCCTATCTAAGTTAATTTGATCATCTTTGTGATCAATTGTGAGCATAACTATAAAGGATATGATCTATGACACCTCTAAGGTTCATATGAACTATCTTAGGTAATTAAGCTCTATTTGAACACTTACTTGGTCATTTTGACTTTGATAAGTCAAATCTTGCATGAAATGGACTTTATGAGACATATGTGGTTATCTTTCTTTAATGTGAATTTGGTGACTTGATTATGTGCTTCTTGATCCTTATGTGCATAATTTTGTTTGTTTGAATTGAATTTAACATGTTAAAGCCACCATCTAATCTGTTAAGCATAGATCACCAAATCATGTCCTTTAATGCTCAAAATTGAACTTTTTGACCCATTAGGACCTTTGGCATGTTCATGTGTGTTAACTTAACTCTGTTGCTTCTAGACAATCTCAGTTGTTGTTGAAATGTGATTTAGACACTTCATGGTAAATTCTAAGTGTTATGTATCTGCATGTGAAATCACATTGATCTTAGCGGACTAGTTTTAGTCCTTAGCGAACTTCATTCTTTCTTAGCGAACTTGAAGCCTGCTTAGCGGACTTGAGTCAAGTCTTCATGCCATTAGATAAGTGTTTGAATTTCTGATATACTAGGATTGCTCTATTAGCTTAACAAGTCATTGTTACACTTATTGCATGCATCTAATTGGCCTTTGAAATAGGATAGACATGTTATATCCTAACTTGCCTGTCCTATACCTAAATGTGCTGATTTAGAGTAAGTTGTTCCTTTTTCTCAATCTTAAGACACCAAATCAAGGGATTCATAAGCTCGGGTGGAACCAAGTTCCAAATGTGACTTTCCCTGAACTGATTTGACAAACTGGGATTCTAAAACCTCATTTTATACCAATTGAACTTAAAGATCTTGTTTTTTGATTCCAGATTGTCAAAACTTCCTAGATTTGATGTTTCTGACTGTTGTTGAGTATAAGTAGTAGACTTCTCCATAAATTTCTCCTTGACTCAACAACAAGTCAAAATTTGGTTGATTCGGACATAGTTATTGGGTCATTTGTAGTTCTCATGCAAAACTTTCAATTAAATCAAAATTGTTGGAGATTTAGATCTGGCTCCTTGTTTTCCAGATTTTTTATTTTTTCACACACCATTATTTACATCCTAAGATACTTACTATTGTTAATCATGATATTCCGGTTGCTTGTGATCATTTTGGAGTATATGCACTATGTGAGTTAGTTTATGTCATTGATACTCATATGAAAAGCTTTATCATTATCACGAGTCTAGTGTGACATGACATTCATCAATGTCAACTTTGATATAATCTTGTAATTCTATATGTGCAGATACCTCCCGGACAAGCTGTAGAAGCTTTGGAGTATGGTCTCTTGCACAACGGAAGGTGCATTTTTAACAAAAACTGGGAAGGTGCTGATGAGCAAGCCATTGACCTATTGCAACAATCAACATGGGTAACGGCAATGCAGATTAACCCTGTCATCTACAAGGGTATCATTGAAGCTTTCTGGAACAATGCTCAATCTGCAGAGCTTGATGATGATTCAAGTGTAATAAGGTCCAGGATCCAGAACACTGATGTTGAAATTATTGAGGATAAGATCAGAACGGTCTTGAACTTGCAAGATGCTAGTATGCCCAAGTCTTTCACAAGGACTCAGTGGCAATCTACAATCACAAGGATGGGATATTCTAGTGTCTTTCTCCCAGATGTCAGTAACAAGATTCTCAAGACCTTATTTCCAACCTATTGGAAGTTTATAACCAGCTTCTTCATTGCCGCCTTTAGACACAGAAAGGCAGCTCCAGATGATTTTGTTGAAGAAACCGCATGGGCTTTACATGGGTTTATCACTGGTGAGGGTTTCAATCTATCTCACCAACTCCTCAAGTGGATGATTGCTAACCTACACCCTACTGGAAGAGCAAAGAAGTTTCTGATGTATCCTCGCTTCATTCAAGCTATACTGGATCATTATTACCCTAACTTGATCAAGCAAGGAGAGACCTTCTCCACAAGCTCATTGAACACTGGCTCATACAGTAAGTACCATAAAGGTAAATATCAAGGGATTGCTGTACCTTTCTTTCCCGAGATGATCGCTCGAATTGCTACTACTGGTGCTGAGGGAGATGTCCAAATGAGTGAAGCAGCTGTCGGAGAACAAGAAGAAAATGCTGAAGCTGCTCAAGTCCAACCTCAACTGGATTTGAATGCACCAGTTATTACTGATCCTACTGCTGCTGAAGACCTTGGGAATCTCCAGGGTACAAGTGCTGAAGCTTCTGAGCCTACTAAACGTACCTCAAGTCCTGTACTAGTGGACTTGTCTGAAGAAGAAGAAGGAGGAGACGCAGATGATAAAGATGAAGAGTCTGACTCTTCAGACTCTGATGACAGTCCTGCACAACCTGAGGGCATCCATCCTTAGAAAAGATAGAGGACTGGAGATTATTCCAGGGCCTCTACCATTTAGACACAACAATCATCATCTGATGAAAGCTACAGTTCGTCACAGGATGAACAAGACGATGATGAGTCTTCAGTGTCTCTTGATCAAGTCGATCTGACTTATGATCTTGATGAGCCTGACAGCCCTCCTTAGTTTCCTCCTAAGACAAGTTTAGAAAATCTAACAAGAACAGCTAAATACAGAGATATATCCTCTGAATTCATCATGATCAGAGTTGAAAGAAGCAAGTCCTGTACAGAGAAACTCAAAGTCAGGAGAAAGCCCGGTTCACTAAATGATTATGAAGTTGTGGGTTCATCTGGCACTCAATCTGATACAACCTTAGCTACAACAACTGTCTCTCCATCTCCTGCTGAACAAATTGAGAGAATTGATATGTATATGAGAGCACTGGAGAAGCTAGCTGAAGCCGTTGTTACCAACACTGACACAGCTGGTATTGTTGCTACCAGCCCACTAGTTTCTGAATCTGAAAAGGTGATGGAACTTCAAGCTGAAATTGTCAATCTTCAAAGTCAGAATGATCACCTAAATTGTTCTCTACAAGTGGCAAATCAAAAGATAAATGATCAGTCACAAGTAATTGCTGAACAAGCCGCAGATATTCTAAGACTCAAAGATTTGTTAGCCAAATCAAATGAAGACAAAAAATCAAGCGACAAACCAGATGATAATACTGGTGATCAAGAAACTGAGATACCAGAAGAACAACCCCAAACCGATCAAAGAAATGAAGGAGAGAATTCTCAAGATCCTATATCTTCGACTACTGTTCGTGCTGGAAAAGATTCATCTGGTGTTCAAGATACTTCAAGCCCTATGAATGACAGTGATTTTGAGGATGATGTTGATACAGTCATTGAAGGAGATGAGCTGAACTTCTCAGATGACGAAGAATCTTTCGTCAATAGCCTCCTTCATGACGAACCTGTTGATGAAACATTGGACTCAATCAAGAAGCTTGCCCCTGTACCTGAAAATCTAAAACTTCCAAGATTTGCACAGGCATCTAAAGCTCTTGCTATTGAGGGATCCACAAGTGCAAAGTCTGAAGCTGAACCTGACAACTCTCTTCAACTATCCATTGTTCCCATCGTTCATGCTGAATTCTCTACCTCTTCTGCCATAGTCCCCGTGACTGAAGGTGTCCGTCAAATGCACGTTGACTCGGCCTTCTTAAACTTTGAAATGTCAAATTTAAAGGAATACTATGCGGAGAAAATATACTCAAGAAGAAACTCCTGTGGAATTCTAATTGAGAATCTTGATGATGGTGATGAAACAACATATGAAGAACATTCGTACTTTGTAGACTTTGGAGACGAATATGACATGAATGAGCTAAGCCAGAGAATGAACGTGCTCATGAATGAAGCTAATCCATTGAACTACATTGATTTGGATACGATCGATAATGAAGATGATGATGAAGAAGAACCTCTTTTTCCTACTCCAATCCAAGTAAAGATGGAAGTAGACGATGAATATGTGAGTGTGCCTCTCTCATCTGTCATGTCTACGGGAGAGACTCTTGCCTTGGACATCACCCCACATGTTCCAGGTTTTATCCCAACAGACGTTGAATTCATAAACCTTGAAACAAGTGCTGGTCAAGAATCTCAAAGTCAAACTGATCCTGCGGTATCTGCTGAGCAAGACCTTCATGAACAGATCTTTGAAGCCTCTTTTATGCATTTCTCCTCAGACTCTGATAAGGAGGAGGTTGATGCCAATTTGATGGCAGCTCAAGAACCTGCTGTCACAGAGCAACCTGGACCTTCCGATAAGGATAAGGGAAAGAGAAAATTGACTCCTAAGGAAATAGCAGAGGAGAAACTAAGAAGGGAAGCTGAAAAAGATAGGTCTCGTCGAGCACTCATTGCAGAAACATACAGTGAAAAGAACCGACTGATTGAAGAAAAAGCCAATGCACTAAAGAGGTATGAATCAGGCCATCCTCTTGGTGTCATTTACGGAAAGGGCTCAAGTACTTTGCCGGATCGTTCTGAGTAAGTCAGAACAAATGAACCAAGGATCTGCATCGTTACTAACTTAGAGGGCACGGATGTAGATTAAGAAGATACATCTCAAACAGCTGACATGGTGAGAACTCTAATGAGTGACAACTTCTCATTAAAGTATCTGATGAGTCTTACCGAAATTGAGTTAACCAAGCTGTACACTGATGAGGAAAGATTGAATTCACACCTTCCTCACAATCAAAATATTAAAGCTGAATCTGATCCCCTCGAGGATGTCTTTGCTGAAACCAACAAAACGGTCGATTTTATTCCTATCCGCGACCATCTTTCTGATCTTGTACTTGATATTGGCAACACATATCTTCCTCCTCCTGAAAACTCATCTGATGAAGTTCCTAATACTGAAGAATACATCAAATCCACTACCAACAGGATGACTTTCGAGGAACTCCGTAACTATTGTAGATTCAAGAATGTGGATAAAAAGGCTTACAACAGGAAGCGACTTAAAGGTCTACGAGAGTTTGTGTGTGGGTACCGAAAGACAGAATGTTTGGCAAAGTTGGAACAGATCAGACTCAGAGAGCAGGAACGAGCTGAGGCTCTCAAGAGGAAAGATAACCTCCCATCTATGACGAATGGGAAAAGATGGCTCGAAATCTAAAGGCTATGCAGCAATTCACTGCCAAAGACCTAAGAAAGATGCCTACCAACCCAAATGTCAATTATGGGATGAAAATCCTTGGATGGAAGTATGATGATTCCTTTGATGCATTTCTAGTGAAGAGGAAAAACGGGTATGTTCAAATCTTTGCAGACTTCAGAGCTCTCCGCAACTTATTCTCATGGGAGCTCAAACAGCTAAAATACCTTGATCTGGTGAACCACACCAATCATGAAAAAGGTGTGAAAGTTGTTTCACTAATCAATGCTGCTTATGAGCACAAGAAGAACAAGCAAACTCCTGAAGAGGAGAAGAAAGCTCAGCTGCTTGTAGAGAAAAGGCATCTCCGCGCCCCTCATCGTAGAATGTTCAAGGACATTGGGAAGGAGGTGAAAGTGAAGACTATACCAGGGAATCAGAAACATGCTCCAATAATCAGCTAGTACTACAACGGAAAGACTCATGAATTGGTGATTGAAAGAGTCGGTGTTGAGTCTATCAGAATCTTTGCAACTATAGAACTCAGACTACTCTCAAGATCCTATTTGAAGCTGATCTACTATGAAAGGATGCGGACCATTCCTGTTCAACTAAGATCATACGAATGCTATGACGCCAACTACTTTTTAATGTTTTTAAATTGGTGGTGCCCTAGACTTGCAGGTATGGGTAAACTTACAATTGATAAGTAAGTCACCAGAACAGCAACCTGCTGGTTGATAAAAGATCATGAATCAAGTTTCATCCTTGAAAAGGAAAATAGATTGGTATAGCTGAACAACTACAATGATCTAAAGAAGCTTGTCTGGCAGGATCTCTGGAGGTTGTACGATCTTGGAATTATTGTGCTTTCTGATAAAGACAAAGAAGCTGTAAGAGAAAACTGGAGATTTCTGCTCAAGCTACTCGGTCAGGTGGCTTAAAGCTCAAAGTGTTTGCATTGCCAACAAGGGTGGAATTTGTTGGAACCCATTTTGGTTGTTGGCAACACAAACCGTTCACCATTGAGTATTGCTGGTGAAGACCTCTTGATGCCTTAACAAGAATTGATACTTTCCTTTTGTAATAGATTTTGGGTTTGTACTTAGTAAAATTATGTTTCTGTACTAGCGGACTTGTATTTCTTCTTAGCGAACTTCTGATCTTGTACTTAGCGGACTTGTTTTACCTTTAGCGTACTTGTTGATTTTTCAATATACATGTCTTAGCGAACTTAATTTATTCCTAGCGGACTTAGTAGATTTGTTCTTGATCTTAGCGAACTTGTTTTGTTCTTAGCGAACTTAGTATTACTTAGCGAACTTGTTAGCAGACTTGTTTGTGTTTAGCGAACTTATTATTGCTTAGCGGACTTGTTAGCAAACTTGTTAATTCCTAGTGAACTTGTTTAATGCTTAGCGAACTTGTCTGTCTGATGGAATATTCATTGCTGAAATCTTTGTAATGATTGGTGTGTCAAACATTCCTTTTGTCCTATGCTCTCTCTAGTAGTATAAATACAATTGAGAAAACCCTATTTGAGATAGACGCCACTTTTGGATTATTCTACAGAGAGAGAATTGTTGTGTGTGTGTTCTTGGTGTAGTGTGTGTTCTTGAGCTTTAGAAATCATCAATGGGTGAGCATTGATGCAGATCAACCAGAATCGACCATCACACATGATTTCCGCACTTGTGTTATGAATCATATGAGAAACTTGTGCGCAAATCTGGTCCTAACAGCACTAGGCTTTAAAACAAGAATGTTGGGCAGAGATGGAGCACTCCTCAACCAAGTGCAGTTAAGAGTATTCCTAATCATCATATTTCTCATCAAAGATAGTGCTTCAGGAGCTATCCATATGGCTGGCTGAGAGAACATTGGTTCAGCCAAGTGAGCAGTGACAATCATATCTGGGATAACTTGTTCTTCCAAGAGAACTTCCTCCTGCATCTCCATATAAGAAATTTGCAGATCACTTAGCACACTTGTGATCTGATTATCAGCAGTCACTTCTTCCAGATCAATTAGTTGTTCCAGATGAAGTTCTACTTCCGAATCAATAAGTTGTTCTGGATGAAGTTCTTGTTCTGTATGAAGTTGTTCTTGTACACCCGCATGGACTTCTAACTCCGGATCTGATGAAGACACCCTGTGCAAGATCCTATATTGAATTAAATATAGTTTGACATGTGAATTGTAATATTTCAGCGGTTGACAACCTTGCCTATCAGAGGCTTTCAAATGTTCAATTTCTTCTCCTTGAGCTCTGACAATTTCACGTAGAGCAGCCATTTCATTTTCAGGTTTTGTATATTGAACCGTCAATTCAGTAAGTGTCTTGCTGCTCTCAACTAGTGTGTCCAATGGGACATCATGGGTAGTGTCAGCCCTTTCCACATGACTTGCTTCATCACTACTGCAAGTCACCTTCTTAGCAGAATATGGGTTGGGTGAATTAACCAAGTCCAGGAGTACATCCCTTTCAAAGAGGGTACCTGGGGAATCTACTTCATAAAGCCTAGGTGATGATATATCACCCTCATTATGAGGTAGTCCTGTGGATTGCTGTGGAGTGTCTAGGTGGAGACCACTTTTGGTTTTCTTCTTCCTATGCTTTCGTGAGCATGAGGAAGAGTCTACGGCTTGGGTGGTTGTGGAGGGTCTAGGTGAAGGAGACCTAGGCCTCTTCCTGTTGGATGTGGTTTTTGGTATGGCCTCACCAGGAGTAGTTTGCTCAGCAGTGAAAATGCATGAGCAGTAGATCGTCTACTTAGTCGTATCGAAATCAATGTAAAATGAGTATGAAACGAGATGTAAATACAAAGGAACTTGTATTAGACCACTGAGGGTTTACACAGAAAACACATAGAAGATTTCCCCAAGAAGTACTGAACTGAATAAAAGACAACCTATTTATACAAGCTAAAACCCGATGGTCCGAACCTCCAATTTTGGATAAGTTCGGACTTGTCCACACCTGGAGTTTGCCAGGAGTTCGGCCAGAAGCAATCAAGAATGATCTTGACTTGTATCCGATACTTCACATGACGAACAGGAACCATGTATCAACAAACTCCCCCTCGACATGTGTAGTATCATCTTCCACTTTAAACTTGCATCTTGTATCTTCAATAAAACTCTTTCTCAATCTTGATGATGAGTTCAATCTTGAATACTTGATATTGCATCGTGTGTAATCTCTTTATCAACAACCTTCAGAAGACTTGAAGTTGTGATGTTCTCTTTCCACTTAGAAACCTGCCAACATAAATAATCTTGGTGCAAAACGTCTCCTCAAAACTCCAAGATATTTTGATTTTGAAATTTGATTTCGTATTCCGTGTTGATCAATCAAAAACAAATATGAAACAAAATCTTTTTTGCTTTTAAAAACTTTATATCAAAACACACCTAAAAGTAGATACAGTACAGAACCAGACACTACTTTTGTCTTTTGCGAGAAAGATCACCACTTGGGATCATATTGGACATAACATGCTGAACTACACTTCAATTTCGTTTATTGTAGTACATAAGCCATGTCGATTGCAGATATAATTTGTCCAACTTTAAACTCAGGCAGAAACATACTCAAACCATCTGGATATGTAAAAGTATTGATTATATTTGCATTGACCAGTGTACCCCATACTATCAGACATACTCAAATATGCTTTGCTTATCACATTTTTGTGATTTCATTTGTGATTTATCACATAATGATTGTATTCATGATATAGTCAACTGTGTTCCATGCAAAAGAAATAAGAACGTTAAATCGTCTACCTTAAGGTCGATCTTTCGATACGTAGATAAGGCCTCGAATTTAACAAAATAAGAAAATAAAAAATTGAACTTGTATAACTCAACAACAATCAGGTCGGTCTTGTGGACACGCAGAGAAAGTCCGATGAGTTATACGAAACACCAAAGAAAATAAAGTAGAACGTCAAACGAACAACAATCAGGTCGGGCTTGTGAGCACGCAGAGAAAGTCCGATCGTTTGACAAAATAAAGAAAATCAAACAAGTTTAAATCTTTGCAAAATGAACACATGAATACACAGTGACTTCTCATTTTATTTTTCACATATCTTTTCCTTGATATATCGTGAGATATGCATCAAGATGTTGTCCACTAGGTCAAGCATCAGTGGTTTAGTGTATATCACACTTGAATATTTTCTGATTTGCCGAGCCTACCTTACACATCGATCAAATAGTCTTATGGCTTTTTCATCTATTTTATCCATGAGTTAGACAATGTAAGCCAATATACCATCATTTCCCAAACA
The DNA here is from genome assembly GCA_039602395.1 of Deinandra increscens subsp. villosa. Lineage (NCBI taxonomy): Eukaryota > Viridiplantae > Streptophyta > Magnoliopsida > Asterales > Asteraceae > Deinandra > Deinandra increscens. The sequence goes on along the minus strand of JBCNJP010000024.1, from coordinate 23,723,091 downwards.
TGTCGGATACAATTTCTCATTTTTCAATGGTTTTGGATTTTTGCATTTTTCAATGTTTTTGTCCTTTTCAAATTTCTCCCCCTAAAAATGAAAACTCTATTTATAGATTTTCATTTTTAACATTTCAAAAAACAACACACTACTATTGTATTTTTGCAAAAACAAACTCCCCCTCAAAATGAGACGGAGTGATATACAAAGAAATTGATCAACCAACACGAATATTTTCAGTTAAGCATTTTTGAAAATCAGATTGACTTTGAAATTCAAATTAAGTTAGCACAAATATTTCACAATAAACAATTTCGCAATCACCGATAGGTCTTCCGGAAATACTTATGTGACACCAAATAAACATTAGTCACTTTGGGATCAACCCGATTCAACAGCGTCTGGTCGCCTGTGTCTTCCACAAAGTCGTTGTTGGCCTTGGAAACGACTTTTGGTTTCCAGATTTGTAAATTTTTCAATGTTTTATCAGAACCAGAATCAGATTCGACCGACGTACTTGGTTTAGACCAAGACGACTTACGAGTTGATTTGATCTTTGGAGACCATGGTTCATACAAAATTCGACCTTTTTTATCCACATATTTTGCAGTGTTGTGGATATATGCAGTCGTCGGACAATCAGCAGTAAGATGTCCAGGATGACGACATGCATAACAAAGTCTTTCTCGAAATATGTTTGAAAAATTCTTTGAATTGTGAAAACCAGATGATTGTTCAGAATCTAAGTTATCAAAGAAATCATCAGAAGAATCATACCTAGGAGATAGACTCCTTGAAGATGATGACCTTCCCGAATAATAAGATTGTTCTTTCATAGGCGGTGATTTCTTTGGAACTGTAACTTTGGAATTCTGCTTTGCATTTGCTGGCTTCTTTGCTTGAACCGGTGCTTCCTTTACTTCATAACCCAAGCCTTTATGCTTTAAACCTGAAGATTTTGATGAACTTGAAGAATCAGAAGCTTCTCTTGCCTTAGCGTCACTAGTAAATTTTGCTTTGATATCTTGCAGCTTGTTCTTCTCAATCAAAACTTTTTCTTCTTCAGTTCCAGATGAAGAACTTGAAACATCCTTATCAAACACCTTTTCATTCTCCAGAAAAACAGACTTTGAAGTAAATTTTGGAGTATCACCCAAAGGCTTTTCTTGCTTCTTAGACTTTGATGTCTTTCTCTTGGGTAGAGTGGCAAATTTTGAATAATCATGCAATTCACCGTTAGGATCAAGCGGAGCGGATGTAACCTCAATCAAATCCACTGGTTGAAGAACTATATGAATATCATCTTTCTTAGAACTCTCCTCACTCTTATCCTGCTTGTATAAGAAATTCAGCAATGTCGGTGACAAATTGCAATTCTTTACTTGCCGTTTTAACTCCAAAATTTCCAACTGTAAGTCATTAATTTTCTGTTGAGCCTCAAACACTTCCTTTTGTGACTTGATGAATTTTTCATTGAGATCATCATATTCATACGCTTGTAATTTCCGGATCTCACATTCAGCAAACAACACTTCAAGCACACTTTCTCTCTTCTTTTTATAAATCTTAACATCTTTAGTCAACACTTCATTCTTATCACGATAAAGAACATTTTCATCTTGAAGCATAGAAATTTTGTTTTGAAGCTTCTCAACAGTTGCAACAGTTTCAACAATAAGAGCATTAGCCTTTTCATACTTTTGTTGAATCGAATAACTCTTCTCAAATAGATTCTCAAAATCTTGAGATGCATCTAAAGCTTCAGCTTTGGATTTCTCACATTCTTCAGCCAATTTGCTCTTTTCTTTTAAAACATTTTCATGAACATGAACCAATTCATAATATTTCTTTTGAAAATCATCTAATTCTTTTTTGAGATCAACAATCTCTTCAGTTGACAATTTAGACCTTTCCTCAAAACTTGCAATCTTGTTACTTAGCTTTAAACATTCAATACATCTTAATTCTTCGACTTTAACTTCTTTAATCATTGATATTATTGAGTTGGAATTAGAATCAGTCAGAATGCTATTATCATCATCATGGCGAGCAGTCAAAGCAATTGTAAATGGAACAATTTTCCTTGTACCTTCAGAATCTGCATTCCAGGCAAATTCATTTGGATGACAAAACATCTCATTTAATCCCTCATCAAAAGAAACAGATTTCTCGTCAACCTTAGAATTTTCACTTGGTGAATGAAAAACCATATAATGTAAAACCACGAGACGATCTTACTACTGCATGATTCGGTAATCAGAGAATGAACACGATGTAAATAAAGCTTTGCTTTATTGATTCACTTAGAGTTACAATGTAGAGAGAATACACACAGTTAACATGTTGCAAATGACAGAACTTGTTAACTCTCTCTAACACGGACTATTTATAGTCACTTAGTCAACAGGCCAGCGGACCACCAGCGGACCATCTGGTACTCTGAACCAACTGGTCCGGCGGACCATGTGATCCGGCCAGATGACTATCTGACTCACACAGATGCTCTTGTCTAGATACAATACACGAGACACACGCTAGCATAGGAATATGCTTCTACAAACTCCCCCTTAACGTGTAGTGTATCTATATTCTAACTAAACTTCAATCTTCAATCTTCAACATTGCTGCATCCGATCTTTAATTTGAAATCTTGTCAGAAAGAGAGCTTGCATGGCTGGATCATCCTTGAATAAATCTTTGAACTTCAAGATCCACTTGTAAAGGATATAACATACTCCCCTGAATCACACACTATTTTTATCTTTTGCGAGAAAGATCACAACTTGGGATCATATTGGTCATGACATGCTGAACTACACTTCAATTTCAATTATTTCAGCACACAAGTCATGTCGATTACCGGTATAATTTGTCCATCTTAAACTCAGGCACAATCATACTCATAACATCTGGATATGCTATTGAATTGATTAAGTTTGCATTGACCAGTGTACCCCACACTATCAGACATACTCAGATATGTTTTTGCTTTTTATATCACACTTTGTGATTTCATTTGTGATTTAATCACATAATGATTGTATTCATGATTCAGTCAACTGTGTTCCATGCAAAAAGAAATAAGAACGTTAAATCGTCTACCTTAAGGTCGATCTTTCGATACGCAGATAAGGCCTCGGATTTAACAAAATAAGAAAATAAAACAAGTTGAAATTGTATAACCCAACAACAATCAGGTCGGTACTCCCGTACACGCAGAGAAAGTCCGATGAGTTATACGAAACACCAAAGAAAATAAAGCAGAACGTCAAACGAACAACAATCAGGTCGATCTTTCGATACGCAAAGAAAGTCCGATCGTTTGACAAAATAAAGAAAATCAAACAAGTTTAAATCTTTGCAAAATGAACACATGTATACACAATGACTTCTCATTTTCTTTGTCACATATCTTTTCTTGTTATATCATGAGATATGCATCAAGATGTTGTCCACTTGGTCAAGCATTAGTATTTAATGTGTTTATCACATCTGAATACTTTCTGATTAAATGCCGAGCCTACCAAGTATATCGAACAATGATCTTATAGCTTTTTCATCTAATTTATCCATGAGCTAGACACGTAAGCCAATGTACCATCATTTCCCAAATATGTTGGATACACTTTCTCTCATTTTTTTAATGTTTTTGTATTTTTCCATTTTCTAATGTTTTTGTATTTTTCCATTTTCTCCCCCTTAAAATGAAAACTCTATTTTTGGATTTTCATTTTAACAAAAACACAAATACACTATTTTTGGCTTTTTAATTTTCTCTCCCTAAACTACATACGAAATGTAAAAGAAAGAAAATTGACCAATCGATACTGATACCTTTTCAGTTTAAACTTTCAGAAAAAACTGTCAGATTTGAAAAATGAATCATTCAATTTAAGTTAAGAACGCAGAATACTCCTCCATCAGCAACTTTGCAATCACCAACGGGTCTTCTAGGAATACCTGCACACTGGTTATAAAGATTAGTACTCAAATGACCCGAAGCACGCAGCTTCTGGTCAACCAGTGTCTTCCGTAAAATCAGCTACAGCTTGGCTGACCACCTTAGGTCGCCATTGCATCTTTGCAGGTGCAGTTTGTACAGAAACATCATCTTGTGATGAATCACCAACACGAGACTCACTTTTGAAATATGAATTACTTTTTGATTTAAAATGTGATGTTGGTGAGTCAGTAAAAATTCTGCCGGATTCATCAATTATCATGGCAGTTTTTCCAGAAAATTTTCTTTTAAAAGTGACAGGACAATCCTGTGCTATATGGCCCTGTTGGCGACATTGATAGCACAAACGATATGATCGTTTAAATTGTGACTTGTCCTGAACTGGAACACATTTATCACACAATTCAGACTCATCAGAAATATCATCAAAAACCTGAAATCGGTTAGAATGTACCCATTTCGATGTAGGACTCTGAGGTGTAGCATTAGAACCAGATGAAGAAGATTCGTTCGGTGAACTTGCAGATGAAACTATCTTCTTTTGCTTCCCTCCAAATCCTTTCTCCATTGTTGAAATGAATACTTGAGCTAGATGATATATTTGCTCCAAGTTTGTATCCTTCTTTTCCTTCTTAACCTGCTTTGGCATGTTCTGCTGCTTTGGAACCTTCTTGCCTTTACTACCCAAACCAGATTGTTTGTAACCAGGCAGTTTAGATACATCTATAGTAGACCCTGAAGAACCAGATTTAGCAGACTGTGTAAATTTAGCTTTAATGCCTTTCAAATTGTTTTCTTCAACCAACTTAGCATCCACTTCTGCTTCATTCAACTTCTTTTCATTTTTCTCAACTTTTTCGCCATCAGACATTTCTTTGTCACACACACCACCTTCACTTGAAACAAATTTAACAAATAGAGGTGTACAGATGTTGCAGAGGTTACCTTTTTGTTGCAAATTTTTGAATTCTTCGCCTCCAAATTCTTAGATACAAATTCAGAATAATCTTGATTTACCACTGGAGTGCTCAAATCAACAACAGATTCTGTTTGAATCACTGGATGTGGAATTTGATTAAAATCATCACCTCCAAATACCTTCTTGAAATTGTCGTCTTGACACAAATAACTTGTAAAAGAATGAGAATTCTTCAAGTTATGCAATTGACGATTGAGATCCAGAATTTCAACATTCAAATCAGCTACGGTCTTTTGCGATTCTGCAACCACTTTCTCTGAACGTATCAATTTCTCAGATGTGTTGTTAACTAATGATTTTTCTCTTCTCAAACTATCATGAGCAACATGCACCTCTTTGGTAATTTTATCCACTCGTTCCTTATATATCTCAATATTCCTTGTTAATAAAGTTTTGTCTCTCTTCAAAGAAGTGATTGTGTCCTGCAATTCAGACTGAACAATCTGATATTGAGTTCTATCAGCAGTAACTTCATCCAATGCCTTCTGAAGTTCATCATTTGATGTTTGAAGTACCTCAACCTTTTTGACAGATTTTTGAAATAACTGTTCAAAATCTTCACTAACATCTTGAGCTTGAGACTTATATTCTGCAACCTCCTTGACCAGCTTTTCATTGATAGAAGTAAGCTTGACAATTCTTGATATGAACTCATCATTCTCGTGTTGAAGTTGTAACTTTTGTTGATCATTCTGAATACAGCTTTCTGACAATTGTTTCTGAACATTTGCTAATTCTGTCACCAACACACTCTTTTCCTTGAGTAACTCTGCATTTGTTTTGCAAACTTCATTAAATTCCTGACATTTCTTGATGAAACTCTCCAATTCTTCAGCCTTTCGTTTGACTTCAACAGAATGACATTCTATTTCCTTTATCAAACCTTTAATTCGACTATCCTTTTGTGAACAAAATTCACACACGGATTCGTAATCACTCATTTCGGAATCAGAATGACTTGAATCAGATTTACTGGTCTCAGATATATACCCACTCGATTCAACCTCAATATTTGCCATCAATGCATAACTATCTTGAGAATGAACTACGAATGCAGATTCATCTGGAAAATCTTTAGCCCAATCATAACCTTCATCAGTTTGAGATATCATAGCTTTAACATCTTTATCCTGACCATTCTTATTGGAAATATCCTTGTCAGATGACTTGGTAGGACAATCGCGAGCAAAATGTCCATGTTTGGCACATTTAAAACATTTAATCGTTTTTCTATCCAAGCCAAGTGTTTGTCCTTGAAAAATAGATGTCTTACCATGTTTCTTCATAAATCTCTTTCCTTTTTCCACGACCATAGCAAATTGCCATTCCAAATCGAGTTTATTCAATTGATCGTCATCCAGATGATTTAAATCCTCGCCATACAACCAAGACTGACCAATTTGATGAAATATAGCTCCAGACGAAGAAGATATAAAAGCAGATAGCAAAGCAGCTAGATCTTCGGTTGCTTGATTAGAAGTTGACTTGCTTGAAGATTTATCAGGAATAGTAAAATTGCAGCCTGAAGAATGACCAGCATTATCTGACTTTCCAGCAAGAAATGCTGTTACTGGTGGATTACTACTTGAAACAGAATTTGATTTAGCTTTAGCATGGACAGTAGCAGAATTCTCTCCAAAATAAACTGCAGGATTCTGAACTGATGGAATTGCTGACTTCTTTACAAGTAATTCCATTTCTCGAGCTTGTAACTTGCTTAATAATTGATTGAAAGTCCAACTTGAATAATTTGGATCATTAGCAAGCATCATAACAAAATTCTCCCATGTTTCCGGTAAAGCTTCCAGAAATTTTTCCTTCAAGTCATCTTTTCCTTTCTGGACTCCTACAACATCAAGTTCATTAATCAGATGGGAAAATCTAGAAATCAAATCTGCAATACTCTCTTTTTCACAATGCTGGAAGTTATCAAACTCCTTTAACAAAAATTTCTTTCGACTCTTCTTATATTGCTCGTTTCCTGCACATCTATCCTTCAATGCATCCCATAAGGTTTTTGATGTTGTGCAATTTTTGAATTGATGCAAGAGTTCTCTTGGTAATGCCATTGTGAGATTTGCATAAGTTTTCTTTTCTCTGGCATAAACTTTCCTTTGATCTTCATCAATATCACTTCGTGGAATTGGCTCTCCATTTTTCTTAGGATATGTATAATCTTGTTCAATAGAAATCCACAAATCAATGTCAAGAGCATTAACAAATGATTCAAATCGTTGCTTCCAATTCTCATAATCCTCCAATCGAAGTAACTTAGGAACTTTCTGAGTTGTTCCTATCTCATTATCATAGTTCAATATGGCCTGCATTGATGATTGAACAGCTGAAAAAGCGTGAAAATCGCTCATTTTGAAATCACAATATCGAACGCGAAAACTTAAAACTGAAAAACGGGCGTCTTCCAAGCGGATTTTTGGGGTCAAACTGGGGGTACAGACCTTTCAAGTTAAGTACACATCTAGATCTCGGAAAGACGAACGGTTTGACTGGTATTAGGTTCCGTAACTCCAAACGGTTTGTAAGTTACTTCAGTTTTAGTGAAGATATGTTTTCTGCCAACGGACCAACAATTCCAGTGGACCAAATTCCGGATCAGATAAACCAACGGATCAAATTTGTTCACCGGAACAAAATATTCTCAACGGACCAATTATGTTCCAGCGGACCAGACATCTTCGACGGATCAGATTTTGATACGGCGGACCAAAACTGGTACGGCGGACCAGAATTTTCAGCGGATCTCACTGATACGCTGTAACTGCTGCGGATCAGACTGATGAAGATTGCCGGGGTGGATCAAACGGCGGACCAAATGTTCAATCAGCGGACCAAAGGCAAATGAAACTGAAATTGGCTGATTTTCACAGATTTCGACAACTGAAGCTAGAAACTGGATCAGTATGATGCGAAAACACTCCAGGAACATCCAGAAATCATTTTTATCCTCGGAATCACTCAGAATTATGAAAAATTGATGAAAAATGTAGAAAACCCAAACTTTTTCTCTCTAGAATCTGAAAAACTTACCAAATCACATCAGTAGAGCAACCTGGAAAGCTCTGATACCACTTGTAAAACCACGAGACGATCTTACTACTGCATGATTCGGTAATCAGAGAATGAACACGATGTAAATAAAGCTTTGCTTTATTGATTCACTTAGAGTTACAATATAGAGAGAATACACACTCAGTTTACACACAGTTAAGATGTTGCAAATGACAGAACTTGTTAACTCTCTCTAACACGGACTATTTATAGTCACTTAGTCAACAGGCCAGCGGACCACCAGCGGACCATCTGGTACTCTGAACCAACTGGTCCGGCGGACCATGTGATCCGGCCAGATGACTATCTGACTCACACAGATGCTCTTGTCTAGATACAATACACGAGACACATGCTAGCATAGAAATATGCTTCTACATATAAGCATGTTGACCAGACTTCAGCTTGTTTTCAGTTGAACTTGAACATTCTCTTGCAAAATGTCCATAAACAGAACACTTATAACACTTAACCTTCGATTTGTCCAATCCAATTTTACCATCCTGATTCAACCTTTTCTTGCCAGTTCTGTTGAAAATTATCTTCGTTCGTCGAACTAACATAGCATATTGCTAGTTCAAATCCATCTCTTCCAAATGATCATAATCAATCTGATTGTAATCTTCATTTGCCAGCTCAACATTATTAATAGCACCAGTAATAACCCCGAAATATGAAGATACCAACGTAGACATTAAAGCATTATAATCATCGGTGGTTTGAGCAGATAATGCATTTTGAGTTAAAGAACTCGGAACAGAAACATTACAACCAACAGAATAACAAGAAGTTTCAGATTTACCTACAATGAATGTTGTGGGAGGTGCAGAACTAATAATATTAGATTTCCCGACATTCATAGTAGAATCATTATCCCCAAAATACACAGCAGGATTTTAAATTTGTGCAGGAAGTGATTTATTCACCATCAACTCCATATCTCTAGCTTGAATTCTTTGAATTAAATCATTGAAAGATAATCCCGGATATTCTTTATCATGGGTGATCATCATCACATAACTCTCCCATTTCTCAGGTAAAGCCTCCAAAATCTTTTCTTTCATATCAGCTTCTTCTTTTGTAAGACTCACCAATCGCATTTTGACGACTCTTCAGTGAGTGAATGCTTGAAACTATCAAATTTGGAATTGATTCGTTCTGATAATGCTTGAAACTATCAAATTCCTTCTTCAAAACCTTTGACGACTCTTCTTATATTGGTCATTGCCTTCACATCTCTTTTCCAACGCATCCCACAAACTCTTTGATGTGTAGTTACCGAAAAATTGATGTAGTAACTCTTTGGGCAAAGCCATCGTCAAAGTACCATAAGCTTTCTTTTCAGCTTGATAAGCTTTCTTTTGCTCAGATGATATCTTCCGTTGAAGAATGAGTTCACCAGCTTCATCCTTAGGATAGACATATTGATCAGTAAATGCCAACCACATATCAATGTCATTTGTATCAACGTAAGCTTCAAATCATTTAACCCAACTATGATAATCTTCCAATTTAAGCAATTTGGGAACTTTCTGACTTATTCCAATTTCATTATCATAATTCATCATTGTTTGCATCGTTGCTTGAACCGAATTTTGAATAGCCGCAAACACTTGAAAATCGGACATTTTTGAAAAACAAGTTACTGTTCACTCAGAACTTGGTCCGAACCTCTTCCGAACCAAGGCCGAACCTTATCCGAACTAAGATATGACCGAACTCTGTCCGAACCTCACTCTCGGATAAAAGAACCAAACTTGGACTGAACTAGTGCCGAACTTGGACTGAACTAGTGCCGAACTTGAACCGAATGATGTCCGAACTCTCACCGAACCTAAAACTGGCCGAACTTCGTCCGAACTATGAGTTCGGAGCGGTTACTCCGAGCTTGTCCGAACCACAAACGAAATCTAAGTCACTCGACACCATTTTCTCGACTTTCAGTGTTTTTGAATGAAATTTTCGACAGAAACACAAGCAAACTCGATTGAAACAATCTAGGAGAGGATTTTTGATGTGAAGTACACTCGAGAAGATCAAACGAACTCAAAAATGATACTCATTTTCCTAAAAAACGTGAAATTTTGACTTAAAACTCCGAAAAACAGAGATTTCCGACCAGTAGAACAAACCAAATGCTCTGATACCACTTGAAAATGCGTGAGCGGTAGATCGTCTACTTAGTCGTATCAAAATCAATGTAAAACGAGTATGAAACAAGATGCAAATACAAAGGAACTTGTAGTAGACCACTAAGGGTTTACAAAGAAAACACATAGAAGATTTCCCCAAGAAGTACTGAACTGAATACAAGACAACCTATTTATACAAGCTAAAACCCGATGGTCCGAACCTCCAGTTCGTACAAGTTCGGACTTGTCCGAACCTGGAGTTCGCCAGGAGTTCGGCCAGAAGCAATCAAGCATGATCTTGACTTGTATCCGATACTTCACATGACGAACAGGAACCATGTATCAGTAAGCAGACCTAGCCTTAGGCATAGGGTGAGTCTTTACCAAGAAAAACAATTTTGTTCACTTGCATTTTAGAAAATGGTTTGCTTGTAAAAGATTTAAGTTCAAGTTGTTCATCAGAAATTTGCAGCTTTGGAAATTCACAATTGAGAATGTATTGGCTGAATCTAGAGTACATGTAAAATATCCTTTTAGGTCTTAGATTTTCCAGCATTCCATCAAATATAATTTTTGAGAAGTTAAACTTTAGCCCATTTACCAATCCATGAAAAGCGGATGATTGGGGTGCATTAAGTTCATCCCGCGTAGTTTTCTTGTGAGATAAGCAGTGGAGAATGGTATGAGCAAGGTACCCCCAAACATAGGGCAGTTGCCCCCTTTTGATGGTCTTGCAAGCAAGGTCACCTCCTTCATCGTTGAATTTCAATGTAAAATATCCTTTTAGGTCTTAGATTTTCCAGCATTCCATCAAATATAATTTTTGAGAAGTTAAACTTTAGCCCATTTACCAATCCATGAAAAGCGGATGATTGGGGTGCATTAAGTTCATCCCGCGTAGTTTTCTTGTGAGATAAGCAGTGGAGAATGGTATGAGCAAGGTACCCCCAAACATAGGGCAGTTGCCCCCTTTTGATGGTCTTGCAAGCAAGGTCAACTCCTTCATCGTTGAATTTCAGATGCTTCCTGATCATTCTTCAGTCACACTAATCTCATTCCCATTGACTTTGGCGTCCACTTTATGAACCCCGTTGCTATCAACAGATTTTTGTACTGAGTCCCAAAATTCAGCAATTCTCTTCTTGCATATTACCTAATCCACAGTTAAAGCAAAATGAATGTTGGATTCCATGAGGAGATCGATCATTTAATCAAAAGGCTTTGACTTCTCAGACTTCTCGTAGTACCCCATAACATTATGTTCAACGACGAACAGTTGAGTGGACTTTGAAGCAGCCTTTCCCGTTACTTTGGGCGCCATTTGTGAGGGATTTTGGAGGAAATGGAACATGGTAAGGTTTAGGATACTGGAGAGAAATTAGATTTTAACAGTTTCGGGAGAATGCGCGCAGTTCTTCAGGAAATTGGGAGGGGCCAGTTGTAGGCAGGAGTTAAAATTTCGAATTGGTCTACATTAATACCAATTGATCCTAACTGGTTTTCATTGACAACAATTGATCCTAATTGGGTCTAATTGACCTTAACTAAAACTATTTGGGCCTAACTGGACCTTAATTAATTGACACTAATTGGGCCTAAATGGGCCTAATTAGTCTTAACTGGGCCTAACTGACCGTCATTTCGGCCTAACTGGACCTTAATTAATTGACACTAATTAGGCCTAATTGGGCCTAACTGGTCCTAATAGACCCTAACTGGTCCTAACTGGTCCTAACTGATCCTAATTGGTCCTAATAGACACTAATTGACCCTAACTGGTCCTGATTGGCCTAATTGACCCTAATTGACCCTAGCTGGGCCTAGTTGACACCAATTGACCCTAACTAATCCTAATAGACCCTAACTAGTCCTAATTGACAGTAATTTACCATAACTAGACCTAACTGGTCCTAATTGGGCCTAATTGACCCTAATAGACACCAATTAACCCTAACTGGTCCTAGTTGACACTAATTAACCCTAGTTGGGCCTAATTGACTCTAATAGACACCAATTAACCCTAACTTATCCTAGTTGGTCCAAATAGACAACAATTGATCCTAACTAGTCCTGATTGGGCCTAATTGACACCAATTGACCCTAACTGGTCCAAATAGACCCTAACTGGTCCAAATAGACCCTAACTGGTCCTAATTGACACTAGTTGACCCTAGTTGGGCCTAATTGACCCCAATTGACCCTAGTTGGGCCTAATTGACCCCAATTGACCCTAGCTAGGCCTAGTTGACACCAGTTAACCCTAACTGGTCCTAATAGACCATAACTGGTCCTAATAGACCCTAATTGGTCCTAATAGACCCTAACTGGTCCTAATAGACCCTAACTAGTCCTAATAGACCCTAACTGGTCCTAATAGACCCTAACTGGTCCTAAATGACACCAATTGACCCTAGTTGGGCCTAATTGAACCTAATAGACACTAATTGACCCTAGCTAATCCTAATTGGTCCTAATAGACAATAATTAGTTCTAACTGGTCCCGATTGGGCCTAATTGACACCAATTGACCTTCACTGGTCCTAAAAGACCCTAACTGGTCCTAATTGACACCAATTGACCCTAGTTGGGCCTAATTGACACCAATTAACCCTAGTTGGGACTAATTAACCCTAATAGACACCAATTAACCCTAACTGGTCCTAATAGACACCAATTAACCCTAACTGGTCCTAATTGACCCTTAGACACCAATTAACCCTAACTGGTCCTATCTAATGGTCTTACTAGACACCAATTGATCCTAACTAGTCCTGATTAGGCTTAGTTGACACCAATTGACCCTAACTGGTCCTAATTGACACCAATTAACCCTAATTGGTCCTAATTGACACCAATTGACCCGTCAACAACACACAGGGGTTGTAAATTCGTTTTTAGAAGACCCGACTGCGTTAAGACATTTAATTATTAATGTTTATGTTTGGTTTAGTTATGTGTAGTTTGGATTATTATTTTCATTCATGTTACTTAATATACATATTGTTTCTTTCATTAATTTTGCAAACCAGGTTTAATTCATTGCATTTAAATGTTTCCCACTGTTAGAGCATATTCCTATGCTACCTTGTGTCTCGTGTATTGTATCTAGATCAGAGATGTTTGAGTGAGTCTTTGGGTCTGCGTACCAAGTTCCGTACCAGTTGGTATGAAGCCAACGTACCAATGGTACGTTGATTGGTATGCTGGACTTAATGGTTACTATAAATAGTTCGTGTTAGAGAGAGTTAGCAAGTTCTGTCATTCTCTACTCTTAAGTGTGTGCAACTGAGTGTGTATTCTCTCTCTCTAGAACTCTATGTGGATCAATAAAGCAAGTCTTTATTTACACCGTGTTCATTACGTTTTGAACGAATCAGCGTAGCAGCTCAGTAGTAAGATCCTTCTAAGTACTTACAAGTGTATGAGAGCAATCCAGGTAGCTCTACTGCTGTGATTTGGCCGTTTTCAAAATCCTAGTGAGTAGAAAGTTTGGGTTTGAGTCGTTTTTCATCAAACTTTTCTTATTCTGAGTGATTCTGAGGTAAAAAAATGATTTATAAAGCTTCCTAGAGTGTTTTCGCACCTCACCGTTCCAAATTCTAGTCCAAAAAGTCAAAAATTCGAAAAATCAGTCGATTTCAGCATGGTACGCTGGATGAGTTTGTTGGTACGCCGGTTGAACATCTTGGTACACTAGGCAATCTTCATAGATTTTTGGTACGCTGGTCATTGGTACCGAAGACAATCTTCATCGGTGGTACACGATGGTTATTCACTGGTACGCTAGCAGTTACACCGTACCAAGGTGATACGCTGCTTGGTCTGGTACGCCGATTATTCTGGTCCGGTGCTTGGTACGCTGAAGTGATTGGTACATTGGTGGTCCAGTGAAAAGTTTGGTACGGAAGTCGTTTATTTGGTCCGTTGGGATGTTGTTTGGTACGCTAGCAGAATAGTTGTGTTCACTAAAACTAACATAACTTGAGAACCGTTAAGAAATACGGTAGCTAATACCAGCCAAAACGACCGTCTCGACGAGATCTACACTTTTACTGCCCAACAGCTAGTACCCTCCGGTTTGACCCCCAAAATCCGCTTCTAAGACATTTGTTTTTGGGTTTGAAGTTTTGACGTTCGATTTTTTACTTCAAAATAAGCGATTTTCAAGCATTTTCAGCTGCTCAAATTTCAATGCAACCCATGATGAACTATGATAATGAGATAGGAACAACTCAGAAGGTTCCTAAGTTGTTACGATTGGAGGATTATCACAATTGGAAGAAACAATTTAAATCATACATCTTTTCTCAAGATGTAGATTGTTGGATTCCGATTGAAAAAGAATATAAGTATCCGATGATAAGTTCTAGAAAGCCAAAGATGATTAGTGATTTGATTATGATGAAAGGAAATTGTTTGCAAGAGAGAAGAAAACTTATAGCTTTCTTACAATGCCTTTACCCAAGGATTTGATGCATCAATTTAAAAATTACACAACTTCTAAGGAACTGTGGGATGCTATTGCCGAAAGATGTGAGGGTAATGAGCAATATAAGAAGACCGGAAAGAAAGTTTTAAAGAAGGAATTTGATAATTTTGGAAATTGCGACAATGAGAAAATTTCAGACTTGATTGCAAGATTTTCACATTTAATAAATGAACTTGAAGTTGTGCAAGTTACAAAAGAGAATGATGAATGAAAAGAGAAGTTTCTAGAAGCCTTACCTGATAAATGGGAGAATTATGTTATAATGTTGACAAATGATCCAAGCTACTCAGGATGGACATTCAATCAATTAACAAGCAAATTGTAGTAAATGTTAAAGCTAAGTCCTTCTATTCAAAATCCTGAATTATACTTTGAAGAGAATTCTGCCACAGTAAATGCTAAAGCTAAGTCAAGTGTTAGTTCAATTCTAAATCCTACTCCAACAGCTCTTCTTGCTGGAAAATCTGAAAATTCTGGTTATTCATTAGGTTGCAGTTTCATTATTCCTGATAACTCAACGAACAACTCTATTCTTGTTCAAACAACAGAAAATTTAGCTGCATTGTTCTCTGCTTTCATATCATCCTCTTCTGGATCAATTTTTAGCCAACTTAGTAAATCTGGTTTGTTTCCCGATGACTTATCTCAGATGGATGATGATCAGTTGCATAAGTTAGATTTGGATTGGCAATTTGCTATGCTAGTTGAACGAAGGAGAAGATTTAAGAAGAAACATGGAAAGAAATCTATTATTTAAGGATAAAAGCTTGGTTTAGATAAGTCAAAGCTTAAATGTTTCAAATGTTCCAAATTTGGACATTTTGCTCATGAATGCAATCAATCCTCATCTGAATCAAGTACTTCGGATAAGCATGATCACAATAAAGACGGAAAAGCTATGATTTCTCAACTTGATGAACCTTATGATTGGTCTAAAGATTTTCCTGATGAATCTGTATTTATAGCAACAGTGCAAGTGGAATAAAGTAATTCTGATTCAAGTGTTAGTGGTTATGAATCAACATATGAATTTTATGCTCAAAAGGATAGAATGATTCAGGAATTGGTTCAAGAAAAGGAAGGGTTAATTGTTGAAAGAACAAAGATGGAAGAAGAATTAAAAAGTTTCAAAAAGAAGTTTGAAGATTCTGATAAGATTCTCAAAGTAAATGAGAAATTAGTCAAAGAAAAGAATGTTTTAATGGAAGAGTTTATAGAGCTTCAGAAAATATTGGATGGGATAGTTGTTGAAGACAAAGAACAAATTTTGAAGTTACAAATGAGAATGAAGAATTAGTTAAAAGTGCTGAGAAGTGGGAGAGTGAAGCAAAAAGCATGATTGGTGATTTTGATGCTTTATTTCAGAAATCCACTACAAAAGTCGAATCACTGAAGCAATCTTATGATGAACTCAAGAAAGAGTTTGATGAAGTTACTGCTGCCGAAAACCAACATCAATTGGTTCATTCTGAGTTACAAGACAAAGTTATAAGTTTAAAAGAAGAAAATCAATTGCTGAAAAGAAATATTGAGATTCATGAGGAAAGGGTGAAGAAAATTACCCAAGAAGTGTATGATGCACATGATTAGACGCGACAAGAAAAGTTTTTGTCTAATAGAGCTTCAGAGCAATTGATTGATTCTAGAAAGGCGTTGGGGGAAGCACAAAAGAAGATATCTGATTTGAGTGTTGAAGTGGTGGATCTTAAACGGCAATTGAATAATCTAAAGAATTCACATTCTTTCACAAGTTACTTGTGCAAAGATGAGAATTTCAAGAAAGTTTTTGGAAGTGAAGAGTATAATCAAATTCCACATCCATTTATTTAATCTGATGCTCTAGCATATATTCATTCTTCTGATATAACTGGGGATTATTCTGAATTTGCAGCTGAAGTGTCTATAAAAAAGAAAACAAACAACAGACTGAAACCTCCAACTTCTGGTGAATCCACATTTTTTCAGTTTGTTTCTAGTGGCACTAGTGCAAAGGATAAAGAAACTTATGATGATAAGATGGTGAAGAAAGTTGAAGAGATGGTGTCTGAGGAAAAATTGGCTGCTGAGTTGGTAAAAGCTAACAACTTGAAGGGTATTAAAGGTAAATTTACCCAGGTTGCTCAAGATAGTTCTTCTTAGTCTCAGGTCGAGTTGTCAAAATTACCCGGTTAAAAACGATCCGATTTGGGTAATAACAATCAGAGATTTGAGAAGAATGTCAAGAAGAACATGCCAAAGAAGATTCCAAAGGAGAAAAAGGAGACCAATCTTGAACAAATCTAACATTTGGCTCAAGTATTCATTTCAACAATGGAAAAGGGATTCGGAGGCAAACAAACGAAGAAGGATTCATCTGAAAGTTCTCCGAAAGAATCTTCATCTGGATCTAATTCTACCCCTCGAAGTCCTACTTCCAAATGGGTACATGCTAATCTGTTTCAAGTTTTTGATGATTATTCTGATGATTATGAGTCTGATGAAAGGTGTCATGAATTTTAGGGCAAACCACAATCTAAACGATCATATCGTTTGTGCTATCAATGTCGCCGAAACAGACACATGGCACAGGATTGTCCTGAAATTACCAAAAGACAATTTCCTAACAAATCTGCCACATTTATTGATGAATCAGGCAGAATTTTTACTGAGTCCACACCACCTTCCAAAACTAAATCTAAAATGAAACAATTTTTAAAATATGATTCTAGTGTTGGTGGTTCATCACATGATGATGACTCTGTTAAAAAAGAAAAAGCAAAATTGCAGTGGCGACCTAAAGTGGTCAGCAAGGCTGCAAATGATTTTGTAGAAGAAACTGGTCGACCAGAAGCTGTGTGCTTCGGGTCATTTGAATACTAATAATTTAAATCCAGTGTGCAGGTACTTCAAGAAGATCTGTCGGTGATTATGAAGTTCAAGCTCCAAGCAGTTGCTGATAGTGGAGTTTCCTGCGTAATTTAAATTCAATGAACCATATTAAAAAACTAAAAGTTTTTCTGAAAGCTAAAAAGTGAAAGGTATCAGTGTCGATTGGTCAATTTTCTTTCTTTTCATTCATTTCGTTTGTAGTTTAGGGGGAGAAATTGAAAAACCAAAAATAGTGTCTTTGTGTTTTTGTTAAAATGAAAATCCAAAAATAGAGTTTTCATTTTAAGGGGAGAAAATGGAAAATACACAAAACATTGAAAAACAGAAAATACAAAAACATTGAAAAGTGAGAAATTGTATCCAACATATTTGGGAAATGATGGTACATTGGCTTACGTGTAATCGACATGACTTATGTGATGAAGTAATTGAAATGACTTATGTGTATGAGTATGATTTTGCCTAAGTTAAGATGGACAAATTATACCAGTAATCGACATGACTTATGTGCTGAAGTAATTAAAATAGAAGTGTAGTTCAGCACGTCATGACCAATATGATCTCAAGTTGTGATCTTTCTCGCAAAAGACAAAAATAGTGTCTGATTCTGTATTGCATATATGTTTCATATCTGAAAATTTCCAAAAAGATTTTAGGTGTGTTTTAGCATAAACTTAGAAATTTCAAAAAGATTTTCTGTGTGTTTTGAAATAAAGTTTCAAAAAGCCAAAAAGATTATGTTTCTTATTTGTTTTTTGACCGATCGATACACGATACAAAATTAAAATTTCAAAAACTATATCTTGGATTCTCGAAGAGAAGTTTTGAGCCAAGATTAAATTAATTTTTTAGGAGAAAGGAAAGCCGCGTTTTGTAAAACCATGTATGGATCATTTCCAGATCATAGAAGGATAGAGACGGAAGTTTGTCATTCAATTATAGTCAAATGATTACAAACCGAGAGAGTATACATCGTTTGGAGCTAACCTCCTCTCTCACACAGACCACATAGAATGAAATGAACAAACTTGAAGATGACCAACACACCACCACATATTATAGGTGAACCACCTTGTGTACCACTTTGGTATGCCGTACCAATTGGTACGGTGGTTGGTATGTTGACATCATTACATACATGTTAAACACTATCTTCTAATCTATTCTCACAGTAACGACCACACACAAGAACTTGTCCTAACAGATTCCCCCTTGGACGTTACTGTCGAATGTAGATCTTTATCTTCTAGCAATCTTTAGTCAGTCTGCTTCAGACGCCTCTATCTTCAGCAAACTCCCATTGACTGAAACTTCAGGTATGCGGGAAACAGCTCAGAATCTTATACAATCGCCACAACCAATAAAGTTTCCCCTAGCTTCAAGCACATCCACATCAGGAATATGATAACGGTTCACTTCATAAATTGTATCTAGAAATTGTAAAGACACCCAAACATCACTTCATTTGACAATAATCTTTAATCTTCACCGAATTGTAATACATCTGATCTTTATGAAAACTAACATGATCAGAATCTTCAATCACGGGAATTCTCCCTCAGAAAGAAAACCATCCCAATATATTGATATCAAAGGCTATAACGTCAACTTCATGACTTAACAATGTATCCGGCATTTGATTAGAGAGTTCCAAACCATAATCGAAAACTTTGACATATCGGTTTGCACGAACATCAGAATACACCACCTTTCCATGAAGATCAAAAATCACCATCATCCTTGAATTGATTGCTTTTGAATATCCACTTTTTCAATTATGAAACTTTGAAATTTTCAAGGGTCTCAATTTCCCCCTAAACAAGTGAAATATTCAAATCTTCAATATTCTTCCGTTTGTGTAATCATATCCATGTCTCTGAATCTCCGTCAATCATCAGAAAACACGTGTTTTTGAATCTATGTCCATCATAAAAAAACAATGACTACCCACATACATATTCTTTCTAAAATTCGACATCTAATTCTTGACAAGTACTGGAATATGGAAATTCTTCAAACATAACAACCCACGGCTATCGAATCAAGGGTAAACCCGATAACTGATTTAGACCTCTAAAATTCCCACAACCTCTCCCCATACCCCACCGTTGTTTGTCTGAATTAACGGGGGTTCGGGGGCAGCGCCCCCGAGAAGCGGGGTCCAAGGGGTGGTGTTAGAGCATATTCCTATGCTACGTTGTGTCTCGTGTATTGTATCTAGGTTAGAGCATCTTCATGAGTCTTAGTGCCAACATGCTAATGTCGGCATACCAAATGGTCTGCAGCTTATTTGGTACGGGCGTACCAAATGGTACGCTGATGGTCCGCTAGTTAGTATGTTAACACTATAAATAGTTCGTTAGAGAGAGAGCTAGTAACTAGTTCTGTCATTTCTCTATTTCTTAACTGTGTGTTCTGAAGGTGTTTCTCTCTCTAGACTTTGTGTAATCTCTAAGTGAATCAATAAAGCAAAGCTTTATTTACATCGTTTGTATTCTCGATTACCGAATCATGCAGTAGTAAGATCATTCAGTAGTTTAACAAGTGGTATCAGAGCAATTGGTTGCTCTACTGCTGTGATTTGATCCATTTTCTAGTTCTAGAGTGAGAAAGTATGGGTTTTCTTCGTTTTTCATTAAAATTCTTGCAATTCAGAGTGTTTCAACGATGAAAAATGATTTCTGAGTGTTGCTGGAGTGTTTTCGCATCATACTGAGTCAAATTCCAGCTCCAAACGTCGAATTCGTGAAAATCAGACGAATCAGGTTCGAACTGCGTTGGTCCGCTCAAAGAACACTTGGTCCGCCATTGGTCCACCGGTGGTCCGCACGGCAATCTTCATCCATATTCTGGTCCGCTGAAACTGGTCCAGAAGGCAATCTTCAAAGTTAGTCCGTGGCGGTTATTTTCTGGTCCGTCGTACCATTTTGGTCTGCCGTACCAAATCTGGTCCGTTGAGATAATCTGGTCCGCATCTGGTCCGCCGGTTCATTTGGTCCGCTGAGCATATTTTGGTCCGCTGATTTGATCTGGTACGGAGGTTGGTACGCTGAAATCTTTTGGTCCGCTGAGAATTGGTTGGTACGCTGGCACAAAACACATGTTCACTAAAACTGATGTAACTTGAGAACCGTTAAGAGTTACGGGAGCTAATACCAGCCAAAACGTTCTTCTTTCCGAGATCTAGACTTGTACTAACCTAATGGTCTGTACCCCCCAGTTTGACCCCCAAAATCAGCTTGGAAGACGTCCATTTTTCAGTTTGAAGTTTTTGCGTTCGATATTGTAATTTCAAAATGAGCGAGTTTCACGCATTTTCAGCTGTTCAATCATCAATGCAAGCCATGTTAAACTATGATAACGAAATAGGAACAAATCAGAAAGTTCCTAAGTTGCTTAGGTTGGAGGATTATGAGAATTGGAAGCAACGATTTGAATCATTCATTAATGCTCTTGACATTGATTTATGGATTTCCATTGAACAAGATTATACATATCCTCAGATTAATGGACAACCGATTGCATGAAGTGATCTTGATGAAGATCAAAGAAAAGTTTATGCCCGAGAAAAGAAATGTTATGGAAATCTCACAATGGCACTACCAAAAGAGCTTCTACATCAATTCAAAAATTGCACAACATCAAAAACTTTGTGGGATGCATTGAAAGATAGGTGTGCAGGAAACGAGCAATATAAGAAAAGTCGAAAGAAAGTTTTGTTAAAAGAATTGGACAACTTTCAGTATTGTGACAAAGAAAGTATTGCCGACTTGATTTCTAGGTTTTCACATCTGATCAATGAACCTGAGGTTGTTGGAGTCAAGAAAGAAAAAGAGGAATTGAAAGAAAAATTTCTGGAAGCTCTACCCGAAAAGTGGGAGAACGTTGTTATGATGCTTACTAATGATCCAAATTACTCCAGTTGGTCATTCAATCAAGTGTTAAGCAAATTACAAGCTCGGGAAATGGAATTACTTGTGAAAAAGTCAGCAACTCCACCAGTTCAGAATCCTGAGATATATTTTGGAGAGAATTCTGCTACGGCGCATGCTAAAACTAAATCACATTCTATTTCAAACAGTAATCCACCAGTAACAGCATTTCTTGCTGGAAAGTCTGAAAATACTGGAAATTCTTCGGGTTGCAGTTTTACTATTCCTCATAGATCATCAAGCAAGTCTACTTATAATCAAGCAACCGAAGATCTAGCTGTTTTGTTGGGTGCTTTCGTATCATCTTCATCTGGCTCCATATTTAGTCAAATTGGTAATTCTGGTTTGGTTCCGGATGATCTAAAACAGATGGATGAGGATCAGCTAAATAAATTAGATTTGGATTGGCAGTTGGCTATGATTGCTGAAAGAGGAAGACGGTTTATAGGCAAACATGGAAAGAATTCTATTATGGGTGAATTAAGAGGCACCAAACTGAGTTTAGACAAGTCTAAACTAAAATGTTACAAATGTTCCAAGTTAGGACATTTTGCTCGAGAATGCAAGCTATCTTCTTCTAAACCAAGTAATTCGGATAATCATGATCACAATAAAGAAGTTAAAGCTATGATATCTCAAACTAATGAAGATTATGATTAGACTAAAGATTTTCCGGATGAATCTGCATTTGTAGTTCATTCTCAAGATCATTATGCTTTGATGGCAAATTATGAGGTTGACTCGAGTGGATATGCATCTGAGACTAGTAAATCTGAATCGAGTAATTCTGATTCTGAAATGGGTGGTTATGAATCTGTGTGTGAATTTTGTACTCAGAAAGATAGACAGATTCAGGAATTGGGTCAAGAAAAGAAAAAGTTAGTAGTTGATAGGGTGAAGCTTGAAGAGGAGTTAGAAAGTTATACACAGAAGTGTGAAATTTCTGATGGCATTTTCAGGATGAATGAGAAGTTACTTCAAGAGAAGAGTCTATTATTGGAAGAGTTAGAAGATCTTTGAAAACAGGTGTCAGAAGATTGTGGTCAAAATGATCAAAAAAAGTCACAACTTCAACATGAAAATGATGAGTTCATGACAAAAATTGTCAAGTTAACTTCTGCAAATGAAAAGTTGTTAAAAGAAGTCGAGGAATATAAGTTTAAGGTTAAAGATGTCAGTGAAGATTTTGAAAATCTATTTCAAAAATCCACCGCAAGGGTGGAAGCGCTTAAAGCATCTAATGATGAACTTCAAAAAGCACTAGATGAAGTTACTGCTGACAGAACTCAATATCAAATTGTTCAGTCTGAATTGAAAGACACCATCACTACTCTGAAGAAAGACAAAAGGTTATTAACTAGAAATGTTGAGATCTATAAGGAAAGAGTGGGTAAGATTATAAAGGAGGTGCTAGCTGCTCATGATGGGATGAGACGAGAAAAATCATTAGTTAATAGCACATCTGAGAAATTGATTCAATCAGAAAAGGTTCTTGCTGAAGCTCAAAAGACCATAGCTGATTTGAATGTTGAAGTCTTGGATTTAAATCGTCAATTGCATAACTTGAAGAATTCTCATTCTTTTGCAAGTTACTTGTGTCAAGACGATAATTTCAAAAAGGTGTTTGGAGGCGATGATTTCAATCAAATTCCGCATCCAGTAATTCAAACAGAGTCTATTGTTGATTTGAGTCCTTCGACTACAAAGCAAGATTATTCTGAATTGGTTGCTGAAAGCTCTGACTTGAAGACATCAAAGAAATCAAAACCAGTGATAGAAACAGGACCAAGTCTGGTAGATAAAACACTACCATCGTTTGTTTCTCGTGGATTTATGTCAGACGAGGGAGTTATTTCAACTGGCAAGATGTTTGAGAAAAATGAAAAAGAGTTGAATGAAAACGAAGTTGCTGCAAATTTGGTGCAGGCTAACAAATTAAAAGACATTAAAGCTTCATTTAACCAAGTTGCTAAATCTGGTTCTTCAAGTTCTCAGATAGATTTGTCCAAGTTACCTGGTTACAAACAGGCTGGGTTGGGAAGTGAAGGCAAGAAGGTTACACAGCAAAAGAACATGCCAAAGAAAGCAAAGAAAGATACAAACTTGGATCAAATATATCATTTGGCTCAAGTATTCATTTCAACAATGGAGAAAGGATTTGAGGGAAAGCAAAAGAAGAAAGTTTCATCTGACAGTTCTCCGAATGAATCGTCTTCATCAGGTTCTAACGCTACGCCTCAAAGTCCTACATCGAAATGGGTACACTCTAACCGATTTCACGTTTTTGATGATATTTCTGTTGCTTCTGAATTCACTAATACATATCATCCAGTTCAGGACAAGCCACAGTCTAAACGATCATATCGTTTGTGTTATCAATGTCGCCGAAAGGGACATATGGCACAGGATTGTCCTGCAACTGTCAAAAGATCTTTTTCAAACAAATCTGCCGCATTTATCGATGAATCAGGCAGAATTTTTACTGAGTCGACACCGTCCAACACTAAGTCAAAAAAGAAACAATTTTTTAAATTTGATTCAAGTGTTGAAGGTTCATCGCCGGATGATGACTCAGTTAAAACAGAAAATGCAAAGATGCAGTGGCGACCTAAGGTGATCAGCCAAGCTGCAACTGATTTTGTGGAAGACACTGGTCGACCAGAAGCTGTGTGCTTTGGGTCTTTTGAATAGTAATCATTTAAACCAGTGTGCAGGTTTCTTCAAGAAGTCCTATTGGTAATTGTGAAGTTCATGCTTCAAGAAGTTGCTGATAGTGGAGTTTCCTGCTTAACTTAAATTGAATGCTTCATATTTCAAACCTGGAAGTTTTTTCTGAAAGCTTAAACTGAACGGTATCAGTATCGATTGGTCAATTTTCTTTCTTTTTACATTCCGTATGTAGTTTAGGGGGAGACAATTGAAAAACCAAAAATAGTGTGTCTTTGTGTTTTTGTTAAAATGAAAATCAAAAAATAGAGTTTTCATTTTAAGGGGGAGAAAATGGAAAAATACAAAAGCACTGAAAAACAGAAAAATACAAAAACATTGAAAAACGAGAAATTGATCCGACATGTTTGGGAAATGATGGTACATTGGCTTACGTGTCTGGCTCATGGATAAATAGATGAAAAAGCCATAAGATCACTGCTCGATGTGCTTGGTAGGCTCGACATTTAATCAGAAAGTATTCAGATGTGATAAACATTAAAATACTAATGCTTGACCAAGTGGACTACATCTTGATGCATATCTCATGATATCAAGAAACAAATATGTGAAAGAGAAAATGAGAAGTCACTGTGTATACATGTGTTCATTTTGCAAAGATTTAAACTTGTTTGATTTTCTTTGTTTTGTCAAACGATCGGACTTTCTTTGCGTATCAAAAGATCGACCTAATTGTTGTTCGTTTGACGTTCTGCTTTATTTTCTTTGGTGTTTCGTATAACTCATCGGACTTTCTTCGCGTGTACGGGAGTACCGACTTGATTGTTGTTGGGTTATACACTTTCAACTTGTTTTATTTTCTTATTTTGTTAAATCCGAGGCCTTATCTGCGTATCGAAAGATCGACCTTAAGGTAGACGATACTACGTTCTTATTTCTTTTTGCATGGAACACAGTTAACTGATTCATGATTACAATTATTATGTGACTAAATCACAAATGAAATCACAAAGTGTGATATAAAAGCAAAAACATATCTGAGTATGTCTGATAGTGTGGGGTACACTGGTCAAAGCAAACCTAATCAATTCAATAACATATCCAGATGTTATGAGTATGATTGTGCATGAGTTTAAGATGGACAAATTATACCAGTAATCGACAAGACTTATGTGCTGAAGTAATTGAAATTGAAGTGTACTTCAACATGATATGTCCAATATGATCCCAAGTTGTGATCTTTCTCGCAAAATACAAAAATAGTGTGTGATTCAGTATGTCATTTCTGTATTGCATTTATGTTTCATATCTGAAAAATCCAAAAAGATTTTAGGTGTGTTTTAGCATAAAGTTTCAAAAAGACAAAAAAAATTTGTTTCTTATTTGTTTTCGACCGATCGATACAATGATACAAAATTCAAAATTCAAATTTATATCTTGGATTCTCGAAGAGAAGTTTTGTGCCAAGATTAAATTAATTTTCAAAAGAAAATGAAAGTCGCGTTTCTGTCTTCTGGAATTGCAGGTCATCTATGTGAAAAGACTCAAGCATGGTGAAAGGGGGAGTTTGTTATATATTTCACAAGTGGATCTTGAAGTTCAAAGACTGTTGAAGATTGATCCAGCCATGCAAGCTCTATTTCTGACAAGATTTCAAGTTGAAGATCAGACGCAGTGATGCAGAAGATTGACGACTGAAGTTTTGTTAGATAAATAGATAGCTAGATACACTACACGTTAAGGGGGAGTTTGTTAGAGCATATTCCTATGCTACGTTGTGTCTCGTGTATTGTATCTAGGTTAGAGCATCTTTGTGAGTCTTAGTGCCAACATGCTAATGTCGGCGTACCAAATGGTCCGCAGCTTATTTGGTACGGGCGTACCAAATGGTATGCTGATGGTCCGCTAGTTAGTATGTTAACACTATAAATAGTTCGTTAGAGAGAGAGCTAGTAACCAGTTCTGTCATTTCTCTATTTCTTAACTGTGTGTTCTGAAGGTGTTTCTCTCTCTAGACTCTGTGTAATCTCTAAGTGAATCAATAAAGCAAAGCTTTATTTAGATCGTTTGTATTCTCGATTACTGAATCATGCAGTAGTAAGATCGTTCAGTGGTTTAACAGGCGGCAGCCCCTGGCGGGGTCCAAGGGGCAGAGCCATCAACCAGCGTACCATAAACCTCAATGGACCATTAACCACGTACCAACAAGTCAGCGGACCATTTGGTTCAGTGGACCATTTGGTACAGCGTACCATTTGGTACGGTGTAACCGTCAGCGTACCAAACATAACCGCCACGTACCACTGTTAAAGATTGTCTTCTGTACCAATGAGCAACGTACCAAGAACTTATGAAGATACACATACTGTGACATCCGAGAATTTCAAGGTTTACTTCCGTTAGACAATTCCGTTAGTTACGTTATAAGTATTAAATTAGTAACTAATGCATAACTAGGCCGAATACGTCCACGACCTTTGGTTGATCACCGAACCCGCCCATATGTGCTATGTGTTCATTTATTAATGTCATTATGTGCAATGTGATTTAAACGCATGATTTAATATTATGAATAGCATGACAAATTGTAATTCCTTGATTATGTGAAAATTGCCTAAGTTGTGCAGCCAGCGAAACTACCGGGCGAAACTGTAGTGTCGCCCGGTAGCCAGCTAAGTTAATCAGTTAAAGCGTGACCAGAGCTAGTTTCGCCTGGCCAGCGAAACTGCCAGCGAAACTAGCCTCTGATATAAATAATCTTAATAAACCCTAGTTCTCCTATTTGCCTCATGTACACAAAAACACACACACTCTTCTCTGGAGATCTGGTCAGCCGAAAACCATCAAGAAAACCAAGATCTCAGCCTCAAGACAACATCCATTCGATTCCTTGATCGAATCGTGAGTCCCAAAACCTTCCTTTATGCCATTTCTATGTGTTTTCTATGTGTTTCTTCATAAAGCATGCTTAAACCTTCATGATATTGTTAGATCTTCTGTAGGAATGCTTAGGAATGCTAGATCCATCATAAAGTTTGCAACTTTACGTTTGAAATCCAACCATGATAGAGATTTATGCTAATTTGGTCACTTTAGGGTTTTATATGTATTTTGGTGATTTAATGATGAAAATGCATGAATAAGGTGTTAAAACTTGTTGATTGATGCTGGTAAATGCCTATGTATGCTAGATAATGAGTTATGTGAAATATGGAAGCCGTTAGAGTGATTTTTAGGCTGATCCGTAAGTTTTTCGCGACCAGCGAAACTGTAATGTTCTTTGGGCGAAACTATACAGCGAAACTGTATAGATCTCCCTCCAGCGAAACTGTGCTGGCGAAACTGTAGTGTCGCCCGCGAAACTGACCAGACCAGCTCGAACGAAATTACCGAGCGAACCAACCTGAACGAAAGTTCAAACCAGTTTCATGCGAAACTAGGCTAGCGAAACTGCGTCAGCAGTTTCGGGCGAAACTAGCCTAGCGAAACTGTGTCACCGGGTATTGCCTAGCGAAAGTGCTGCCCGTGCACGTAGCGAAACTGCCTAGCGAAACTAAGACCTGACCTAAAAACCAAACTTGTACAATTTACTTGAATGTTATGCCATGACTTACATGATTATGCCATGATGATACATGCTTTGACTTCTGATGTATATGAACCCTTGTTTATGATCAACCATCGGTGTCATGTGTCTGTATGTCGAGTCATAGTTCCAACGTGCTATGTTATGGGCCATAGTGACGTTAAGTAAAGATTAGACACAAAACTAATACTTAAGACCTAAACGTGTTCATAGGTCTTCGATAAGCAATACTTGGATTATATAGCAAGTGTAGCAGCGCAACCCAAGGTGAGTGTCACTAACCCGATTACCGTGAGCCCGTTTGGGTCACACCGAACAACTAAAAGTAAAACAATGCTGACAAACTCGAGAGTGCTAGGCACCTCCCTGATGAACTTGAAAACCTGGAGTGCGCGGCGCCCACTTGATGAACTTGAAGTGCTTTATGGGAAGCACTTGCGAATTACCAAAACAACGATTTCTAAAACGAAACTGAAAACACTTTTGAGATTCATGAGAATCTGGTAAACCGTTTTAATATGGCTAGTGTAGGTTAAAGTCTAAACCACATGATATCACATGATTTCTAAGGATGCCTTGAAACTTAAAAGTCCTCAACTAAATTGTACCATTAATTATAAAGCGAGGGGATGTTGGGTAGATCTACTGGAGTTTGACAAACTCCGCCCCGTGGCACGGGGAGTGCACGGAGGTACAATATCAGCCTATCTGACCGTGATCCCGAGAGGACACGGGGGAGGCAAAACCGCGATGACGTAGGTCCGCAGAACTGATGGCACGACCACTACAATAATTTATGGTCAGCTTTGGTACAAACTTCCTTAGTGCATGGAACAACGGATTAGCTACCCGCGATATCGGTTGAGCACTTTAACTATACAAGACTAGTACATACCCGATAACGTAGGTTACGGACAATACTTTTACTAAACCACAATAACATGATTTTGATTATCACAAGCATTGCTTTTTCACAAATAAATTGTACGTAAGAATACGTTTGCACGATTATGATTTATGAGACCGGGCCGCTGCATGACAAGCCCACTGTGAACTCACCAACCGTTAGGTTGACACTTGCGTGGTTTAAACTTTTGCAGATCGCTAAGGAGTATCCGGAGCGGGTTGGCATGGCACATGAAGACTTTTATTTTAATTAAACTAATTGGGAATTTAATACACTGGTTTGTAAAGCACGTGGTTAGTGCTAGGATGATATTTTGTTCCGCTGCGTAACTTGAGATTGTTTTTATGATATATCTTTGGACTAACTCTGATTCGTTTAGTATTTGTAACTAATGGTTGTGGTCCTGGTTTGCTCGCACCCCTTAACGGTATAAACTCCGTTAATGGTTAATTTGGGGGTGTGACACATACGGACCAATCAGCAGACCAATGGTGTACCAACTGTTCTACTGGCGTACCAACACTGTAAATCTCTAATTTCACTTTAGATTCAAATTTTATCGAATTTCTTCACTTAGATACTACTGTTAGGTGCGAAAATGACTCAGGAATGTTCGATTTACCAAAAATCGATCAAACAATTAAGGAATCTCACCTAATCAGCTCTTTAACGTCTTAAAAACTCTCAAAAACGAAAACGTGATCTGGAAATTGAACCAACGGCTCTGATACCAGTTGTAAAACCATATATGGATCGCTTCCAGATTATAGAAGGATAGAGACGAAAGTTTTTCATTCAATTATAGTTGAATGATTACAAACCGAGAGAGTATACATCGTTTGGAGCTCTGGAGGAGGTTTGGACAGAACCTCCTCTCTCACACAGACCACACAGAATGAAATGAACAAACTTGAAGATGACCAACATACCAACACCTATTTATAGGTGAACCACCCTGCATACCACTTTGGTACGCCATACTAGTTGGTACGCTCGTACCAATTGGGACGGTGGTTGGTATGTTGACATCATTACATACATTTTAAACACTATCTTCTAATCTATTCGCACAGTAACGATCAGACACAAGAACTTGTCCTAACACGTTTCTGTCTTCTGAAATTGCAGGTTCTGTGTGACAAGACTCAAGCATGGTGAAAGGGGGAGTTTGTAGTATCTTTCACAAGTGGATCTTGGAGCTCAAAGAGTGTTTAAGAATGATCCAGTCATTCAAGCTCTATTTCTGACAAGATTTTAAGTTGAAGATCAGATGCAGTGATGCTGAAGATTGAAGACTGAAGTTTACTTGGATAGATATATAGCTAGATACACTACACGGTAACAGGGAGTTTGTTAGAGCATATTCCTATGCTATCTTGTGTCTCGTATATTGTATCTAGATGAGAGCTATATGAGTGAGTCTTTGGGTATGCGTACCAAGGTCCGTACCTGTTGGTACGGAGCCAACGTACCAATGGTACGTTGATTGGTACGCTGGACTTAATGGTTACTATAAAAAAGTTCGTGTTAGAGAGAGTTAGCAAGTTCTGTCATTCTCTACTCTTAAGTGTGTGCAACTGAGTGTGTATTCTCTCTCTCTCGAACTCTTTGTGATCCTCTTTGTGAATCAATAAAGCAAGTCTTTATTTACATCGTGTTCATTACATTTTGACCGAATCATGCAGTAGTAAGATCCTTCCAGGTACTTACACCCACCATTTTAAACGCTCTCCCCCAGATTTTCAAATTTCCCACCATTTACTCAAATTTCTCCTAAAATTTCAAACCTAATCTAGTTATTGAGCCTTAATCAGACACTTTTCCCCCTCACTTTCACCGAAAATTTCCAATTCAACATCTCTAGCTTCACCATCATTAAATACCTAGGTCTTTTCCTAACCCTCTCATTCTCATCTTGCATTATCTATTCATCATTAATTTCAACTCATGGACATTGACCGCCGAATAGTGACACAAGCAGGAGTTTCAACAGACCATCAATATGACAGTGCTAATGATTCCTCAGACATCCCATGCTTTTTGGTACATGTTTAAGAGTACAATATAAACAAATTGCAATTGTTAATGTTTGTAGGAGCATGTTAGAAGAGTACAATATAAACAAATTGCGATTGTTGATATCCTGTATAGGTTCTTGGTTTTTCAATCCAGAATAGAAGAATGTTAGGTCAAGTCCACGTTTGCATCTGCTACAATTTGGGAACTTCATCCCATTCTTTTTCTTGCTTTATTAATCAACTACTTTGTTACATGTTTGTAGGAGCATGTTAGAAGAGTACAATATAAACAAATTGCAATTGTTAATATCCCTATAGTTTCTACGTTTTTCAATCCAGCTAGAAGAATGTTTAGGTCAACTTCACGTTTACATCTGCTACATTTTGAGAAATTCATCCCATTCATTTTCTGCTTTATTATTCACTACTTTGTTACATGTTTGTAGGAGCATGTTAGAAGAGTACAAAATAAACAAATTGCAATGGTTGATATCCCCTATAGTTTCTTGGCTTTTTAATTGAGAATAGAAGAATGTTTAGGTCAAGTCCACGTTTGCATCTGCTACATTTTGGGAATTCACCCCATTAATTGTTTGCTTTATTATTAATCTAATTTGTTACATGTTTAGGTTAAGTCCATGTTTGCAATTGTTGGTATCCCCTATAGTTTCTTGGGAACTTCATCCCATTCATTTTCTGCATACTTTCTAGGTATTTTAATCCAGAATAATTATAAGTATTTTATGCATAAATATTAACACTAATTATTTATATACGTTGTTACATATCTATAGGAGCATGTTAGAAGAGACAAAATAAAGAATTTGCAATTGTTGAAATCCCCTCTCATTCTGGAGTAAAGGAAGGGATGCCAAACGGAGGAATACAAGAATATTTAGGTCAAAAGGTCATAGCGGATAAAAAGCATATGATGCATTGTGTGAATTTCAAACTTTTGTTTTCTTCTTTGTTTACTTTGTTAAAATTAAGGCATCTAACTTCATCATGTTAATTTCGCAAAGATCAAGGATGGTTCCATGAAACTTGATCACTTGGAAAAACTTGAGTTGGAACTTCAAAAAGAGAGACTTCTGTGTGATAAAAAAATGAAGAAGTTAAGGCCCTCTCATTGAAGATGGTAGAATTAGAAAAAAAAACTTGATCTACATATAGCTCATCTGGTTGCATTTGGCACACCGTTACCATAACAACTTAAATTATGTACAGAGATAAATTATGTAGATCACAACTTAATTCTACTGTTACCAACTACCTATTTGCATATACTTTTTACCAATTCAAAAACATTTTTCTAGGTAAATTCTGTGGAGAAATATGTTGGATCTAATCACAGTAGTAATTTTCCTGACATAGATACACCGGTTAGCATTTGTCAAATTCATGATCCTATATATATATATTTTCATGTGATTGCTGATTTCCGGCCATAAACTAATTAATTCACTTGTAGGGCATGAAATCAGTGGCCAATCAACCTCGTCTCAAATGGTGG
This sequence comes from Deinandra increscens subsp. villosa, assembly GCA_039602395.1. Taxonomy (NCBI): domain Eukaryota; kingdom Viridiplantae; phylum Streptophyta; class Magnoliopsida; order Asterales; family Asteraceae; genus Deinandra; species Deinandra increscens. The sequence continues at coordinate 23,690,982 of JBCNJP010000024.1, read as the reverse complement.
AAAAGAAAAAGGTAAGTATTTGCCAGTTTCATACCGTTTTTTAGTTTCACATTAATCTTTTGGAAAAGTTGATGTACACGTGTTTTTATTGTCTTTTGGTACCTCAAATACATGGGCTAGCTAGGATTGTAGGTAAAAAGGTCAAAATAGAATTAGCAAATAAAGTTCAATTGACTATGAAGTTGATCCGGAAGTTATGTGATGTTCATCCAGATGTTTATCTGGATTCTTAATGTTTATCCGGATATTTTAAGTTCTTCCAGATATCTAATGTTCGTCTAAATATTAATTGAATAGGACCTCACCCAAAATACTAAAACCATATGAGACTCCTCCTCAGCCCATATCAAAAGCAGCGGTAAAGGAAAATATAAGTATTTGAAAATTGGTTTAATTATATATTCTATTTAATTTCCATAAGCTAATCCACTATATTTTTTGTAGGAAGAAAAGAAATCATGGTCCTGTTTCAGCTCAAATCAATATGGTTAAAGATGTAGACCACGTGGTAGTTTTCTTCACGAATTAAATTAAATTGAGAATAATGCTTGTGTATAGTGTAATTTTGTTTTGTATTATAAATTGTATGTACTCATTAATTTTTTTTATTATTGTTAATAAATCACCCATATTTTTAGGTTTATGATGTTAATATGTAGTATATTTTTTAATTTATTAAAACTTTAATTAATTAAAATAATACTTAAATTGCATATTGTCCAAATGAGTGTGGCTAAAGGGTAGCAATAACCACGCTTATTGGTAAAGAATCCACATAAAATCACATTCATTATGTGTCACCAAAGGTTAGTATATAGTGACGTTTTTTTTCAAATGATGTGCCTAAAACATATATATGTTTGTGACTATATAATACCAACATGCACACTTATGTACAGTACATGTGGCCATTCCAACCCTTTAGCCACACTCATTGCGACAAGATGAGTGACTATAACAAACTTTGGCCACTTTTTTGTTTCTAATATATGTGGCTAAAACACAAATATGTGACAATATAATACCAAAGGCCACACTTTTGATATTTCACGTGCCAATTGCCACCCTTTGGCCACGCGTATTGGGAGAACATATCTGATTTCAGCAACCCATTTGGCCACGTTTAATTCTATCATATGTGGCTAAAACACAAATATATGTGACCATATAATACCAAAGGCCACACTTTTGATATTTTCACGTGGCCGTTGCCACCCTTTGGCCACGCGTATTGGGAAAATATGTATGATTTCAACAACCCTTTGGCCATGTATTTTTATAATATATGTGGCTAAAACACAAATATATGTGACCATATAATACCAAAGGCCACATTAAACAAACACATGTGACCGTTGGGACCCTTTGGCCACGTTTTCCGAAAGAATTATTTAATTATAACAATAAATATTGGTAACCTTTAGCCATGCTTCTAGGTGGCTTCAGCCACTGATATTCTAACGTGGCCGTATGATACATACGGTGACGGGACTTTTGGTGTTGATTGAGATGAAAAAAAACGTGGCAAAAGACCTTTGGTCACGGTTTTTTTCCGTGGCCAATATTGACATAGTGGTTGTTATTTCGAACATGCTACTTTGATTTTATGAGAATGACCACTTGATGAAAATTGTTTGAAAAACATGAAATTAGATTCCTATAAAATTTTAAAGTCAAATTCTACGCTTAGGTCATGTTATTGACTGATTAGCGAAACGTCAACAATTTCTCTTAACACTAGCTCCATATTTTTTACCATATGGGAAGTATCATAACCCACTCAATTCTTCACGAAATTGAGTGAATCTTTTTGCATAAGTTAATTTTGTGTCTTATCTTTCATTTGGTTGTGGTGGCACACCACAAGCCATATGTTTGGGCACCAGTCCTATAGTTATAAAATTATTACGCAAACAACATCATTTCATAAATTGAAAATTTGTATTGCTGTTTTTATATAGCTAAGTTGGGTATTAGACTTTGATTTGTTTATAAAATATGCTTAAAAAATATGGACTACAATTCTGCAAATTTTTAGAATCTAACTCCATGCTTAGGTCAGGTTATGGACTGTTCTACGGAATGTCATTTTAGACACAAATCGCCTAGAACTGCATGTATGCTTAAACTAGGTTGTAAAGGGGATTTTGTACTCGTTTCATGTTAGGGACCAAAAATATGATGTGAAATAATGTATAACTTGTTTGGTATGAAAAACCATACAACATGCAAAGTCCTATGTCTCCAGCCCCGATGGGAATAACAAGACTGTGTGAAGTTGGCACGTCAACTTCACACCGCGTGGGTCATGTTGGTTGAACTTGTTAACTTATATGCTATGTGATTTGCCATGCTTAAAAACTTGTTAGGACATAGTATGTGTGTACGGTAGAACTTTCCATTAAAAGGAAACCTTATAGGAACTTGTATGTTATATGAACCGTTAATGCATGAAAGGTGAATTTGTATGATTATATGAATCGTGTGAACTTAAATGGTCATAACGCTAGCAAGAACTAAATCAACTAACGTGTCATTGGGTTAACATGGTTGGTTTGGAGTCACTCCCTGCTATCTGCTAGTTAATAAGCAACCTCAAACGTTTGCATTGTTGTTAAACAACGGGTCTTTTAGACAACACTAACTGACTTTAATACACGCATATTAGGTCACACATATTGGGTTACACTTATTCAAGTGCTTATGTTGCTGTGCATCGAAGGTGAGTTTCACGATCCCACTTTAGTCTTTTCCTTTAAGGGGGAGAACATGCAAAATCACTTTTGGTTTTTAGAAAGCTTTTATATTTCCAACATATCACATGTACTAGATTTGCTTAACACCAAAAACTAAGTCTCTACAAATCGAACTGTTAACAGTGAATAGCGAGGTAATGTTGATTAGTACTATTGGGGATTGACAACCCCGCTCAGCGGTTCACGGGATGCACCACCCGACTGGTTGTCGGATTGAGAACAATATTAGCCTATAGGTACCGTTGTTTCTGGTGGGACATGGGGAAAGAAAAACACGTAAGGAGGATTCCTACAACTTATTAGTCAGCCTTGATTACAAACTATCTAGTGATGTGAACACTATAGGCTAGCTACCTACGATATGAAAATATGGTATAAGCTTTACAACTTATCTATGGAGTTAATAAGCTGTGTCCACAGACGAAATAACTTTACTATGAATATCAAAACCTGTGAACTCACCAACCTTTGGTTGACACTTTTTCTTTAAACATGTTTCTCTTAGGTCACAGGTGTTCGAGTATCACGAGTATGAATGAATGAGTCCTCTAACTCCGTCATAGTTTTTGTATAAATTACTTTGCTTCGGTTGACAATGTTTTATTTATGCTTCCGCAATGTAAAACTCTTATTTTATGTTTTAATAATATGCAAATCTTCTTATCTTTAATGGTAATTTGGTGTAACTAATGGATTGGGATCCTGGTTTGTCACATCCCACATAGTAAAACTCCGTTAGTGGAAATTAGGGGAGTGACAGATTGGTATCAGAGTCCAAGGTTACAGCGAATTAAGATTTTCGTCTTAGACTGTAACTGTTTTGCATTAGGTGCAAACTTAAACATTTTCCTCATGCATCATGATACTCACTCTTAAAACACACCTGGCTTACTGCATGGTTTTTTTTCACTTCATATATCGTACTCACGGCGAGAAAGCGACTTACTCTTGAGTCATCTTCACGCTCTTCAAAACATGTACCTCCTACTTCGCATCTATGGCGACAAGACGTCGAGTTAGATCGGAGGATAAAACCCTTATCCATGACGACCCGGTTGCTGCTCAGGACTATTCTAGACTCGAAAGCTGGGTTTAGTGCCCAGAAAACTGTCGTATACTGAGTTGGGTGAAATACCTCTTCCTGCTCTAAATCTTTATCCTTGCTTGGGAGGTTCCTGTTATACCTGTCCTACATACACATCCGAACACTTTAGTTCAGACAACGTTGTCATGATGTGCTAATAGCGCGATCATTCAGCTTCAAGAGAAGCATCATAGTATGGGTCCAAGCGATTGCCTATGGGGCACTTGTACTTACCTTCGTAATCCTGATCATTCTCACCATTGCATGATATTTTAAGATCCCTCCTTCTTCATTTCTAGCACATAGTTGCATTATAATATCACAACTTGAGTGCAAGTTACCATATTCATACCTTGTGGAAACAAATTTCTGACTAATTTGTACCAAGTGGTCCATCCTAAATCAAGTGAGCTTTTTATCCATGAAACTTGTCTATTTAATGAATCCAGGTTAGTTAACCTTGGGTTAGTGACCACACTCTTGATACCCACCCCATGATATCACATCTATACTCCCCCATACCTGGTAGCTAAAGTAGTAGGAACTAGGGTGACCATACAAGGTAAATTACAAGTACGGGTGCACACGTAAATGTAATTTGCAATGTATGAAAATCCTGGAGAATCCTACTCAGTAAGCTGATGGTTTTAAGGGATACAAACTTCTATTTTAAAATCTCACCACATCAAATATCGAGCATGTTGGATTCAACCGGACGGTTGAAGGTCATCTTTATATCATTGGAAACGCTATCAAGCCTGATCTTATATATCTAATATATGGAATCTAATCCATTCGAGAACGCTTTAGAAGACTATTAGGAGAGTTTGTCCTGGTAGGAATTCGTTTCACTTGTTCATTTCGATAACAAGATTACCTTAACTACAAAAAATCTTGAGGAAACCTTTGAGTGGTTTTGATTCATCTTGAATCATAACTATACTTTTACGACTTTACCTACTACATCTATTCCTGGAATTCTTATATCCATGCAACAACCCGATAAAAACCAGACCAACACCCAGACGGCATTGGATAAAAAAAAGGGGTGAAGTACATACCACGATCCCTAGAACCAGCTTTTAATACAAAATTCCTTTTGAAGTTTTCCCCTTTTCTAGGTACTCCCTGATATTCTTGTGAGAAACAAAACTGGTTGCCAATAGCCTCGTCACAATCTCACAAACTTTGTACCTCGTTGCAAACATAGTTCACCTAACGGAGCAATGTAGGTGAAGGGACTTCCTGAACCCGTTTCATTTGTTTTGTCTTCATGATTCGAATCATATATGATCTAACTACCAGCGATGTCCGATTCTAGCACTCTTAATTATTCTTTATATATGTCTTGGATAAGTTCTTCATCTTTGGATCCAAAAGTGCTACATTCTGGTTAGCATTCCAGCTAGTTAACATCACTGATTGATGAAACTACTTTATACCTTTATAAAAGTAACACTCCAATGTCTTTTATGGAAACTCTACCTACACTCATCGAGTATGAACCCCTTGTTTTCTATCGTTAATTGAACTTGTACCTAAGAGTACTAGCTTTTCCACTAATGGTACTATTGACCTTGTATTTTCCCTTCTCACGATCTATATACACCAAGCTTCTTTAGATTGTGTGACTAATCCTCTTTTGGGGAATGTTAAACCAAGTTAGCCATACAATTTTGTACATTTATTAAAAACCCTGTTGTGGCAAACATCTTCATCAAACAATAGGTGGTGGCAAACATCTTCATCAAATAAGGCCGACCTGATCGTTGTTCGTTTGGCGTTCTGCTTTATTTTCATTGGTGTTTCGTATAACTCATCGGACTTTATCTGTGTGTCCATAAGACTAACCTGATTGTTGTTGAGTTATACAATTTCAACTTTTTTTTATTTTCTTATTTTGTTAAAGCTGAGGCCTTATCTGCGTATCGAAAGATCGAACTTAAGGTAGACGATTTAACGTTCTTATTTCTTTTTGCGTGGAATGCAGTTGACTATATCATGAATACAATCATTATGTGATAAATCACAAATAAAATCACAAAAATGTGATAAGCAAAACATAATTTGAGTATGTCTGATAGTGTGGGGTACACTGGTCAATGCAAATATAATCAATACTTTAACATATCCTGATGTTATGAGTATGATTCTGCCTGATTTTAAATTTGGACAAATTATATCTGTAATCGACATGGCTTATGTGCTACAATAAATGAAATTGAAGTGTAGTTCAGCATGTTATGTTCAATATGATCCCAAGTCGTGATCTTTCTCGCAAAAGGCAAAAATAGTGTCTTATTCTGTACTGCATTTACATTTCATTTCAGAAAATACCAAAAACATTTTAGGTGTGTTTTGATATAAAGTTTCTAAAAGTCAAAATGATTTTGCTTCCTATTTGTTTTCGATTGATCAACACGGTATACAAAATTAATTTCAAAATCAAAATATCTTGGAGTCTCGAAGAGACGTTTTGTGCCAAGACTATTTATGTTGGTAAGTTTCTAAGTGGAAAGAGAATATCACAACTTCAAGTCTTCTGAAGATTGTTGATAAAGAGATTACACACGCTGCAATATCAAGTATTCAAGATTGAACTCATCATCAAGTTCGAGGAAGAGTTTGATTAAAGATACAAGATACAAGTTTTAAATGGAAGATGTGCACATGCCGAGGGGGAGTTTGTTGATACATGGTTCCTGATCGTCATGTGAAGTATCCAATACAAGACAAGATCATGCATGATTGATGCTGGCCGAACTCCTGGCGAACTCCAGGTTCGGACAAGTCCGAACTTGTCCGAACTAGGGGTTCGGACCATCGAGATTTAGCTTGTATAAATAGGTTGTCTTGTATTCAGTTTTGGGGCTCTTGGTCATATCTCTTAACCGTGTACTATGTGGTCTCAGTGGTTTAATATAAGTCTATTGTATTTGCATCTCGTGTTCATACTCGTTTTACATTAATTTCATAACGACTAAGTAGACGATCCACCGCTCACGCATTTCCACAAATGCTATAATTTGCAGTGTTTTTTGGCATTACTCATCAAGTTGATTATGGTCGCTTCATCTAATATTGATTGTGGTCTCTTTGGAAGGTTAGTTCACTGTTTATGTTTGCTCTTGGAATCTCTTTAGTTTTTTCTTATTGTAATAGATGCCTAGTTTTAGTTCGTGTAGAAATTTTCTTTGTGGTTCTGTGTTTTGTTTTTAAAACTTTGGTTACTTCCTCTTTTGTTGGAACTGCAAATTTAGTAGAAACTAAATCCATCAAGCAAGCATGGAAAAAATATTTAGCAGTAACATTGATGATAAATTTGAATTAGATGAAGACAGTAGTGTTCATTTGAGATCATTACACGAATTTGGGTCCTAATATCTCTATTGATTTTGGATAGAAAGATTATGTTAACCACATACTTCTCCAGATTAAAGCTCGGGTCCTTTGTTTTCTACAATCAGTCTGCAAGAGATATTGGCACTATTGCAACCTGCAACGTCCAGGCGCATGCTGTCAAAGTAGTAGCAACTGACGATATGTTTGTACTTGTACCAATCACACATCTGTAAGAGGTGTAACATAATCGAGTGCTTGAAACAAAAGTTGAGAAATGAATACTTACAAGTATATTTATTATGCTTCTTATTTTTATTTTTTCTGTATGTCCTAGCCATTCATATCATAAAAGAACCATGCTACAAGGCAAACTGATATGGGGAGTAGGACCATTGAAACATTTTATCCCAAACCTAATTGTTATAAGACAAACTGTGGCCTGGTGCTGGTTAATTGGGTAAACTCTGGATTACAAAAGCTGGTGACTGGTTAATTGGATAAACTCTAGATTACAAAAGTTGTCTCTTTCTATTCTGATGAGATTGTATGTGTTAAACATGTTGTTTAGATTCTAAATGTGGCATATGTTCTATCTCAGGTTAGAAAAAAGAAAAGTGTTAATATGTCGTGTATTGTAAAACAATGAAACAAATTGTAACATATAGCGGTGATGTAGATACTTTTTCTTTCTGAATTCCATGATCCTATCGTTTCCTCTTCACGTAAAAGATTTGGTTGAGCTTGAAAGGAACCAACGTGAATATGTATCGGATGATGATGACTAAAAGACTAATATTTAAGTGTCTTATTTTATATATTACCTTAACATTTCTGTTTCAATGTAGCTATAGTGATGCTCAACAAAGATAACTAAACTCAATAGAATCAAAGTCAAAAAAGTTAATTAAAGTTCAAAATTTAAGTATCATAATTTATATATTGCCTCTACATATATTTTCTAATGTAGCTACATTGATGCTCAAAAAAGATAATTAAAGTCGGAATCTTGTGCAGGATTTTTCATAAGTAACAAGATAATTAAACTATATTTTTCACACTATTATACTGGTATTGTAAATCCACTTGAAGGTTAAGAAATTTTTTTGAGTGAATTGTTCGATGTTATAAACTTTTATTGCTCATAATCTCTAATCTCTAATCCTAATAAAGCAACAAAATGACTGCTACATGTCTCATTTCTAGAAGGTCCACATCAACATTGCCACATGTCAAAACTACATTCAAGTATCAATTTATTAGATTATTAATTAAGTATAATTACCAAATTTATCAAAACTATATTTTCCATTTAATTATTTTTTTTTACAAACTGAATATGAATTTGATAATTTTACTCAATAATTTGATTATTTTATGAAAACTAATCAACAAGTTGTCAAACATAATAAATTTAATTATTTTAACCGTGTTTTTTTTATTTTTTATATGTATCTAATATTATGAACTAAACCCGTGTAATACACGGGTTACTTACCTAGTTAAGATATATAGTGTTAAAAAAAACTAAGACAATCTGACATTACAATGAAAAGCGGTTTGACAGTTGTTTAGTTGTTTTGAATTTTTTTTATTTATATTTTTTATATGTATCTAATATTATGAATTCAACCCGTGTAATACACGGGTTACTAACCTCGTTAAGATATATAGTGTTATAAAAAATTAAGACAATCTGACATTACAATGAAAAGCGGTTTGACAGTTGTTTAGTTTTTTTGAATTTTTTTTATTTGTTATCTTTTTGGTTGAACATTAAAATAGAAAGATTGAAACTTTCCCATAATATATTTTATGTATTTAACAAAATTACCAAATAGTAAAAGGAGTAGCGATTAAAGTAGAGCTATTTGAAGGTTTTCCGACCGGGAGGCAACATTCTCGCAAGGGTGAATTGACGATCTCATGAAACAATGTATTTTATTTCTTATTATTGGATAAATACCTCCTTTTTAGGTTTGTTTTGAAGAAAAACAAGTTAAGTTTAATACAATATATCATGAGATGATTGATAGCAAACATAAAATAAGTATTGCGTTGGTTGATTGTCAACACACCGGTTTGATAACATGGTCATGCCAAAGTCTATGAGTGAATATAATGAGCTATTTGGCTTATATGTACATTCGAATAAAAATTCATTCGTTCGCATGATTTTTATCGAGTTATATACAACGTAACTTGAATAAACCATCTTTCACCTATATATATATATATATATATATATATATATATATATATATATATATATATATAGGTCAAAGATCTTGTAGAAAGGGGATTTTCTGTGCGAACCGTGCGAAGGGAGGAGAGAACGACATGTGGTGAATTTTCTTTTAAGCGGAGGGGCATTTGTGTCTTTTGTACACAAAACCGTGTTTACAGCATGATTTTTTTGGAGTGTGATTTTTTATTCACGCATTCTTTTGTTATTTTACAATACAGATCTGGCACTATATTTTTTTACGTGATTTTTTAGGAGCGTGAATAGAAAATTTTAGATTCTTTTGTGTGATTTTTGTAAATGAATGCGTGATTTTTGTTAAAATAAGTAAATTAGTCTTTGTAGATGAATTGTCACTGTTTGCAACTTTTTTGTAGTGAATGTTTTATCCCTGGCAGTGGGAATGCTCGAGATAACTCAAGTTACCTCGATAAGGAGAGTTATCTCGGACAACTTGACTATCCCACTTGTTCCAACAAGATTACTTTTCGACAGAGAAATAAGCTACTCAACTCTTAGCCTATCAGAAGCCGTCATTTTATCTTCTAGACTAGTTTATTACTATTCTAGTTCATGTATCTATTTTTAACGGTCCAGATGATCGTTATAGAAATCAAGGGCTCTCCTTGATTTCTTAGGCACTATATATAGTTTACTTGTACTCTGTAATTCATAGTGTAGTTGATGTACGCTTTCGCGATTTATCAAGTAATAAAAATATAGTGCTGAGTATTATTCACATCTGTGTTTTACTTGCTTTACATTGGATTTCCGTCTTACTAACTAACACAGAGTACATGGCTTAACTTGTTTTTGCCTGGTTAAACCTAAAGTAGATTATTTTATTTGGTTTACTCTATAATCGGTTTAGATCCTACAAGTTGTAGGTCTACTACGCTGAATAGAGAAAGTTGAATTAGTTTTTAGCATGAGCAACTATACAGGTGACTACAAGGTGAAGTTTGCCACTGACAAGTTTTAAGAGCAAGTTTTGATATGGTGGAACTCGCAAGTTCAAACTCTAAGTCTGGATGTTTCCAGATCATCAACCTAAGAGGAATTCAAAGAGATGTTGCGGGAAAAGTATTATTCCCAAAACGAGTTTCAGAAGCTAGAATAGGAATTCTGTAACTTTACCATAGAGTGTACCGACGTGAATGGATATAACCGATTTCATGATTAGCGATATTGTGTCCACTCGTGGTCATCCCTAAATTAATAAGGTTGAGAGGTATATTTTGGGTTTGTCACCGCATATCCAAAGCATGGTAACTTTTGCTAGACCCACCACCATATAGAGCACTTAACCATTCAAGCTATTCACCAGGACACTCTGGTGAAGAAAAGTTCTTTTGTGAAGGATAAAAAAAATAACTGGGAGTGAGATCAAAATCCGAATGAGAATTAAGCACCCTAGATTCAAAAAGTTAAAAAAACGATAAAGCCTTCGTTGCATGCCTAAGAAGGAAAAGGGTGGGCATTCTTAATGCCTACCCAAGTGCAGCAAGTGCCCAAAGTATTTAAAGATACCAAGTGTCAAAAGCGCCAAAGTGTCACACCCCGCTGCGTCGCGCCCTGCCAGGCGTGGGGGAGAGGAGAGTGGGACCGGCCGCCCGTATCAGAACACGTGGAAGCAAAGAGATAGATGCAAGATCACAAGGTCAACACACACAAATGGACGACCCGTCCAATACAAAATCAAATACAAACCATAATGGACTTAAATATGTTAAGTCTTAAGTAATACACATCAGTCTACGCCCAGGCAGAACCTAAGGCTACCAACACAGTTAAAGGAAAAGACAACAATAACAAAGGATAGTCATGACGGGGAACAAAGTCGCAAAATCAACCAAATCAACCCCAACGGGTACACAACCCAACGCGTCCCTAACATCCAAACGTGACATCCACCCAAAGCGTTACTTACCTGCACATGAACTAAAAATACGTCAACAACAAAAGTTGTTGGTGAGTTATAGCACGTTTGACTCAAATCCAAGTTTCCACAAATCAAGTAACAATATTGTGCATGTTATAAATTTCCTATGGTTAAACCAACACTCCAGGGGTACGATCCTACGGTCGCACGCCTCCCATTGTGGACTAGGCATATACGCCATCACCCGACCACTAATAGGTCCAACAAATGGGTATGAGACACCTTGATCTACCTCTACAGCTATATTGGTGCAATATATGTCTTTGTGGCCTAACACTCAGGCCCAAATTAACCATACTAATCAACATGAACGTCTCTTAACATGCGAGTTTAAATTTATAACACGGTAACAAATACCTAAGCACAGTAACAAACAAACAAGTTTGACATGGTTCATGTACACCCCAAAACGTTAAAAAGTTAAAGTAGGGGAAAAGCTATCAACTCACAGATGAACAAGTGGTGGATCAAACAAACGTCACAGGGCATGAGAATCCAAACGTCCAAGTGTATCACAGTGCCAAGTCTATTATAATGATATATGCATAATTATATCAGAACCTGTCCGCAACTATAAATGCTTAAGTAATTTGTAGCAACAATTACTATACAAACGGGAGGTTTAACAACACTCCGGGGAACATATCGAGCGGACAACAAACACCCGATGAGATCATAGGGCCCCAATCGGGAAATGAAATATCATTACTGGAAACCATATGCCCATCTCGTAAAAGTAACCAAACCAGGTTGCTCGATATTTCCCAAAACACAAAACAAAAAAGATTAGCAAAACAGCCTGACGCAGCATGCGGGCCTCATAAAATCTCCAGAGACCAGCCATGCGGCCCGCATGGCAGGTCATTGACCACAATTGACTTTCTGGGAAGCGGGCCACTTGGAACACCCAAAAACCCACATGCGGCCCGCACCAACTATTTTGTCTTTTGGCGGATTTTTACTATTTTTTACTTTTGGCTCGTTTCGACAACGAGGTTTTGTTCCCGATATTTCCAGTAGCCATTTTAAAGTTTCTCATGCCTCAAGGCCGTACCAAACAGAAGTTCTAAGTCCCGATTTGATCTAAAACTTACCCGAAATTAAGTTTTACACAACTTCAACCAAGTCCATTAGTTTTATAACTCATTTCCTCACTATAGGGACTGTTGTTAATCTACTTTCATGAACATGGAGCTACTGGAATCTTTGGGTATCCCCACCCATTCAACAAAAGTCCAAAGAGTTCGGTTTTTGGGTTTTAAAACACAAAAATACAAATATCGCCTCCACCCATTTACCAATCTCTTCAAGTGTGACAATCTTGTCACTGAGAGGGCAAGGTTTCCTAGGCCTAACTTCCAGATTCAAATATCTACCCAAAAATACAACATGCATGCATTAAAGACTTGTACCTTTATGCAGCAAAATCTTGTACCAAAGCAAATTCTAGCACTCAAGCTGGATCTTTCACTAGTTCCAGCATCCTTGATCACCCTGCAAAACTTGAATCTACCCTTGCATGCACCATTCATAACTCAGATTTAGGCAATGGATCATCCAAAAATACAATCTAGAGCAAAACCCAAACAGGAACTAACCTCGGTTTGCCTCAGATTTGATCCCTCTAGCCTTGGATTGCACTTGATCGCACATGCAACACTGAATGAGGGTACATTACCATTGATTAGTAGCAAACATGACCAAATCACACTCAAGATGGTGAAATAAGTGAACTAGATTCTTACCCGAGCCTCGTGTGACCTCATGAACCAGCTCCGATCACTCTGAGACACTTGTTGTTGTTCAAAGCTCCTCCTGGCCGGAATTGGATATCTCAGGGGAGAAGGGACAGAAAGGAGATGAGTTCTCCAAGTGGTTGTGGTGAAAATGAGCAGAAAATGGGTGAAAACCTCGTTTTTATAGACCTGGGCGACATACGGCCCACTTGAGGAGCACAAGGGAGTCCATGCGGCCCACATGGACTAGAAACACACGCGGATCCTGATTTGCTGACCCGCGAACTGCCCCCGTCGACCCGACACACATGCTGCCCTCATAAGGAGAACCAAGAGACGCATTCGGCCCGCATGTGTCAGACTTTTCACTTTTTCTTTTATTTTTCTTTTAAAATTTTCTGTTCGTTGTCGTCATTTTTCCAGAGTGTTACAATCCTTCCCCCCTTAAAAGAATTCTGTCCCGGAATTCGCTAAGGCTCGAAAGAGATGGGGGTATTTCCTACGCATGTCCATTTCTGATTCCCAAGTATGCTCGGGTCCACGCCTAGCATCCCACGTGACCTTTACCATCAGGAATTTTCTTTCAGCATAACTTCTTCACAATCCGTTCCACAATCTCTACAGGCTTCTCTGTAAATTTCAGCTTTTCATCCACGTGAATTTCCTTCAACGGAGTTACTAGCAGCCTCATCAACTAAACATTTGCGCAAGTTCGACACGTGATACAACGTCGTGAACTCCACTGAGTTCTTCAGGTAAATCCAACTGGTAGGCTACGCTACCCACTTTAGATATGATCTTGAAGGGTCCAATGTAACGAGGAATTAGCTTTCCTGTTTTTCCAAACCGAATAATCCCTTTCCAAGGGGATATTTTAAGCATTACCATATCTCCTTCCTTGAATTCCAATGGCCTACGACGATGATCGGCATAACACTTCTGCCAATCATGTGCGGCTTTAAGCTTTTCTTTAATTTCTCGTACCTTATCATTCATAGCCATAACCAACTCTGGTCCCGTAAGTTGCTCTTCTCCAACTTCAGACCAACACAATGGGACTCTACATTTCCTTCCATATAGAGCTTCAAACGGCGCCATTTTTATACTAGAGTGATAACTGTTGTTATATGAAAACTCCATCAATGGTAGGTGGGTGTCCCAACTGCCACCAAATTCCATCACACATGCTCTCAACATGTCTTTTAAGGTTTGGTTGCTTCTTTCACTCTGCCCATCCGTCTGTGGATGATATGCCGTGCTCAGCTTCACCTTCGTTCCCAACGCCTCCTGAAGACTTTTCCAGAAGTGGGAAGTAAGACGACTATCTCTATCCGATACATATAGATAATGGCACTCCATGCATCGACACTATTTCGTTTACATAAATCTTGGCCAATTGTTCCGTAGGGTAGGTTTCCTTAATCGGAAAAAAGTGAGCTGACTTGGTTAATTGATCCACGATTACCCAAATAACATCATTACCACTCATAGTTTTGGGAAGCTTAGTTACAAAATCCATAGTCACCATGTCCCATTTCCACTCGGGTATTTCTAAAGGTTGAAGTAAACCAGCGGGCTTCTAGTGCTCAGCTTTTACCTGCAGACACGTATGACATTTCCCAATAAACTCAGCAATTACTCTCTTCATCCCCGGCCACAAATAGTGGGGTCTCAAATTCTATTACATCTTATCTTTACCAGGGTGCATCATATACCTGGACTTATGCGCTTCACGAAGGATCATTTCATGGAGACCCCCACCCCCCTTTGGCACCCAAATTCTATTTCCCAATCTAAGTATATCATCGTGTGACCATTAGTAAGGTGACCCACGATTATCATCGTTTCTTCCCTTCTATTCACCTCTAGATCAACTATTTGCTGGTTTTGAGCTTTCAAAATTTCATTGATCATATCAGTACGCACATCTATTCTCATCGCACGAACCCTAAGAGGCTTGGTTCTTTCCTTTCTACTCAATGCGTCAGCCACCACGTTGGCTTTTGCAGGATGGTACTTTATCTCACAATCATAATCACTTAACACCTCCATCCAACGCCTTTGACGCATGTTTAGTTCCTTCTGATTGAACAAATGCTGCAGACTCTTACGATCCGAGAACACCACAAACTTTATGTCATAGAGGTAGTGCCTCCAAATCTTTAGGGCAAACACTACCGCACCGAGTTCCAGATCATGCGTAGTGTAATTCTTCTCATGCGTCGTTAGTTGCCTTGATGCATAGGTGATCACTTTGTTTTGCTGCATCAGCACACATCCTAACCCGTTGATCGATGCATCACAGTAAACAACAAAGTCTTTTGTTCCTTCAGGTAAGGAAAGAATAGGAGCGGTGCTTAAATTTCTTCTTCAGAAGCTCAAACGCATCAATGTGTTTATGCTTCCAATCCCACTTTTCATTCTTATGAGTTAACGCGGTTAATGGTGTCGCAATCTTGGAGAAATCCTGTATGAAATCGCCTATAGTAACCTGCTAAACCCAAAAATCTTCTAATTTCTGTCGGAGACTTAGGCTGCTCCCAGTTCATTAACGCTTCAACCTTAGCTGGGTCCACTTGAATTCCAGCACTACTCACAATATGTCCTAGAAACTGTACTTCTCTAAGCCAAAACTCACACTTAGAAAATTTAGCATAAAGTTCTCAAATCCTTAATACCTCTAAAATCTTCCTAAGGTGTTCTTCATGCTCCTTCCTCGTTCGTGAATAAATCAATATGTCATCTATGAAGACTATTACAAACTTATCGAGGTAGGGTTTACACACTCGGTTCATTAAATCCATAAAGACTGCAGGCGCGTTTGTCAATCCAAACGGCATCAAGGTGAACTCATAGTGCGCATACCTTCATCCTAAATGCAGTTCTTGGCACCTCTTCTTCTCTAACCCTTACTTGATGATATCCAGACCTCAAATCAATCTTAGAGAAATAACTCGCTCCCTGGAGCTGATTAAACAAATCGTCTATGCGAGGAAGTGGGTATCTATTCTTGATCGTTACCTTGTTAAGTTCACGGTAGTCAATGCACATGCGGAAAGACCCATCCTTCTTCTTTACAAACAACACGAGTGCTCCCCACGGGGACGAACTAGGCCGGATAAATCCTTTATTCAGAAGATCTTGCATTTGACTCTTAAGTTGTTGCATCTCTGATGGTGCAAGATGATAAGGTGCTTTAGTTATCAGTGTCGTCCCTTGTGTAAGCGCAAATTCGGAATTCCACCTGTCTTTCTAGTGGCAATCCCGGAAGCTCTTCGGGAAACACGTCGGGAAACTCGGAGACAACGGGTACGTCCTTAACATTGTCCTCACGAGGGGCTTCTACTAAGTTAGTCAAGAAAGTTTCGCATCCTTTCCTCATACACTTTTCCGCTTTAAGCATTGAGATTAACTTTAAAGGTCGTGCTTGGCGATCTCCAACGATGGTGTGCACCATGCCCTCTGACGACTTTACTTCAAAAACCTTCTTATCACAGTGGATCTTGGCCCGATAGCGGGTCAACCAATCCATACCAGGTACAATATCAAATTCACTCAAGGCCATGGTTAATAATTCAAGATCAACTAAGGCATCATCTATTCTTAGTTGGCAACATCTAACAATTTCAGGAATGCTAATCTCCTGCCCACTAGCAGTTTCTACAACATAAGGTCTATCTAATGCATGTAAAGCACATTTCAATTTGGGTAAACATGAAGTGGCAACAAAACTCCTATTAGCTCTAGAGTCAAATAATATACTAACAAACACATTGTTCACAGAGAACATACTAGATATAACATCATCACTATTACGAGCCTCTTCAGCAGTCATGATAAATAGGTGAGGTTTACCTTTTGGACCTCCGCCATCTCTGCCCCTATTTCTATCTTTAGCAACATCTTTGGGTTTTGGGCAATCAGCGATTCTATGTCCTCTGTCGCCGCAGTTGTAACAGGTAGCAGGCTTTGTGCACTGATTTGCAAAGTGACCAACCGTATTGTAGTTATAACATGTGGGTCTGTCTCCCCTGTAGTCTCTGCCTTTCTCATCCTTGCCTTTCTTTCTATCTCCCCTGCGATCACAGTCACAGTTCCTTCTCTTTCCCTCAAACCTCTTATGGCGCCCTGAGGATTCGTTCCTTCTCCCAGATTGGCGGTTCCACTCATCACATAAAGTGCCGGTCAAATTCATTGCAGATTTCAAAGTGTGAGGTTCGAGAAGCTCTCACATCTGCCTTGATTACTGGGCTCAGACCATACAGAAATCGACGAATTTGAGTCTCCTCCTCCTTTGCCATGTGGGGAACAAGGTTCAGCAGCTAATTGAACATATTAATGTATGACATGTAATCTGACCCCTTCATCTCTAAGTGAATAAACTCATTCTCCAGCTTCTCAGATTCGTTTTCTGGCAAAAACTTTTCCAACACCAATCTGCGAAACTTATTCCAACCCATCAAGTAAGTTCTGATGTTGCCTCTTTTGTTCAGCTCCGCTTTCCACCAATTCAGAACGGGTCCTTTAAATGATTGAGAAGCAAACTTGATTTTGTCTCTCTCTACACACTCGCTGATATCCAGTGCGCTTTCAACCTCATCCAACTAGTTTAGTGCCTCAATGGCACTTTTGTCACCCCTAAAGATTCCTAGTTTACTTGCCGTGTATGTCTTGTAGCTGCAACCCCTCTGGTAGGCTTTTCGTTTCTCCTTTCGCTCTCTCTTTGCTCCGCACTCCTCAGAGCTGTCAGAATCTGAACTGTACTTGCGACGCCTCTTGGGCTCGCTCCTCGAGCTTGTAGAAGACTCTTCTCTAACCCTTTTACGCTTCTCAGACCTTGGATTTTGGGAACTTGTGAAGGATTCATCTCTCACCGTCTTGCATTTTTCAGACTTAGATCTCCTATGATGGCTCGATTCGGTTCTTTCTTCAATTCAAGATTTCTGTCATTCGGGTTCAACGTGTTTCTTACCCAGTATTTTCTCCTGAGCAACTAAGTTTGGGAATGCAGTTGTAATCCCATCAGCAATTAGTTTCTGGAACCTTTCTTCATGCTCTTTTTCTCGCCTCTGCTCGGAGGTTAGAGGGTTTTCATCCACAATACGCAAGGAGTTGTCGTCATCTTCATCATTGCTCTGTCCAACTAGTATTCTTTGGAATATCACCACCATCTTGGGATCGTCAGTAGCATGACGTGTCCTTCGCGTAGTCCTGCTAGTAGTAGCCTTCGTCATTGGCTGAAATTTGGACGAAACGCAATTAGAATTTCCACAAAGGTTCAAATAGACTCCCACAAACGCAACTGTGATACGAGCATAACTCCTTAGGAGTTATTCAAACGGGGGAACAAACGCTTGCTTCGGTCTTGCCCCTAACAAATGTGGACAATAGGGAAGCATAGCTTCGGTCCAAGTCGTCGGGGATGCACGGAGGATACCTATCGGATACTCCCGAAACAGGGGCCTCACGAAACTAAGCAGTGTCATGACTATCAAGGGAAACAAAGGATAATGGAGTTCTAAGCAATTCCTACACATTAGGCAATCATTTACTCCTAGCTTCAACAAGCTATACAATCCCTAGTGCAATCCAATCCATAATCAACAAATCACAACAACACTAGGATTTATTAAACCAAAATACCATAACAAGCCTTACACAAGTTCCTAGCATAAGGACTATGACCACAATATCGAGATCACAAAACATCAACCACTAAAAGTACCATAACAACAACACAGATATAAGTCTGAAAGTACAACTGAACTACAACAAGTACAAACAGCTGCCAATCAAAACACATCTGAAACACAACCACAAGGTAGAATGAAAAGAACCACAACATCCACAATCATCAACAATGATCGATCCTCAGTGCCTCTTCTTCTTTCCCATGCTAAATCCCATCTTAGCTACCTCCCCAATAGCAGTGGATGCCTTCGATAACATCTTCTCCATACTCTTCTCTCTCTTCTTCGCCTCTGCGTTCTCTTGTGCCAGTGTGCGGTTTCGCTCCACGAGGGCGGCAACATCAGGGGAACTAGGTCCGGCGACCTCATGGTATGGAGAATAAGGAAATGGGTAACCAGGACCGGAAAACGAAGAATGGTGAGGCTCAACATAGGGAACATATGGGGCATAGGGATAGGAGGGCATCATGTAAGGTGGGGGTGCTGGAGGATGAGCATAATAAGGGTCAACTGGTGGGGGATACATGGGGACATGAGCACTGTACGATCTCTGCAGCGCCAAGAAGGAGTAACGATCAGTAACAAGGCTTACCTATTGTGCCTCCATGCGTGCAACAACATAGGGATCACGCATATCGTGGGCAAATGGTGGGTATGGTGGGGGAACAGGGTGTCCGGGAGCAATGGGGGCTGCAGTGGTGGCTGCTGTAACAATAGGGACCTCGACCATGGGCTCGGACTCGTCCGGGCCGTCGCTAACGCCAGAAACATAGCTAGTTGGAGCGTAAGATGGAGATGCATAGACGTGGTGCTCGTGGTGCTGAGAATGGTAGCTGATAGAATGTCCTGCTGAAAGTTCGATAACCAGATGGTTACCGGACTGCTGCTGATCCTGGGGCTCCTGCTGCTGTGGCTGGATCAACCTCATCTGCCCGCTCCTTAGGTTCCTCATCATTATCGCCATCAAGATTCACGAGTAGGGCTTCTGCGGCTACGGCGAACCCGGCATCAATCTCCTCCTGTGTGAGGTGGATCTGGGGAATGTGGCGTACCGACATACGTGCTCCGATGCGCTTCTACGGCGGTCGCAGAATGTCTTGAGGCTGCTCCTCCTGAAAAGGAGTATTCCGAGAGGGATGGAGCTCCAGAGAGGCTCAGAGGAATAACCGTTCTGTTGGGGCCTGCCTCAGACTTCTTATTGCATTTTCCGCTGATCGAAATGTCGGAAACCATCTACTGACAGAGTCACTACAAGATATCAAACCTCCCATGCATGCCTACGGTACCGTTACCCTAACTCACACTAAGGAAGATGTGTCCTATTACCCAATGCAAAACCACACAAGGAGGGACTTTTGGCTTATGTTGGTCTGCTCGGATTCGACAAGTCTTAGTGTACCTGTGGGTAGGAATGACAGTCTGCAGTTCTGTAACTACTACCGACCTTACACTAATCCTTGAGATCCTCCTAACACACAAACCTTCACCTAGGTCCAAACAAGGGAAGACTATCAGCTTTCGTATGCTTGCTAGGGTTCACTGAGTCTTAGTGCACTTGTGGGTAGGAATGTCAGGTTGCAAAGCTGAAACTACCACCGACCTTACACTAAACCTCAACTTCTCCCTAGCACACATACGTCCACCTAAGTCCTAAACTTAGCACCGAGTTTAGCCTTAAAGTTCTTTCTTAGAGGTTCAAGCTTTGGGGCTCCAGAGAGTCACCTAGTCTGCTGGAACCTTGGGCTCTAATACCAGCCTACCACACCCCGCCCCGCCGTGCCCTGCCAGGCGCGGGGGAGAGGAGAGTGGGACCGGCCGCCCGTATCAGAACACGCGGAAGAAAACAGATAAATGCAAGATCACAAGGTCAACACACACAAATGGACGGCCAATCCAATACAAAATCAAATATAAACCATAATGGACTTAATATGTTAAGTCTTAAGTAATACGCATGAGTCTACGCCAGGCAGAACCTAAGGCTACCAACACAGTCAAAGGAAAAGACAACAATAACAAAGGATAGTCATAGCGGGGAACAAATCCCAAAATCAACCAAATCAACCCCAACGGGTACAAAATCCAACTCGTCCCTAACATCCAAACGTGACATCCACCCAAAGCTTTACTTACCTGCACATGAACCAAAAATATGTCAACAACAAAAGTTGTTGGTGAGTCGTAGCGCGTTTGAGTCAAATCCAAATTTCCACAAATCAAGTAACAATATTGTGCCTGTTATAAATTCCTATGGTTAAACCAGGACTTCGGGCGTACGATCCTACGACCGCACACCTCCCTTTGTGGACTAGGCATATACGCCATCACCCGACCCCTAATAGGTCCAACAAACGGGTATGAGACACCTTGATCTACCTCTACCGTTGTATTGGTGCAATATATGTCTTTGTGGCCTAACACTAAGGCCCAAATTAACCATACTAATCAACATGAATGTCTCGTAACATGCGAGTTTAAAATTATAACACGGTAACAAATACCTAAGCACAATAACAAACAAACAAGCAATAGTTTGACATGGTTCATGTACACCCCAATACGTTAAAAAATTAAAGTAGGGGAAAAGCTATCAACTCACAGATGAACAAGCGGTTAATCAAACAAACGTCACAGGGCACGAGAATCCAAACGTCCAAGTGTATCACAGTGACAAGTCTATTATAATGATATATCACTACAAAAAAATGTCATTTAGTGGCATAAAATTTTAGCGGCATTTACGTTTTGTGCCACTATAGGGTTTTATTATAGATTTAGTGACATTTAGGTTTTATGCCACTAATATAGGTTTTAGTGGCACTTTAATTGTGCCACACTACCTAACTTATCTTTTTGTGGCTTTTATAACGTGCCACTAAATATATTGCCTTAAAAAATAACTTGGGTGGAGAATTAAAAAAAATTCCAATTTCCCAAAATATTAACCTAAACGTGTTAGCGTCCAAAATCCTCCCACAATCATCAAATCCCTCCAAAACTAAATTTTTTCCCAAAATCATCAAATCCCTCCAAAACTAATTTTTTCACCAAAAATCATCAAATCCCTCTAAAAAAAGGATTATTGGAAATTAATAATCCAGGTTATTGGGTATTGGAAGATAATAATCCCAATTCAACTATTGTAAAACAATAATCCCAATTATTGACTTCTTGGAAAACGCTAGTCCCCGTCTATTTTTTTTTAAACGTCGTTAATTTGAGTCCTACGTGGACGCCATGTGTTAAAAGATATAGTCCGATAACATCAATGATTTTAACCTAACCACGTTCTTCCCCAAATTTTAGACCCGACCCTCGTTCTTCTCCCAAATCAGTCGAATTGATCGATTGTGTGAAGGTAATCTAGACGAAACAAGCTTTTCTTTTGCCCTAATTCTACCTACATCTTCTAATTTTTGTTTCTGAACAGATTCAATGTCTGAAAAAGTGAAGGTGAAGATTTGGTACGGTGGCAGGTTTAAAGAAACAAAAAGATTGGAGTATGTGAATGGAGGGACATTAAGCTTTGAAATTGGGATGGACAAATTCTCCTTCTTTGAGATTCAAGGTTATGTACTTCAATATTGTTGCTATGATAAGGTAAACTTCGTTTTATATTACTTGCTCCCTGGTAAAACCATAAGAGATGGTTTAATGGAATTGAATGATGATGAAGATGTTAATGAGATGATCAAAGGATCTGGTAAGAAACGTAGTTGTAGTATTTATGTTGCCATTACATTGGATCAAACACATTTGAAAAGAAATACAGTTAACTAGGCTGGCAGTACATTCAGTGACTAATCCAATCAATACCAAAGCCAAAACACAACTAAAACAGACACCATTAGAATCAAATACTTTCTAATTGCTGCTTTTGAGTTTGCCATCTCAATTTTCAGACCCTTAATATCGTCCTGCAGCTTCAGTTTTTCAAACTCCAACCTTGAAAGCTTCAATTGTAGGGCCTCATTCCTCATTGACTCTCCATTGTTCAAAGCATTGTCCACTTTGTGTTTCCAAATAAAAAACGTGCAATTAACTTCCTAAATCATCAACAGTTGATGTTTAAGTTAGCAATAGACAATAAAATTGATTAATTTTCAAGTATGCATTACATACCGGCCACAGTGCACATCCAAAGAACTGCTGCCCTGGTCTTGATGTATCCGCACCAGCAGTTCGTTTCACAGCAGGAATGTCATGGTAGCAACAAAGGTTCCCATGAAAATCAAGACGCAAAATCTTCCGATTAATGAAGGAATTAGGGTTTGGAGTTGAAGAAGAACCAGACATTTGTGTTCTCAGGTACTACCTTGCAGCAGCTGGTCTTCGATTTCGAGTTTTTGCTTCACGAACAACCGTAGCTTCAATTGGGGATTTAGGGTTTTTATTAGGAACGATTTTCAGATCCACGTGGCCTATTCTTTTTAAAACGGTAATATACACATGGCGTCCACGTAGGAGAGAGTTTTTAAACGGTCACTACACGTCACAGCCACGTCAGCTCAAGTTAACGACGTTTAAAAAAAATAGACGGGGACTAGCGTTTTCCAAGAAGTCAATAATTGGGATTATTGTTTTACAATAGTTGAATTGGGATTATTATCTTCCAATACCCAATAACTTGGATTATTAATTTCCAATAATCCCTAAAAAAAATGTCTCTCGAACCAACTTTTCCCCAAAATCATCAAATCCCTAAAACAAATTGCGATGGTTCAAGCATTTTGTCGAACATATGGCGGGTCGGCCATCGTTGCGGATTTATTCCGGTTTGCGACGTACTGGAAGCGATTTTCTACGAACTTTATAGAGGAAAGATATAATTTTGGACAGATTCAAGTTCCATCTGATAAGTCTGTGTTCTTGTTTCGTTTTTTTATATTTCCTTTACTAGTTTTATGATATTAATTGCCCTAAATCACGAGGCAACTAGTAACAAAATAGTGATTTTTACTCTTAAGCTATGATTGGTTTGACTATAGGTGGACATTGGTTTGATTATCAAACACTATTTCTTCCTGGAGTTGATATAACATGTAGCAGCATGTAAGCCTTTTATTATTTTGTACTTTACTTCAATCTAACCACTATGCTTCATATTCATGGCCTCTGCTATCTCCCTGGAAGCTACTTAAAGATCTGGAAGTGGAAATTTAAAATTCGAAGTCAAAGATTACATGCTACTGTCATAGGAAGCCCAAAGAAAGCTTATATTTTCTACTTGCAATGTATTATTTAAAATGCAATACTCCAAATCATAGGAAATTTACACTTCGAATTCAAAGACTACTTGAGATTGAAAACCTTGGCTGCAATACTTTTAATACAAAGCGTAATTTTCCTAGGTGATCAACATGTGCAATGTGATTAACATGCCGCCTAGGTGTTTATGACCTTTTGTAATTTATTGAGATTTGAGTATGACCATTGGCCTTGACAGCTTTGGCTACAATACTTTTGATACAAAGCGTAATCTGTCTTTGGTGGTAATTGATTTGCTTTTATTTGTTTTAAGTAATTATAAATCCTGCTTTTCAGGTAATGAGGAGCCCAAACACAAAGATCTTTGCAAAATTTGTAATTTGAACATTTCTTTCACAACATCTTGTGAATTTTGAACATTTCTTTCACAACTTCATGTTCAAAGTCATGTGTAGATATTAGGAAGAAAAAGAACAATGTTATGGAACCGGGGAACACACAGAGCGGTACTATGTTACATTTAAGGAAGTTTAAAGATAATGATCAATCACAAGAGGATGAGGTAAATTTCCAAGACTTTTCGTTGATTATTTGATTCGTGAGCATAATATTTAATCATGCAATTTGTTTTGTGGTTAAGCATTACTGCATTATCTTTGTTTATAGAATTAGCTAAAAGTAAAACTTATTGAACGGACTAGTATAAGTAAAACTTATTAAACGGAGTAATATCTGCTTAGAGTGCATTCAAAGTGCTCATAATGTACTACATATTTTTTATTTAGATAGAATTAGCTGTAAAGTGCTCATAATGGACAAAAGCATGACGAGTTAACCTAGCCTGATTTGATCCATACTTGATAAATCATTAGTTCAGTGTGAAGAACAACCCACATATTTTTTCATTTCGGCCTACAATTAATAAGGGATATATTAGGCAACTAAAATGTAAGGTGAAAGGCAACCCGAAGTATTTGTGTCCATGTTTAACAAAGATGTTTACTTGAAATCTACTATGCAAGCTTGATTAAAAACCTTAAAATCCTATAATTCGCAGTAATTATACTAGTTCACTAAAAACCAAAGGCGCTGGATTATCTACAAATTATACTAGTTCACCAGAAACCTCCTAAATCTTCGGTCATGGGTTTTCATCATCTCAAGTCTATTGGCGGATGCACCCATAACCCACCAAATTTGTAAATTTTTACTTATTAAATCTAATCCAGATTTGTTAAGTGGAGGCCTTTTTAGTTCAAAATAGAGTTAAGGGGCACTTTTATTCTACGCTCTCAGCTGTAAGCGTTGGGTTTATAAATAATGATGTTTTTTTTAGTTTAAATTTGAAACAAGATAAATTTATATATATTACAAAGAGAATTAGGGGTCCCTCACACAGAACTTACTGTCTTTCCTTTGTCAAATGTATGTTGACACCTGTCATTGACCAGATAAAGTGATTGTTGGATTTTAGAACATATAGTTAATATATATTCATTATTTAATGCTTGATGTTGCATATTTTGTTTGTTGTGTTTTGTAAAATATTATGGAATACTCAATTGAATATTATTGATAGGTTAGGTTACATTATATAGAGTTTATAAGAAACCCTATAAACCTAACTAGGCCCGTGGGCTCATACTAATAAACCCTAATAATACTAATTAATTCTGATATATTCTAATACTCCCCCGCAGTCGGAGCGAAAGATAATGGAAGCTCAGACTGAAAAACCAAAAACACACTAAAAAATAGAAACAAGCATTAAGATAAACTAGCTTCGTTCTCCGTCTTTGACTCGTAAATCTTTCTTTCCGCCAGAAATCCATGATCTTTAATATAGAATCCATGGTCTGCAACCTCAGGTTTGGTCTTGGTTCCTGAAAAAATAAACATGCTTGGCTATATCTCAATCAAGATTGGTTCCATCTTAGCTTGCAATGACGAGGTAGAAAAGGGAAGAGAAACTATTAAGAAAAGAAGCAATTGGACAACCGGTGACCGTGGTCGTGCAAGGTATGTCGTGACTACCAGGGAGCAGCATCTTAGACCCGTAGGTCAAGAGATGATATTAGTAGATCTAAAAGGGAAAAAAAGAAAGCAGAAGGTCGGTGACCATGGTCAGTCGACTATCTCTTGACTATCTCTTGGATCCGTAGATCAGGAGATGAGATACATAAATCTAGAAAGGAAAATGGAAAAAAAGAAAATAAATAATCGAACGGTAATTTGAAAAGCAAAGAAGAGATCCGTGGATCGTGGTCAAGCAAAAGAAGCAAGCAATAGATAGAAAACCTTATAGTGAAGCAGTTGACCAAAAGCCATCAACTAACAAAAGCCAACAAAAAAGAATCTAGATGGCGATAGTGATAAGCACGTGGAAACCAAGATTGGTAGCCAGAGAACCAAGGGAAAAAAAATAGATGAAAGTGATCTCCCCCAAAACAAGAATCAACCAAATACCTTACACAAGATTCAGCCCAAACGAATTATAAAAGCCTTAGAGTCGGCTATTTACATACCTTAAAAACAATTAGAGGATGATGGTTGCTATGACGACGATCTGAATTTTAGATCGAAAACGAACCTTTATTGAAACGAGAAACATGAAAATAAAAGAAAGTAAATAGAAAAAAATGAAGTTGAGACAGGGCGGCGGCGATAGTGGCACACCGACCTGTCTAGGGCTTGAACACGATGGAGATGACGGCTAGGGTTTGTATTTTTATGTGATTGCGTGATGGAGAGGTAACTAGAATCTTAAGGCTCTGATACCATAAAATATTATGGAATACTCAATTGAATATTATTGATAGGTTAGGTTACATTATATAGAGTTTATAAGAAACCCTATAAACCTAACTAGGCCCGTGGGCTCATACTAATAAACCCTAATAATACTAATTAATTCTGATATATTCTAATATTTTGGTGCTCTTTTTTCGATTCCCTGATGAGACCTCTACATAGGAATTTGACAATCATTTGTGTACACATTTCATTCCTGCATTAGGTACAGTAGAAGGTTGGTATTCATATGTTTGGTCTTTGTTCTTTAGGGATCTAACCTGGTTGGGACCGAAATGTTTTTTATTGTGTACAGGAAAGCTTAGCTGATTTTGCGCATGAAATCTTTTCTAAACCTAACAAGTTTTTCCCTGACAGGTATTATTTAACTTCACTCCAATTTAATGAAATATATCATTTTTATTAGTATTCAAGTTACATTTCAAAAAATGTACAGTTTGAAAAATATTATATTCAAACTCTGCTTCATAGCATATAAAATACAATTTCTTCTGATGATATTGATGTGTACAACAAATATCCTGAATGCAATAGGTTATTAGGAACATGTATGTTTACTCCAGGTATAAATTTCTGAATGCAACAGGATATTAGGAACATGTATGTTTACTCCAGGTATAAATTTTGAGGATGACAACCAATATACATAAATTGATTCATGTTATTTTTCAAGTACAGTAATGACCCTACTCATTCATCTAGATTAGACAATAACATCCATATTAAGTACACAAGCATACTATTACTTATTATCTTAAATAAATTGGATTCTATACAAAAAATATCAAACAACACAAATAATTAAAACAAATAAAAAAAAAACTCTATACGAATGAATTAAACATTTACATATTAATGAATCAATAAACCATAATCACACTTCAATATGGTTTAAGAACCAAAAATACTAATTGCAATATAAATCTTCATAATCACACTTTCAGTTGTGCTCACCAACACAATAATTGTTTTGATGTAATCTGTTATTTTAAAAAAACACTGACTTGCTTGATTTATGTAATACGTTCTTTTGACTTTTTGTTTGTATCATGTTTACACAATCATTAATATTATTAATTTGTTGACAGATTGCTTAAGGCCTGCTCTTTGGTTTGTTGGTACTGTAGAGGTTGCTTAAGGCATTTGCACAAACGATTTAAAGGTTAGTTTTTCGAATTGCAGTCTATTAGTGTTTGTTTTTACAATAAAGTTTTCAAGTAAGTCTCCATGTAGTACCATATCAACTGGCCTTTCACAAGGTTTGTTTTTACAATAAAGGTTACTAGCCAGTCGTGAGCGCAGACGGATCAAATTCTCGTTTGAAACAAAATAGATGGTGTAGTTCTGTAGTATTCTTCCTTGCAATAAATATGTGACTTTCTATATTACTTAAAAATAAAAAAGGAAATAAGGTTTCTTTTATATTAAGTTCCTCATTCAGTTCCTCTTGATGCTACTTACATACATTGTCATTATTTATGCACATGCCCTTTATGTTATTTTTCGAAAAATGTAGGTGTATGAAATTCTTTGGGTTTTTTCTTCTAATTATGTGTTATTTAAGGAACTTACATCTTTTATAGTGTTATCTTTTATACTTTTATCTAAATGTTAATTTCATTAATTGTTTTTCTCTAAGATTTTGAAGAAATTGAAACAAATCTAAGATCCTACATTTCATATACTTGTCCACTCATGTTATTCCAATGCAAAATTTTCACCGGTTCTTAGCAATCCGAACGTACAGGTAACTACATGCATGAACCATTATTTGTTCTTTTACATTTACGTATTATTTGTTTCATTTATATGTTTTAGGTTCTCGGTATTCGTTCTTCGTCCCATGACAACTCCTTATCAGTTAACCAAATATCACCATCTTCAAGGAGTCAAAATGATAATGGTAATTAGTATTAACTTGTTACATTTTTTTAATTAACTATATGTTGCAATTTTATGTAGATGTGCTTATGTTGTAATCTTGGTATGAAATTGAGTAGCTAAAGTCTCCATTTTACAATGCATGTTTAGGGTTTGGACAAATGATTCTAGGCCGCCTCTTGTGTCGATCGACTTGGAAATGACAGGTATGTTGTTACCTTTGTCTTGTTGAATTTTTTTATAAGCAGACTAGGTTTGGTATAGGACAGTTTGACCTAAAAAGTCAAACAGTTTGATTATTACATATTTAAAAAGAACTTAGGTCTTTCTTTCTTTGCTACATGCTTACACTTCTTCGAATGTTTTGTTGCACGTGTCTGGCACATGCTTACAGTTTATAATTTGTTTAATTCAGCGATCGACCCATTGGTTTTATCTTAAACCATTTGTAAATGCTTATATAATTATAGTAGTTGAATTTTAATTTGTACTAATGCTTGTTTATATGGTTGTGATGACAGAGTGGGTGTAATGAGAACTGTTGAAGCTATATATCGACGGTTGATGATGATAAGATAACTATGTTTGAATATTTAAACTATTTTTGTAAACATTTAGAAATTAAAAGATGTTTGAATGTTTGTATTACTTGTGTAAACATTTTCGATCTACATTTATAAATTAATTATCATATCGCGTTTTTTTATTTTATATTTTACATAATGTGATTTTTGTTGCAATGTGTCATTAAAAGTATTGTATATATATACATGTGTGTGTGACTATAATAATTCTTTAGTGGCATAAAAAATAAGTGCCACTAAAACTACTATAAATAGATAAGTAGGATAACCTTTTAGTGGCATAAAACATTTGCCACAATAGTCTTTTATTTTTCTGTGGCATAAAATAAAGTGCCACTATAAGTGCAAAAAGTTTGTGTGGCACAGTGGTAAAGTGCCACTAAATGGATAGTGTCACCAAGTGACTTATAGTGGCACTTTTCTTTTGTGCCACACATTCCTAAAAGGGTTTTTAGTGGCACTTTTTTTCCTTTAGCGGCACTTTTTGTGTGCCACTAAATGGCATTTTATTTGTAATGTATGCATAATTATATCAGAACCTATCTGCAACTATAAATGCTTAAGCAATTTGTAGGAAAAATAACTAAACAAACGGGAGGTTTAACAACACTCTCGGGAACATACCGAGAGGACAACAAACACCTGACGAGATCATAGGGCCCCAACCGGGAAGTGAAATATCATTACTGGAAACCATTATGCTTATACTTGTAAAATAACCAAACCGGGTCGCTCGATATTTCACAAAACACAAAACAAACAAGAATAGCAAAACTGCCTGACGCAGCATGCGGGCCTCATAAAACCCCAGAGACCAGCCATGTGGCCTGCATGGCAGGTCATTGACCGCAGTTGATTTTCTGGGATGCGGGCCACTTGGAACACCCAAAAACCCACATGCGGCCCGCACCGACTATTTTGTCTTTTAGCGGATTTTTACCATTTTTCATTTTTGGCTCGTTTCGACAACGGGGTTTTGTTCCCGACATTTCCAGTAGCAATTTTATAGTTTCTCAGGCCCCAAGGCCGTACCAAACAGAAGTTCTAAGTCCCGATTTGATCTAAAACTTACCCGAAATTAAGTTTTACACAACCTCAACCAAGTCCATTAGTTTTATAATTCATTTTCTCACTTAGGGACTGTTGTTAATCTACTTTCATGAACATGGAGCTACTGGAATCTTTGGATATCCCCATCCGTTCAACAAAAGTCCAAAGAGTTCGGTTTTCGGGTTTTAAAACACAAAAATACAAATATCGCCTCCACCCATTTACCAATCTCTTCAAGTGTGACAATCTTGTCAGTGAGAGGGCAGGGTTTCCTAGGCCTAACTTCCAGATTCAAAGATCTACCCGAAAATACAACATGCATGCATTAAAGACTTGTACCTTTAGCAGCAAAACTTGTACCAAACTTCTCCAAGCGGGTCTTTCACTTGTCCAGACTCCTAGCACCCTGCAAAACTTGAATCTACCCTTGCATGCACCATCCATAACAGATTTAGGCAATGGATCATCCAAAAATACAATCTAGAGCAAAACCTAAGCATGAACTAACCTCAGTTTGCCTCGGATTTGATCCCTCTAGCTTTGGATTGCACTTGATCGCACATGCAACACTAAATGAGGGTACATTACCATTGATTTGTAGCAGAACATGACCAAATCACACTCAAGATGGTGAAATAAGTGAACTAGATTCTTACCTGAGCCTCGTGTGACCTCAAAATGCTTGAAACACACGCGGATCCTGATTTGCTGACCCGCGAACCGCCCTGACGACCCGACACACATGCTGCCCTCATAAGGAGAAACAGGAGACGCATGCGGCCCACGTGTATCAGTTTTTCACCTTTTCTTTTATTTTTCTTTTAAAATTTTCCGTTCGTTCTTGTCATTTTTCCAGAGTGTTACACAAAGATTCAATCATTCAACTAAGATTTCTGAATATAGAGTGAAGTCAGTCGTAACAAGAGCGAAGTCCACAAACACACCACTCTCGCGCATGTGAAGTGGCAAAATATTACCAACCCAGAATCCCAACCAATATCTGTAAACCGCCCTCGCGTGAGTCTCATGTTTGTCTACATAGACATAACATACATGAATGTATTGCTTTGCATGAGGTGCGAGTCGCCAAGTTCATGGATCTTGCATCATCCTCTAGACAGGTGTCACTTACCGACTAATGTGTGTTCAACTTCATAAATGGTCTGCAATACACAAGGCACGTTTATTTAAAAAGACCAATAATAAACTTTCATTATAAAGAGTTTTTTTCTCAAAGTCATTAACACACCTTAATGTTAGTTTATAAACTCATTTTACCAACCCACCAAAGGTTTGTTTTTCCCCAAGTGAGTGTAATAATTTAGCCACTCATGGCTTTACTGATTTGTTTAAAAGATGACGAGTGGTTCATAAACAAACTCAAAACAAAATCTAGTTGATTTAGTGTTCTTACATTCTTGAAGAAGAAACTTAAAATGACAAAAAAAGTGGCTCAAAAAGAAGAAAAGTTAAAAGAATATACTAGAGGGGAGAAAAAATTAAGCAGGGAACCAAGTGGGAGGAGGGTTCGTATTTAAAGGCAAAGTTGGGACTTCAACATGGACCGTGTCGAGTATGACACGGGTCGTGCTCATCAAAGGATCCGGTAACATATTTAGTGTACTTGACACGGGGCATGTTGGTCAGTGACACGAGTGTCAGTTGGTAAGGCTATCTTCTAGAAGGCTACTGGAGCTTGACATAGTCCGTGTCCAAGGTAGGGCAGGGGCCGTTTTGTAAGGTCACGGAATGGATCTTACTACTGCATGTTTCAATCAATCTAATGAACGGGAATGTAAATAAGAGTTTTCTTATTGATCAATTGAAGATTACAAGAGGAACTCTCTGGTTTCTCTCTCTAGAACACACACACAGAAAGTGTAGAATGACAGAAGTTCTAAGCTCTCATTCTAACACAACCTATTTATAGGTAACACATTCTGACTAGCATACCATCCAACGTACCATTGGTACGGCAGACCAACTTGGTACGCTACCCCATAAGACTCACACACTAACACACTCACATATATACAATACACGAGACACTCTATAGCATAGGAATATGCTCTAACACGTTTCAATGGTCGAAATCTCATAAAAATCCATTTTCTTCTATATTATGCATTTTGGACCCCTTTTGTGATTTTAACCTGAATTAAACTGAAAAACTAAAAAGGAAACAATACTACACTGTTTTGATAATAGTTAATAAAAAATAATCAAAATGCGGGAGATAAATGATGTAAAAGTATGTATAATTTGGGGTACATCGGGGCCCGAACCTTGTCACGGGTATGTTTCTCAGAAACAATCATTATGCCTCTATTTTTATTATTTGTGTGCTGATAAGAGTTTTGTGTCTAGCAGTTTTAGTCCATTACACGGTATAAAACTAACCGCCTTAGTCTATAATAAACAATAGAGTTATTCAATGGTAAGTTAATCGAAGGAGAAGATATTTTCAAGGGTGCATCTTGAGTTTGACAGACTAATCTATCGACATCGACATGCTAGCAGTAATGCTTGGAAGTTTCGACATTGTGATTGGGATGGATTATTTGTCAAAGAATTGGGCGGAGATCGTTTGTCATGAGAAGATCGTTTGCAATTTGCTTTTAGATGATGAAACACTCTTGATTCAAGGAAAGAAAAGCGGTACTATGTTGAGAATTTGTAACACCCCAAGTTTTAACTATATAATTGAATAAAGTTGTGTTGAAAGTATTAAATCCATTTAAATAATAACGAGATGTTTACCCACCCCGCGCGTTGCTGCGGGGTTGAATTTGTATACTGAACGAAAGTAAAAAAAAGTTAAGTGGTATAATACGTAAAAGTTTAAAACTCTTGATTTTACATCAATGTGAAAACGAAAATCCAAACTCCTTCCTACAAAGATTTAGAAAAATAATTTTCATCATTTGGAGATGTTCTTCCTGTTTTGCTCTTTAATTCTTTGGTACAAACCTGAAATGATTTTTGACTACATATATTCATATTTATAGTTCTCCACTTTCACAAATAGCAATTCCTTACCTATATATTCCTTGCTATATCCGCCAAAGATTAAAATCTACAACTATACTAAAGAAACTAACATCACTAAAAGTCTTGAGAATAGACACCAAAATATTAGGACCTAGGAGCAATGGAACACACCTGTAGGCAAAAAGAACAGAAAAAAAAATGAAAACACATCACAAAAGAGTTAAAACAGTTTGACCAAGCCATATTAGTACAAAAAGAAGTATAAAGTCTTTAATTTCGCAAAACAACTAAAAACAAAGAATAGGTAAAAACTCATTGATACACAAATTTTGTCTTGTTGTCAAAACTTACCTGATCGAGTACTGACCATGATAAACAATATTATGTGAGATCTTTCCATATCAAACATTATTAGCTTGTAAGCAGCTGTTAGCAACAAAATGAAATAAGTATAAGCAATCACCACAAAATTTTTGTCAGGTCATACCACTTACTTTCAAACCTGAAAACGCCAAAGGCTTAGATCATAGTTTCATAGTAGCTCAACCATCAATAGAAGGCTCAGACCAGACACCCATCATAACATATGGAACAGATCGGAGGCTCAGATTAGAGATCATCATCGCCCAATGCTACTGAGACAGCCGACAACGAAAAACCTTCCAAAGGATACCAAGAGCCAAGTTTCAAACGGAGGTGCGAAATTCTATATTAAACATGATACATGGCTCAAATCAGAGTTCATCATGATCATAAATGAAACTAAGCAAACCATTGATAGAAGGCTCAGATTAAAGACCATCATTGCCCAAGTAAACTTGCTTAATCAGCCGACAAAGGAAACCGAGTGGCAAGTTTCAAACAGGAGCAAGAAATTCCATATCAGATATAACAACATCGGTGGGAAACTAAACCATCGTAGGCTCAGATCCAAAGGATCTTCACAGCCGTAAACTGTAACCATATCAAAACATAATAAAGTAATTTCATATCAGATACGAAGACGATCAACGGCAGTAGTCATGCACCGCTACTCATATCAATAAATCAGAAATTCAAGTAATACAAAAATAAAATCAGGTGTAAAAATCCAAACATGCTCAGATCTGTGAAGAATCATCATCACAGCCTAAAACGTAAAAGAGGCTTAAATCTGTGAAGACAAAAAAACATAAACTCATTTGTAAGAGACGAAGTAGGCTCAGATCTGTGAAGAAATATCATCATAGCCTTCAATAGAGCCAATTTCAAACATAAACAAATTACTATAAGAGACGAAGTAGGCTCAGATCTATGAAGAAAGATCATCATAGCCTTAAACGGAGCCGGTATCAAGCAAAAAGAAATTACCATCAGATCTGTGAAGAAAGATCATCATAACCTGCGACAACGGAAAAGTCGCACATGTCGTTAACTCAACACCGACGGAGCAACGATGACGTCGCTACGACATCAGCGGAGCATCGACAGCTGGAGCGACGACTAACGCAACCCTAAACCAACGAACGACGGCCATCACCGACAAACAAAGGGCGCGTAAAGCCATCTGTCGTCATCGTCACCAGTAATACAACCGGCAACGTAGAGAGAGAAACAGAACCTGAAATAAGTGTCATAGCCAAAACCACCGTCCTTCTCAGTCGCCACCACCGGTAAGATACGGCGACGTAGAGAGAGAAACAGAACCAGAGAGAGAGATGCGACAGTGGAGACGGCAAAGAGTCTTAAAACTCTCCAAACCCTAAAGTCAGCCTTAAAACCACCGTCCTTATCAGCCACCACCACCGGTAATACAACCGGCGACGTAGAGAGAGAAACAGAATCAGAGAGAGATGCCAGAATGCAGAAGGCAGAGAGTTTTAAAACTCTCGAAACCCCTAAAGTGTCCCACAGTAAATACAAAACCAGCGACGTACAAAACCACCAACTTAAAACCGGAAAAGAGAGGGGTATAAATTGTCAAACCTATTCAACTTAGAAGGGGGTAAAGTGTGAAAAAGAAAAAAGAGTTGTGGTCAAACTCTAAGAAACCAAAACAATACTATTCAAGTTTGAAATTGTATTGTATATTATATAAATATGGTATATGCCGCTTATATGCTACAAGTTGGTTAATTTATAAGTTGTCTATTACGTTGTGAAAAATTATGAATGTAGAGGGGGCTAGTTGAAAATTATGGATTTTGGGTGAAGGTTGATAAAAGATAAAGAGTGTGTGGGGCTGAATTGTAATTAATGGGTCAAAAACAAGTCTGGGAATACACAGACCAGTTTGCGATCGTGACAAGAGGGGAGGAGGAGAAGCTGCGATTTTCACTCCCAAGCTAGAAATTAAGGTTGTTGAAAGGTGATTCAAGGAAGGAGGGGTCCAAAATAGGGGCCTAAGGGATTCTAGACTATTATACTCCCCTTTATTCATTAGAATCCTCTCCAAGTAAGTTGATTTGTTCATGTCTTGAGTAAGTGATTGTTGTTAACTAAAATTGATGCATAATTTTAGTAGTATGTTGTGTTTATCCATCTTGGAATCCCAGATTTAGGGATCATGTGAGAAAAACTGTATGTCGATAAATGTTTCGGGGTTAGGCTAGGCACTCACCTCTAAATTTTCAATTGGGTGTGTAGGAGATGGGTTGGATTTAGTAAATTTATAAAATTTAACTAAATGGGGTGTTAGATTGGGTGTTGGTATTGTAATAGATGTTTTGTAGCAAACACTTGATGAAAGGAACCATTTTGATGGATGGTTCAAGCATGAAAGGAATATGAGTTAGTTGATTGAGTTTGCCGCACACTAAGTGTTCGATAAAATGCCTGCAAGAAGTGTAATTGTTAAATGCATATGTTGGGTTGAATTATTTTTGTATAGCATGATGAAATAATGTAATTAGTTGAGTTATCACCAATCTCTAGGTGAAGAAGGTGAAGGCTCCAACCAAGCAAGTAAGGGGAAAGCTAACGCCTGATAAGGTAACACAATTTGTTTTATGTTGTTACAAGATTTTGTTGTCATTTGAGGTAAGATGTAGTTGGAGACATGACAATGTAGTCAGTGATTCTATACATGATTTTGGGACGGTTGTGGCGCATAATAAGATTGAAATTGGTCAATTTAAATTGCACATGTTATAGATGGAAGTGGTAATGGCATTTTCACTGGCCATTTCTAAATAAAAGTTGGGATCTTTGATCCATAATGTTGTTGAAACACTTGGAGTGACGGGGGTGATGGTCTCCCTACACTTTGAAATGAAAGTTGGGATCTTGGCATCCATGTATGATAATTGATGTTAGTTGATATGTTGAACTAATTTCCTAGGTAGTACATGTCATATCTAGGTGATTAAGTCTTAAATATGTATTGATATGAAGTATGTTATGATCCTCTCGACGACTTAGCCATAAATTTTCATGTGATGATAGTTGTGACAATATGCACTTGCAGGTAGAGTATTCTTATAAAGAGTGATGTTTAATGTTAGTCTGGGTTGGCCTTAACGGGTAAACGAATCGGGAGATTAAACACCATAACAATTCGTTGTATCTTCATGTTGATATAATCCTATTTTTAGATTCATTTTTGGTTGAATTGGTAGTGGAAATTACAATATTTGGAATTGGAGCAATCTGGAAAAATTGCAGAAAATAAACTAAGTAGGGAACAGGGGAAATCCAGGCTTGAGCCCTAGAAAAATGGTTCCAGGCGCATCACCTGGAATCAAAGGAGTTCCAAGTGATACGCTTGGAAGTGTCGCGGTACGCGAGGAACCCTCGTGTCAGGCGAGGGGTACTTTCGTCCAAAAATGTTGGTTATTGTTGTTTCCTGCATTACTGATCAATTGTTTAATATTATAAGTGGTATTAATCATCATAATTACTAACGTGTTACTGGTATTGTGGTAACCGGGTGGGCCGAGCATGTGATCAAGCCTAGTTTTGAAGAACCAAACATAGAAGATGGAAAGTTTTGGGAATTATATTTTATGCTTAAACTATAGTAGTTTTCTAGAAGCCAATGTGGTCATAATATACATTAAACCCTATAGTTTTGAAAGGCACACCATGATGGTGATGCCTTAATTTGGTATGTGGATAAATGCACGTAGTTAATGATTAACTTTCTGGAGCCTAATGAATGTAAGTTAATGTGGTTCTTAAATGGGTGTGGGTGTTACAAATTGGTATAAGAGCCACGGTTTGAGGGATTCAAGTGTCAGGAAGTACACTTGGAGTCAAACCTAGTGCTCTGGGGTGGAAACAGATGCTCGGTTCTAGCTTGATCACAACTTAACGAGGTAAATTTAATAATAGGAAGTGTGCTAGTAATGTAATTTGATGAATGCTTAATTTGTAAGTACCAATAAACTATGAAACCATAAAGTTGAAATCGTTGTAGAATATCTTGAAATAATCAAGTATGATAAGTTGTAAAGTTGAAGTTTTTGTATAGTATCTTACTTGAATTAGTCAAGTATGATAAGTTGTAATGTTGCAATATT
This sequence comes from Deinandra increscens subsp. villosa, assembly GCA_039602395.1. Lineage (NCBI taxonomy): Eukaryota > Viridiplantae > Streptophyta > Magnoliopsida > Asterales > Asteraceae > Deinandra > Deinandra increscens. The sequence goes on along the minus strand of JBCNJP010000024.1, from coordinate 23,653,166 downwards.
TGTATAGTATCTTACTAGAATTAGTTAAGTATGATAAGTTGTAAACTTTAAATTGTTGTATAATATCTTACTTGAATTAGTCAAGTATGATAAGTTGTAAAGTTGAAATAGTTGTATAATATCTTACTTGGATTAAACAAGTATTATAAGGTGTAAAGTTGAAATTTTTATAGAATATCTTACTTGAATTAATCAAGTATGATAAGTTGTAAAGTTGGGATTGTTGTATAATATCTTGCTTGAAATAATCAAGTACGATAAGTTGTGAAGTTTTAAATGTGGTAGAATATCCTGCTTGAGATGATCAAGCTTGATAATGGGTGACGTTAAAATGTTGTGATCTACCATACTTGGAGTCATCCAGTAGGATAGGTGAAAGAATGTGAGCGGGCGGATCGTGCTAGACTTGAGTCATTTTGTATCGAAAACAATCACAACGATGTAAATAACGTAAAGTTTATTGAACCGGACAAACTCGAGATCAATCACAAAAGTTACTTAGAACTTCGAAGGTTTCACTCTAAAAAGACACTTAACCATAGTTCTATTGAAATTCTACACACAAAAACCTATTTATATTTAAACTTATGTCACAAACTGGACTACTCCACAAACTGCCACTTCGTGGCTCACTTCGTGTCAGTTCCTAGCCAGTTCGTGGCCCTTGTGTAGAATCTTTAAATCTTCCCGTGTTTTCTTCGGTCCAGCATCTGCCATTCTATGTTCCAACAAACTCCCTCTTGGCGTATTTTGGTCAGGTTCTTCCATCTTTACATCTCTGTCTCCACCTCAGTCCACGTCTTCTGATGATTTCTTCTAGCTTAAATGTCAAATGCGAAGAAGATACGGATCACATTCTGAAATTGCAAAGCCTGTTCCATGAAATATGGATGAAACAATATCTGGATATGATACAATTCATCGATATCAGCGTTTGACAAATTAATCAGCCACATCAGATCAAACACCCGAACCACCTTATTCTCTTCTTCTACAACTATCACTGCTTCTCCAGTTTTCAAATTGTAATACCACCAATGCAAAGTTTTGATAAAATCAAGCTCCATCTTTTTCAATGGAATCTTCTTCATTATACGAGGCTTCTTCTTAAACGTCGGCACAATCAAATATTTGCTTATTATTGGATGTTTCTTGGTTGGATGTTCACTTCTTTTCGGCTTTTGTGGTCTTAGAAACTTGAATACATTTTGACATTCTTGATCCAGAAGTTTCTTGAAGTGAGAACCTTTCCACCCATCTCCATAGTTCAGAAAAGGTTTTCTTGTCAGCTCTCTAACATCCCACACCGGCAAACTGTTGAAATCAAGTGCATTCTTCATATATTGGATACCAAACTGACGTTTAATTCTATAAGTTCAGCTCACTATCATACAGCCAACTGATAATTTCTCCCGATGCCTGACCCTTGAATCTCACATGTCTTCATTGCTTTATTGGTTTTGGAGGAGGAACATAGTTTGCATGAAAAGTCTTCATGTAATCATCATAATCTTTTCTCCGTCTTTGTTCCTTGACCTCTTTAGCAATAAAATCAACTGGCATCTCAGCTTCTTTCCTTTTCAATTTAACCTTAGCTTCATCGCCTTTTTCTTTCAGAAAAAACTTTAAATTCTTTCATCCAGGTTACTGTTAAAGTTAGAGTATTAATCAGAATACTCCTCTTCAGTAATATCTTCAATCTCAACTTCATCAAACAAATATTCATCTGAAGTCTCTGTTGATTCATAAATTTCAGGCTTAGCTTCAGTCACTTTCTTCATTTCTTTGTCATTGAGATTGAAAGTGTCTTGAATTTGTTCTTGAGTAAGTTCACAAACGAACTCCCCATCTTATATAATTGTGCCAATCTCATGAATATTTCTTGCATCTTGATTTGACGGGAAAGATGATATCGGCATCACATTACGCGGATCCGACTCCCCCTTAGATGAAGAGGCACCGGTAGCCGAGCCAGATGCTCCTACTGTTCCTGAACCTCCTCCAGACGTACCTTCAGGATTGTCATTCTTCGAATCATCATTTAAAAATTGTAGCACATCATCTTTGCATCCTAACTCCCTCTGAGCAACAAATTTTTAAGCAGAAATTTGATATGCGCATCCATTGGTTATAAATCGTGCTTCTTGGGAAGTATTTACCATTTTTAACTTCATAATCTCTTGAGTCTTATCCTCATTCTCCTTTGCATTTGCTGATAATCTCTTTTTAGTTCAGCAATTTGTTTTGATTTTGCTTCATCTTTGACTTTCAAATCATTAATCAACTTTGTTTTGGCTTCATCTTTGGCTTTTAAGTCAGCAATTGGAGTCTGACAGTCAGTGAGAATACTATTGAAAATATCAAGCTGAGAAAATGACATCAAAGTGGAGAAACATTGATATTGAAATCTGTAGAAACTGGAGTTGTAATAGTTGTTGTAGTAGAAAAACTGGAACATATAAAGTTCCAATGGGCTGATTCACATATTAAGCACCAACACTTACTGAAGGTGTTGTGCTTGCTATGACAGATGTGGATCCAATGTATCGCCTCACAATCATAGACTGATTTAACTGAGATATAATATTTTCCTGTGCAGCAGACATAGCTGGAGTTGAATTTAAAGGACCTAGAGACGCAATTGGACTTCCAGATGAAGACCCACCACTGGCTCTGCATTGTAAGATTTCAGTACGTTTAAGCAACTTTGTATGCTTCCAACCAGTAGTGGCAACAACATTCCTTTTTAGTGTTTGACGTTTAGAAGAGGATGTAACATGTTGTTTACCCTTGCCCTTTCCTACATCAACATCTGGGTTATAATCTTCATCATCATCAGATGGAACTGTTTCATACACACGACCAATGTAACGCTCATTACTCTTGCCCTTACTGGTTCGGTAATCAAAATGTTCTTTACTGCCCTTTTTAACCAGTATCTCCTGGGCACCCATAGAGATGATAGTCCGAGGATTATTGGTGTCAGAATCATCTTTTGAACTTTCATCACCCGCATTAGCATCATCAAGCTCATCATCTTCATCTTCATCAATCAGTGCATTCACAACAATCAATTCTGAAGCACAAATATTTGTTTAAGTTGCAGGTTCAGTAACGACCGGGGATTGCTATTTCTGTTGTGATTTCTATTTTCATTTTTGTTGTGGTTGTTGTTGTCACTGTTGTTGTTGTTGTGGCTGTTGAACATGTTGTTTGTATCTTCCTTCCAACCAGGTATTGTCCAACTCTTCATCAGAACTACCCTCTTCATGTCATGGTGCACCATTGGCTGGAGCTTGATAATCAGCTCTCACCAAGTGACCTATCAATCTTTTCATTGGAGGATGCTCATCTGCTTTCTTCTTCGGATAAATTATCAATGTACCCACACTTATTTTAGTCATGTGCTTTAACAACATTTTCTAGGTTTCAGTCTTTACCAGTTATGGGTATAGATCATTTAAGATCATTTGAACAAATCTCAGATACATCACTGCCCTCTTCTGCCTTACCACAATGTTGTCCCTCATGTAGTGGAATATCAGACCAGCAAAATTGAATGGACGGTTAGTAATTAATGCAACCAACATGGACAACATCTTTGGACCAATTTAATCAATTTCTGCTATATTCTGTTCCCTAAGCAATGTACTAAGACATGAATCAAATACTTGTACGGGACACAGAACTCTGATTTCATCACCCAGTCTTGATTTGGATCTTCAACATACCAGATCCTCTTTAATAATGTAACTATATTAGGCTTATCAAGTTCAAACGGAGCCTCTAAATCATCAGCATCAAAATTTAATACCCTTCTGATATTAGCTTAAGTAATTTTGACAGTTGTATTCAGAACTGTGCCAGTGATGTGTACTGGGTCATCGGTGATTGTTCTAGCAGTGATCCCGAATTCAGAAAGAAGATCCAGATAAGGATCACAATCCTTTGTAATTGCAAAGTGAATTCTTGAACATCTCAGGAAATCAAAAATGCCACCGAACTTTACTTCTTTTGATTTGCTAACTCCCAAATATGCACAGATATTGTGTCTATCACTTGCCATTTCTAAGAACACACAAAACGAAATATTCGTTAAATTCAATGTGATAATAAAAAAATGTTCACAATAATCATTAATGATTATCCAATTTGGGTAAACTATTAACTTTGTCAGAAATTAGGTTTACACGAAGTGGACACGAACTAAAAAGCTTAAACAACGTAAAGAAACTAGCATGCGAAGTGGGTTACCAACTGGACCAACATCTACAACAAAGTCAACGCACGAACTAGGCGGTCAACACACGAAGTGCACGGTCAACACATTAAGTGGTGCGAACTAGACCTCCTTGACTTTTACGAACTAGGTTACGAACTTGCACGAAGTGGACCAAAAAGTGAGATACGAAGTCTCACTTTGTGCCAAGAACATCACTTCGTGTTGGGGACGAAACCGAATAGTTTCTTCGATCAAAACCCATGATCTAAATACTAGTTTTCAGAAAAATTTGTATCCAGACGCTCGTATGAATGATACGAACACAATGACACCGGTTTTGACACTTGAAATCGACTGTTTATGTCCGAAAAGTTTGATTTTGTACACTTCGTAACTGGGACTGGTTTTTCGCAAAATTATTAGTGAAATCACGGTTAAAAATAAAAAAAATGTACCCCTAAAGTCGGAAACTGATTTCCTACCTGTATTCAAACAAAACTCGGCTCGAAGCAACAAGAAATGGAGAATTTTTGGTCAAAACACGAAGTGGCGGCTAGGGTTTTTACGAAGTGAAAGGAAGTGGATTTGGAAAAAATGACATGCGAAGTCAGACTTCGGCTATTCAGCATGTCCACTTCGTTAAACGAAGTGAGACTTCATGTCATCACGAACTGACACGAACTCATAATTCGACCACACTTCGCTTTCACTTTGTCTCTATACGAACTAACACGAAGTGGCACTTCGTGTCATGTGAACTCACACTTCGTTTCTCGAAACTTCAACTTTTTACCCCTGAATTTTGTGATATTTTTCAGACTGATCAAAAAGTTAAAATTTTTATCAATTTTCAACAAACTTTTCACTTTTGATCACACACTGATGAGCTTGATAATATTAAGACAGTTTGGTTTCCCGACATATTTTGATAACATTCACTGTTGGTTGATCGAAAATAAATTAGAAATAAAATCTTTTTGATGTTTTCTAAAATTTTCAAACACACCGGAAATCTTTTTGAATTTTTACAAGAATATGCTAAAACACGCCTAAAATCTTTTTGAATTTTCAGATAGTAAACAATTACCAAAATGAAATGAAATACGAATAACTTAAATTTTTGTGAGAAAGTTCCAGACGGGAGATCATATCAGACAATAGGTATCAGACACATTTCAATTTCAAAATTAATCAACAAGCAAGCCAAGTTGATTGAGAATACAACTTTTCAGTTTATTTCAGCTCCAGCAAATCAATTTTTATAGCTTTCGAATATGTTATCGGTATGATTATCAAGCACATATAATGTGAAAGCCCACACAATCAGGCATACTGGCAACATGACTTACTCATATTTTTTAATGCTTTCTCAGAATATGATTTTCCACAGAGATTTATCAATCATGGTGTTTCATACAAAAATAATACAGAACCCTATACAAACAACAATCAGGTCGGCCGGTAGGCACGCAGAGAAAGTCTAATGAGTTGGTACTTCCGTACACGCAGAGAAAGTCTGATGAGTTATACGAAGCACTCAAGAAAATAAAGCAGAACCTCAAGTGAACATTAATCAGGTCGATCTTTCGATATGCAGAGAAATGCCGATCACTTGAGAAAATAAATAAAATCATACAAGTTTAAATCTTTACAAAATGAAAACATGTGTACACTAGAACATCTCTTATTCTGTTTTGATGTTTTCAGATTTAATATTTGCCAATATTGCACAATATCCTTCATGATGTTACATCACAATTATCAAGTAAGCGTTAAGTTTGTATCACACTAGCATATATCAAATTTGCTTAGGCACAATCCACAAATTAGACACGTACCTACAACCTTTATCTCTACTTTATCCATGGTTGATAACGTAAGCTGATGCAATATCGCTTCTCGCTAGGTTGGATCAATTTCTCATTTTAATATTTCAAATTTTTTTTTTAAAAATTTTGGCATTTTTAATTTTTTTATACGTTTCCAATTTTTGTCCCCCAAAAATACAAAACTCTATTTTTGGATTTTTAAATGAGAATAAGCATAGAAAAATTAAACTGTGAACTAAAAATGCAGAAATCAAAAATTGGTCAACCGATAACTACTCTGTTTGAAATTTTTGAATGCTGTTGATTTGCAAAAGATATTTGAAGCGGGTTTTGTCAAATGCTTTTGTAAATAAATCCGCTCTTTGAAAATCTGTGTGGATCTTTTGCAAATTAATGAGGTGTTTCTCATAGTAATCACGGATAAAGTGGTAACGAATATCAATATGCTTCATTTTAGACTGATGGACGGGATTCTTAGTGATGCATATCGTGGTAGAATTATCAATATGAATAGGAGTAGTAAGAAAATTTTGAATCTAGTCAGAATGTCATGCACATATTTCGTCTGATGAATATAAATACCCTTCACAGATTGTTGCACTTGCAGACCGATAAAGAATGCCATCTCACCTATAGAACTCATTTCAAATCCTGTTTGCATCAGCTTCACAAACTCTTTTAAAAGCTTGTCATTTGAACTGCCAAATATGATATCGTCAACATAAATCTGTACCAGCAATAAATCCTCACCCGTCTTCTTGTAGAATAATGTACAGTCAACTAACCCACGCTTGAACCCATTCTGAAGTAAATAAGTCTGGATTGCTTTGATTCTAGCAACCGGTGCATACACCTCATTAAAGTCTATACCCTTTTGTTGAGAAAAGCCTTGGACAACCAAGCGTGCCTTATTACGGACAATGAGACCTCGGTCATCTCTTTTCTATTTAAACACCCAACGGCTACCACACGGCTCTTTAGTACCTTTAGGTCTATCAACTAAGTGCCATACGCTGAGTTTCTGAAAGAGTTGGAGTTCCTCTTGCATCGCCTCTACCCATGAACCGTCCATAAGTGCATGATTAACATCCACAGGTTCGATTTGTGATAGAAAGAACCAGTGAGAAACTTCATTCTGAACCCCAGATTCCCTGATAGCTAATAATGCACCACTTTCAAATGGATGTCTTGTACACACCCCTATTTCCAAATCACCTATAATGTTTTCTTGTGGGTGGTCGGTGTTAATTCGGAGTGTCGGATGAGTCGCAGCGTTCTCATTTGAACTTGAATCAGGTTGCGGGACAGGAACATCAACAAGTTCTGATTGAGCTTCATGATATTCATTTTCTTCATCCGAAGACGTATCATAAACAACTTATTTGTGGTTTCGGTCAATTCATCTTCAGCAGGCACACCCGGAGTTATCGGAGAAGGAGTATGCATAACCGTTGAGTTACCTTGTAAATCAATGTAAATTGATGCGAGTAGCTCATCGGTTAACCCATCTCGTGAATCAAAAGAATCAAATAAACCTTTATAATCAAACATCCAATCTAGAACGACATCTTTGGGTGGTAATGTATAAGTTTGACAATCAACGTGCAACCATTCCTCCACTGCACCAGACACCGTATTAAAAACCCTCTTTTACTGTATCTAGCGAAAGATCCTTCTACTACTTTCTCATTGAATTTCCCGGAAGACTGTAAATTCATGCATGGAGACCTAAACTGTTCTAGATATCTCAAATTCGGCTTTTGGTTTTTCAACAACTCATAACATGTTTCCCGAGCCGTTTAAGCGTCAGAACCCGATTCAATATATAACATGTTGTGCTAACTGCCTCAGTCTAGAAATTCACCGGAAGCTTTGAGTCAGCTAGCATGGTTCTCGCTGTCTCGATGATTGTTCGATTCTTTCTCTCTGCCACACCATTCTGTTGAGGAGTATAAGGCGCCCCGAACTCATGAACAATGTGCTTTTCCAAACAAAAAGTCCTAACTATGGTGTTCTTGAACTCCGTGCTATTATCACTACGGTTTTGACATACTTTCAACTTTTAGTATGATTCTAATGTATTAATCAAGTTGATAAGCACTCCAAGTGTTTCATCTTTCTTCACAAGAAATTTCACCCATGAAAATCTTGAATATTCATCTGTCACTACCAGACAATACCAATGTCCCGAAATGCTTTGTTTGTTTACAGGACCAAAAAGATCCATATGAAGCAATTCCAGTGGGATGGTAACTGAATGATATTTCTTCAATGGATGAGACTTTCTTTTTTTCTTTCCTTTCTTGCAACTCACATAGATGTCATTGAAAATGAATTGATTATTCGAGACTCCTTTAACCAGACCCTTCTTAACCAATTCCATCATCTTTCTGTAGTTTATATGACCCATGCAACGATGCCTGAGAATTGAATCTCTTTCGGAAGCCTTTGAAACAAAACACTGACCGACCACATTTGCTTTCGCTGAATTAATGTCTAAAACATACAAGTTAGACAATCTCGGTGCTTGCATAACTATCCACTCTTCAGGAATCTTAAATCCTGGTTTCAGAATTAAACACTCATTCCCAGTGAAAGTTGTGGTATACTGCTTGTCACATATCTGGGAAACGCTAAGCAAATTGTTCTCTAACTCTTTAATGTATTCAACTGAAGGGTCTCTGAAGAAGTGGAGAAGGTGGTGGACTCTGCTATGCAGATCCATGTGTACCGTATGGAGAGTACGCTTCTAGAACTAATTGATAAGAAGTTGGATGAGTTGAAGAACAGTCTTAAGGGTGAAAAAGGAACTACCAAAGAGAAGGGAAGGTATTCCTACAAAGATTTTATGGCGTGTAAGCCTCCTATTTATATGGGTGAAACGAAGCCAATTATTTTTCATAGGTGGGTTTTGGATATTGAGGCTGTTTTCGAAAGAAGCCATTGTGACCCGGCGAACCAAGTAGTGTATGCAACTAGACTACTAAGGTCGCGGGCCAAAGACTGGTGAGATATGGTAATGGAGGAAAGGGGAAAGGAAGTTTTTGGGGCCATGACATGGGAAGAATTCAAAATTCCTTTTTTGGAACATCATAGTCCCCATTCGGAGACAGAAAAGTTGCAAGATGAGTTGGCTACCTTCCATCAAAAGGAGGGGCAGCCAATTGATGAAGTTTTGGGCTTTTTCATGGATCAAGTAAAGTTTTGTGATGCAATACTCAAGAATGAAAAACTAAAGATCCATCAGTTTAGTTTTATGTTGCACAAGGATTTTTGGGAGTTCATAGCAGCTATTTGATGTAAAACTTGTGAGGTCCAACTTAGACCCGAGGATCTCACAAGTATGAGACTGATCAGGTGTGGAAAACGGATCGATTAAGAAGCTCGAACGAATCAAACCAAGAACACGAAGAACAATCTTTAAATCTCAATGTTTATTGCTATATCAAGAACAATGGATTACAAGTGTTGAGAGAAAAGGAGATTACACCAAGGAAAACACACACTTAGCAGCCTCACTCTCTTCTCTCTTTACAAGATATCCTAAGTGTTCTATTTATAGCAACAAAAAGGAGTGAAACAAAATTAAATCAACAACAAGGCTGAGAAACAGTGATCTGTGTGAGGTGTTCGCTGCCCAATCACAGCTCGACAGCAGAGAGAGCATTCAACAGATCTTTTATGTGGGCTGGGTCCCACGAAATGAATTCCAGCCAAGAGCTCAACGACTCTTTCCTAGAAACTGGGCCCCACGCGTAGATCTTCAACCAATGAGGAGGGGACAACGGAAATGTTTGACCAACCAGGGAGAGAGAAAACATTCTCTGCTGGCTAATCATGCGATGACATGTCATGAGCTCCATCATCTTTCTCCCAAAAGAATGTCTGCACCCCCAGTAACCCTAATTACGCCGGAAAAATCAAGCAACCCATCGGAAAACCGTATAACGTTCATATCTCCCTCGAAACTCAATGAAAATGGACGATTTTTAGCTTGTTAAATTCGCAGCTTGATTCTCTACAATCCTAGACGATCAAAACTCACTGAAAATTTTTCGAACGACAACCCAGTTGTTAAGTTTAGACGAGATCACAAAAGTTATTCGAGGTCGCCATGAGATCGCCAAGGCTTGTTCGAGATCGCCAAGAACAAGCATGAAATCGCTAAGAACTGAGTGAAATCACCAAGAACTAACCCGAAATCACCAAGATAATGTTCAAAGACACCCGAGATTTCCAAGAAAATAATCAAGGGCACACGAGGTCGCCAAGAACATCTTCAAGGGCAGTGAAATCGCCAAGGCAATCTTCAAGGAGAATGATGAACACCAAGAACACCGTGAAACACACACTAGTGTGTGTTTTTTCAGATATGTCAAGTCTGTTAAGATACAGGCAAAACCGATGCTCCCAATGGATCCGGAACATGTTTTCCATCAAGATTCATCCTTTATTTCATCCAAAAACACCAAGAATAGCACCAAAATCTCAGAATCAAAGCTCAAAAATCTTCAAAAACCCGAAAAACGGGAAAACTCTGCTGTTGCGAAAACACAGCTCTGATCTCGAATTTCTCAACTTATTTGAACATATTGGAGCATGAAATTACATCTAAATGAACCGAACAACAAGAATACATCATCAGATTCATCCACAATCCATCAAACAGCTCAAAAAATGCAGAAAAATAGAATTATGCATCTCCTAAGTGGGTTTTCAAATCTGCACTTCATTCAAGCTCAAAATCAAGATTCGAGTGATCAAATTCGTCGTGAGACGCGATCTGATCGGTACCCGCTCTGATACCAATTGTTAGGTCCAACTTAGACCCAAGGATCAGACAAGTACGAGACTGATCATGTGCCGAAAACAGATCGATCAAGAAGCTTGAACGAATCAAACCAAGAACACAAAGAACAATCTTTAAATCTCAATGTTTATTGCTATATCAAGAACAATGAATTACAAGTGTTGAGAGAAAAGGAGATTACACCATGGAAAACACACACTTAGAAGCCGCACTCTCTTCTCTCTTTACAAAATATCCTAAGTGTTCTATTTATAGCAACAACAAGTAGTGAAACAAAATTAAATCAACAACAAGGCTGTGAAACAGTGATCTGTGTGAGGTGTTCGCTGCCCAATCACAGCTCAACAGCAGAGAGAGCATTCAAAGGATCTTTTATGTGGGCTAGCTCCCACGAAATGAATTCCAGCCAAGAGCTCAATGGATCTTTCTAAGAAACTGGGCCCCACGCGTAGATCTTCAACCAATGAGGAGGGGACAACGGAAATGTTTGACCGACCAGGGAGAGAGAAAACATTCTCTGCTGGCTAATCATGCGCTTGACACGTCATGAGCTCCATCATCTTTCTCCCAAAAGAATGAATGCACCCCTGGAAACCCTAATTCCGCCGGAAAACTCAAGCACCCCATCGGAAAACCGTATAACGTTCATATCTCCCTCGAAACTCAATGAAAATGGAAGATTTTTAGCTCGTTGAATTCGCAGCTTGATTCTCTACAATCCTAGACGATCAAAACTCACTGAAAGTTTTTTGAACGAAAACCAATTGTCAAGTTTAGACGAGATCGCAAAAGTTATTTGAGGTCGCCATGAGATCGCCAAGAACAAGCATGCAATCGCTAAGAACTGAGTGAAATCGCCAAGAACTAACCCGAAATCACCAAGATAATGTTCAAAGACACCCAAGATTGACAAGAAAATATTCAAGGGCACTTGAGGTCGCCAAGAACATCTTTAAGGGCAGTGAAATCGCCAAGGCAATCTTCAAGGAGAATGATGAACACCAAGAACACTGTGAAACACACACTAGTGTGTGTTTTTCTAGATCTGTCAAATCTGTTAAGATACAGGCAAAACCAATGCTCATAATGGATCCGGAACGCGTTTTCCGTCAAGATTCATCCTTTATTTCATCCAAAAACACCAAGAATAACACCAAAATCTTAGAATCAAAGCTCAAAAATCTTCAAAAACCCCCAAAACGGGAGAACTCCGTTGTTGCGAAAAAACAACTCTGATCTCGAATTTCTCCACTTAATTGAACAAATTGGAGCATGAAATTACATCTAAATGAACCAAACAACAAGAATACATCATCAGATTCATCCACAATCCATCAAACAGCTCAAAAAATGCAGAAAAATAGAATTATTCATCTCCTAAGTGGGTTTTCAAATTGCACTTCATTCAAGCTCAAAATCAAGCTTCGAGTGATCAAAATCGTCGTGAGACGCGATCTGATCGGTACCCGCTCTGATACCAATTGTTAGGTCCAACGTAGACCCAAGGATCACACAAGTACGAGACTGATCAGGTGCCGAAAAAGGATCGATCAAGAAGCTCGAACGAATCAAACCAAGAACACAAAGAACAATCTTTAAATCTCAATGTTTATTGCTAGATCAAGAACAATGGATTACAAGTGTTGAGAGAAAAGGAGATTACACCATGCAAAACACACACTTAGCAGCCTCACTCTCTTCTCTCTTTACAAAATATCCTAAGTGTTCTATTTATAGCAACAACAAGGAGTGAAACAAAATTAAATCAACAACAAGGCTGAGAAACAGTGATTTGTGTGAGGTGTTCGCTGCCTATTCAAAGCTTAACAGTAGATAGAGCATTCGAAGGATCTTTTATGTGGGCTGGGTCCCACGAAATGAATTCCAGCCAAGAGCTCAACGGCTCTTTCCTAGAAACTGGGGCCCGCGCGTAGATCTTCAACCAATGAGGAGGGGACAACGAAAATGTTCGACCGACGAGGGAGAGAGAAAACATTCTCTGCTGGCTAATCATGCGCTGACCCGTCATGAGCTCCATCAATTTTCTCCCAAAAGAATGTCTGCACCCCCGGTAACTCTAATTCCGCCGGAAAACTCAAGCAACCCATCGGAAAACCGTAAAACGTTCATATCTCCCTCGAAACTCAATGAAATGGACGATTTTTAGCTCGTTGAATTCGCAGCTTTATTCTCTACAATTCTAGACGATCAAAACTCACTGAAAATTTTTTGAATGAAAACCCAGTTGTCAAGTTTAGACAAGATCGCAAAAGTTATTCGAGGTCGCCATGAGATCACCAAGGCTTGTTCGAGATCGCCAAGAACAAGCATGAAATCGCTAAGAGCTGAGTGAAATCGCCAAGAACTAACCCGAAATCACCAAGATAATGTTCAAAGACACCCAAGATTGCCAAGAAAATATTCAAGGGCACTCGAGGTCGCCAAGAACATCTCCAAGGGCAGTTAAATCGCCAAGGCAATCTTCAAGGAGAATGATGAACACCAAGAACACCGTGAAACACTCACTAGTGTGCATTTTTCCAGATCTGTCAAATCTGTTAAGATAAAGGCAAAACCGATGCTCCCAATGGATCCGGAACGCGATTAACATCGAGATTCATCCTTTATTTCATCCAAAAACACCAAGAATAGCACCAAAATCTCAGAATCAAAGCTCAAAAATCTTCAAAAACCCCAAAAACGGGAAAACTCCCCTCTTGCGAAAAAACAACTTTGATCTCGAATTTCTCCACTTATTTGAACATATTGGACCATGTAATTACATCTAAATGAACCCAACAACAAGAATATATCATCAGATTCATCCAGAATCCATCAAATAACTAAAAAAATGCAGAAAAATAGAATTATACATCTCCTAAGTGGGTTTTCAAATCTGCACTTCAATCAAGCTCAAAATCAAGATTTGAGTGATCAAGTTCGTCGTGAGACGCGATCTGATCGGTACCCGCTCTGATACCAATTGTTAGGTCCAACTTAGACCCGAGGATCACACAAGTACGAGACCGATCAGGTGCGGAAAACGGATCGATCAAGAAGCTCGAACGAATAAAACCAAGGACACGAAGAACAATAAAAAAATCTCAATGTTTATTGCTATATCAAGAAAAATGGATTACAAGTGTTATGATAAAAGGAGATTACACCGTGGAAAACACACACTTAGCAGCCTCACTCTCTTCTCTCTTTACAAAATATCCTAAGTATTCTTTTTATAGCAACAATAAGGCTGAGAAACAGTGATCTGTGTGAGGTGTTCGCTGCCCAATCACAGCTTAACAGCAGAGAGAGCATTCAAAGTATCTTTTAGATGGGCTGGATCCCACGAAATGGATTCTAGCCAAGAGCTCAACGGCTCTTTTCTAGAAACTGGGGCCCACACGTAGATCTTCAACCAATGAGGAGGGGACAACGGAAATGTTCGACCGACCAGGGAGAGAGAAAACATTCTCTGCTGGCTAATCATGCGCTGACACGTCATGAGCTCCATCATATTTCTCCCAATAGAATGTCTGCACCCCCAGTAACCCTAATTCCTCCGGAAAACTCAAGCAACCCATCGGAAAACCATATAACGTTCATATCTCCCTTGAAACTCAATGAAAATGGACGATTTTTAGCTCGTTGAATTCGCAGCTTCATTCTCTACAATCCTAGACGATCAAAACTCACTGAAAATTTTTCGAACGAAAACCCGGTTGTCAAGTTTAGACGAGATCGCAAAAGTTATTAGAGGTCGCCATGAGATCGCCAAGGCTTGTTCGAGATCGCCAAGAACAAACATGAAATCGCTAAGAAATGAGTGAAATCGCCAAGAACTAACCCGAAATCACCAAGATAATGTTCAAAGACACCCGAGATTGCCAAGAAAATATTCAAGGGCACTGGAGGTCGCCAAGAACATCTTCAAGGGCAGTGAAATCGCCAAGGAAATCTTCAAGGAGAATGATGAACACCAAGAACACCGTGAAACATACACTAGTGTGTGTTTTTCCAGATCTATCAAATCTGTTAAGATACAGGCAAAACCGATGCTCCCAATAGATCCGGAACGCGATTTCCATCAAGATGCATCCTTTATTTCATCCAAAAACACAAAGAATAACACCAAAATCTCAGAATCAAAGCTCAAAAATCTTCAAAAACCCCAAAAACGGGAAAACTACGCTGTTGCGAAAAAATAGCTCTGATCTCGAATTTCTCTACTTAATTGAACAAATTGGAGCATGAAATTACATCTAAATGAACCAAACAACAAGAATACATCATCAGATTCATCTACAATCCATCAAACAGCGCAAAAAATGCAGAAAAATAGAATTATTCATCTCCTAAGTGGGTTTTCAAATTGCACTTCATTCAAGCTCAAAATCAAGATTCGAGTGATCAAATTCGTCGTGAGACGCGATCTGATCGGTACCCGCTCTGATACCAATTTTTAGGTCCAACGTAGACCCGAGGATCACACAAGTACGAGACTGATCAGGTGCCGAAAAAAGGATCGATCAAGAAGTTCGAACGAATCAAACCAAGAACACAAAG
Source organism: Deinandra increscens subsp. villosa (assembly GCA_039602395.1). NCBI lineage: Eukaryota > Viridiplantae > Streptophyta > Magnoliopsida > Asterales > Asteraceae > Deinandra > Deinandra increscens. The sequence goes on along the minus strand of JBCNJP010000024.1, from coordinate 23,637,742 downwards.
AACACTCTTTAAATCTCAATGTTTATTGCTAGATCAAGAACAATAGATTACAAGTGTTGAGAGAAAAGGAGATTACAACATGCAAAACACACACTTAGCAGCCTCACTCTCTTCTCTCTTTACAAAATATCCTAAGTGTTCTATTTATAGCAACAACAAGGAGTGAAATAAAATTAAATCAACAACAAGGCTGAGAAACAGTGATCTGTGTGAGGTGTTCGCTGCCTATTCAAAGCTTAACAGTAGATAGAGCATTCGAAGGATCTTTTATGTGGGCTGGGTCCCACGAAATGAATTCCAGCCAAGAGCTCAACGGCTCTTTCCTAGAAACTGGGGCCCACGCGTAGATCTTCAACCAATGAGGAGGGGACAACGGAAATGTTTGACCGACCAGGGAGAGAGAAAACATTCTCTGCTGGCTAATCATGCGCTGACCCATCATGAGCTCCATCAATTTTCTCCCAAAAGAATGTCTGCACCCCCGGTAACCCTAATTCTGCCGGAAAACTCAAGCAACCCATCGGAAAACAGTATAACGTTCATATCTCCCTCGAAACTCAATGAAAATGGACGATTTTTAGCTCGTTGAATTCGCAGCTTGATTCTCTACAATTCTAGACGATCAAAACTCACTAAAAAATTTTCGAATGAAAACCCAGTTGTCAAGTTTAGACGAGATCGCAAAAGTGTTAGAGCTTTTTGTGTTGTCTAGTGCTAGGTCTTGGTATTTTGAATATGTAATTTATAAGTTTGTATTTTATAGATCCAGTGGATCAGTGGCGGACCAGGTGGTACGCCGGACCACCTGGTACGCTAGTAAGTTGGTCCGCTGGCCAGTCTCTATATATAGATTTCAGTTTGATTCAGAGAGGGTGAGTGAGGTCTGAGCTTCTTAACTGTGTGTTTTTACTGGTGTAACCTGAATACTCTCTGTACTCTCTGTTTACGAGCTGTGATCAATATAAAGAAGATTATTTACCTCGCAGTGTCCAAATCCGATTGTAATAATGCACTAGCAAGATCAATTACGTGTTCTACAAGTGGTATCAGAGCAGGTTTGCTTAGTTGCTGCGATTTACTGATCGGTTTTGGGTTTTGGAGAGAAAAACTTCGGTTTTGGTAAGATTTTGATCAATTCTTCTCAGTTCTTCGTAAATTCAGTATGTTTTCTTCGTTCGGATTGCTTCTAGTTCATTTTCGCTGAGTTGTACATCGTATTCAAGCATTAAAAGTCAAAAATAGTGAGAATTATGAGTTATACTTCTGATCCGCGGGTGATCCGCTGGTGGGTTGAAGGTTCTGATCCGCTAGAGTAAATTCATCGATTCAGTGATCCGCTGAATTTGATCCGCCAAGCAATCTTCAAACACTGATCCGTGGCGGTTATTGTTTGATACGCGGCAGTTCCAGCGTATCAGTTAGCAGCGTATCAGTTGATCCGCGGGTTGTTTTTGATCCGGTAGAAGAATTTTGTTCCGCGGGTTGATTTTTGATCCGGGGAGATTTTTTTCTGATCCGTTCACCTGGAATTTGATCCGGAGGTCTGATTTTGGTCCGGGGTTCGATATTCTGATCCGCTGACTACAGAATTGAGGTTTTGTTAATCATGGATCCGTTTCAGGCTTTTGCTGCTATGTCTACGACTGTTCAAGCGTTGTTGAACTACGATAATGAAATAGGAACTACGAATAAAGTTCCTAAACTAATGAGATTTGAAGATTTTCATAATTGGAAAACTCGGTATGAGTCGTATATCGGTGTGACCGATGTTAGTGTTTGGACTCCTATGCTTGATGGATATGAGATTCCAAAATTCACAACTGGGGAGTTTATTGGTCAAGAGAAGCCGTTTAACAAGATGAACGATGCTGAGAAAGAGGCATTCAAACTTGAAAGAAAAGCATATTCCAATTTATCAATGGCTTTACCTAAGGATATTTTGCATCAATTTAAAACACATACAACATCTAAGAAATTGTGGGATGCTTTATGTCATCGATGTGAAGGTAATGCACAATACAAGAAGAGCAAGAAGAAAGTGTTGTTGCGAGAGTATGATAACTTTGCTCATGTTCCGAATGAAACCATTAATGATCTCATTTCCAGATTGTCTCATTTGGTCAGTGAACTTGATATTGTTGGAGTAAAAATTGAAGCTGGAGAATTGAAAGAAAAGTTGTTAGATGCTTTGCCCGAGAAATGGGAAGGTTACATTTTGTTGCTGACTCATGATAAAAGCTTTGATGATCTCACATATGATGAACTTACAAGGAATTTACTAGCAAGGGAAGTGGATATATATGATGCGTGTGAAAACTTTACCATCTCAAGTTCAGAATCCCGATGTCTACTTTGGTGAAAATGCTTCTACCATGCATGCTAAAGCAAAGGCTAACACAAATCCACCATCTACTGCTTTTTATGTAGAAAATACTTCAAGTGGTCATGCAAACATGTCTAGAGGTTCTTCAAGTGGAAGTTATGCTAGTAAAGCTGCTGTAACATATCCTGTGTATTCGCATCAGTCGTCTTCTGTTCCAAATCACAATCAGAGTGCTTTTTCAGCAAAAACTACAAATGACTTTATGGCTCTATTTTCAGCAATGGTTTCGTCTTATGACGGAGTTGTTGCAGGAAAGTTAACTAGTGCTGAGTTAACTGATGAAGACTATGAACAGATTGATCCTGATGACTTAGAATTGATGGATATTAACTGGTCCATGGCAATGCTTGTACGCAGAGGCAAAAAGTATATGCAAAGAACGGGTCGGAAGGATTTAAATCCTGAAGGAAAACTTGGATTTGATAAGTCTAAGGTTTGTTGCTACAATTGTCAGAATTATGGGCATTTTGCCAAGGAGTGTACCAAGGGAAAACAACAAGAAACTTCAAAGTTGTATCAAAAGTATGCTGCACAGAGTAACAAGCCATCAGGAAGCAATACTAATCCTTCAAGTTCAAATGCAAATGCTAGTGGATCAAATTCAGACAATAAAGCGTTGGTTTCACAAACTGGTGAAGGATATGATTGGGCTGCTGATTTTCCAGATGAATCTGCTTTCCTGTGTACTGAGGAGCAGAGTGTAAAGATTGAAGATGATCCTGATCTTCCTGGTGAAGATTTCTTTGCTGAAGGTCAACATGCGTTTATGGCCAACATTCAGGTTGCTTCTAATTCTTGTGAACTTTGTCTTAATTCTGCTAATCAGTTGAAGGAACTCTCTGATGAGAAAACCATGTATTTTGACAAATACTCGTTAGCAGAAGAGAATGTCAAAATTTACAAACAACGGTGGGAAGCTGTTAAAGCTGAACTGAAAAGTGAACATGCTGTGGTTCTGAGCACAAAAATTGAGCTTAATAACAAAACGGAAGATTATATTTTTAGTGAAAAGAAGCTTGCTGAAGCAAATGCTAAAATTTCCGAATTAAACATTGAAATTTTGGATCTTAAAAGGCAACTTGAAAATTTCAAAAATTCATCTTCCTTTGCAAGTTTTCTTTGCAAAGATGAAAATCTAAAAGATTTGCTCAAAGAATCCGGGTGTAATTCAGTTCCTCCACCCATTGTTCATGGTTTAGGACCAAAGGAATCTGAAACCAAAGCTGGTGTTGTGTTTGATTACTCAATGTTTACTGAGGGATCATCTGATAAATCCAAAAGCACTGATAAGAAGAAATCAGGCAAACATGTGTCCAAACCTAAGGTTGAGATGTCAAAACAGTCTGAATCCAGTGATTCTAAGGTTGAAAAACCTGTCACTGAGGTTAAGCCTCAAAGTGTCAAACTGACACCATTAGAGGCTGCTCAGAAAATACTTGAAACTGCAAAAACAATGAAAACCTTTGAAAATTCACAATTTACTAAAGGTCCAGATTTGTTTTTTGAAAGAGATGTTGTTTCTGTAAGTAACACAATCACACCTGATGTCAATGCTATACCAGAAGCACCTGAAAGAAGTGCAAAATTAAATGGTGTTGGGTTTGGACAGTTTGCTGGAAATTCTAAGGTCAATCAAAAGAAACCTCAGAAATTTCAGAAACGTGAAAAGAAATTTGCCAAAAATGGAAAGTTTGATGAAAATTTGAAAGGCAAAACTGTTGATGATGATTCTTCTCAGAAATTGAGAATGTATTGTTTGAAAGGAAGTGATTCAGTGTTTTCTGATTTAGATTTTCCTTTAATTTGTGTTGATCCATCACGTGTTGCCAAAGTATGGTACGTAGAACCATCTGAGGTGGTTAAGTCAGATCTTGAAGACGAACAGTTCATTGTTTTGTCTGATGTGCCGTCTGGTTCAAATGATCAAGGATCATCCTCCAAAGGTCAAAGGCTTTCTGAGAAACCAAAGTCATCAAATGATCAAAAGTTTAAGACTAAATCAAAACAATCATCTTACTCACCAAAGAGTTTTTATAACTCTGATGGTCAGTATTCATCAGAAACTAATAGTTTTGATTATGAAGCGTTTGGTTTTTGTGATGACTACAATTTTTATGATGATTTTGGTAAATTTGAACAAAACAAAACCAAAAATGTTAAACCTAAAGGATATGCTGATCGTTGTGGTGTTGATGACTATGGATTTTACAATGAACATGGATACATTGGCCCTTTGTTTAAACCTTTACCAACCTCCAAAGGAAGAAGGTTTAAAACCAATGTTTCTAAAAAGGGTGTTCAATCAAATTACAATGATAACATTCCTCATAAGTTTGAGGATGGTGTTTCTAAGGGTTTTGTTGATCCCAGAAGGTGTTATTGTTGTTTTGAAATAGGACATATTCGTAGTCGGTGTCCTGTTTTGGCTAGAAAACGGGCTTCAGTTTATACGCAATCATATTCAGATTCAAAATCTGATGCAAAGACCAAGATGGATGATGAAAAGATTGTTACCAAACAACATTTTAAAAGGAGAAATTTTTTCAATAAATCTTACAAATTTTTTGGTAATAATTCTACTTCAGATATTACTGCTGATTCATCCATTCCATCTGTCAGGCAAAAGTGGCTGCCTAAAATGACTTCAAAAGCCACTAAGGATTATTCGGAAGATACCGGTCGACCCAAAGCTGAATGCTTGGGTCCAGATACTCACTAATTGCTTGCTACTATGTGCAGGGTGCTCGAAAGCCAGCTGTTAACAACTTTTGGGTCGTTGATAGTGGAGCATCCAGGCACATGACGGGTAATATTTCCTTGCTGTCTGAAGTCAAACCAATTCAAGGAGGAAATGTTACTTTTGCTGGCAATAAAGGTGGGAAGATAACCGGTGAAGGAAAGTTGGGTAACGAGAAGATTACTTTTGAAAAAGTCCAATTTGTGCAAGAGCTGCAGCACAACTTGTTAAGCGTATCTCAAATTTGTGATAAGCAGTACACGGCTGCTTTTACAAGTTCAGAATGCTTGATTCTGAAACCTGGCATTCGAATTCCTGATGACTGGATTGTGATGCGCGCTCCCAGATTTCGGGACTTATATGTGTTAAATATGAATCAGACTTCATCTGCTGTATCTGCTACATGTTTCATCTCAAAAGCTACTGAAAATGAATCAATTTTGTGGCATAGACGCATGGGTCACATCAATTACCGAAAGATGAATTACTTGGTCAATCATTCTTTGGTAGAAGGCGTTTCCAAGAATAGATTCTCTATAAATGATGTGTGTGTCTCATGTAAGAGAGGTAAACAGAAAAATAAGTCTCATCCTTCTAAGCGTTTGAATTCGATTGTCACTCCCTTGGAACTGCTTCATATGGATCTGTTTGGTCCTATGAATGTTCGTAGTATTGAGGGTAGTTACTATTGCTTGGTGATTACGGATGACTTCTCAAGATTTTCGTGGGTGGCATCTTTGGCGACCAAGGCTGATACTCCAGATTCAATTCGGAACATGTTGTCTAAGTTTGAATCGTTGTACAAGCATAAAGTTTGTCGCATTCGTACTGACAATGGTTCTGAATTCAACAATGCCAAGATGAAGGATTTTTGTGGTTCGTTTGGAATTTATCATGAATTCAGTGCGCCGTATACTCCACAACAAAATGGGGTAGCTGAACGAAAGAATCGAACATTGATTGAAACGGCTCGAACGATGCTAGCGGATGCACATTTACCAATTAAGTTTTGGTCTGAAGCTGTTCATGCTGCATGTTATGTGCTCAATCGTGTTCTGATTGTTAAAAGATTTAACAAGACAAGTTATGAATTGCTCAGAGGTCGAAAGCCAAATTTGAATTTCTTGGAACCATTTGGGTGTTCATGCACGGTTCTCAAGGAAGGTGGAAAGTTTGATGCTAAAGCTGTTGAAGGCATTTTTGTTGGATATCATCATCCAATGAAAAGGGTTTATTTTACGTCTTCCAAAACCATTGAGAATCATATGAATGTGGATTGTCATCGGCATACCTTTCTACAACCTAAATCGGTTGATTCTCGAGCTTTTGATTATAATTCTTTTGTTGATTCGTTCTCGGCTGCACAAAAGAGTTCTGATAAAGAAGATGAGTCTGAAATCTTATCTGCTGCTATCATGTATACATTGTCTACTCCTGGTTCCGGGTCATGGATTCCTAAGCTTCCTAATTCATCTGTCACTACTTCGTCTAGTCAGGATGTTTCTAGTTTAGAAACAATGAGTTCGTCTGACGATGATGATGAAAGTTCGTATCATGAAGCTGAGTCAACACCTGTTGATGATCCAATTCCGTTACCAAGTACAAGTTCTTCGGTACCAGTTTCTTTACCGTTAGATGATCTTTCAAGCACAGATGAAGCAGATGCAAGTTTACCTAATAATTTGGCAGATAATATTCCTGTTGCTGATTCAACTACTCTGAGGATACACACCATTCATCCTCAAGAGAATATCATTGGTGATCCGAGTTCTGGAGTTCGCACACGTCATCAAGTAGCAGAGTCTGTTGATGCTTTAATTGCTGAAATCAGGGATTCAGGAGTTCAGAATGACGTGTTTCATTCATGTTTTCTGTCTCAAGTTGAACCAACCAATGTCGATCAGGCGTTGGAAGATGCTTCTTGGGTTGAGGCTATGCAAGAAGAGTTGCAGCAATTTCAGAAATTGGGTGTATGGCATCTCGTGGATTTACCCGCTAATTCCAAAGAACCATGTGGTACTAAATGGGTATTTAAATGTAAGAAAGATGATCGAGGCATAATTGTTCGAAACAAGGCTCGATTGGTGGTTCAGGGTTTCTCACAGATTGAAGGTGTTGATTTCAATGAAGTTTATGCTCCTGTTGCACGAATCGAGGCTATCAGAATCTTTTTAGCTTTCGCGGCATATCATGGATTCAAAGTGTATCAAATGGATGTCAAGAGTGCATTTCTTAATGGGTTGATTCGTGAGGAAGTGTATGTGAAGCAGCCGCCTGGTTTTTATGATCCAGATTATCCAAACAAAGTGTACAAGTTAGACAAGGCTTTATATGGATTGCATCAAGCCCCGAGAGCTTGGTATGAAACTTTATCTACGCACCTGCTGGAAAACGGTTTTCGGCGAGGAAAGGTGGATTGTACGCTGTTTTCGAAGAAGTTTGGAAAGGATCTGTTACTTGTCCAAGTTTATGTGGACGATATCATTTTTGGAAGCACAAATGACGCGTTATGCAAGGACTTTGAACGTGTGATGCAAACAAAGTTTGAAATGAGTTCTATGGGCGAGATGGGGTTCTTTTTAGGTCTTCAAGTCCATCAATCGGCCAAAGGCATATTCTTACACCAAACCAAATATGTGTCTGATATTTTGGCAAGGTTCAAGATTGGCGATGTTCGGGTTCCTAGTACACCAATCCAGGTTTCACATGGTTTAGCACCGGATGAGACTGGTGAAACTATTGATCCCACATTGTTTAGGGCTATGATTGGTTCGCTTATGTACTTAACTGCATCTCGTCCTGATATAATGTTTGCTGTGTGCTTGTGTGCTAGGTATCAGGCAGCTCCAAAGGCTTCTCATCTGATGGCAGTAAAGAGGATTTTTGCTTATTTGAAGGGTAATCCGGATCTGGGAATCTGGTATCCTAATGATAATAAGTTCGAGTTATCAGCATATTCTGACTCCGACTATGGTGGCTGTAAAATCAATTTCAAATCTACAACCGCAGGATGTCAGTTTTTGGGAGAACGACTGGTGTCGTGGCAATGCAAAAAGCAAACTTCGGTTGCAACGTCTACAGCAGAGGCGGAATATGTGGCTGCTTCTAGTTGTTGTTCACAAGTTTTGTGGATACAACAGCAGTTACGCGACTACGGTTTGAATTTTCTTACTACTCCGATTTTTATTGATAACTCGGCTGCTATATCCATCACTAAAAACCCAGTTCAGCATTCTAAAACTAAACACATTGAGATTCGATATCACTTTATCCGTGATTGCTTTGAAAAGAAACTAATTGATTTGCAGAAAATTCACACGGATTTTCAGCGAGCTGATTTGTTTACAAAAGCTTTTGATAAAACTCGGTTCCAATTTTTGTTGAAAATCAATGGGATTACTAAGTTAAATGTCACATGATTTGGTTCAGTTGATCGTTTTTGCTTTTCGTTTTATTTTTCTGTTATTGTTTTCTGCTTTTTAGGGGGAGAAATATGAAAAATACAAAAATAGTGTGTTGTTTTGTGTTTCAAAAATGAAAAAGCATAAAAAAAATTGAAAAATGCAAAAGCATAAAAAATTGGAAAATTCCAAAAATTTGAGAAATGTGATCCAACCTCGTGAGAAATGATAGTACATCAGTGAATGTTACTGACCATGGATAGACTAGATTGAAAGGCTGTAGATACTCGCTTGTTTCATTGAATGTGCCATTCATATCTGATACATGTTAGTATGATATAAAGATAATGCCTGTCTGAAATCTGTGGCGAACCATGATTCTTGTTTTTGTTTAATGCTGAGCTTATATGAAAAATCCAAAAAGAGAATAAGAGATGGTTTTAGTGTATGCATGCTTTATTTTGCAAAGATTTAAACTTGTTTTATTTTCTTTATTTTGTCAAACGATCGGACTTTCTCTGCGTATCGAAAGATCGACCTGATTGTTGTTCGTTTGACGTTCTGCTTTATTTTCTTGGTGTTTAGTATAATCCATCGGACTTTCTCTGCGTATCGAAAGATCGACCTGATTGTTGTTGGATTATACGCTTTCTGCTTTATTTTCTATTTCTTATTTTCCTAAACAATCGGACTTTCTCTGCGTGCCTACCAGCCGACCTGATTGTTGTTTGTTTAGGGTTCTGCTTTCTTTTTGCATGAAACACTATGAACCAATTGTCTCTGTACATAGATTCTGTGATGAATCAGTGAAAAATAAAAAAAATAGAATAAATCAGATTATCAATTACTTGAGTTTGTGGGTGCCATGATTTCTGTACTTGATAAATATACCTAATGCATATCAGAAAACTGTAAAAATTGATTTGAATTGGCTGAAATAAACATTATGTGTTGTATTCGTGGACAACTTGATTTGCATGCTGATTAGGTTGAAATTGAAGTGTGTTAAGTGCATCTCACTGATATGATCTCATGTTGCGATCTTTCTCACAAAAATATAACTTATTGTTATTGTTTTTTGATTTCTTGATTTCTGTTGATTTGCTATTTCTGCTTATTTTAGAAAAATCAAAAAGATTTTAGGTGTGTTTTAGCATAAGTTCGAAAAATCAAAAAGATTTTAGTGTGTTTTGATATAATTTTGTCAAAATTCAAAAAGATTTTTTTTCTGCTTTGTTTTAGATCAACTGAATTTCAGAATCGACAATCTGTTGTTTGATGAACCACAATCGATGCAAAAATCAGTTCATAAAGGATTTGAGATTGAAGAAATTGAACGTTTTTGATGAAAAATGAAAAATTTGATGATAAGGGGCAATGTGGTCATTTTCTGATCCGGCGGACCAGCTGATCCGCCGGCGGACCAAACTGTGTATAAATAGAAAATCTGATCCGCGAGAGTTCATAACTCGCGGATCACCTACTCTCAACACAGAAAACCCCCGAAACCTCTCACATCCGTATTTTATTGATTTCTCAGTCGTTAACGAAGCTCTGCTCGAAATTTTTGTTGCTACAGGTAGGTTGACTGATTACGCACAGGTTGATGGTCTTGATTTCTGCAATGGTTGTCTGATTAGGGTTAAAATTGAGATTTAAAGTTTCGGTTTTTGAGAAAAATTGACTTGATGTTTGTTTAATCGGTTTTAGTCAATGTTTATGTGTATAAAACACATTGTTAGAGTCGCAATACACTCTAGAATGAACCCTTGTTCTTTGATTCCAAAACAAACACTTCAAAGTTGCATAAAATTCAAAGTGACTGTTCGATAAACTGATCGTCCGCCGGATCAACTGATCCGCCGGACCAGATTTGGTCAAAATTCAAACTGATCCGGAGATGATCCGGTTGACCAAACTGATCCGCAGTCAACGAATTTGATCCGCCGGATCAAGTGATCCGTCGGATCAAGTGATTCGCAGGATAATATGATCCGCAACTGGTCCGCCGGACCAGATGATCCGGATGCACAAATTTGATCCGTGGTTTGATCCGCTCATAAAAAGTTTTCAAAAGTTATTCGTTTGAGTGATTTACTTAACATCAGAGATTGTCATTGAGAATTTTGATTATATTGACTGATTTTAATGATGGTTTGTTTTGATGATATGAACAGAAATGGCAGATTTTAAATCGATTGGAGAACACAATGTTTGTGCTTTCCTAGATGCTGCAGAAAAGTGGAGGCCACAATTTCTTAACATTTTTGAGTTCGTCAGACGATCAAGAATATTTTTTGCTGCTACTCATGAATGTCCACCTTATAAAGATTTGTTGGTAATGTTCTGGAATTCAGCGCAAGTGGATTGCTCGGTGACGCCGTCAGTAATTCGTGCAAAGATATTAGAAACTGATGTGGTTATTTCTGAAGCTGATGTGCGAAGAGTTTTACGGTTAAATGATCAAGCTACTTATCCAACTGAATTTCCTGAAGAAGATTTGGTAGCTTTATTAAAAAGAATTAAGTACGATGGACAATTGTATGTTCCATGGTATCTTAAAGCTAATCTGAGTCCTCCATATAAATACTTGATGCACGTTATCATTAAGTGTTTTGGAAATAGAACAAGAGGTCAGGAAGAGTTTGATTTGAGGGTGCTATCTTTCTTTTGTGCATTGGTGCTAAACAGAGAATTCAATTTCTCTGGATGGATTTTTAACTACATGAGAGAGAACATTTTGGTGAAACAAGTGCGAAGTATCATGTATCCGAGGTTTATACAGATGATTTTGAATGATATGCATCCGAATCTTCCAAAGAATGCTGCTGCCATTATAGATATGAAGCACATGAACAGAGTGGCTGTTGGAAAGATTCCCGTGTATTACAAGCGAAAAGGAAATGCAGTTGCTCCACCGAATAAGCGTTTGATTGGTCATCTCGTGAATCCTGATTATGTAGCTCCAGAGAATGGTGCTGCTAAACATTCTGACAGTTCTGATGATGAATTACATTATGATGATAATGGATTTCCGACTGCGATTGTAGAAGATGATGAAATTGAGCAACCTGCTAATCAAGAACCTGTTGTGCAAGAACCTGTTTTGCAACAACCTATTGTTCAAGAACCTGTTTTGCAACAACAGAATCCAGAGCAAGTAACTTCTGAAGCTGTAAATGATTCTGAACGGGTGAATGTTCCGGATGATGATGCTACTAGATCTAAGGGTGATGATGTTATTGGTAGTTCGTCTGAAACTGACTCAGACTCGGGTGAATATGTTATCATTTTGCACAATACAAGAGAAATTCCAGTAAAGAGAGGTTCTAAGGCTCACATTGCTTATTTGAAATCTCAGAATCAAGATACTTCTTTCTTTGAGTCTAGAACCAAACAGGCTGAAGATACTGAAGATGATCCATCTTATACTCCTATGATGGAGGAGCCTGTTGCAAAGTCAAAGCCCGTAGATAAAGGCAAAGCTCCTGCAGTTGTTCCTGGCAAGCGTATGAAGAGTATGGCTGTTGGATATAAAGGAGTGAAGCCTGGTTCCTTTCTTGCTGATGCCAGAAAATCTGGGCAAAGTCCTCCTAGCAAGAAGCAAAAAGTGACTACGTCGTCTTCAATCCCACTTCAACCAACCACCAAAGCAGCTGATGTTCAAAGTTCACAACAACCTCCGATCAGAAAGTTGACTATTAAAAGACCGTCTACTACTGGTTCTGCTTCCACTTCTTCAACTACTTCCACAATTTCTTCTACTGATTTAAAGCTCGCATTGTTTCAAGCCAGATTTGAAAAAGTAGAGCATACAAACAAGTTGCAAGCTGAAGAGATTTCTGGGTTAAGGAATTTGTGTAAAGAGTTAGTAGCCAGAGATCAATCTCATACAAAGGAACTTGCTAGATTAAAAGCTCAGGATGAAGCAAAAGATCGGGAAATTGCTGAGTTGAAGCAATTATCTCTGACTATGGGTGAGCAGCTTAAGCAGATGCTTACTGCTTTATCTGCTCAGGGGGAGAAAAGGCCGAATCCTGAGGAAACTTGCAGAGAAGAAGAGGATGTTATGAAGTTTTTAAACGATGACCCTGATAATCCAGAAGGTGGTACTGGTGGTGCTGGTACTGGTACTGATGCAGCAGGAACATCATCTGCTACTGCTGGTACAGCCACAACATCTCAGGGGGAGTCTGCAGATAAAGAGATATATGATGTGACTCCGGTATCTAGGGTTGAAATGAAAGAGGGAGAGTTTGTTAATCCCTTCACTAAAGAGCAGCTGGCAGCCATATTTGCTTTAAATGTGGACGATGTTGATAAGGTGCCAGTTGCTGATCCATACCAGGAAGATGATTCAGAAGAAGAAGTGGTGTTTGAAGATGAACAGGTGGAAGTGGAAGATATGACGGCTGAAGAATATCCCAATGATCCAACGATGTATGGGAATTTTTCTGATAACGACTATTCTGAGGGTTTTAATTTCTTTGGTAAAGACAGTGAAGAGAAGGTTGAAACAGAGAATCAATCAGAACAACCTGAAACATCTGAGTCTGTTGATGTGTCCGAAGAAGAGGAAAAGAAGCTGTTGTTTGAAGCTTGGTTAAAAGAACAAAGGGCAAAGAAGCTTCCAGTTCCAGTTCAAGTTGAAAAGTCTTCAAAGATTGTTGATCAGAAAAGGTTTTTTGACAGAAAAGGAAGACAAGCTTCTGGAAAGATTATTAGCTGGATGTATGATTCTGAACTCAAATGCTATGCTATCAAGAAGGAGTTTGGGATTATATATCTGAAGAATGCTTCAAGGTTCAACACATTACCTGTTTGTGATGTGAGGGACTTGTCTAGAAGTCCATTTTTGAATCATGAAGGAAATCTTTTGGCTGCTGTGTTTAAAGAGAAGTTAATTGAAGAGTGTCAAGGAAGATTCAGGTTTTTGACTCCTCAAAGACCAACTTACTCTGAGCATCCAACAGATATTCATCCTATCACAGGCAGACCAGTAGTGATTCTGAAATATAAGAAGCCAGTTCAGCTCAAGAAGATACCTTTAAAAAGGCTTGAACAAGATTTCATCAAGACTTTGAGGTGGTGGTATTATGATGAAGTGTCTGGAGAAGCTGTAATTGTGATCAAAGAAGATAACAAGGTTGTGAGAATCTACGACCCGATGTCATTGATAAATCTGTCGAAGAATGATATTGAAAAGCTGCATTCTAACAAGATTCTCTACAAGCCTGAATGTTTTGATCAAGCAATGCAATTTCAGAAGGTGATAAATGTTTGTTTTGGTGGTGGGATTCATGCTGGAAATAACAGAAGACGGGATTGGAAGAAGACAGAGTCAAGAGCTTCTGAAGACTAGCACAAGACAAGGGGGAGTTTGTTAGAGCATTTTGTGTTGTCTAGTGCTAGGTCTTGGTATTTTGAATATGTAATTTATAAGTTTGTATTTTATAGATCCAGCGGATCAGTGGCGGACCAGGTGGTACGCCGGACCACCTGGTACGCTAGTAAGTTGGTCCGCTGGCCAGTCTCTATATATAGGTTTCAGTTTGATTCAGAGAGTGTGAGTGAGGTCTGAGCTTTCTTAACTGTGTGTTTTTACATGGTGTAACCTGAATACTCTCTGTACTCTCTGTTTACGAGCTGTGATCAATATAAAGAAGATTATTTACCTCGTAGTGTCCAAATCCGATTGTAATAATGCACTAGCAAGATCGATTACGTGTTTTACAAAAAGTTATTCGAGGTCGCCATGAGATCACCAAGGCTTGTTCGAGATCGCCAAGAACAAGCATGAAATCGCCAAGAACTAACCCGAAATAACCAAGATAATGTTCAAAGACACCCGAGATTGCCAAGAAAATATTCAAGGGCACTCCAGGTCGCCAAGAACATCTCCAAGGGCAGTTAAATCGCCAAGGCAATCTTCAAGGAGAATGATGAACACCAAGAACACCGTGAAACACACACTAGTGTGCGTTTTTCCAGATCTGTCAAATCTGTTAAGATAAAGGCAAAACCGATGCTCCCAATGGATCCGGAACACGATTAACATCGAGATTCATCCTTTATTTCATCCCAAAAACACCAAGAATAGCACTAAAATCTCAGAATCAAAGCTCAAAAATCTTCAAAAACCCCAAAAACGGGAAAACTCCCCTGTTGCGAAAAAACAGCTTTGATCTCGAATTTCTCCACTTATTTGAACATATTGGAGCATGTAATTACATCTAAATGAACCCAACAACAAGAATACATCATCAGATTCATCCAGAATCCATCAAATAACTAAAAAAATGCAGAAAAATAGAATTATACATCTCCTAAGTGGGTTTTTAAATCTGCACTTCATTCAAGCTCAAAATCGAGATTTGAGTGATCAAGTTCGTCGTGAGACGCAATCTGATCGGTGCCCGCTCTGATACCAATTGTTAGGTCCAACTTAGACCCGAGGATCACACAAGTACGAGACCGATCAGGTGCGGAAACGGATCGATCAAGAAGCTCGAACGAATCAAACCAAGAACACGAAGAACAATAAAAAAATCTCAATGTTTATTGCTATATCAAGAACAATGGATTACAAGTGTTATGATAAAAGGAGATTACACCATGGAAAACACACACTTAGCAGCCTCACTCTCTACTCTCTTTACAAAATATCCTAAGTGTTCTTTTTATAGCAACAATAAGGCTGAGAAACAGTGATCTGTGTGAGGTGTTCGCTGCCCAATCTCAGCTTAACAGCAGAGAGAGCATTCAAAGTATCTTTTAGATGGGCTGGATCCCACGAAATGAATTCCAGCCAAGAGCTCAACGGTTCTTTACTAGAAGCTGGGCCCCACACGTAGATCTTCAACCAATGAGGAGGGGACAACGGAAATGTTCGACCGACCAGGGAGAGAGAAAACATTTGCTGCTGGCTAATCATGCGCTGACACATCATCAGCTCCATCATATTTCTCCCAATAGAATGTCTGCACCCCCAGTAACCCTAATTCCGCCAGAAAACTCAAGCAACCCATCGGAAAACCGTATAACGTTCATATCTCCCTCGAAACTCAATGAAAATGGACGATTTTCAGCTCGTTGAATTGGCAGCTTCATTCTCTACAATCCTAGACGATCAAAACTCACTGAAAATTTTCGAACGAAAACCCAGTTGTCAAGTTTAGACGAGATCGCAAAAGTTATTAGAGGTCGCCATGAGATCGCCAAGGCTTGTTCGAGATCGCCAAGAACAAACATGAAATCGCTAAGAAATGAGTGAAATCGCCAAGAACTAACCCGAAATCACCAAGATAATGTTCAAAGACACCCGAGATTGCCAAGAAAATATTCAAGGGCACTGGAGGTCGCCAAGAACATCTTCAAGGGCAGTGAAATCACCAAGGAAATCTTCAAGGAGAATGATAAACACCAAGAACACCGTGAAACATACACTAGTGTGTGTTTTTCCAGATCTGTCAAATCTGTTAAGATCTTCAAGGGCAGTGAAATCGCCAAGGAGATCTTCCGGAACGTGATTTCCATCAAGATTCATCCTTTATTTCATCTAAAAACACCAAGAATAGCACCAAAATCTCATAATCAAAGCTCAAAAATCTTCAAAAACCCCCAAAACGGGAAAATCCCCTGTTGCGAAAAAACAGCTCTGATCTTGAATTTCTCCACTTATTTGAACATATTGGAGCATGAAATTAAATTTAAATGAACCCAACAACAAGAATACATCATCAAATTCATCCAGAATCCATCAAACAACTCAAAAAATGCAGAAAAATAGAATTATTCATCTCCTCAGTGGGTTTTCAATTCTGCACTTCATTCAAGCTCAAAATCAAGATTCGAGTGATCAAATTCGTCGTGAGACGCGATCTGATCGGTACCCGCTCTGATACCAATTGTTAGCTCCAACTTAGACCCGAGGATTACACAAGTACGAGACCGATCAGGTGCGGAAAACGGATCGATCAAGAAGCTCGAATGAATCAAACCAAGAACACGAAGAACAATAAAAAAATCTCAATGTTTATTGCTATATCAAGAACAATGGATTACAAGTGTTGAGAGAAAAGGAGATAACACCATGGAAAACACATACTTAGCAGCCTCACTCTCTTCTCTCTTTACAAAATATCCTAAGTGTTCTTTTTATAGCAACAACAAGGAGTGAAACAAAATTAAATCAACAACAAGGCTGAGAAATAGTGATCTGTGTGAGGTGTTCGCTGCCCAATCACAGCTTAACAATAGAGAGAGCATTCAAAGGATCTTTTAGATGGGCTGGGTCCCACGAAATGAATTACAGCCAAGAGCTCAACGGCTCTTTACTAGAAACTGGGCCCCATGCGTAGATCTTCAACTAATGAGGAGGGGACAATGGAAATGTTCGACCGACCAGGGAGAGAGAAAACATTCTCTGCTGGCTAATCATGCGCTGACACGTCATGAGCTCCATCATCTTTCTCCCAAAAGAATGTCTGCACCCCCAGTAACCCAAATTGCGCCGGAAAACTCAAGCAACCGATTGGAAAACCGTATAACGTTCATATCTCCCCGAAACTCACGTTGAATTCGCAGCTTGATTCTCTACAATCCTAGACGATCAAAACTCACTGAAAATTTTTTGAAGACCAGTTGTCAAGTTTAGACGAGATCGCAAAAGTTATACGAGGTCGCCATGAGATTGCCAAGGCTTGTTCGATATCGCCAAGAACAAGCATGAAATTGCTAAGAAATGAGTGAAATCGCCAAGAACTAACCCGAAATCACCAAGATAATGTTCAAAGACACCCGAGATTTCCAAGAAAATATTCAAGGGCACACGAGGTCGCCAAGAACATCTTAAAGGTCAGTGAAATCGCCAAGGCAATCTTCAAGGAGAATGATGAACACCAAGAACACCGTGAAACACACACTAGTGTGTGTTTTTCTAGATCTATCAAATCTGTTAAGATACAGGCAAAACCGATGCTCCCAATGGATCCGGAACGCGATTTCCATCAAGATTCATCCTTTATTTCATCCAAAAACACCAAGAATAGCACCAAAATCTCAGAATCAAAGCTCAAAAATCTTCAAAAACCCCAAAAACGGGAAAATCCCCTGTTGCGAAAAAACAGCTATGATCTCGAATTTCTCCACTTATTTGAACATATTGGAGCATGAAATTAAATCTAAATGAACCCAACAACAAGAATACATCATCAGATTCATCCAGAATCCATCAAACAACTCAAAAAATGCAGAATAATAGAATTATTCATCTCCTAAGTGGGTTTTCAAATCTGCACTTCATTCAAGCTCAAAATCAAGATTCGAGTGATCAAATTCGTCGTGAGACGCGATCTGATCGGTACCCGCTGTGATACCAATTGTTAAGTCCAACTTAGACCCGAGGATCACACAAGTACGAGACCGATCAGGTGCGGAAAACGGATCGATCAAGACACTCAAATGAATCAAACCAAGAACACGAAGAACAATCTTTAAATCTCAATGGTTATTGCTATATCAAGAACAATGGATTACAAGTGTTGAGAGAAAAGGAGATTACACCATGGAAAACACACACTTAGCAACCTCACTCTCTTCTCTCTTTACAAAATATCCTAAGTGTTCTATTTATAGCAACAACAAGGAGTGAAACAAAATTAAATCAACAACAAGGCTGAGAAACAGTGATCTGTGTGAGGTGTTCGCTGCCCAATCACAGCTCAACAGCAGAGAGAGCATTCAAAGGATCTTTTATGTGGGCAGGGTCCCACGAAATGGATTCTAGCCAAGAGCTCAACGGCTCTTTTCTAGAAACTGGGGCCCACACGTAGATCTTCAACCAATGAGGAGGGGACAACGGAAATGTTCGACCGACCAGTGAGAGAGAAAACATTCTCTGCTGGCTAATCATGCGCTGACACGTCATGAGCTCCATCATCTTTCTCCCAAAAGAATGTCTGCACCCCCAGTAACCCTAATTCCGCCGGAAAACTCAAACAACCCATTGGAAAACCATATAACGTTCATATCTCCCTCGAAACTCAATGAAAATGGATGATATTTAGCTCGTTGAATTCGCAGCTTGATTCTCTACAATCCTAGACGATCAAAACTCACTGAAAATTTTTCGAATGAAAACCATGTTGTCAAGTTTAGACGAGATCGCAAAAGTTATTCAAGTTCGCCATGAGATCCCCAAGGCTTGTACGAGATCGCCAAGAACAAGCATGAAATCGCTAAGAACTGAGTGAAATCGCCAAGAACTAACCCGAAATCACCATGATAATGTTCAAAGACACCCGAGATCGCCAAGAAAATATTCAAGGGCACTCGAGGTCGCCTAGAACGTCTTCAAGGGCAGTGAAATAGCCAAGGCCATCTTCAAGGAGAATGATGAACACCAAGAACACCGTGAAACACACACTAGTGTGTATTTTTCTAGATCTGTCAAATCTTTTAAGAATCAGGTAAAACCGATGCTCCTAATGGATCCGGAACGCGGTTTCCATCTAGATTCATCCTTTATTTCATCCAAAAACACCAAGAATAGCACCAAAATCTCCGAATTAAAGCTCAAAAATCTTCAAAAACCCCAAAAACCCCAAAAACGGGAAAACTCTAATGTTACGAAAAAAACAGCTCTCATATCGAATTTCTCCACTTATTTGAACATATTGGAGCATGAAATTACATCTAAATGAACCCATCAATAAGAATACATCATCAGATTCATCTAGAATCCATCAAGCAGCTTAAAAAATGCAACAAAATAGAATTATTCATCTCCTAAGTGGGTTTTCAAATCTGCACTTCATTCAAGCTCAAATCAAGATTCGAGTGATCAAATTCGTCGTGAGATGCGATCTGATCGGTACCCACTCTGATACCAATTGTTAGGTCCAACTTAGACCCGAGGATCACACAAGTACGAGACTGATCATGTGCCGAAAACGGATCGATCAAGAAGCTCGAACGAATCAAACCAAGAACACAAAGAACAATCTTTAAATCTCAATGTTTATTGCTATATGAAGAACAATGGATTACAGTCTTAAGAGAAAAGGAGATTACACCATGGAAAACACACACTTAGCAGCCTCACTCTCTTCTCTTTACAAAATATCCTAAGTGTTCTATTTATAGCAACAACAAGGAGTGAAACAAAATTAAATCAACAACAAGGCTGAGAAACAGTGATCTGTGTGAGGTGTTCGCTGCCTAATCACAGCTCAACAGCAAAGAGAGCATTCAAAGGATCTTTTATGTGGACTGGGTCCCACAAAATGAATTCCAGCCAAGAGCTCAACGGCTCTTTCCTAGAAACTAGGGCCCACTCGTAGATCTTCAACCAATGAGGAGGGGACAACAGAAATGTTCGACCGACCAGGGAGAGAGAAAACATTCTCTGCTGGCTAATCATGCGCTGACACGTCATGAGCTCCATCATCTTTCTCCCAAAATAATGTCTGCACCCCCGGTAACCCTAATTCCGCCGGAAAACTCAAGCAATCCATCGTAAAACCGTATAACGTTCATATCTCCCTCGAAACTCAATGAAAATGGACGATGTTTAGCTCGTTGAATTCGCAGCTTGATTCTCTACAATCCTAGACTATCAAAACTCACTGAAAATTTTTCGAACAAAAACCCAGTTGTCAAGTTTAGACGAGATCACAAAAGTTATTCGAGGTCGCCATGAGATCTCCAAGGCTTGTTCGAGATCGCCAAGAACAAGCATGAAATCGCTAACAACTGAGTGAAATCTCTAAGAACTAACCCGAAATCACCAAGATAATGTTCAAAGACACCCGAGATTGCAAAGAAAATATTCAAGGGCACTCGAGGTCGCCAAGAACATCTTCAAGGGCAGTGAAATCGCCAAGGCAATCTTCAAGGAGAATGATGAACACCAAGAAGACCATGAAACACACATTAGTGTGTATTTTTCAAGATCTGTCAAATCTGTTAAGAATTAGGCAAAACCGATGCTCCCAATGGATCCGGAACGCGATTTCCATCAGGATTCATCCTTTATTTCATCCAAAAACTCCAAGAATAGCACAAAAATCTCAGAATCAAAGCTCAAAAATCTTCAAAAACCCCAGTAAATGGAAAACTCTCATGTTGCGAAAAACAGCTCTGATCTCGAATTTCTACACTTATTTGAACATATTGGAGCATGAAATTACATCTAAATGAACCCAACAACAAGAATACATCATCAGATTCATCCAGAATCCATCAAACAACTCAAAAAATGCAACAAAATATAATTATTCATCTCCTAAGTGGGTTTTCAAATCTGCACTTCATTCAAGCTCAAAATCAAGATTCGAGTGATCAAATTCGCCGTGAGACGCGATCTGATTGGTACCCGCTCTGATACCAATTGTTAGGTCCAACTTAGACCCGAGGATCACACAAGTACGAGACTGATCAGGTGCCGAAAACAGATCTATCAAGAAGCTCGAACGAATCAAACCAAGAACACAAAGAACAATATTTAAATCTCAATGTTTATTGCTATATCAAGAACAATGGATTACAAGTGTTGAGAGAAAAGGAGATTACACCATGGAAAACACACACTTATCAGCCTCACTCTCTTCTCTCTTTACAAAATATCCTAAGTGTTCTATTTATAGCAACAACAAGGAGTGAAACAAAATTAAATCAACAACAAGGCTGAGAAAAAGTGATATGTGTGAGGTGTTCGCTGCGTAATCACAGCTCAACAGCAGAGAGAGCATTCAAAGGATCTTTTATGTGGGCTGGGTCCCACAAAATGAATTTCAGCCAAGAGCTCAACGGCTCTTTCCTAAAAACTTGTGCCCACGCATAGATCTTCAACCAATGAGGAGGGGACAATGGAAATGTTCGACCGCTGCTAGCTAATCATGCGCTGACACGTCATGAGCTCCATCATCTTTCTCCCAAAAGAATGTCTGCACCCCTGGTAACCCTAATTCCGCCGGAAAACTCAAACAACCCATTGGAAAACCATATAACGTTCATATCTCCCTCGAAACTCAATGAAAATGGATGATTTTTAGCTCGTTGAATTCGCAGCTTGATTCTCTACAATCCTAGACGATCAAAACTCACTGAAAATTTTTCGAATGAAAACCATGTTGTCAAGTTTAGACGAGATCGCAAAAGTTATTCGAGTTCGCCATGAGATCCCCAAGGCTTGTACGAGATCGCCAAGAACAAGCATGAAATCGCTAAGAACTGAGTGAAATCGCCAAGAACTAACCCGAAATCACCATGATAATGTTCAAAGACACCCGAGATCGCCAAGAAAATATTCAAGGGCACTCGAGGTCGCCTAGAACGTCTTCAAGGGCAGTGATATCGCCAAGGCAATTTTCAAGGAGAATGATGAACACCAAGAACACCGTGAAACACACACTAGTGTGTATTTTTCTAGATCTGTCAAATCTGTTAAGAATCAGGCAAAACAGATGCTCCCAATGGATCCGGAACGCGTTTTCCATCAAGATTCATCCTTTATTTCATCCAAAAACAACAAAAAGAGAACCAAAATTTAAAAATCAAAGCTAAAAAATCTTCAAAAACCCCTAAAAACGGGAAAACTCTCCTGTTACGAAAAAAACAGCTCTGATCTCGAATTTCTCCACTTATTTTAACATATTGGAGCATTAAATTATATCTAAATGAACCCAACAACAAGAACACATCATTAGATTCATCCAGAATCCATCAAACAGCTCAAAAAATGCAGAAAAATAGAATTATTCATCTCCTAAGTGGGTTTTCAAATCTGCACTTCATTCAAGCTCAAAATCAAGATTCGAGTGATCAAACTCGTCGTGAGACGCGATCTGATCGGTACCCTCTCTGATACCAGTTGTTAGGTCTAACTTAGACCCGAGGATCATAAAAGTTCGAGACTGATCAGGTGCCGAAAACGGATCGATCAAGAAGCTCGAACGAATCAAACCAAGAACACGAAGAACAATCTTTAAATCTCAATGTTTATTGCTATATCAAGAACAATGGATTACAAGTGTTGAGAGAAAAGGAGATTACACCATGGAAAACACACACTTAGCAGCCTCACTCTCTTCTCTATTTACAAAATATCCTAAGTGTTCTATTTATAGCAACAACAAGGAGTGAAACAAAATTAAATCAACAACAAGGCTAAGAAACAGTGATCTGTGTGAGGTGTTCGCTGCCCAATCATAGCTCAACAGCAGAGAGAGCATTCAAAGGATCTTTTATGTGGGCTGGGTCCCACGAAATGAATTCCAGCCAAGATCTCAACGGCTCTTTCCTAGAAACTGGGTCCCACGCGTAGATCTTCAACCAATGAGGAGGGGCCAACGGAAATGTTCGACCGACCAGGGAGAGAGAAAACATTCTCTGCTAATCATGCGCTGACACGTCATGAGCTCCATCATCTTTCTCCCAAAAGAATGTCTGCACCCCCGGTAACCCTAATTCCGCCGGAAAACTCAAGCAACCCATCGGAAAACCGTATAACGTTCATATCTCCCTCGAAACTCAATGAAAATGGTCTATTTTTAGCTCGTTGAATTTACAGCTTGATCCTCTACAAACCTAGACGATCAAAACTCACTGAAAATTTTTAGAATGAAAACCAAGTTGTTAAGTTTAGACGAGATCGCAAAAGTTATTCGAGTTCGCCGTGAGATCCCCAAGGCTTGTACGAGATCGCCAAGAACAAGCATGAAATCGCTAAGAACTGAGTGAAATCGCCAAGAACTAACCCGAAAGCACCAACATAATGTTCAAAGACACCCGAGATCGCCAAGAAAGTATTCAAGGGCACTCGAGGTCGCCTAGAACGTCTTCAAGGGCAATGAAATCGCCAAGGCAATCTTCAAGGAGAATGATGAACACCAAGAACACCGTGAAACACATACTAGTGTGTGTTTTTTCAGATCTATCAAATCTGTTAAGAATCAGGCAAAACAGATGCTCCTAATGGATCTGAAACGCGTTTTCCATCAAGATTCATCCTTTATTTCATCCAAAAACACCAAGAATAGCACCAAAATCACAGAATCAAAGCTTAAAAATCTTCAAAGACCCCCAAAACGGGAAAACTCTCCTGTTGCGAAAAAACAGCTCTGATCTCGAATTTCTCCACTTATTTGAACATATTGGAGCATTAAATTATATCTAAATGAACCCAACAACAAAAATACATCATTAGATTCATCCAGAATCCATTAAACAGCTCAAAAAATGCAGAAAAATAGAATTATTCATCTCCTAAGTGGGTCCTCAAATATGCTGTAGAAGCATATTCTTATGCTACGTTGTGTCTCGTGTATTGTATCTATGTGAGAGCTTATGTGTGTTTGACTATGAGGGCAGCGGACCAGTTGGTCCTGCGTACCAAATGGTCCGCCCGGACCAGATGGTCCGGACATGGTCCGCAGCTCAGTTAGTCGTACCTATAAATAGGTAACTTGTGTAGAATGTTTAGAACTTCTTGCTATATTCTACCTTTTTGTGCGTGTTTCTGTGTATTTACTTGTTTGATCTCGTCTTCATCTCGTTATCACATGATTAGCAAACGATTTTGTATATATATACCACAAAGAAGAACAAGTAGTAAGGAGAGCCCTTACTAGTTCATACTTGGGACAAACCCCCAAAGTATGGAAAACCAAACAAAGATAAACCAACAAGCGAAAACACTACCACCTAGAACTCAAATATCAAGGAAACACAAAAACAGAAGCACAAACGACTACGTGTTAGCCATGGTGTCAAGTGAACCAATCTTCCACACGCTCAAAGCCTGATCAACCCTCACGGTCCTCTTGTACTTCAAACCCATCAACTTCCAACGAACCACTTCAATAATCCTGCCAGCCACAATGTCAGGAGGGCGAGTATGGTTGTTAAACAGCCGGTTATTTCTTTCTTGCCAAACATGGTACGTCGTAGCATGAACCACCAACTTATCAATAATAGTCTGGACCGACTTCACCGATTTGCCGATAAAGAACCCAGAGATGTCAGCCCAATCATTGGAAACCCCATTCATACTCGTGTATGGCTTAACAATCTCCCAAACTTCAGCAGCAAAAGGACACTGAAAGAAAAGATGATCACGAGAGTCATAATTCTTGTAACAGAGAAGACAACACATCATATTCATATTCTTTCGTCTCGCTATATCCCACCCCAAGATCTTATCCTGGGTAAGTAAACAATCACGCATAATCAGCCAAACAATAAAAGCATGACGAGGGACACACTGAGCAAACCAAACAAACTTAACCCAGGGAACATCAACACTTCTACACCGAATAGAATCCCAAACAATAGACGAGGAGAAGGTAGCCAATCTATCATCCACTCGCCACTGTAGTCTGTCATTCTCACTGTTCTTCAAAAGAATCTGATCCGTCTCATTCAAGACCGGAAATAAATCACGCCAAGCAGCTGGCCAAATACTCCCGCTAGAGTCAAACACATCAGACACCTTAGTGTGTGAAGTAAAACCTGCCGAGTACCTGATGCGAGGGGATATGTGGTGACATAAGGGACCCGAAGGCAGCCATTTATCAAACCATACCGATGTGGACCTCCCATTACCAATGCAAGACCACACAAACGAACGAATGAGAGGCCGAATGGCCATAAGCTTCCGCCAACTAAAACTACAAACAGCAGGGCATTTGTACTCCCAGAAATTTCGGTTTTTTAACCTATAAGTATACACCCAAGCAACCCAAAGAGAATTGCGTCTAATGAGGATACTCCAAGCATGAGTGGCCATTAAGGATTTATTCATATCATCAATCCGTCTAATGCCCAGGCCACCTTCAGTCTTTGGAACACACACATGCTTCCAAGCCACCTTCGCCATCCCTTTTTTAAAAGTACCCTGGCACCAAAGAAAGTCACGCATCTTCTTCTCAAGAGAAGAAGAGACGCTAGTAGGGAGAATAAAGACCGAGGACCAGAATATATGAAGAGATGAGAGAACCGAGATAATAAGTTGCACCCTACCTGCAAAGGACAAAAATCTGTTTTTCCAATTCACAATCCTGTTCTCAAGACCATCAATAAGAGGGAGACAATCAGCAGCAGACAGTCTAGAAGAGATAAGGGGCACCCCTAAATAACGAACCGGAAGGACCCCCTCCTCCATGCACATAATGGCAAGAATAGCCTCCTTAACCTGATCCGGGACATTGCAAAAGAAAGCAGTACTTTTCTGAGGGCTGGGACGCAGGCCAGTAGTCCTAGCAAATAAGGATAGAACATCAAAAATAACTCTAGCGGAATGCACATCGCCCCGGGAGAAGATAAATAAGTCGTCAGCAAAGCATAAATTGATGATTTTCAGCTTCTCACAATGGTGGTGAAACCTGAACGACCTATGCACCCTAGCAGCCTGCTGAAACATTAGTGTAAGCACCTCCATGACCAACGTAAAAAGATAAGGGGAAAGCGGATCCCCTTGTCTAAGGCCCCTTTTCCCACGGAAATACCCATAAAGATTTCCATTAATACAAATGGAATAAGAAGGAGTAGTGATACACACCATAATCCACTTGATGAATTTCGGATGAAAACCAAAACCATACAAAGAGGCTTCCAGAAAACCCCAGTCAACGGTATCATACGCTTTTTGGATGTCAATCTTGAAAGCACTGCGAGGAGGACCCTTCTCCCTATGATAGTTATGCATCAGTTCTTGGGTGAGCAAAATATTATCCGATATCTTCCTCCCCGGAATAAAAGCAGATTGGTTTATGTCAACAATGTTCCCAAGCTCTGTCTTAAGACGATCGGCCACAATCTTGCTAATACACTTGTAAACAACATTACAACACGATATAGGTCTGAAGTCAGTAACCCTCCCAGGAGTAGCCACTTTAGGGACAAGAGCAATAATCGTGTGATTCAGCTCATTCAGTAATTTGCCAGAATCAAAAAAATCCTTAACCGCAAGGCAGATCTGTTTACCCACAATAGGCCAAGCCTTTTTAAAGAAGGCAGCAGAGAACCCATCAGGCCCCGGAGCCTTATTATCATTCATACCGAAAATGGTATCTTTAATTTCTTTGTCATCAATCACCCGAGTCATGTGAGTAGCCAACGAGCTATCAAGCTTTCTAGTAAAAAGATCCGGGGGGACAGGAACGTCTACAACACCAGCACACCCCAAAAAATCTTCGTAATGACTGACAAAAGCCATCGGAATAGCCTCCCCCTCATGTTTATTACCAGACACATCATAAATCATGTTAATACGGCCTCTGTGATTTCTATTTTTTAAAGAAGCATGAAAGAAAGCCGTATTCGAGTCCCCAAGAGCAAGCCAATGAACCTTAGACTTTTGTTTCAAGAAAGATTCCTCATCAAGGGAGCACAGCCGGAACTCATCCAAACACCGTCTCTCCTCATCTCTCAACCTCTCATCCATGGGATTTTTATCAATCTCACGTTGAATCTCATCAATTTTCTTTCGACTAGCCGCCACCTTTTCATGCAAGTTACCCTGCATGTGTAACAATTTACGTAAAGGAGGCTTAAGGAGCTTCAATTTTTTCGCAACACAAAATTGCGGGACCCCAGCAACATGCGTATCCCAACCAGCTTTAATCACCTCCAAAAAGCCCTCTTTTTCTGTCAAAAAATTAGCAAATTTAAACGGTTTCGGTTTGCTCTTCTTAACAGGGAGGAGACGAAGAACACACGGGCAATGATCCGATATCCTGTAAGGCTGGAAAACAGCAGAAGCCTCCGGGAACTCATCAATGAAAGCCACATTCCCCATCACCCTATCAATCTTCTTTAAAACACCCATTCCAGACTTTGGTTTTTGACTCCAAGTATAATGGAAGCCAGCCATGTTAATATCAGAGAGAGCCACTTCGTTAACACATTCTTTAAAATCCTGCATACCAATATCACTAACCGAAGAGCCCTCAAGTTTATCCTCCACGTTAAGGGCAGAATTAAAGTCCCCCATAACAATCCAAGCCCTATCTTTAACAAAAGCATTGTGCAATTTAAGATCGTTCCATAGGGTTCGTCGTTTAATATAATAGTTATGGGCATAAACCACCGAGCAGAGAAACACCTTACGGGAGACCTTACAAATAATCTGAATATGCATTACTTGGTCAGTCTGAGAAATCAACATAACATCAAACACAGTCATATCCCACCCCAGGATAATACGAGTACCTTTAGAACATAACCCACCATTAGATGTCCAATCCCAACCTTTGAAAACACCCTGACATACTTTAAAGAGCTTTTGAACATTTACGTGAGACTCCAATATAGCACAAAAAGAAAGGTTATTTTCCTTAACCACATGACGAACCTCTTTTTGTTTAAGGGGGCGGTTCAAACCCCTAACATTCCAAGCAGCAAGACTAATCATTGGAAACATCGACAGAAGGAGTGCTTGCCCCTTGAGTATTTTTTATCGTCCCATCCACCATGAAGGCTTCAACCTCAGTTTGAACCGTCTCAATATCATCATCACCCTCAGTAGCATCCCTCATCGAGTTTTTAGATGACGAAGCTTCAGCATCATTCCCAGCCCTATGGCTTCTTTCAAATCCCAATAAAACATCCCCGTCACCCAAAATATCAAATTTATTTGACGTAGAAAACCCCACATTCCTTTGCGGACCACCCTTAGACTCAACACTCTTTGAGTCAGTCTTTGATTTAGCATACACAGGCCTATATTCAAATTTTTGCTTGACTTTAGTTTGGACAACATTTTGTTTCTTAGCCACCTGTTTTCCTTTTGGTTCCACAAATCCCTCCTCATCAACCTTCTGAGACCTATTTTCCTGTTTATGTTTGGGGCATTCATTCGCATGGTGCCCAAAAACACAACAATGCTTACAACGTGGGGGTTGCCATTCATACTCAACCCCAATGGTTTCGGTGATAAACGAGTCATCCTCTATATTAGGAATAGCAATCCGGACATTCTGAACAAAATCTTGATCAGCAGAAATCTCTATGAGGGCTCTCGCAAAACTACTCCGTCCCCAACTGTTTAAACACATCGAGGCAGTTAACGAATCAAGCATTTTAGGAATTCCAACTTTCGTGGCAATCATACTTAGCCCATCATCAGTAAATGCAGCTAGAGGAACATCATGAAGTTTCACCCAAACCGCCACACTTTTGATATCATCCTTTTTTAATTGTGTAGTAGGTGTCCAAATGTTAAGGAACATAGGACGGTTTTTGATTAACCAGGGACCTCCCTCCATAGCGTCCAACATACCTCTCTCAGTAGCAAACTTGAAGAAAAAGAAGCCCGTTGCATTCATCATAACCTTTACAAGACCAAACTTCTTCCATGCTTGCTTAACATAGTACTCAACAACGGGGAATGCAATCCGATCTCCAAGAAAATATCCAAACAACGTAAACGAGAGCTTTTCATGCACAATACGAACCGAATCTTTGGAGAGAACAATATCTGCATCAGCTCTGGTGACATTAGATTGAAGAGCACGAAAATTAACAGTTTTTCTATTCACACCTCCCATCACCGAAGCAGCATAGGATTTTGATGGTTGTTCAGCAGTTGGCGACTTGGCCGGAACTTCAGGAGCCAGCGACGGGCCAGTTGGATCAGTAGCCAAGTTTTTATCATGGTTAATCTGTGCAGAAGATACCACCGTCTCCCCCTGAGCTTTTACCCCATGATCATTCAATTGAGACCCAACCATCTTTGCCTTGTCACCCTTGGCAATATCCGAGCCGTTTTTCAGATTTCCACGTTTAGTAATCGGTTTACCATCTATGTTCTTCAACCGGCTAAACGGACCAGTTGCAGGTTTACCGTCGGGTGGATGACCCGGCGTATTACTCGCCATGCAGAGAAGTAAAACAAACCGTCGGAACCCTAGTTCGCCCCACGTATCAGTGCTAACAGATTCGTTCCCAAGCAAAGAATCAGTCCAAGGATCTTCTTCAGATGCGACTTAGATTGACCCAAGACTAGAAACAGATTGCTAAACACCAACGAGGACTTAATAGAATTCCCGGAACAAGAAACCCTAATCGGAAATCCAGAGATCGGCTAACAGATTCGTTACGATAATAAGCTAATTCAAGGATCTTATGCAGATGCAACTTAAATCAACCAATTACCGATCACAGATCGTTATACCAACCTTGGATAAACGAGAAGAGAAGTCGGAAACACGAGAATCCGGTAAGGAGAAGCCGGAAAAACAAGTATAACGGTGATGAAACCCTAATCGCCCAAGACACCCTCAGAGAGAATTCCCCTGTGAGAAAAGGAGATTACACCATGGAAAACACACACTTAGCAGCCTCACTCTCTTCTCTCTTTACAAAATATCCTAAGTGTCCTATTTATAGCAACAACAAGGAGTGAAACAAAATTAAATCAAATAAGCTTCGTTTGAGGTAAATGATCCGGTTGAGTTGTCTTGGCTAAAACTAACTCGCGTGTCTTCTTGAGTGTTGTTGAAGTTGTCTTGACGTTGTCTCGAGGGTATTGGCACGTTTACAGATCATATCCGAGTGTTGAATTGCTCCAAATCACCAAACAGCTCCACGAGATCGCCAAGACCATTTCTGAAGTCGGCAAGAACAAGTCTCAAACTCCAGACCTTGGTGAGGTCACCAAGGTTGGTGAGGTCGCCAAAGCTGGTGAGGTCGCCAAGTTTTGGTGAGGTCACCAAGAACAAATCGTAACCTTCAGACCTTGGTGAGGTCTCCAAGAACAAATCAGAGCCTTCAGACCTTGGTGAGGTCGCCAAGAGCCAATCACAACCTTTAAACCTTGGTGAGGTCGCTAAGAAAATGAGATCTCAAAGGCTTATCAGCGAGATCTCCAAGAACAAACGAGATCTCCAAGAACAAACGAGATCTCCAAGGCTTATCAGCGAGATCTCCAAGAAAAAGGAGATCTCCAAGGCTGAAAACACACCAACTTGGGATGACTAATGTTGAACACCGCCAATTTAGTTCTGTATCGTCAAGACGTTAACTCCAAACTCAGGAAATAAGTTAAATCCTTGAAATCTTCGTGTTTCATAGACTTGACCCGTTTTGACCCGTTTTGACCCGTTTTGACCCATTTGGAACAAATACATTGAATGTCTTCAT
>JBCNJP010000024.1:23577825-23606578 GCA_039602395.1 Deinandra increscens subsp. villosa | reverse complement strand
CAAACGATCTATCGCTCCTTGTGTCTACATATGCACTTCATTCAAGCTCAAAATCAAGATTCGAGTGATCAAATTTGTCGTGAGACGCGATCTGATCGGTACACATTCTGATACCAATTGTAAGGTCCAACATAGACCCGAGGATCAAAAAAATACGAGACTGATCAGGTGCCGAAAACAGATATCAAACCAAGAACACGAAGAACAATCTTTAAATCTCAATGTTTATTGCTATATCAAGAACAATGGATTACAAGTGTTGAGAGAAAAGGAGATTACAACATGCAAAACACACACTTAGCAGCCTCACTCTCTTCTCTCTTTACAAAATATCCTAAGTGTTCTATTTATAGCAACAACAAGGAGTGAAACAAAATTAAATCAACAACAAGGCTGAGAAACAGTGATATGTGTGAGGTGTTCGCTGCCCAATCACAGCTCAACAGCAGAGAGAGCTTCCAAATGATCTTTTATGTGGGCTGGGTCCCACGAAATGGATTCCAGCCAAGAGCTCAACGGCTCTTTCCTAGAAACTGGGCCCACGCGTAGATCTTCAACCAATGAGGAGGGGACAACGGAAATGTTTGACCGACCAGGGAGAGAGAAAACATTCTCTGTTGGCTAATCATGCGCTGACACGTCATGAGCTCCATCATCTTTCTCCCAAAAGAATGTATGCACCCCCGGTAACCCTAAAACGTTCACATCTCCCTCAAAACTCAATGAAAATGGACGATTTTTAGCTCGTTGAATACGCAGCTTGATTTTCAACAATCCTAGATGATAAAAACACACTGAAATTTTTTTTAACGAAAACCTAGTTGTCAAGTTTAGACGAGATCATAAAAGTTATTCGAGGTCGCCATGAGATCGCCAAGGCTTGTTCAAGATCGCCAAGAACAAGCATGAAATAGCTAAGAACTGAGTGAAATCGCCAAAATTAAACCCGAAATCACCAAGAAAATGTTCAAATACACCTGAGATCGCCAAGAAAATCTTCAAGGGCACTCGAGGTCACCAAGAACATCTTCAAGGGCAGTGAAATCGCCAAGGAAATCTTTAAGGAGAATGATGAACACGAAGAACACCGTGAAGCACACACTAGTGTGTGTTTTTCCTGATCTGTCAAATCTGTTAAGAAACAGGCGAAACCGATTCTCCCAATGGATCCGGAACGCGTTTTCCATCGACATTCATCCTTTATTTCATCAAAAAACACCAAGAATAGCACCAAAATCTCAGGATCAAAGCTCAAAAATCCTCAAAAACCCCAAAAATGGGAAAACTCTCCTGTTGCGAAAAACAGCTCTGATCTTGAATTTCTCCATTTATTTGAACATATTGGAGCATGAAATTACATCTAAATGAACCCAACAGCAACAATACATCATCAGATTCATCCAAAATCCATCAAACAGCTCCAAAAAATGAAGAAAAATAGAATTATTCATCTCCTAAGTGGGTTTTCAAATTTGCACTTCATTCAAGCTCAAAATTAAGATTCGAGTGATCAAATTCGTCGTGAGACACTATCTGATCGGTACCCGCTCTGATACCAATTGTTATGTCCAACTTAGACACGAGGATCTCATAAGTACGAGACCGATCAGGTGCGGAAAACGGATCGATCAAGAAGCTCGAACGAATCAAACCAAGAACATGAAGAACAATCTTTAAATCTCAATGTTTATTGCTATATCAAGAACAATGGATTACAACTGTTTAGAGAAAAGGAGATTACACCATGGAAAACACACACTTAGCAGCCTCACTCTCTTCTCTCTTTACAAAATATCCTAAGTGTCCTATTTATAGCAACAACAAGGAGTGAAACAAAATTAAATCAAATAAGCTTCGTTTGAGGTAAATGATCCGGTTGAGTTGTCTTGGCTAAAACTAACTCGCGTGTCTTCTTGAGTGTTGTTGAAGTTGTCTTGACGTTGTCTCGAGGGTATTGGCACGTTTACAGATCATATCCGAGTGTTGAATTGCTCCAAATCACCAAACAGCTCCACGAGATCGCCAAGACCATTTCTGAAGTCGGCAAGAACAAGTCTCAAACTCCAGACCTTGGTGAGGTCACCAAGGTTGGTGAGGTCGCCAAAGCTGGTGAGGTCGCCAAGCTTTGGTGAGGTCACCAAGAACAAATCGTAACCTTCAGACCTTGGTGAGGTCTCCAAGAACAAATCAGAGCCTTCAGACCTTGGTGAGGTCGCCAAGAGCCAGTCACAGCCTTTAAACCTTGGTGAGGTCGCTAAGAAAATGAGATCTCAAAGGCTTATCAGCGAGATCTCCAAGAACAAACGAGATCTCCAAGAACAAACGAGATCTCCAAGGCTTATCAGCGAGATCTCCAAGAAAAAAGAGATCTCCAAGGCTGAAAACACACCAACTTGGGATGACTAATGTTGAACACCGCCAATTTAGTTCTGTATCGTCAAGACGTTAACTCCAAACTCAGGAAATAAGTTAAATCCTTGAAATCTTCGTGTTTCATAGACTTGACCCGTTTTGACCCGTTTTGACCCATTTGGAACAAATACATTGAATGTCTTCATCTTCACTCATCTTGGATGTTCAAACAATTCCCCCTAAGATGATGATATTCAATGTGGGTCATCAAGAGCATGATCTCCGTCTCGAAACATTTTCAAAGATCAGAAGAGATATTGGATCTAGGATCCTTAAGATTTAAATTCGAACTATATATGTGTGGAAGCTATGGTTTTATTAAAAATAAAATAAAATAAGGAAAAATTAGGAAAAATTAAAGTAAAATAAGCAAAAATAAGAGAAAATTAAAATAAAAAAAGAAGCAAAATTGCAACATAGAAGTGACTCTCTTTTTTTTATTTTCTTGAAAGTTTCCAATTTTTAGTGATTTTTGTGAAAAATACTTGATATTTCAGACAGGTACAGTATAGCCTAACATGATCATTAGTATTGTTTAGCCACCTAAGCTCAAACAAGGTAATTTTCAACAAAATCACTGTGATGCCTTTTATCATGTTTTAGTTCAATTTAGTGAAAGATGTGGTGACCTTTTATTCAACCAAGTCAACAGTTATCCTACCTAAGGTCAATTTTGCACTTCAGACTTGTCCTACACACAAATGTAAAAGAATTTTACATATGCCCCTATTTCTTTAGTGTTAAGTACTGATTTCAAGATGGATGTATGTTTTTTGATTCGCATGAACACAAGGTCAGAGTTTCCTCAGCAGATGTATCATGGAACATGTACGATGGACGCGTAAACATAAGGTCAGAGTTTCCTCAGCAGATGTGTTCATAGTCAATGTATTGAAGGAATGAATGGATGCGTAAACACAAGGTCGGAGTTTCCTCAGTAGATGTGTTCACGGTCAATGGATGGATGTGAGATTTCTCTCACTTAATTATGGTTGTGTGATGTTTCACACTTATTGGTGGATTTGAAATCAGCACTTACCGCTAGAGAAATACTCTAGTGTGTTGGTTGACTTACTTAGCTCAGACTTAGGAGAATTTAAAGAATTTTCAACTGATTTGACTTGAGGTCCACATTTTCATGCAATTAAGTGTGTAATCACAGGATTTTCCTTACTTCTAAGTTTGTTGAGCCTACTGATACATCATATGATGATATTGACTTAAGGACTTTATCTTGTCAACTCTATGCAAGCTAAGGAACTGGACTTCCTGGCCAAAATAAAGTCCTTGCAGGATGATATTGAGGTCATGAAACATTCTGAAGTGGCTCTTCGCACTCAGTTAGAGGATTTAGTGACTCGTTACTCATCCCTGAGCAAGAACTATGTTCAAGCTCGAGAAATTATTGAATTAATGAAACTCAATCCCTCTAACTTGACAGGTGATGTGACTAAGGACATTTTCAAACGTATTCAAAGTGGTTTAGGTTTAACCAGGGAAATTGATGATGCTGTTGTTGAGCATCCTCTCAATCATAATTATTTTCCAATACTTGAACTTACTAAAATAAACTCCCGAAGCCACATCAGGTTTTTGAATAATGAGTCTGTTCCTAGCATGTCAGAAATTCAGCAAATGGAAGACAAACTGTCTGGCTATGAAAGTGGCTCGAGTCTTCCATCTGTTAAAAGTTGATTCCAGCTCATTTCAATCAGTTGATACTGGTCTATCTGAGGATACAGTCTGACAAAAGGCAGAATCTGAGTTTTCGAAATTAATAACCAGTAATGAAATAACATCTCAATCATCAGTTTTTAGCGAATCACAATCTTCTGTCTTTAGTGAATCTCAAGTAATGTTTAAAGGAAAATCTGTTTCAAAGAGACCTAAAGCTACTAAGAAGCGAAAGCCCAAATCTAAAACTGTTAACTCAGATTCTAGGCACACTGATCTTTCAAGTGATCTGGTTTCTATCGCATTTGATAAACTGAATTTGGGTGATGGTAAACCCAAGGGTAATACACAACACTTTGTCACAATCACTGATGGTAAGGTAATTTCCTCGGCTCCTACACCTGTGATGATCCCACCTCAAGTCACACCGATGTCATCAATAAAAACGTTCAAGTCATGCAATACCATACCATCAAACTCTTTTGTCAAAACCGATTTCACATCGAGAATCTCGACGTTGAGCAAGAACGAAGATGAGATGAGGAGACGGGATGATGAGAATCTAAGATAATCTATAACAAGAAATGATAAATCAAATGATTCGTTGATTATTACTGAATGATTATAACGAACCGAATGATTACAAACTCGTCATAGGAAATCCACGGTCACATTGGGTTGAGCTCAAACCCAATATGAGACTCTCTCTCTAGAAATGATAGCGCACATCACTCAAGATCATCCTTATTCTTTCTTATTCTTTCTTATTCTAACAAATGAAGCTATCTCTCCCTTATATAGAGAGCCCATGTGCTCACTAGCCTACTAACTAGCAAGACACAAATACAATGAGAAAAATTACAAATAAAACAACTAAAATAAATTATTAATTAAATCAAAGTTGATTTAATTAATATGAAGCTTGAATCGCTCGAACCGATCTTTCGTTGACTTTTACGTTGACCGTTGACTCGAACAATTGACTTTTTAAGAAAACGTCTTCGGTCCAAACTTGCAAGCCTCGATCATCACAACCCGTGTCTCTGAATCATTTCACAATGGATTCTTTAGCCGAATTATTCGAGAATAGATTTGATGGCATCAGTCACGCTTATTATTAGTTCCAACAATTCCCCCTTGACTAACGCTGTTAAATCTGTCAGACTGGTGAAGAACTGCTCTGTCGTACATCTTCGAAGAACAATTGATAAACCCGAATCTTTCTGTTGTAAAGATTTCCCCTTTGAATAAGCTTTTTCCGTTCTTGTTTCTCTAGTTGAGAGCCAAGTGCTGCAGTTCACTCGGTTCACACGGTCGGGTACAATACTAAGAATGCTGAACATCGGAGTCAAAACCACAACAAATCGACTCAGATAAACCAATCAATCACTGAAAATGCTCTAGTTTCTGATAATCGACCCGTTAATCTAGTTATATTATTATTCCCCATTTTCTCTAGATCCCTCTGAAAACAACCAATGTGGAAGCGGAAAATCAGATGCAGAGAGTGGAACCGTTCCACTCAGTTCCATAGAGAAAACGGTACTGAAATCTTGAAATCAGACAATCTTGCGAAAAACCGAAAGCCAAATGCTGTCAGTTGTAAATGATCCATAAATACTGCACTTTTTCCGCGTGACTGGGTTGGATGCAAAAATAATGTTCGATTCGAGTGACGGGTGAAAAACGTCACAAGAAACGTCACTCTAATCGAGAATATATGCCAAATCGGTGAAAAACTGAGATCCCGAGCGTAAACACCTCCTTTTCAGGGAGAGCTAATGCTTGTTGGGTATTTTGGTTTGACACTGCTAACCGGAGTCTTCATAATTTTGGGTCTTGAAAAACGAGCTCGGAAAAATATTCTGTGAAGATTCCTGAGTCAAACAGTGTAATTTGGAATAAATCTGAGAAAACCGTCAATTTTATTCAAGTAACAGGCCTTCCGTTAGAGATTTAACAGAATATTCCAATATTTAACTGAGTTCCAGTTAATCCGGTTAGATGACATCGGCACTGCATCAACTAAACAACTTGGAGTGAGACATAACGAAAAAGTCACATACTTAACCGAGAAGCGAAACCAGTCCGTCAGTGGTCGTTAGCCAACGTGGTTTGACATCAACAAAAACTAGAAACCCCTTCGAAATATGGTGGAATAAATCCAAGACCAATAAAAATTTTCCACAATTTCGTCACGATATTTTCTCGTTAGTCTCGTAAAATACTGATAGAGAAAACCCCGTAATTGACGAATAATGCTGAAAATAATTAATTAGTGGCTAAATCTCTAAGAGAAAACCGAAATCCGTATTTTATGGTGGCAGCCAATCAGATTTCAGCTTCACAAAAACCATAATCCGTGTCATGTTTTTCCAGCCAATCAGAGATGGCTGTAAAACAGATCCAACGGTGCAGGTTAAAGCTGATCTACGACTGAGAAACAGTGATCTGTGTGAGGTGTTCGCTGCCCAAACACAGCTTGACAGCAGAGAGAGCATTCAACGGCTCTTTTATGTGGGCTGGGTCCCACGAAATGAATTCCAGCCAAGAGCTCAACGACTCTTTCCTAGAAACTGGGCCCCACACGTAGATCTTTGTAAGGATCGATTTAACCCCTCACATGATATCAATGCCTATAGTCACCGTGCGGAATCCGGTGACTAGAGGTGATTCAAGTATAAAACAAAAGTATAGCAATCTTAATGAAACGTGTAAACAAAGATACAAACCGATGATGAATACTTGAATAGGAATTAGTTACCAACACACTTGAAATCCGAATTCACAAAGTGAATTCGGTGTACACTTGATCCGAAAAAACCCCCACAAGAAACCCTAGAATCAACCAACCTAAACTAGTTGTTACACCTTCCTTATATAGGGGGAGATTAGCTTGGAAAACAAGCTAATCTATCTTTGGTAACCCTAATTAACATAAAATTCCCATATTGGACAACATAAGCCCATAAAACTCCACCTAAACTCATTCTAAATGAGCCCAAACACGTCTAAATTGGCCCAATGACCCAATATACCCATAACCCAACTAATTTTCACCTATTCTATCACATAGGCCTTCAAAATAGTCCGCCAGGTGATGATTTAATACACAAGCCACAAATTATTCCCTTACAATCTTCCCCTTGGCTTGTAATATTAAATGTCTTCTACTTTCATTCTTCAGACTTGCAGTCTTCTCCTTGGCTTGATCATGGGTTGATGAAGACTCTTTTCTTTAGCAATCCTCATTGGGAAACAACAAATGAATTTAGGGAGTGTTCTCTCATTCAGCATCAGCTTGAACTGCACATGATGACCAAGTAATGAGAGGAGGATTCTCAAACACTTGCTTCTTCTTGAAAACCGTTGAGTCCTTGCTGAATCATCGGTAACTGTCTTGACTTGCCATTAACTTCAGAGGATAAAATTGAAAACCTCTATCTTGGCATCCTTGAATGTAGATCTTGAACTAAAGGCATTTAGCTTCCCCTCAACATACGAACAATGTCTTTTGAGTATTTGGAAGCTTTTCTTGAACAACCAACAAACTTCCCCTGAGCATAGGGTACCGTAAGTCCTTTTCCGGCTGGTTCTTCAACACAAACAGTAGCAGCACTCATTGACTTTTCTTCTCCATGACATCTCATTTATCCTGACATGCACAACATGGAACAAACACTAACCAGACAATGATGACTGGTTATCGAGTTAGCATTATTTGACCAAACAACTTCCCCTGAACCCGAGGGGGAGGTCACACCTTCTTGCACAAAACCCATAAATAACTTATTTAAACTTCTCAAATCAACCTGGCCATGGTTGAAAAATAAACAATAAAAACTTAAGATGACTCAAAAGAAAAATAAAAATAAAACAAACATACCAAATTTCTAAACGAGAATGTTTTATTTGGGATCAAACCGTATGAAACTGATTGAGGAACCCTTTTCAGCATCTGTTACTCGAACATGTCCAGGCGATTGCCAGTATATTGGTCCTTCTTAAACCCATGTTCCTCATTTTCCCGGCTGTTTGTCACTTATTTATCTTTTAGGTGCATTAATTATGAACATCCGACAGTCACACACAAATCCTAGGTAATTAATATGTGCAGTCTATCAAGTTTGATCATTCCCTACCACATATTTTCACATTCCCATATCCAGAGTTTTGAATCTTTTCACGAGACTTGGTTGAGAAGAGAAAGAACAGATCATGAAAGAGATAGGGATAATATACAAAGACTTGTATGATTTCAACTCAGAGGCGTTTATCAGTCAGGTGGTAACCTTTCATCAAACACATAAGCCTAGTCACAAAGTCAGGGCTGAAGGGTTTTGGACGCTAGAGGGTCTCTTTTGTTGTGCACATTGGCATCTTTTGGGATGTAAATTATATACAGCGATCTGCAAGCACGTTAATACAAACTAACCAGGTCTTTGCTCACGCAAAACAGAGGAAAGTCTGATTAACACGTCATTCTACACCAGGTCATTGCTCACGCAAAGCAGAGGCAAGACTTGACTAACGGCTTTGACATCCCTAGATCTTTGCTCACACAAAACAGAGGGGATGCCGACTTTTTTAAAATTTTGATTCAACACTTTGGAGTCCGGCGTGTGTATTGGGAACAATTTCGCAGTCAAATAGAACAAGCACTTAACCTAAGTGTGTGTATCCCGTCAAATGACATACTTTATCTTTTAAGTGTTGTGACCCATACCTTTGTTTTTTAAAACTGAGCCTACCGAGCACATCACCTTGGATCATGTCTTTCACTTTTGCCTTACGCGTGTCAGTCATTCTGAGAACGGAAATATTTCATTTCCCACCTTCTCAAACAAACAAACAAAAGATTAAAATTAAAAGCACAATATTTTTTTAGGGGTCAAATGTTTCCTCTTTTCTATTCTTCCCCTTGCTTTTTGATTTTTAATAACAACACACACCAAGTAAAACTAAAACTCTATTTTTGTAGTTTTAGATTTTTTTTATTTTTATTTTATTTATTTTTATTTTTTTATGAACACACTGCCACATCACTAAATTTCTACTAA
This sequence comes from Deinandra increscens subsp. villosa, assembly GCA_039602395.1. NCBI lineage: Eukaryota > Viridiplantae > Streptophyta > Magnoliopsida > Asterales > Asteraceae > Deinandra > Deinandra increscens. The sequence goes on along the minus strand of JBCNJP010000024.1, from coordinate 23,597,432 downwards.
AACTGGCCAAGCTAATGTTCAAAGTTTATCTTTTGAAAAATTGCAGAAATGGGTTTTGTTTAAAACACAACCATACTTCACATCATATTTGCCAAGAAACAAACAATTAAGACAATGTTACCTTTTTCTGCTGATTTTGTTTTACCTCTCACAAGGAAACATACCCTCCATTGAAATCTTAATGTCATGTAGTAGAGAGATGCCTCATATCCTGTGCCTGGAACAATCACTTTCAAAAACAAATAAGTTAATGGAAGTCCTCCTTGACTGTTCCTGCACACTGTGAGAGATTAGTTAGCCATTAAAACCCAAGCCATTGTGGTTCTGGGTATGCCTGAAGAGTCGGTGAATGAAATTTCTTTTAAAAACATTCCCTTGGTAACATCAGGGATTGGGGGTGTGGCTGCCTTGGTTTTGGGTTTTACCTGGTCATTTTTGAGAACATCTTTGTTCTTGACCTTCCAGGTTTGATGGTTCGGCTTTTCTTTTACCGGAGGACTCTTGGGTGGATTCTTCTGAAGATTTTGATTTTTAATCTTGACATTTTGAAATTGTTTGGAGTGTTTTTTATACACCCCTTTAGGCTGGTAATTCTGGTTTACCACCTTTGACTTATTCCACCTCTCTTCCTCACATCTCACATTTGGTTTTGAATAACCAGCTGACTTTAGAAAACGGACCGGTTTTGGAAAACTGACTGGTTTTGATTTAGAATGAAAAGCATTATCAGTTTTAAAACCATTTTTTTGTTGGTTTTTGTGGTGACTTAGGCTTTTGATTCACCTTCTGTACCTTTGGCTGTTGAGGTACAGACTTCTGCACCTTGGGGATTGAAGGTGCAGGCTTTTTGGTCACCTTATGTACCTTTGGTTGTGAAGGTACATGTCTCTGCACCTTAGGGTGTGAAGGTGCAGACTCTTTGGTCACTTTAGATACCTTTGAGCCTGTAGGTACCTTTGGCTGAGAATTTACCTTTCTGTGGCCAGGTTTGTGGTTTGTGCCACCATATGATTGCCCTTGGTAGTTTTGCAAATGAGTTTTAGGGTGGTAGGGTTCATATGGTCTATATAAACAATTTCTTGCCACATGTCCAGGATTCCCACACACGTGGCAGGACTGTTTCTTTGGGTATGCGGGAGCTTGGGAATATTTCTTCCCTGTGGATACCCAAGATGGTTTGGAATTTTTGTGGATCCACATAACTTTTCCATTGGGCCTAGTTGTTAGCACATACTCCCGCTGTACTGGCACAAATTGGTCATACACAGAATTTACCTCAGGATATGGGATAAAGTCATGTGGTCTGGCCTCGTGCACATTCTGCACATTCCTAGTATTATCACAAACATTAGCACACACATTCAAACAATCATTCAAACCAACCAAATTGGCATCAGTAGGCTTAGGACCAGCAACCTGTGGTCCCTTACCCTTTCTCAAAATCCTGACTGTCCTCAAAGGTTTGGAAAGTTTAGGATCACAAACACCGAAATTAAAAGCACCACAAACAGAAGTTTTGTCAAAAATATCAGACTTAGCAAAGCTCAATTCAAACTCAGACCTTTTTGACGCAAAAATTTCAGTTTTAAAGTCAGGAAACTTTTGACTCTCAATGTCAACACTTTCCCCCTTTGAACCTGCTTCTTTGTTTTCTGTATCTGCACAAGAAGTAGTAGGGTTAGAAACAGGAGCAGTAATTTTAATAGGACATTTTGAAAGTCTTTTGTCAATGTCAGCTAAAGAATCTATTGTTCACTTTGATGGTTCATGTTCAGAAATCATCTCATGCATATATGGCATAGGCACAGTGTGAGATGAAGTTTCATCTTTGTTGTCATCCCCAAAACCCAGACCTGAATTCTGTTGAACATACTTCATCCTAACATCAGAGTTATAGAAAAGAGACCTTGCTTCCATCATTTTTGATTGAATCTTATTATTAGAGTCCAATTTACTTTGAGATTTAGCAAGTTGATCTCTTAATTCTTCTACCTCTTTTGTTAGTTCTTCAACTTTTGTATTAGCAGCTCTCAGCAAAACTCTAGTGTCACTCAGTTGATTGTCAAGATTTGTGACATCTAACTTAGCAGCTTCATACTTTTCCCTATTTACTCTAGCCATATCTTTAAAATTATTTGACTCTCTATTGGCACGTTCACAATTTAGGGATTCATAGTGAAATTTGCTTTCAAAATCTTTATAAGAATTGTACACATCTTGACAGTGAGAGCTAGAGCAAGTGCATACCTCTTTCTTACCTGTATTGGCTTCGGTGGTACCTTGTTGAAGTAGAGGCATGATTTTCTTTGAATCCTCTTCTAGTGCAATCCCTATAAAAGCGGCAAAATCACTATTCAAAGAATAGTATCAAAAACTTAAAACTGATTTGGACCGAAAAGTGGGTTTGCGATCGGACAAGGGGTTTTCGATCAGCAGGGGGTTGGGTCGAAAAGGGGTTTTCGGTCAGACAGGGCTGATCGAAAAGTACTTTTCGATCGGATAGGAAAGTGGTCGAAAAGTGTGATTTACGATCGAAAAGGTTGGATCTGGATCGAAAAGTCTCAATGGGGACTTTCCGATCGAAATAGGCTAATCGAAAAGTCACAAGGTGGACTTTTCGATCAAAAGAAGGCTGATCAAAAAGTCACAGGGGGACTTTCCGATCGACAGATGGCTGATCGAAAAGTCTCTATATGGGACTTTTTGACTGAGGGACGACTGATCGAAAAGACACTAAGGGTCTTTCTCGATCATAGGTGAGCGACAGAGGAGGGTTTTCGATCAGAATGTCTGATCGAAAAGTCTTCACACGGATAGAAAAGTCTTTAAATCACGAATACAGGGTCTCGAAAGCTTCTGATTTGATTTTAAACCTGCAAAAAACGTCTGACTCGTACTAAATGCTGAAAATCACAAAAACACTTAAACTGTTAGTTACCAAAAACCTGAATCAGATATCGCGAGAGCCTCGAAACTTGCGTTTCTTGGCTCTGATACCAATTGTAAGGATCGATTTAACCCCTCACACGATATCAATGCCTATAGTCACCGTGCGGAATCCGGTGACTAGAGGTGATTCAAGTATAAAACAAAAGTATAGCAATCTTAATGAAACATGTAAACAAAGATACAAACCGATGATGAATACTTGAATAGGAATTTATTACCAACACACTTGAAATCCGAATTCACAAAGTGAATTCGGTGTACACTTGATCCGAAAAAACCCCACAAGAAACCCTAGAATCAACCAACCTAAACTAGTTGTTACATCTTCCTTATATAGGGAGAGATTAGCTTGGAAAACAAGCTAATCTATCTTTGGTAACCCTAATTAACATAAAATTCCCGTATTGGACCACATAAGCCCATAAAACTCCACCTAAACTCATTCTAAATGAGCCCAAACACGTCTAAATTGGCCCAATGACCCAATATACCCATAACCCAACTAATTTTCACCTATTCTATCACATAGGCCTTCAAAATAGTCCGCCAGGTGATGATTTAATACACAAGCCACAAATTATTCCCTTACAATCTTCAACCAATGAGGAGGGGAAAACGGAAATGTTTGACCGACCAGGGAGAGAAAAAACATTCTCTGCTGGCTAATCATGCGCTGACACGTCATGAGCTCCATCATCTTTCTCCCAAAAGAATGTCTGCACCCCCGGTAACCCTAATTCTACCGGAAAACTCAAGCAACCCATCAGAAAACCGTATAATGTTCATATCTCCCTCGAAACTCAATGCAAATGGACGATTTTTAGCTCATTGAATTCACAGCTTGATTCTCTACAATCCTAGACGATCAAAACTCACTGAAAACTTTTCGAACGAAAACCCAGTTGTCAAGTTTAGACGAGATCGCAAAAGTTATTCGAGGTCGCCATGAGATCGCCAAGGCTTGTTCGAGATCGCCAAGAAAAAGCATGAAATCGCCAAAAACTGAGTGAAATCGCCAAGAACTAACCCGAAATCACCAAGACAATGTTCAAAGACACCCGAGATTGCCAAGAAATCTTCAAGGGCATTCGAGGTCACCAAGAACATCTTCAAGGGCAGTGAAATCGCCAAGGCAATCTTCAAGGAGAATGATGAACACCAAGAACATCGTGAAACACACACTAGTGTGTGTTTTTCCAGATATGTCAAATCTGTTAAGAATCAGACGAAAACGATGCTTCCAATTGATCCGGACGTGTTTTCCATCAAGATTCATCCTTTATTTCATCCAAAAACACCAAAAATAGCACCAAAAACTCAGAATCAAAGCTAAAAAATCTTTAAAAACCCCCCAAAACGGGAAAACTCTTCTGTTGCGAAAAAACAGCTCTGATCTCGAATTTCTCCACTTATTTGAACATATTGGAGCATGAAATTACATCTAAATGAACCCAACAACAAGAATACATCATCAGATTCATCCAGAATCCATCAAACAACCCAAAAAATGCAGAAAAATAGAATTATTCATCTCCTAAGTGGGTTTTCAAATTATCTGCACTTCATTCAAGCTCAAAAGCAAGATTGGAGTGATCAAATTCGTCGTGAGACGCGAGCTGATCGGTACCCGCTTTGATACCAGTTGTTAGGTCCAACTTAGACCCGAGGATATCACAAGTACGAGACCGATCAGGTGCGGAAAACGGATCGATCAAGAAGCTCGAACGAATCAAACCAAGAACACGAAGAACAATCTTCAAGTCTCAATGTTTATTGCTATATCAAGAACAATTGATTACAAGTGTTGAGAGAAAAGGAGATTACACCATGGAAAACACACACTTAGCAGCCTCACTCTCTTCTCTCTTTACAAAATATCCTAAGTGTTCTATTTATAGCAACAACAAGGAGTGAAATAAAATTAAATCAAATAAGCTTCGTTTGAGGTAAATGATCCGGTTGAGTTGTCTCGGCTAAAACCAACTCGCGTGTCGTCTTGAGTGTTGTTGAAGTTGTGTTGACGTTGTCTCCAAGGTATTGGCACGTTTATAGATCATATCCGAGTGTTGAATTGCCCCAAATCACCAAACAGCTCCACGAGATCGCCAAGACCATTTCTGAAGTCGCCAAGAACAAGTCTCAAACTCCAGACCTTGGTGAGGTCGCCAAATTTGGTGAGGTCGCCAAGGCTGGTGAGGTCTCCAAGCTTTGGTGAGGTCGCCAAGAACAAATCGTAACCTTCAGACCTTGGTGAGGTCACCAAGAACAAATCACATCCTTCAAACCTTGGTAAGGTCACCAAGAACAAATCACAACCTTCAGACCTTGGTGAGGTCACCAAGAAAATGAGATCTCCAAGGCTTATCAGCGAGATCTCCAAGAACAAACGAGATCTCCAAGGCTTATCAGCGAGATCTCCAAGAACAAACGAGATCTCCAAGGCTTATCAGCGAGATGTCCAAGAACAAACGAGATCTCCAAGGCTGAAAACACACCAACTTGGGATGACCAATGTTGAACACCGCCAATTTACTTATGTATCATCAAGACGTTAATTCCAAAGTCACTACTCCTACTTGCATAACTGATTTCCGTCCCATTGCTTGCTGCAATGTTCTTTACAAGTGTATTAGTAAAATTCTTGCTGATCGAATAAAAGTGGCCCTAAACGATGTTGTTAGTATTAACCAGTCTGCCTTTGTTCCTGGGCGTCTTATCACTGATAATATTCTGTTATCACAGGAGTTATTGCACAACTATCATCGTAATGTTGGTGAGCCGAGATGTGCCATTAAAGTTGATATTCAGAAGGCATATGATACGATGGATTGGAGATTTCTAAAACAGATTCTACATCTTTTTGGTTTCCATGCTACTATGGTGAATTGGATCATGACTTGTGTTACTACTGTCTCGTATTCTATCTGCATAAATGGGGAGTCTCATGGGTATTTTAAGGGTGAACGTAGCCTTCGTCAAGGGGACCCGATTTCTCCGTACCTCTTCACTCTGGTCATGGAGATCCTCACACTTATTCTTAAAAGCGATGTTGATTCTGATGGCCAATTCCACTTCCATAAACGATGTGCTGATGAAAGAATTGTGAATCTTTGCTTTGCGGATGACCTTTTCCTCTTTTCTCGGGGAGACTTAAGATCTACGACGTGTCTTATGAATTCTTTGGAGAAGTTCACCAAGATGTCTGTGCTTGTCCCTAGCATGCCGAAAAGCACTATCTTCTTTTGTAATGTCAAGGATGATGTGAAAGCCTCTATTCTTCAACGGAGTTCGTTTAAAGAAGGCAACCTTCCTGTTCGTTACCTTGGAGTCCCTCTGATCTCCTCTGGCCTTCGATATAGGGACTGCCAGGTTCTTATTGAGGCTGTCGACACCCGAATCTCGAACTGGAAAAACAAAAACTTATCCTTTGCTGGGCGTGTTCAACTCATTCTGTCGGTGTTATCCTCCATGCATATTTATTGGGCTTCGGTCTTTCTCCTTCCTTCTCGTGTGGTCCAGGAGCTGGAATCTAAGTTCAGAGGCTTCTTATGGTCTCAAGGAAAACTGGTTAAAGGTGCTGCTAAAGTCGCTTGGAAGGTTGTTTGCAAACCTAAATCTGAAGGGGGCTTAGGCCTAAGACACATAGCCGACATGAATCGATCTCTTCTTACCAAGCATATATGGAGCATTCTCACTAAACGCAAGTCGTTATGGGTGGATTGGGTTTATTCTCACCGTCTAAATGGTCGGACGTTTTGGAACTGTAAACGTCCTGCTCATAGTAGTTGGAGTTGGAGAAACTTGCTTCAGATCCGCCATCTCATTCAGCCATATGCGTGGGTCAAGATTGGCAATGGTTTGAACACATCTGCGTGGTATGATACCTGGAACTCTTGTGGCCCACTATCTAATATTCTTTCTCCTCGTGTTATTCATAATGTTGGGTTCACGATCCACTCTCAAGTGGCTGATTTGGTGAATGGGAATGTGTGGAGATGGCCTAATGAATGGCTTAACAGATTCCCTAATCTTCGTGCTATTCCTATTCCTGTTCTTACAGATGAGCCGGATAGAACTATTTGGAAGGTGGCGAATACTAACCTTGATTTCTCTACTACATCCGTCTGGAACTCGTTAAGGGTTCCCTCTACGGAAGTTGATTGGGCCCATCTGGTTTGGTATTCTTCGTGCATCCCGAAGCATGCGTTTATACTCTGGTTGGTCATGAATAGAAAGCTTCGAACTCAAGATAAAATTCTTGGCTGGAATTTGAAAAAGGGTTGTATGGATATGATGTGTTGTCATCTCTGCTATGCTAACTTAGAATCCCATGCTCATCTCTTCTTTGAGTGTTCCTTTACGCGTAAAGTGTGGGAGCTGGTTGCTACAAAGTTTCGGATGCTGGTTCCTATGGACTGGACGGATATTGTCAACTGGCTTGTCCCTATATCTACTTCGAAAAAGCTGGTTCATACTACTTACAAGTTGGCGCTTGCTGCTTCTGTGTATCACGTGTGGAGTGAGAGAAACCAGCGATTCCATAATATGCATGCACGACCTCCGGATAAAGTGGCAGCGACTATTCTGGAAGATGTAAGGTACAAGATCATGGGCATGAAGTGTCGGGATAGTGAAAGTGTTCGTGCTGTGCTGATGGAGTGGGGTATTCATGGAGACAAAAACTTTGATGATGGAGGCTAATTGTCCTTTCAAATGTTTGCATTTCTAGTTTTATAGCTAGTTGTTTTCTTTTTGTGGGTTCTTTGTTGATGTGCTTAACTCTTGAGGGGTATGCCCCTCTTGAGAACTAGTAGAGATTTCACTCTACTACTTGTACTTGATGTTTCTGTATTTTATAAAATCACCGGGGTAACCCTTTACCCAAAAAAAAAGACGTTAATTCCAAACTCAGGAAATAAGTTAAATCCTTGAAATCTTCGTGTTTCATAGACTTGAACCGTCTTAAACCTGGAACAAATACATTTAATCTGTTCATATTCACTCATCTTGGATGTACCAAAAAAACCCTTGAAGAAGTAATCAATGTTGCCCATGATTGGAAGCATGAGTTGCAGAAGCAGGTTGAACGAGGAGAGAAACGAACATCCGAAACTGGTTCTGTTTCTTCTAAGAAGCAAAAAACGGCTGAATCCTCTAAGAAGTCTGATAGCAAGGGAAGTGGACCCCCTAGGTGCAAACACTATGATCGAATGCTTAAGGGTGAATGCTACATGAAGAATAAACCTTGCTATAATTGTGGGAAGACGGGGCACATGGTGGCTCAATGCCCTAACCCTACTAGTTTGTGATATGGTTGTGGGAAACAGGGGCCTCGCCAGAATTAGTGCCCAAACTCGAGTAATAGGGGCGGGCCAAAGTGGAGGAAAACTGGAAATTCCCAAGGCTAAGGGGAGGGCTTTCCAGCTAACGGTGGATGATGCTAAAGTCGAGAAAGGATTTGTTGCAGGTACTTTTATTGTAAATTCTATAGCTGCATATGTGTTGTTTGATACTGGTGCGAGCAGATCATTTATTTCATTTAATTTTGCTTGAAACCCTTCTTTTGTTACTAATAAATTGTCGATTCTCTTAGAAGTTGAAATAGCGGATAGTAAAAGTCTCTTTGTCTTTGATATATGTCGTAATTGTAAAATTTCCAGCGAGGATAAAGAATATCAAGTCCACCTTATACATATCTCCATGAAATAATTCAAGATAGTGTTGGGAATGGACTAACTATCCAAATTCCACGCTAATGTTGATTGCAACCGTAAGGTGATACATTTGATTTCACCAAATGGAAAACAAGTTGATATTAAAGGTGAAAGAGAAGTTAGCCTTATCTTGTGTACCATGGTGGAGGCAAATAAGTACATTCAACATGGGTGCAAGTCTTATCTTACTTACGTGTTGGATGTGGACGTTGGGTGTAGGCAGATTCACGACGTGCCGGTTATGAAAGAGTATGAGGAAGTATTTCCTAAACAATTGTCGGGGCTACCACCGGATCAAAAGGTAGAATTCAGGATAGACATGAAGCCAGGGCTGAACCTGTTGCAAAGTCGCCTTACCAGTTGGCACCGTCCGAATTGCAGGAGCTAATGAAGCAGCTAAAAGAATTACCAGAGTTGGGATTTATCCAAGCTAGTGTTTCTCCATGGGGTGCACCAGTGTTGTTCGTCAAAAAGGAAGACGGTAGTGTAAGGATGTGTATAGACTACCGAGATTTGAACAAGTTGACAATAAAGAATAAGTATCCTCTACCAAGGATAGATGATCTATTCGACCAGTTGTAAGGGCCTAAGTGGTTATCAGAGTTCGACTTGAGGTCGGGTTACCACAAGTTGAAGAATCATCGGGAAGACATTCCGAAGACGGTGTTCCGTACTCGTTACGGACACTATGAATTCTTGGTGATGTCATTTGGGTTAACAAATGTGCCGACGACCTTCATGGATCTCATTAACAACATGTGGAAGCCCATGCTAGATCGGTCGGTGATAGTGTTCATTGACGATATTATGGTATATTCAAAGACCGAAGAGGAGCACGCTCATTATTTGCACAAGGTGTTGGATACGTTGCGAAGGGATAAATTGTATGCCAAATTTTCCAAGTATGCCTTTTGGTTGCGAGAGGTACAATTTCTGGGTCATGTGGTGAGTTTGAAAAGAATCATGGTGGATCCCTCCAAGATTGAGGCAGTGACTAAGTGGAGTACACTCAGAAACCCAATAGAAATTAGGATTTTCTTGGGACTAGCGGGATATTACCGGCGGTTCATCCAAGATTTCTCCAATATAGACGTGCCTTTAACGAAGTTAACGAAGAAAGATGTTGAGTTTGAATGGAATGAAGACCAAGAGAGATCATTTGGGACTCTCAAAGAAAAGTTGACTCAAGCTCCGGTATTGACATTACCGGATGGAACTGAAGATATGGTCGTCTTTTTGGATGCATCGTACCTTGGCCTCAGATATGTACTTATGCAATAGGGAAAGGTGATTTCTTATGCTTCGCGGTAGTTGAAGACCCATGAAGCCAATTATCCAACTCATAACTTAGAGTTGACGGTTGTGGTATTTACCCTCAAAATTTGGAGGCATTACTTGTATGGGGTGAAATTCGATATTTTTACTGATCATAATAGTTTAAAATACTTTTTCAATCATAAAGAGTTGAATATGAGGCAAAGGAGGTGGTTAGAGCTTATCCAGGATTATGATTGTGAAATTAGCTATCATCTTGTTATGGCAAACGTGGTCACGGATGCCCTAAGTAGAAAGGGAGATTAAACTCCCATTACATTGGTGTCCATGAAATTAGTAGTGACTTCGGGTTACTTGATTCCATCAAGCATGCACAAGAAGAAGCAGTGACGGAAGAAAATAAAAAGAAAGAACGAATTAAAGGTGCCGTGAAAGATTTGGTGGAAGATGAATATGGGCTCAAATACTGGTTCTGTAGACTATGGGTTCCTAACACATGTGGTGTTAAGGAGCTATCGTTGAGCGAGGCATATAAATCCTGTTATTCAATTCATCCGGGCGCCACGAAAATGTATCATGACCTGAGAAATGATGATTAGTGGCCTAGGATTAAAAGGGATATTGTTAAGTTTGTGGTGAAGTGCTTGACTTGTGCACAAGTCAAAGAGGAGCACCAGAAAACATACTGGAAGTTACAACCGCTAGAAATACCCATATGGAAGTGGGAACATATAATGATGGATCTAGTCACAAAGCTACCAAAAACAACAAGTAAGCATGATTCTATATTGGTAGTAGTGGACAGATTGACCAAGAGTGCTCATTTTATACCTATAATGGAGTCTTATTCTTCCGAGCAGTTAGCCAAGGTTTATGTCAAACATATTGTGTCGTTGTATGGGATTCTGATATCCCTCCTGTCGGACCGTGATACCCGTTTTACCTTAAAATTTTGGCAAGAGTTTCAGCAAAGAATGGGTACTAAGGTCTTATTGAGTACCACTTATCATTCACAAACAGATGGACAAAGCGAGAGAAAATCCAGACCCTCGAAGATATGCTCAGAGCATGCACTCTGGATTATGGGGGAAGGTGGGATGATCACTTGCTGTTAGAGCATATTCCTATGCTACGAAGTGTCTTGTGTATTGTGATCTAAATGAGCGTGTGTTAGTGAGTCTTTGTGTCAACTTACTAAGGACAACATACCATTGGTATGCTTCATGGTCCGCCGTACCAATTGGTACACCAGTTGGTACGTAAGTTGGTATGCCAGCTTGTAAGTTGTCACTATAAATACACTGTGTTAGAATGAGAGCTTAACACTTCTGAGAGTTCTATCATTTTTCACTTTCTGTGTGTGTGTTCTAAAGAGAGAAACTAGAGAGTATTCTTGTAATCTTCAAGTGATTCAATAAGAAAACTCTTATTTACGTTCTCGTTTTCACTAGATTGATCAAATCATGTAGTAGTAAGATCGTTACGTGTCCTTACTAGTGGTATCAGAGCAATCTAGGTTGCTCTACTACTGTGTTTTGATCAATTTTTTTGGATTTATAGTGAAAGAAAGTTGGGGTTTCTTTGGTTTTTCATCATTTTTCTTCAAATTCGAGTGTTTCTCATGTCAAACTTGATTGCAAAACGTTCCTAGTGTGTTTTCATTGCCTACCACTGAAATTCACAGTTCAAAACCTTCAAATTCGTGAAAGTTCGAAAATCTCAGTTTGGTACGCCGGTTGAATGTCGGGGTACGCTGGATGAACTGTTGGTATGCTGACTAGTACGCATATCAATCTTTAACAGTGGTACGGAGCGGTTACAACATACCATTTGGTCCATTGATTGGTACGCAAGGCAATCTTCAATGGTGGTACGCTGAGTTCACTGGTAAGTTAATTAGTTTGGTACGCTGAGATTGTGGTACGCTAAGTTTTTGGTATGGTGAAAGCTTTGGTACGGTGGTCAACGATTTGGTACGCTGATAGAGTTTTTGGTACGCTGGCAGAAAAGTGGTGTTCACTAAAACTGACGTAACTTGAATTTCATTAAGAGTTACGGGAGCTAATACTAGCCTAACGGCTAGTACCCTCCGGTTTGACCCCCAAAATCCATCTCTAAGACCTTCATTTTTGCATCCGAAGTTTTCGATACCGAAAGTTTATCACAAGATGTCTGATTTTCAAGCGTTTGCGGTTTTGCAAAACACGATTTAAGCTATGATTAACTTTGATAATGAAATTGGAACAAGCTAGAAAGTTACCAAGTTGTTGAAATTAGAAGATATTCACAATTGGAAACAAAGATTTTCTGCTTACATTACCACGAATGATATTGATCTATGGATTCCAATTCGGAAGCTCTATATGCATCCAACTGATCAAGGAGATTTTAAAGAAATTCACAATTTTGATGTTGCTGAAAGAAAAAGCTATGAGCTTAAACAAAAAGTGTATGGTTATCTTATGATGGCTCTACCTACTGAATTGTTACATCAATTTAGTACTTGCAAGGAAAGTAATCATATTATGGGATACGTTATCTGCGAGATGTGAAGGCAATGATCAATATAAAAAGAGTAGAAGAAAAGTATTGAATAAAGAATTTGAAAACTTTCAACATTATGATAAAGAAAACATCACTGCTCTTGTATCTAGATTTTCACATCTGATTAGTGAAATGAAAGTGGTTAACATTGAGAAGACTAAGGATGAACTGAAAGAGAAATTGATGGAAGCATTACCAGAAAAGTGGGAGAATTATTTTTTGTTGCTTACTCATGATAAAGAGTATTCAACCTTATCATTTCATGATTTGACAAGAAAGCTTCATGTGAGAGAAATGGAAATGATGACTTCACGTAAATCAACTGCTCAACTGCAAAATCCTGAGTTGTATCATGGTCAGAATTCTTCAAGCATCAATGCTAAATCTATATCTTTTGGTTTTGATTCATCACATTCTGCTCCAACAACATTTCTTGCTAGCCATGGATCAGGAAATTCTGAAAATTCATCAAGAGGGTGTAATTTCACTATTCCAAATCATTCAAGTCAGACTTCATTTTCTGCAAAAACACCCGATGAACATTTGGCATTGATTTCAGCTTTATTATCTTCATACTATGGGTTGTTAAATGGTGGTTTGCCAACAACAAATCTGATTGAAGAAGATTTTGGTCAGATAGATCCAGATAATCTATACTACTATATAATACATATTGATCATTGGGGGTATTTTCGTCATTAAATTCCTTAATTTTAAGACGCGTACAAAACTTTATGCAGTGTGTACATGTCTTTAAAGCATCAAAAGTAAACCATCACTCTTCAAGAAACTAATACCGTTCAAAAATTGAGGTTATAAGTGGAATTAACCACATTTGCAGCCTTTCACACGCCTCCTTCTCTTTTCTGGAACTAACTCTCCTCGATCTCGCACATAGCCGCCTTCGTTATTCCCACTTCTCCTCCTCTCTCTCTCCTTCAATTGGGCAACGCTTCATTGCCAAGATGATGCCTTCTTCAACCACGCTTCCTTTTAATGATCACTCATGCTTTGAACTCGATTGGGCCGCTCTCTCTTCTCAAAATAAAACCCTAGACGTATGGTGCCTGATTTCAAAGTTCGTGAGCAGCAGTAGGAGTTATCGATGGCGATTCCGGCTCATATAGCGGCTACAAACCACATCCACGACCATCGGCTTTTGGCTTTTTATTCAATCTATTTGCTTCTTATGGACCTGATTTCAAAGTTCGTGAGCAGCAGTAGGAGTTATCTCTCTGGCTATCTCTGGTTCGAGATCTCTGTTTGATTTCCTTCCTAATTACCGCCTTCTTCCAAAGAGGTAGGTTTTTCATTTGCTTCTTGGTTGTACAAATTTCTTCAAACGTCAGGGTTGATTGCTAAACTAATTAGCATCTCATTTGTTGTAACCGAGTAGACAATATCTTTTTATATGATTTTGATTTGTATGGTATATTAGAAGTATAACTTTGATTTGTTTGGTGTTTTTGGATCCTTTAAGTAGAAATTATCATCAGTTCTAAAGCCTTAAAATATGGTTCATCAAGATCTTACTTGCTTTTGCTCTGGTTACCTTAAAACACTAACCAATCCTTGGTTATGCAGGAAAAAAAGGAATGCTTTGCTTCAATATTCAACTTACATTGGTTAAAGGCTTCAAAGGGTTACTGGTTGGATCTGCATTTCAAGGAGGATAAGGTAACACCACTATTCGGCCCTGTAGACTCCACTCTGCAAGGACAGATGTAGTTCGATGTGCCATTGCCTGGTGTGTTTGGATTTAAGTGTTTATTGTTGTTTTACTAAGCTATTAGGAAATAGTTTGTTTTGTTCTTCATTACACAGGGCTGTTAACGGATGTTTGTAGTGTTGTTCTTAAAGCATTCTCGGAAATACAAGTTGCAAGGGAATCAAACTCTTTTCAAAGAACCAATAAAGCTAAAATATGTGAAGAAGGCAAGTTTGTTCATATCTATTGACTTTATCTTTTAAACTTTTAGAAACTGGTCCTAATAACTCTATTGATTTTAAATAGAAAGATTATGTTAACCACATACTTCTCTAGATTAAGTTTGGGTCCTTTCCTTTCTATATATAATTGGTCTGCAAAAGATAAAACTATTACAATCTGCGATGTCCATATGCTTAATGTCAAAGTGGTAGAAAAACTTGCTGCTGATGGTATGTTTATACTTTACCACACATCTTAAAGAGACATAACATAATCGAGTGCTTGAAACAAAAGGTAAGAAATGAATACACTAAGTATATTTATTATGCTTCTTATATTTCTGTATGTCCTAGCCCATTTGTATCATGAAAGAACCATGCTACAAGGCGAGATGATATGCGGAGCAGGATCATTGAAACATTCTATCCCAAACCTAATGGTTAGAAGGGAAAACGTGGCCTGGTCATTGGGTCATTGGATAAACTCTTGATTACAACAGCTATTTAATCAAATTATGATGATGTTGATTCTAATTTACTTTTTTACCCTGACATGTGCTTAGCTTAAATCATTGAAAAATGACACATTTATCCTCAATCGTAGGTAAATTCTTAAACTTTGCCATCTTCCCATCTCTGAATTTGGATTAAAGCTTTGTTTTATTTTTTGAAATTTCATTTTCAACTTCATATGTTTCATTGCAGTTTTGAAACTTTATGAATCATGGATCTCTCATTCGGTCTTATTAAAGAAGTTGTTAAAGGTTAGCCTTTTATCATTTTTTTCTTTAAATCTTCCCAATTAGTGATCAGCTTTTGATAGAAATTATTTGTTTATGAATTATGTTTGAAGTTGTTCTTTTAGCATTGGGCATTTGTATAATTATCGTTGGATTACCTAGAGGTGATCGAAGTATGAACAAATGGGTGTATGCAGCAACAAGTTGCAATCTGTTCTGGTACATTTTGGGGTTTCAGTTATACGTTGAACAAATGGGTGTATGTTGTTTGTATAGGTTTCTGTGAATCTTGAATACGGACCACAATTCGAGGGCGATGTTCTGGTTTGTGTTGATGGAATATGGTTAAAGGTATGATATTACATGAGACATAAAATAGAATTCCATTCCAATTCGTAAAATTGTATTAATTTTTTGTTTGTTTAGAAACTTAGAATGTGACATAAAAGCTCATAGAAATAAGAAAAAGATATAAATAAAATGCGTAATTTTTATTTGTTATTAGAAGAGGAATTTGTAACCAAGGTTGCACCAAGCAGTGATATAGCCACAATCACACACTCACTGGTTTGGTTCAATCTCTAAATTTGACTATCTATTTATACATAATAAGCTTTGGTTCAATCTCCAAATTTGACTATCTATTTATACATAATAAGCTCTTACGTTTCCATCATTTTCACATTAGGTGTCGGATTAGTGTTCTGACCTGGACAAACGACGTCCATGGTGTTTCGTTTTTTAATTTCTTTGTATTCAACTCTTAAGATGTAATTGCCTTAAATTTTTAGGATTGTTCTGATTTTTCTATTTCAACTGTAATATTGTATCTGCACACTAACCTGTTTTTCATTTTTTAGGGATTTTCTGTTGTTACGAGTGCAAGCTCAGTACCAGATGACAAAGACAAAGAATTAAGTCTTAGTTTATTAAAAATCCAAGTTATACTCTTTCATATGGCTTCCAAACATCCTCAGCTGATAGGTAACTATTAAGATACTTTTTGTCATTTATTTTTGGCAAAACAGTCAATATTTCGGTGATATGGTGACATCGGCTCTATTAAGATACCTTTTGGTGATAGATGACATCGGCTCTACAGTTTTGACTTCATAATTGATTCACTCAAACATTTCTGTCTTGGTGTGAAGGTATGTGTCTACATGATAACAAAATATATCGGGCAAAAAGGATCTTCGAGTCTTGGAAGTTTTTTGATACACAGCCTCTGACTTTTGAGTACCAAAATGCTGAGTTCTGATGTGCTTTCGATGGAATATATTTGCAGGTATGTTTGAAACCATACAGTCCACACACCAGCACAATACTAGAGATGTTTTGACTGTCTATGCCATTCTGTTGTCAATTTATATTCTACCAAAAAGACTATCATTTATATTGATTATCATCCATCAGGCATATTCTTTCCAGTGGGACCAGATTAACATAGCTTATAGGTCCAGATGAACATTCAAAAGTTTGTACAGTTCTGCTCCGGTCAATGTTGCATTGATATACAACTTTATTTCAGCCAGCTTGACAGGTACAGTTCCTTTTTATCTTCTTGAAAAACATATTTTTGTGTCCTTTTAACATTAATATCACTTCCGAAAGTGCTCCCCTCACTTCATGGATACATTAGGAGCCCTTGAATTAGCAACTGAACCTCCTAATGATATACTAATGAAGAGACCGCCCGTTGGAAGAGCGAGAAATTTTATCAGCGGTGCTATGAACGGGATATTGTTACTTCAAGGGGGAGATTTACCACCCTTTAACTAAAAGAGTTGCATATTAGGAATTTATAACTGGATGAAGAGAATAAAAAACCGAGTAGAAAGGTTCATAAATTTTTGTTGCATTCTTGTTTTATTACATCTTATTATTTTGTATTTTTTATGTTAAATTGTTAATATAGCTAATAGTATCCTTTGTGATTAGCTTCATTCTAACAAAATGGAGAATGACATGTAATCTTTAGCTTACACTTGGTGCTATTTTCATGATGTTAATCGCAAGAAAAAAAACATTGTACCCTATTTGAGAAGAGCTCTTAAGGATGTTGCTGTGGAAAATCTGTTTATGGCAATAAAGTTTCACAATTTTACATACTTAATCTAACAACTATGTTTTTGTTTAGGAGGATTTCTCAGCATAGGTTCGAACACTTAAAAAGCGTATAAAGGAGGCAGATTTAATGCACGATTAGTTATCGGGTTAAACATGTGAATCTTGGACATTGCTCTTAAAGAACTCAACCATTGGAAGGAAATAATAGACTCAAAGGTCCCTTTTCATGCATATCTATTTTAGTTTCATGATTTCTGTTTTTCCCTTTTAAATAATCTAATGAGAACAAAGTTTTGATATTGATTGGAGTCTACAAATTTGAGCAAGAGATGATTGCTTGGTTATTTTTTCTTCAAGTATAGGAGGTTATAGTGGATTTAGAACCATGATTGATAGAAACAATATTTATAAAGTGAAGTTTTACGTCTAATTTAATATATTCATTCTCTTACTGTTTATCACAAGAGAAATATGAGATTATGTGTATGTAAGCAATTACACATCAGTTTTAGAATTACGATTTGTATAACTTATATTCATTGGATGTTCCTTTTTAAATACCCTGAATATAGAAAACAACTGCTACGGCAACTGTTATTGTTATAAGGTATTTGTCACCGTTGCTAATCAGCCTTCTTTTTCTCCTACTATGTGCAGGTCTTGCATGATTTTCAGATGCTTAGAAGGAGGTTGCGCTTGGTGGATAGGTGGGCTGTTTAGTTCAATTATCGTATTGAAGTAACTATGGAAGCTACATGAATTTTGCAGCTTATTTTGCAAGATTTATGATCAGTTAGTTTTGATGAAAAAATAGTTTTGAATTTGTGTTTCTTATGATGTGGAAAACAAAGATGGAGTCTGGTACTGATATAAGACTTTTTTCTGGGTTGCAGATGATCTTCATGCTATTGACATTGTTATAGCATTAAGGGGCACTAAAGAAACCAGGTATAGTTATTTCTGCACTTTACTTATAGAGTTAAGAGTTCTTTTATCTCTTGATTTGTGTAGTATGGTGTCTAATATACACCAAAGTTTCGTGTTTGATAACCTATCGCCTCTTAACTAAATTTATTAAAAATCCTTTCTCCATTTGACCAATGTCAAACTGTGTTGTATTTATTTAATTACTCATGAGTCAAACTGATAGCATGGGAAATAATAGATATAAACAAAATGAGTTAAGCGGGTCTACGAAGTCATGACTTACTTGAACTATATTGATGGTCCTGATTTTAGTCAACAAGATTGATACTTATATTTTCTGACTATTGAGCTATTTTATGAATTTGAGTATTTGACTAATCAATAGTCCATATGTTGCTAGGTTATGAATTATTAAATTTGTGTGAATAGTCCTATGTGTATATATCACTAAAGTATGTACTTACTGCAATTAAAATATATTGTTGTTACTGTACTCATAGTCATCTGTCCATCTGTGTAAATATCGCTTTCTACATAGTCTTTGTAAACTAAAAGAGTGGTTGTCACTTTTTGCAGGTTTAATATCTGATATTGATGCTGCTGTAAAGAAGAAAAAAACAAAAAGCTGGCACACAGTTGTATAGTCTTTTAAAGTTGTATAGTCTTTTAAAGCTGGTTTAATATCTGATATTGATGCTGCTGTGACGACTCCGACCTGTTTATTTTGTATATATGAGTTTATTGACACTCATTTGGGTGTGGGAAAAATATCAGTAAAATGATTTTTGATTTTTCATTATTATTATTATTATTATTATTATTATTATTATTATTACTATTATTATTATTATTATTATTATTTATTTCTTTGGTATTTTATCATGTTTTGCAAGGTGAGTAATTAATTCATTCTTAACAATCGTAAAAAAATATCTAAGTTTGGTATATTTGTATCTTTGACTTATTTATCTTCAAGTTGGAAGACTTGTAACACCATCGCCAGCTTTCCGACAGATTCGGGTCTAATAATGTTAGATGATAAAAAAAAGCAGTAAAAAACTAAAAATGCATAACAAAAGTAGTAGCGTACGTCATTCGTCATAAGAAAATAGAATTACAAAACACGTCAAGTGAAATTGAAGCATGCTCGATTACATAGAGAGGAGCTAAGGAAGACTTTTGGAGCACCTTAATACTCTTAATAAATTGTTAATCACATGTTTAACTTCTAAATTATGGCAAACCAAAAGAGGATTTAACCCATTTCAATCTACACTAAAAAGACTTATTTCCGAAGTTTAAAAAGGAACATATCTTTTTCCTAAATTGTCATCGGGTCGTATGGCGCTAACAGAAACGAATACCGCGCTATGAACTGTTGCGCGCCGCAACACGCGAACAGAAGACGAATAACATGCTATACAATGTCGCCGCCGCAACGCGCGGGCACACGGCTAGT
>JBCNJP010000024.1:23551248-23577325 GCA_039602395.1 Deinandra increscens subsp. villosa | reverse complement strand
CAGAAACAACATTTGAACTCTCTGCAACAGACGGACTGTGCATTGTGTTTGGAGAAATATCATATTCCCTATCATATAACTTATGTATAGCATCCAATACAATCTTCAATTTATGTTCACGTACTTTCTCTTCCATCTTAAGTTTTGAAAAACAAAACTTAACCAT
Organism: Deinandra increscens subsp. villosa; assembly: GCA_039602395.1. NCBI lineage: Eukaryota > Viridiplantae > Streptophyta > Magnoliopsida > Asterales > Asteraceae > Deinandra > Deinandra increscens. Next base: position 23,577,159 of record JBCNJP010000024.1, on the reverse strand, counting down.
CTTGAACTTATACCGTGGATCTAGAACAATCCCAAATGACAAGACCATACTATAGGTTTCCCAATATTTATCAAACTTTATTTTCATTTCTTCTGCCATATTACTTATAACACCATCTGCAGAATCAATTCTTCAATATGTAACTGAATTGACCACACTTTGAGGAAATATAAGTTTGAAGTAGGATAAGTGCTTCCCGAAAACAAAGTTGTGATGTCGTAAAATGGTTTCAAGAATTGTGTGATTTTTTCTATCCTTACCCATTCCAGGTCTGATATATAAATCTTAAAATTAGATTCAACCAGTGCAAATCGTTTATAAGCCTTACGGTAGGCCAATGCACAATCAAGCATCAGGTATGTAGAATTCCACCTAGTTACAATATCTTGACGTACATGTTTCCCGCATTTCAATGAACAATATTGTATGCATTCCGCGAACTTGTGCTTTCTACTAGAACTTCCTCTAACATACTTCACCGACTATCTAACCTTCTCAATAGATTCTTCAATAACCTTCAACCCGTCTTGAACAATAAGATTCAAGACATGTGCACAACAACACACATGAGTAAAATCTCCCCCCAAAACTAACACATTATTCAAACGAAGATGACTTTTCAAACAATCCACTAAACCATCATTATATTTAGCATTATCTAATGTAATAGTGAAAACCTTTTTATCAATGCCCCATTCTGTTAAAAAGTTGATTAAGTACTCACCTAAAATAGATCCAGTGTGTGGAGGTGGTATAGCTCTAAAGTTTAACATTTTTTCCTTAGAACCCAATTTTCATCTACATAATGGGCTGTCAAGGCCATAAATCCATCCGATGTTATAGAACTCCATAGATCTGACGTCAAACATATTCTACTAGTTACTTTTTGTAACTCACTTTTAACAATCAACTTCTCTCTATCATGTATTTTTAGGACATCCGCCTTTATGGTATTTCTTGTTATGGTTTTCACATCATGATGTAGAAACTTATGCAAAGCCCGTGTCCCCTCATGTTCAACATAACTAAAAGAGTAATTATGTTTAATGATGGAATATGCTAATTTCTCCCTATACATCGCTTGATCTAAAGGGGCGCGTTTTTTTAGTTGACCGGGTTCATCAAGATTAAAACACAAAGGGACATGGCGTTTCATGTTAGTTGTTCCTGAACTTTTCTTAGCACTTAACACCTTTCCACAAGCATTACAACTTGCTTTCCTATCTCCACCAGGTTCAATAGGTAATATTTCAAAATAATCCCAAACTGAAAAATTTTCTATATTAGAACTAGCTTCATCCTCGCCTACAACTAGTTGTGTAGAATCAGTGTGGTTTGACATATCTACTACAATAATAAAAATGTCCAAAAGTCAAACAAGATAATCAGAAACTTAGAAACAAATAAACATAATCAGAAACTTGGGATTTTACTAGGTTATATAATATGCTTATAACGAAAACATACTCAAAACTTGTGACCTTGTAGATAATGTCATTTAGAAAGAAAAAAAAACAAGATATTGTCCATGTATATGTGTAGGTAGTGTGTACTTGTATGCATGTATGTATATACAGATGGATGGATGGTTTGACAAATAACATACATCATGTTAATTACAACAATGAAGCACTAATAACTATCATACTTGTAATTATATTTGCAAATTAAACATTGTGTTAAACTTAGGTATGCAAGAACAAGAAAATTGAGTCATTTTACTTGAAATCTTTTTGCAAAACAGAAATAGGAAATTGTCTAACACATAAGAATTCCTAGTATATTTCAACATCATACTTCAACATTGTTATAGACCAACATTTGCATTGCAAATTTGCAATACATAAGAAACTTAAAATTCATCCAATTTACCCTGAACTTCCTCTAATTCTGTGATAAAACAGGGCCATTGAAGTGTCAAATGGAGAATTTCATACTCAATTTTGAAATTACAAAATCAAAAAAGGAAAGGGTTTTAGGGCGTAGTAACTAGTAGGTGTAATTAACCTGTTGAGCTCTAATTCGAGTATTCGACCTTGCCTCTCAGCACCCTAAATCCGAAGTTCCGAACAAGAAGAAACCCTAATTAGCAGTGATCAGCGGCGTGAGGAGAGACGGTGGAGCGACGGTGGAGCGACGGTGGAGAGACGGTGGAGCGCACTCGTGAATCCCAGAAATTTTGGAACCATGGAGGAAGTGGAGCGCAGTCGTGACTGGTGAATCCCTCAATTTTTTGGAACGATGATCTAATGAAAGTCTGAAACGGGCGTCGTGAAGATGAATCACTTTTAGATTGCCCAATCTGGCCCGACAATCTAGCCCGTTGTGGCCCATCCATTTTCTTTAAATTTTAAGATATGCCCAATAAGACCCCCCTAAAAATAATACCCAGCCCAAATTAACCCAATAAAAAATTCTAAAAGTCCAAAAGCACCCATTTTTAAATCTTTGGGCTAAAATTGCCAGGCCTACTTACAACTCTCCCAATATCATTTTGGGATTTTGCTCTAGAAACCGTTGTACGCGTTCTGAATATGGTTCCAACCAAGAAGGTTGAAAAGACATCGCATCAATTGTGGCATGGAGAAGTCCCTGTGTTGTCTTACTTAAGAGTCTGGGGAATTGAGGCACTTGTGAAGCATGATACGCCTGACAAACTACAACCCATGACTACTAAGTTCATCTTCGTAGGATACCCAAAGGAAACAATGGGTTACTACTTTTACAATCCTTCCGAAAATACTGTTCGTGTTGCTCGATATGCTGAATTCTTTGAAAAGAATTTTATAGCTCAAGAGAACAGTGGGAGAATTGTAGAACTACTAGAAGATGTGTCACCTTCTGAAACAACTAGCAATCATCAACTTGGGGGGGGGGGATGTTCAAAGTGATGAACCTCAAGTCGATGATGTTGCGATTCCACTTCGTAGATCCGAAAGGGTCATACGTAACCCGGATAGATAGATTGGTCTAGTCGAATCCGAGGAAAACGTATCAGGAGATCTCAATGAGCCTCCGAAATTCAAAGCAGCATTATCAGATCCGGAATTTGACAAATGGCTTAAAGCTGCGAACGTGGAAATGAAATCCATGAGAGATAATCAAGTTTGGAACTTGGTTGATCTTCCTCCTAACGCGAAGACTGTTGGGAGTAAATGGATCTTCAAGAAGAAGACCGACATGGATGGAAATGTACACACCTATAAAGCTCGTCTCGTGGCGAAAGGTTATACTCAACGTTTTGGCGTTGACTATGATGGGACCTTTTCACCAGTAGCTGACATTAGAGCTATTAGGATTCTCTTAGCCATAGCAGCATACTATGACTTTGAGATATGGCAAATGGATGTTAAGACTGCCTTCTTAAATGGTTACTTGGATGAAGAAGTCTATATGGATCAATCTGAAGGGTTTATTGATCCAGAACATCCCAACCAAGCATGCAAGCTTCAAAGGTCCATTTATGGACTAAAGCAAGCATCAAGGAGTTGGAATAAACGGTTTGATGAAGAAATCAAAAAGTTTGGTTTCGTTCAGAATCCCGATGAGCCATGTGTATATCGCAAAGCTAGTGGGAGTAATGTTACTTTCCTTGTCTTATATGTAGATGACATATTGATTATAGGAAAACACATTCCAATGTTGCAAGATGTAAAATCCCATCTTGGAAAGTGTTTTGCCATGAAAGACTTGGGAGAAGCAACATTCATTCTTGGCATCAAGATCTATAGAGATAGAACTAAGCGGTTGATTGGACTAAGTCAAAGTGCTTATATTGATAAGATCTTGAAGCGATTCAAGATGGAGAATTCCAAGCGTGGTACAGTACCTATGCAGGAAGGACTTGGTCTATCGGTCAAACAAGGTGCTTCTACACCTGATGAGGTGAAGCGTATGCAAAGAGTCCCTTATGCTTCGGCTGTAGGCTCTATAATGTATGCGGTGAGATGCACTAGACCTGATATAGCGTTTGCGCAAAATATCGTTAGCCGATTTCAACAGAATCCAGGTGAAAGTTACTGGACTGCTGTTAAGACCATTCTCAAGTACCTACGGGCTACTAGAGATTTGTTTTTGGTATATGGGGGAAATCAAGATCAAGAGCTCAAAGTGACCGGATACTGCGATGCTGGATTTCAGACTGATAGAGATGACACGAAGTCTCAGTCTGGGTACGTCTTCATTCTGAATGGAGGCGCTGTGGATTGGAAAAGCAAGAAACAAACCACAGTTGCTATGTCTGCAACAGAATCTGAGTACATTGCTGCTTCAGAGGCTGCAATGGAGGCGGTTTGGATAAGGAAATTTATTTGTGGGCTTGACGTGATCCCTACAAGTAATTTGCCTATTGATATGTACTGTGATAATACTGGTGAATTAATCATTGCCAAAGAACCTGGAGTTCAGAAGGGCGCCAGACACTATGCCAGGAGATATCACTATGTTCGTGAGCAGATCGAACTAGGTGAAATCAGATTACTCAAAGTTCACACAGATATTAATTTAGCTGATCCTTTCACGAAATCTTTGTCGAGGCCGAAGCTTGAAAGGCATGTCGAGGGTATGGGACTAAAATTAGCTAGTTAAATCATGTATGGTCTGTTGTTCGGTATTTGGATAAAGGATGTTAAACAATTTCTATTTACATAATGAAATAAAGTACTTGATATGTTTGATTTCATTTAATAGTAAATTGTGTCCCATATTTGCATGTTTAATCCTTGAGTACTTGTCAAGTATTCTAAATTGTCCATTGTCGATTAACTATATGGGAATATAGTTAAACTAAGGCAAATCTGAGTGATTGGTAATATTCTGGGAATATATAATGGATGGTCCCACCAAACTCACATGGTATTCATAGGATGCATATCGGACTACCCCGCTAACGAGTTGTCACTTTATGGATCGTCGTCATTAAGTGAAATTCGTAAATGGTTGCTTTACTTATCCTTAGACTTGAGATACAAGCAGGTCATGCATGTATGGATTGTACGTACTTGATATAGTTCTAACTATCCTGAATAAGGTAGTACAAAAGGGCTATTTTCAGTAAGTGTAGTGAAGTATGTGACTGGACACGTGTAGTCAAGAGGATTTGTTCCTTCAACTTAAAAGTTGAAGCAGATACCACTTGGCCCCTCATTGGGACTAATTAAGATGTCTGCATGGCCATGCCCAAATAAAAATCCAGATGTGTCTCGATTTTGAATTTGGTAATCTTTAATTAGTTGTGGAATGAGAAACAAAATCGTTAAATTAAGAAATGACCTGGATCCATATTCATATTTAACAACGGTATCGGTAACAAAGGGATAGTAAATGACTGTACCATTTAAATACACTTTGAGAAACTGTACTTAAATATTTCCGGGAGCATTGGCGTGTTGCTAGACGCTAACCAATGTTATTACCTTTATTACTGCGAGCTCAAGTGGGAGCTGTAGGGATATGATCACGTATTAATAAGCGTATGTCCGGAAAGTATTTAAGCCTACGGGGTTACACGTCTCGACACTAATTTATTTGTATTAATTAATTAGTTAATTAATATTTATCACAAACATTTAACGAGGAGTCGTTAAAAACGAACGGTTAATTGTTAACAGGGGTGTTAGTGGTAATTTGAGAGAGTTATAATTAGATTACAATTGAGAGAAGGCTTTGGGATAGGGCCTTAGGCCGATTTCGATTAGGGCTCCCTATCTCAATCCTTAACTTGTTTTCTAAGTCTCCAAACACTATAAATGAACCTTATGGGTTTGAGGTTTGGTTGCTGCAATTAACTTGAAAAGTGCAAACCCTAATCTCTCTCTTTTCTCTCTCTAATTTTCGGCAAAGGGAAAAGAACCCAAGGGGTTCGTTTTCTTGTGTGGTTCGACCAAATCCTACATCAAGAGGAGTTCGTGATTGAGTACTAGCATACGATAGTAGAGGGATTTACTTCAAATCCTAAGAAGATCTTCTCTTGCCGAGCTAAAAGGTACACGTTGTCTATCCGGTTAGTTAGATTAGTTCATAGGATAATATCCGCTGCGTACTCGTGTTTATATCGATAAATTGTTATATAACCCAACAAAACTCACCTAAGCAATAGCATTTTCCAAATAATTTGGGCTTCCTTGACTTTCAATACCTTGCACCTGAAGTAATGATGTTGACCAATTAAGTTATGGGTTTGGGTAACTAACCCATTGTTTTCGTTTCCATGTTCGATTGAGATTATAGTTTTTTTTAAGAACGTTTGATGATTCGATCGGTTAGTCTTGAGATGTGTTATTTGGCTTCAATGTGTTGATTCTAACTCAGTGTACTGTTCTGTGTATCTAGTTAACTATTGTGATTATGGGTTATGGAATAGAATGTGGTTTCGGGTTTTAAGCCCATTAGTGGAATACAAAGTGTGTGGAATCGATTCGAGTTGCCAAGGCTGGGCCGTAGGCCTAATGGGTTTTACAACATACTCATTTATCTCATAATTTTTTTATAAGTAAGTTTCAATAATCGTGTATATAAATATTGTAGATAGTTGTGACTAAAACATTGTAAGAATATTATGAACATATGTCACTAAATAAATAAAACATAAAAGGGGGTTGTCGGGTATAACCCATAAAGGCATTGGACCTAAGCCCAAGACCCGAAAGCCTAACTGTGATGGTTATTGTCATGTCCAACCGTTTAGCGAACTAGACTGCCTCTTCGGGCCCAAGTGTATTACCCGATGGTTTAAGCCCATTACCTTTGGGTCAGCCGATTATTGTTGGGCCAATAACCGACACAGAAGGTCCTTTGGTTTTTACCCGACTAGTTCATGATACTTACCCGGTTCGTAGCACCCTTTTGGTGTTTTTCCGGTTCGTAGACTCGGCCTAGTGGGTTCATTTGGATTTGTTCCATGCATGCATGTAGGTTTTAAATGAACCGGTTCACACCACTAGGATCGAGTTGTGTGACCCAATCAAATCTCTATATCTTGGCCCGATCATATTAAGTTTATCTAAAACGTTATGTGATTAGTAAAGCAACCTTTAAAATAACTATTTCGATCACTTTCCAAAAAATGGATTATTTTTCCATGGGTTTCGGGCCGATGGTCCGATTAGTGTAATGGATTCAATTAAGGGGTTATTTAGACCCATTTTATGATATTGTTGTGTAATAATGTACATGATATTTTCGTGCATTGTTTTTATACGTTTTTAGTCATGGTTAGTCTAGATCTCAATCAAGGAACCTAACGCAATCGGTAAAATAAAACAATAAAAGGAATAAATTTGGAGGAGGGTATACCTTTGTAGATGGCGAGGGATAGTCGGATGAGCGAGATGAAGTGTCCAACGGATTGCACGGGTTTCACAGAGACCTTGCATGTCACAAGGAAGGGTTTTAGCATCGAGAGTTAGTGTGTATGTGTGTGTTAGTTACATGAAAGTTGTGAATAGGGTTCTTACCGATATGAAGATGGCCACTAGGAGTGACGTGCGTGTATGGGTCATGGTGGATCTTATCTTACTATTATGAAGCGCTTTTATGGCGGGTGGTGCAACGATGTTGGTTGTGGAGTCTTCGAGGTAGGTATATGATGGTTTCATCCTAGTGAAAGGTGAAGATGAGATGGTGGTTATAGGAGTTGTAGGTAGTAGAGGTGGTTGTTGGTTTGTGGACGTCAATCAATGGTTCCCTAAGAGCCGAAAGGATGGATGAGGGAGTTGAAAGGGATGAAGTGATCGGATTAAGAGTTGCATGAGAGGTGTTAGGGTGGTTGAATGGTGTCGAGATGCTGGTATGTTAGTGGTTGATTGGTGATGGGTTGGTGGCGTGTTGTGGTTGGTTGAAAGAAGAAGGGGAGAGTGAGGGTGTGTTGCAAATGAGAAGATCGGTGGTGGCTATGGTGGTTGTATACCCGTTAGGAGGAAACCTTTGGAGGTGATGGTGACTTGTGATGTGATCATGGGCCAATGAGGGTGGAGGTCGGTGCTTGTAGGTTGATTGGTGGTTAAGAGATTTTGCTTGGGTTGGAAAGAAAGCCCCATCATTGGTCACTCTAAATTGCATGTACCCCTATTGGTCAATGTGGGTGGCATAGTTTCACTTTGGTCCATCATTTTCTTCTTAACTAGCAATCCGGTTCAAGGGAATCCTAGAGTGGGTTTGGGTTATGACCCGAACCGGGTTTATGTGAGTTATGAAAGGGATTGGATCCGAGGCCCAAGACTTATCAAGTTGCAAGCCCAAATAGTTCGGTTATTAAGCTATGCTAAATCCATGGTCCAACTATAAATATTTAGTTCGGTTTGGCCCAAACAGAAATGCTAGTTGGGTCTACTAAAACGTATGGCATTACCCAAGAAATTCGGTTGCTAGCCCGTTGCTCAAATCAATGCTTAATGGGCTTGGATAATCCGTAGACTCTAATTAGGCTTATTGGGGTTGCCAATGGCTTAATGGGCCTGCTAAATATTAGTGTGAAAGACGGGATGTACGGGATGATTAAAATGGTGATGGGAATTGGAATTGAGATGGGTTGAGATACTAGACGGGTCATCATATGTGTATGTATATATTTATATTTGATTATTGTGTAAAGGTGGTCATGCATCAAGTATAATTTATATTGCTACCGATTATGGTCTTCCGTTCATATAACATGTTGTGTAGTCTTTTGTAAAATGGCGCAAAAAATTTGCCGTGAAATTCATATATATAATATGGATTTTGTGTGTGGGTGTTACAGTACCCAACTTTGATTCATGAAACAACATGTGTCATCAAATTTGATGTCATGTTGCTTTTGCATATCACGTAAGGACTCATTCTTCAAGTATTGTTGCTACTCATTCCGAATACTTAAACTCATAAAATTTTGGCTCATTCCTTCCTACTCAAGGCGTCAACAACCACGTTCTCCTTACCAAGATGCTATCAAATTTCTTATAGCTGTAGTCGTTTAATAATTCGAGCCATTTATGTTGTCTCATGTTCATTTCCTTCTGATAAAAATGTACTAAAGACTCTTGTGGTCGATGAAGATAGTACACTTAGTACTGTATTGGTAATGTCACCAAATCTTAAGTGCGAAAACAATGGCTCTAGTTTCCTAGTCATGGGTGGTGTAATTCTTCTAGTGCACTTACACCTCTCATCACTCATAAGCGATAACATTGGTGTTTTGCATCAACACATAATCAAGACCTTGGTGTGATGTGTTCCAATACACCATGAATCCATCCATTTCTCTAGGAAGAGACATGATTGGTGCACTGCATAAATTTTGCTTCAGCAACTAAAAAGTTGTTTCCAGTTTATCATCCCAATCAACTTTCTTATCTTTCTGAGTCAAAGTTGTCAACGACTGGGCTATTTTGGAGGAATTCTCGATGAGCCTTATGTAATAACTAGCATACCTAAGAACTATTTCACTTCGGTCGGAGTTTGGTACTTCTGAATGGTTTATTGCTTTAATTTTGGATTGTTAGATGAATATTGTACTCATTTAGCGACATGTCTGTGAACTTGCACTTTCCGAATCTATAACTTTCATTTCAAGAACTTCGGTACAGCTCCTCATTCTTTAGTACTTCCAATATTAACCTCAAATGATGCTTGTTAGAGTATGGTTCTATGCAACGCGTGATGTAACTGAACTTACAGAATGATGAAGATTACAAGACCCACGAAGTGAGCACGAACTCACAGTTCGTAGGAGCTCCAGTTCATGGACAACATGTCTAGTATAAATAGAACTTTGTGTTGTAATCTTCATAAGAACTTCTGAGAGTCTAAGTGAGTGTTTCTTAGTGTGTTTCTGCAAGGAGTCTTTAGTGTTCTCTCTTGGTATTCTAGATTGTAATTGTTCTTTGTTGATCAATAAAACAATATTTTAATTACGTTTTGCATATCAAAATAGCTAAATCGAGTAGACGATCCACCGCTCACGCACTTTTAAGTGGTATCAGAGCTTTCGGTTCAATATACAGATCTGTTCTTGGCTATTTTCGAGTTTTTGATCTAAAAAGTGTCGGTTTTATTATAAATCTATGTGTTTTTGCTTTCGTTCGTTCAATTCTGTTGTTTTTGGTGTCATTTTCGATCCTAAATCTTTCCTTTGAATTGCTATTGTTCTAATGTTGAAAATCTAACTCAAAAACGTTCAAAATCATGAAATTTTGGTCACAAATGTTTCACTTCATTCGACTTCGTCTGATCAGGTCCAGTTCGTGCGAATAACTACCATGTAGTGCCACTTCGCGTTCAGTTCGTATCAGTTTGTGTCTAGTTTGTTCCGAGGAAGTGTTGGTTCATGTCAGTCCGTAAGCCAGTATGTAAGTGACTTTGTGACTCGGTTCGTATCAGTTCTTGAGTTGGTTTGTTTGTGACTTTGTAATCCAGTTCATGAGTCACTTCATACTCAGTTCATGTCTGACTTCGTCATTCAGTTCGTGTGTCACTTCACAACCAGTTCGTACGCCACTTCATGTTAGTTTGTGGATAGTGTTTCAAAATTTAAAAAAATGGTTGATTATTCTGCAACGGCCACCGTTCAATCCGCCGTTCAATCACAAGTGCAAGCTTTACTTAACTTTGACAACGAAATCGGAACAAGTCAGAAAGTTCCTAAGTTGTTGAAGCTTGAGTATTTTTCATGGTGTAAATGGTTTGAGGCATATGTTGGTACTAATGACATAGATATCTAGATTCTAATCGAAGAAGGGTATAAATATACATTACAAGCCAATGGTGAACCGAAGCTTCATCATAGTCTTACACATAATGAAAAGGTCAAATATCAAGCAGATCAAAAGGCTTGTGGGGTTTTAACAATGGCATTACCAAAAGAACTCTTACATCAATTCAGTGATTGTTTTTTCACAAAAGAGTTCTGGGATGCAATGGTTAAACGTTTTGAGTGGAATGAGCAATACAAGAAAAGTAAGCAGAAGGTTCTCAAGAAGGAATTTGAAAACTTTCGTCTTTATCCAAATGTGAGTGTTTCCGACTTGATTACTCAATTCTCAAATCTTCTTAGTGAACTAACATTAGTTTCTATTATTAAAGATGTTGCTAATAAAAAGGAAAAGTTGTTGGAAGCATTACCGAAGAAGTGGGAAGACTTTGTGTTGATTCTTACAAGGGATAAGGTTTATCCAAATATGACTTTCAACAGTCTGGTTGAGTAATTACAAGCTCATGATCTTGAAACATCAATTCATAAATCTATGACTGGTTCAGTTCAAAATCTAGCAGTTTATCATGGAGAAAATTCTTCATCCCTCAGTACAAAGGAACCAAATCTTATTCCTTCTACTACACCACCTACTGCTTTTGTAGCAGAACTAAATTCCGAATCTTCTAGCAGATGTCATGTGCACGTTCCGGTTACTCCAATTCAATCTGGTTTGTCTGCTTCTTCATATGATCAATATGTGGCATTGGTTTATGTTTTAGTTACTTCTGGATATGGGGTTTTGATTGGTAGTGTTTGCAATGTTGAACTGATCAATAAGGACTTTGATCAAATCGATGGTGATAATCTTTAATATATGCATTTAAATTGGAAGTTTGCTATGTTGACACAACGAGTTCAGAACTACATTAAGAAGACGGGGCAGAAAAATGTTCAATTTGGGTAGGGTAAACTGGGATTAGATAAGAGTTGGGTGCAATGTTTTAAATGTAAAACTTATGGAAATTTTGATAGAGAATGCATGAAAGACGGAGATAAAAAGGATGTCAGAAAAAGCTAAGGCATTGTTTGCTACTTTAAGTGATAAAGAGAAGGGTTATGATTGGGGAAAGTTTGCTGAATATTCTGATAAATATGCTCATATGTCTTCTCCACCATAACAAGTTGTTGAATACTTGACGGAATCTGATTCTGAGTGTGATGATTCTACAAACTACAAGAGTAATGTATTGTTTACATGTGATAATCATGCAATGCTTTCATTTCAATTGTCACCGGATGAATCAGTTACTGAATTTCAGAAGATAGAGGTTGTGCCCAAGCTACTACAATGTGAAGATTACTTGTTTTAGAAACAAGAATTTGAGGCTTATGTACACGATCACTTTGCTGATTTTCTCAGACTTAGAGAAAAACAATTTGACTGGCCTACATATAATCTTGGTACTCCGCTACAATTCAAGAAATTTTAATCGAATGCCAAAACAATAGTTGAATTAGAAACCAATGCATTTACTTTGTTAAAGAGTTCTTTATCACGTCCAATTTACAATCAGCTGAGCTCTTGCATTTCCACTCATAGTCTTTGGAAAGCTGTTCAAGAACTGTGTGACACAGGGAAGTTAACCGATGTCATGACACACATACCAAATGTTACTCTCTTAATGTGCAAGCATTTTCAGACTACGAATACAGTTAATAGTCAGCTTTTAGAAGAAAATGAGACGTTAGGAAAAAGATGCAGTGATTCTGAAGGTAATCTAAAGATTTTCAAAGAAAAGTTTCAGAAGTATGAAAAGGAATTGTTGGCTAAGTGTAACAAGAAGGAAGTGCAAAAATATGAATATAGTCAACCATCTGAAATTAGTTGTTGCACAAACTGAAATCTCTGAAAAAGATGTTGATCTTGCTGCTTTGAGGAGGCAGGTTGAGAACAACAAATGGGTTGAAGCTTTCAGAAATTATCTTTACAAGTCTACAACCAATCATGATTCTAAGTTTCGTTCAGTTCCATCCATGTGGTAATTACTAATTCCACAATTACTGATAAATTATCAGCAGAACCAGAGATAAGAAACATAAGAAATCAAAGAGCAAGACAAAGGAGAAACAGACTGCAACTTTGACAAATTTAAAGTCTGGTGCTAAGGATGCTACTAATTCTGGTGTTTGCTTGAATTCTTAAGCTAAGGAAGCTCCTAAGCAGGTCAAAGTCAAGAAGGCTTTAAACTCAAAGAAATCTGTGAAACAGGATAATGCAAATGTTTCAAAGGATACCAACAATCAGCAGTTATGTTCATGTTCTTTGAATTTTGGTGATTCGACTTCTAAAGGATCGTCATTGTGGAACTCCACAATTTCTTTCTGGTGTCTCTGGTCATTAATCAAACAGTTCATCGTGATACTTTCTTTGATAATTTTCATTATCTAGTTCATTTTGATCACTCGTGTGGTTTTTATGATTCGCCCACAGCGCGACATGTTCACAACCAACGAGATTGTTTGCTTTCAAGAGACAACATAGATTGTGTTATGTATGCCAACAATATGGGCACTATGCTGTAGGTTCTCCATTGGCTACAGATCACAAATCTGATGTTAAACAATTTCTTCGTGAAAAGAATGTTAAATATGTTGATGCAAGAGGTAAAAATTTTGGTAAACCACAAAAACTAAGAAAGTCTAGTATTTCACCTCCACGGTTCGATGAGACTTTGGTTTTTGAACTCAAAAATCTTAAATCACTTTCAAACGTTTTCAAAAATATTTCATAAAAATTTGGAGACCTCTAAAAGTCAAGGCCAATGGTGACTATGTGGAAGACACTGGGCGACCCAAGGCTTTTGACTTGTGTTGATCCAAAAAGATTTAATTTTTTATCCGGTGTATGCAGGTGATCAGGAAGACTGGTTGGTGATATTCTTTGTTACTAACTGTGGTTGCTTGCATGTTTATATAAAATACTTGACAAATATTTTGAAAACTGATTTTCTCGGCTGATCTTTTTCACAAATAGTGTCGAATGTCGATCGATCAAAATTTATGTTTATCATTTTCTTTTTCATTCATTTGTCTAGGTGGAGAAAATTTGAAAATTCAAAAAATAGTGTTTGTTTGAATTTTAGGGGGAGAAATTTGAAACTTATAAAAAATTGAAAAAGTCAAAAAGAATATTGATCCGACAAAAAGTGAGAAATGATGGTACATCAGCATATACGTTATCTGCCATGGATAAAATAGATGTAAAGGCTGTAGGTTATTGCTAAATAAATGAGAAAATGCATGACAAATCTGGTATATGCGAGTATGATATGAAGATAATGCCTGCCTGATAATTGTGGTTTTTCATCTTGATGAGTATTGTGTGACAAATCTACAAAAAATAGAACAAGAGATATCCGTATGTATGCATGCGTTCTTTTTGCAATGATTTAAACTTGTTTGATTTTCTTTGTTTTTCTTAAGTTATCAGCCTTTCCCTGCGAATCGAAAGATCGACCTGATTGGTGTTTACTTGAGATTCTGCTTTATTTTCTTTGTGTTAGGATCGAATCAACCCTCATGCGATATCTAATCCACAAACACCATGCTAAATCCGGTGTTAATGGTGATTAAAGAACAATAAACAATATAACTAAATAATGATTAAAGTAAATAATGAAAATAAACACAAACCGATTAACGAAGAAACTAGATTGCTTGAACAAAACCGGTTACAGAACACCAATGAGAATCCGTAAACCCTAGGTTACGGCTTCAATCACACACAATCAACAACCTAGAACATTGTGATAAGGGTTCTATATATAGGAGAGCATATGCTTGATCAACAGGACATTCTCCTAACCCTATACAAAATCGAAACCGGCCCCATCACTATTCAAAACCGGCCGGCCCCCTTTAACCCCTAAACCCACGAAAACTAGCCCATTAGTAAGTGTTTAGTAGTCCAATTACATCAAAATAAGACCAAATGCTAAACAAAATAAACTAATGCAAAAGCCTCAAAATCTAAGTCTTTACAATCTTCCCCTGGGCTTTAGCATTAGTCGGTCTTCTACATTCTGAACTTCCTTGACACTGGCACTGATGTAGGACCATACCGCAACTTTTCTTGCACAATCCTTTCCACTCTTCTTATATAAAATTTTGCATACTGTTCATTCTCTAGAGTGCATTCAATTTGATTCCTGTCTAGCACCAGGATGTCTTTCTCATGAAACCTCAACAAATCATGTACCTCCATCACACTCAGTCTCTTAGTCGTGCAAAAAATCTTTGCTTCACCTGTGTACTTACTATAAGCCCATGAAATAAAATCAAATAAGCAATCCTCAGGATGCTTATGTGGGAGTGGTATTGTCTTTGCCTTCTCAGTTAGTGGATAAAGCACATTCTAAAACATCTTTCTTGATCCCTTCTAATACAGACCTCTGTATTTCTTTACAAATGATTCATTATGAGGAAACTCATCAGAATTCTTGAACTTGCTCAACATAGCCTTCCTCAAATTCTTATAAAAGTGATCTACATATTCATTCCTTGATGGGTTGAAGAACGAAGCATGATAGAGATTGATTGACTCAACCGTCGTCCAAGAGTAAAATTGTGTCCAACATTTATAGTACTCCAATGGACAATGTCCTCTTTTTCTAACCACAAACATGTGCTTTTCCTCATCAAACATCCATGATTTTGGTTCCCATGTAATCCCTCTCTGATCATGGAAATGATCACCAAGTTGAATTAAGTACCTCTCAGGGGGTTGTGCATAACTCTTGGCTTCCTATCCACCATCATTCTCTTCAGGAGGTATAATCATGTAATCCCAGTCTCTTGGCTCATCCTCATCTTCAGCATTACCAGGCAATACTGAGCCTAACTCAGGTACATCAGGAATATCAGGAATATCAGTCTCCAAATCAAACACTAGGTCTTGTGAATAACCACCTGCTCCAGAACTTCCTCCTTGACTCCCTGGATCGAAAAGTACTTCAATCCGACCGAAAAGTCCATATTCTAATCGGAAAGCTTCTCGTTACCGAGAAGCTTGATCGAAAAGTACCACGGACGATCGAAAATCCTAAGTGGCTTGATCGAAAAGTCCATCTCTTCCACCTCGAACCTACAACTCGATCAAAAACAAACTTCGAGTGGTTCTCTCTACTCGGTTTCAACAATAGACACCTGCAAACATGTAATCGCACCAGAGATAAGCAAAAACAAGCCCTAGTTTAACCATACCCGACACCGGCCTTAGAGGGTCTTGCGGATTGCTTCAATCGAGGAGACATGTCCACTTAGAACTCGAAATCAACTGCGGAAGCGTGTTCCGAGATAGATGTTGGACGGAGCAATCGGTGGCGGGACCGTGGTGATCGCCTAGTGGCGGCGGCGACAGAGGCGGAGGGTTGTAGCAGTGTTTTTAGGGTCAGAATGCGACGGGAATGGTGGTGGTGAGGTCAGCTGACAATGGCGAAGGCTGTGGTGGTTGTTGGAGGTGGCGGTTGGTGGTGATGGTGGGGAGGTTTAGGGTTTCGGTGGGTGTAGAAGGAGAAAGGAGAGAAAAATTTTGTGATGAATACAAGTAACCGATCGGTTACTTGTGTGAGAGAGAGAAATTTATCTTTTACAATTTACCCCGTCCACAAATCAAATGTTTCAAAAAAAAAACACCCAACCAATATTTGGTAAAACATGATTTTACAAACCATCTACATTTTTCCACAACTTTTTAGATTTAATCGCTTAATTCCCCTTTTTTTAAAAAAAAAAAACTTCCCCAGAACATAAGCTCGAGAGTTTATTCCGACAACTTCCCCTGAGCAAGTTTGTCACTTAAATTATCTTTTAAGGTTTATTATTTATGAACACGTATCGAGGTCACACACATAAGTCCTAGGTAAAAATGTACATTCTATCAAGTGTACATGTTTTCCCTACCACATATTTTCACGACACCTTTCCTTAAGCCTAACATCATGCTCCAGATTGGGTTGATAAGAGAAAGAATAGATCACAGAGATTTTTGGGGATAATATACAAGTCAACTGAATTTTTGAAACACTTTTAGTAATGCTCTCAATAGTGACAAGGCTAAGGGTTTTGGACTCTGGAGGGTCTCTTTTAGTTGTGCACATAGGCATGTTTTAGGTTTATGAGTACTGTACAATGTGATCTTAGAGGTACGTGGATCAGGGAGGCTCCAGGTCACTGCCATCGCAGAACAAAGGAGTCCTGGCTCACGTACGACATCCCCAGGTCATTGCTCTCGGAAAGCAGAGAGGATGAGATTTTTGAGCATGACATCAAAGAACTCAGAATTGGGCGTGTGTCTCACGACCCCTAGTACACATTCAAATAGAAGTTGTACTAACCTAAGTGTGTGTTCTCTATCAAGCATCATACTTTATCTTTAAGTTTTGTGACAAAACATACCTTTTGATTGATTGACAGTTGAGCCTACCAAGAATATCAACCGTGAATCATTGCTTTTCACATCCACCTTACGCGTGTCAGTCCACAAAAGCCTAGAAATTTATATCACTTCCCAACCGGGTCAAATAAAACCAGAAAACACTTCAAAATTTTAAAAGCACACACACTTCAAAGGGAAACATGTATAATGTTTATTTTATTCCTTCCCCAAGCTTTTAGATTTTTTTTTTCAAACACACACCAACTTAAAAGAAACACAATTTTTGCAAATTTATATATTTTCTAATTTTTTGAATTTTTTTAAATTTAATGATAAAAGTTGTCAGATTACTCTTCAGGCTATCATTCTGAGGCCTTTGACACACATTTCAAATTTGGCACAATTGAGGTGTTTGGTAAACATATCCGCCACATTGTCGTCCGATTGCACCCGCTCCAAGTGAATAAGCTTATGATTTAAGCAATCCCGAATGAAATGCACTATAATATCAATGTGCTTAGTTTTTGATTGATGCATAAGGTTTTTAATAATATGCAATGCAGCAGCATTATCACAATAAATGGGAGTGTCAAGAAATTCAAACCGTAATCTCCTAATTGGTGCTGAAGCCATACCACTTGTGAGCAACATGCACATGCAGCCACGTATTCTGCTTCACCTGTGGATTGTAACACCGTGTGCTGCTTCTCGCTCTGCCAAGCCACCAATCTGTCTCCCAAGAACTGTGCTCCAGCAGATGTAGATTTCCTGTCAAGCTCACAATCTCCATAATCACTGTCAGTAAATGCATATAAATTAAATCCAGAATCTTTAGGGTACCAGAGACCAAGCCTAGGCCATCCCTTCAGGTACTTAAAGATTCTCTTGACAGTAGTTAAATGTGAAAGTTAAGGGTTAGCCTGATATCGTGCATATTAGCACACTAACGGGGGTTCGGGGGCACTGCCCTCGAACCCCTGTTAATTCAGACAAACAACGGTGGCATATGGGGAGAGGTCGTGGGAATTTCAAAGATTTAAATCAGTTATCATGTTTACCCTTGATTCGATAGCTGTGGGTTGTTATGTTTGAAGAATTTACAGATTCTGGTACTTGTCAAGAATTAGACGTCGAATTTCAGAAAGAATATGTTTGTGGGTAGTCATTGTTTTTGATGATGGACAGAGATTCAAAAACACATGTTTTATGATGATCGACAGAGATTCAGAGACATGGATATGATTACAAAAACTGAAG
This sequence comes from Deinandra increscens subsp. villosa, assembly GCA_039602395.1. Classification (NCBI taxonomy): domain Eukaryota; kingdom Viridiplantae; phylum Streptophyta; class Magnoliopsida; order Asterales; family Asteraceae; genus Deinandra; species Deinandra increscens. The sequence goes on along the minus strand of JBCNJP010000024.1, from coordinate 23,558,797 downwards.
AATATTGAAGATTTGAATATTTCACTTGTTTAGGGGGAAATTGAGACCCTTGAAAATTTCGAAGTTTCATAATTGAAAAAGTGAATATTCAAAAGCAATTAATTCAGGGATGATGGTGATTTTTGATCTTCATGGAAAGGTGGTGTATTCTGATGTTCGTGCAAAACGATATGTCAAAGTTTTGGATTATGGTTTGGAACTCTCTAATCAAATGCTCGATACATTGTTAAGTCATGAAGTTGACGTTATAGTCTTTGATTGTCGATATATTGGGATGGTTTTCATTCTGAGGGGAAATTTTCGTGATTGAAGATTCTGATCGTGTTGGTTTTCATTAAGACCAGAGTGTATTACAATTCGGTGAAGATTAAAAATTATTGTCAAATGCGGTGATGTTCGGGTATACAACTTATGAAGTGAATTGTTATCATATTCCTGATGTGGATGTGCTTGAAGCTAGGGGAACTTTATTGATTGTAGCGATTGTATAAGATTCTGAGCTGTGTCCTACATACCTGAAGTTTCAGTCAAGGGGAGTTTGCTGAAGATAGAGACGTCTGAAGCAGACTGACTGAAGATTGCTAAAAGATAAAGATCTACATTCGTCAGTAACATCGAAGGGGGAATCTGTTAGGAAAAGTTCTTGTGTGTTGCCGTTATTCTACGAATATATTAGAAGATAGTGTTTAAAATGTATGTAATGATGTCAACATACCAACCACCGTACCAATTGGTATGGCGTACCAAAGTGGTACGCAGGGTGGTTCACCTATAAATAGGTGAAGGTATGTTAGTCATCTTCAAGTTTGTTCATTTCATTCTGTGTGATCTGTGTGAAAGAGGAGCTTCTATCCAAACCTCCTCCAGAGCTCCAAACAATGTATACTCTCTCGGTTTGTAATCATTCGGCTATAATTGAATGACAAACTTCTGTCTCCATCCTTCTATGATCTAGAAACGATCCATATATGGTTTTACAGTGACCTAATCATCAAACGACACATGTGTTTGCTAACCAGTTGACCATTTGGGACCTTGGTGAGAGTTGGCCTGGCTGCCATTGGTGTAGCATCAGGATTTGCATCTGCCATCTTGTACTTTTCCAGAATCTCTATAACATACTTAGCTTGATGCACCAAAATTCCATCTTCACTTTGCTTCACTTGGAGTGCCAAGAAAAACTCCATTTCTCCCATCTGGCTCATCTCGAACTTTGTCCTTATCACCTTTTCAAACTCTTTACAGCTCCGTTTCGCTCGGGAAAGTCCCTTCGTGACCGATCAGTTCCGTTTTGATCGGAAAGTCCCTTCGTGACTTTTCGATCAGCTTCGCCTTTCGATCGGAAAGACCCTTCGTGAATTTTTTATCAGCTTACACTTTTCAATCGAGCCGAAACTCTGCCCAATCGAAAAGCTGACTTTCCGATCCAGTTGAGACTTTTTAATCCACCCTTTTCCATAGTCATTCAATCCAAGACATTCATGGCATCCTTTCTACTAGGTAATTCTGTATCTACCAGCAATCATGAGGTATGTTTAAATTCTCAGTGTCAGACTGTATTTAAAGAATGTAAATATTGGGAACGTAAGTTCACCAATGAAACTCTGAATCATGAATCAACTGCTAGAGATCTTAGGGAGTATAAAAATCAGAGTAGGATATTTGAGAGAAACTGGAAGCTGCTAAGTTAGACAATAAAATCTTCAATCTTAGGTGAGTGATAAAAGTACATATGTTAGAATTGCTAACTCTAAGGTTGAAAGTCTAACCAAGGAAGTAGAGGAACTTTAAGCCAAATTAGGAACTTCACAAAACAAAATTGAACGTAATCACAAGATTGTGTCTGAAATGTTGAAGGCTAGTTTCCTATTGAAAAACTGAGGTGGTGGGCAAATACCTTGGTTGTGGAAGCGAATCGAGTCTTTGTGTAACTCGTCTTTTGTAGAAACAAATGAACACCCTGATAAGAACAACGATGGTGTTTGAGATGTGATGATGATGATGAGCAAAGCTGGTGAAACATGGATAGATGAAGAACAACATAGATAGATGATAAACAAGGTGGAATGATAGATAAATAAAGATAACTGAATGATTACATTTTACCTACCCCACGCATCCCAGGTATCATGAACTTACTAGGTGAGTTCATAAACCCTTACAATCTTCAAAGAACCATGACTAACTCTCTCTCACTAAACATACATCATCAAGTCTTTCACAATGAAAGACTTACTATATATATTACAAGACTAAGGGCATAATAGTAAAATACTAACTAGTGATAATATTTAAACAATAAATAATATTCACTAGAGCCTCTTCTTTGTTGAGTCGTGTTGTCTTGAGTTGTCATGTTCTTCACCGTGTTGTAAGGACGGTATGTAATAAGTGGTCGTTGAATATTCATCACATCTATCCAAATCTGGTTGGCTCGGTATCTCGATTCCCAACACCTATTTTACAATACTAATGCTAGAATGCGGCATGTTAAAGGCAACTCAGGTTTAGATTTTGGTCCCGATGATAACAATGAAAAATCCATGCACTCTGTCCCAATGCCTTTAATGCATGAAATGATTCCTGATCATGAGATACCAAGTCCTATTAAAATATCTGCTCATGTTTCTAACACTTGTAATGAATCTACCTCTTGTGCAGATAAAGTAAATAAAGAAGCAGGTTCAAATGGAGAAAGTGTGTGTTTTTAGAGTCAGGAGTTTCCGGTGTTTAAAACTAATGATTTTGCTTCAAAAAAGTTTGAGTCTGAGTCAACATTTCCCAAGTCAAATGTGTTTAATGAATCTGTTGTGTTTAATTTTGGGAATTGTAATGATAAACCTAAACCTTTGAGAACTGTGAAAATTTTAAGAAGAGGTAAGGGACCACAAATTACCGGTCCTAAACCCTGAAATGCTTGTGTGGCTGGTGTGGAAAATGAAAATGTTGTGAAAAATGTGCAGAAAGTACGGGACGCCAAGCCTCAGGATATTGTCCCGTACCCTAAAGTCATTTCTGCACATGACCAATATGAACCGATATAGCGGGAGTATATTCTGACCACCAAACCTAAAGGTAGGACCCTTTGGATTCATAAACATTGTTCAAAACCCTCTTGGCAATCCACTGGGCGAAACCAACCACAGGCTCCCGCGTATCCTAAGAAGCAATCTTGTCACATGTGTGGAAAGCCTGGTTAGTGTTTGTTCCATGTTGTGCATGACAGGTTAAATACAAATGAAATGTCATTGAAAAGAAAAGTCAATGAGGGCTACTACTGTTCGTGTTGAAGAACCAGCCGGAAAAGGACTTACCCTATTGAAGAATGTGATGCTTAGGGGAAGTTTATTGGTTGTTCAAGTGATGCTTCCAAAGACACCCTTCACAAGTTGAGGCGAAGCTAAATGCAACATTGCATTTAATGAAGAAAATATGCAAAGCAGTCAAATCAAGATATACATTCAAGATTGAAAAGACAGGGGTTTTCAAACTTTTTACCCTCTGAAGACACCAACAAGTCAAGACAGTTACTGATGATTCAGCAAGGACTCAACATTTTTTTCAAGAAGAAGCAAGTATTTGAGAATCCTCCTCTCATTACTTGTTCATCCTTAGAAGTTCAAGCTGATGCTGATTGAGAGAATGCTCCCAAAAGTCTCTCGTTGCTCCCACTAAAGATTGCTGAAGGAAGGGTCTTCACCAACACATGTTCAAGCCAAAGGAAGATTGCAAAGTTGAAGATCGAAACTCAAAGACATTTGATATCACATGCCTAGGGGAAGATTGTAGAGGCTAGAATTATGAGGCTTGCAATATTAAATGTTATTTATTGTGTTGGGCTTGTAATAGTTAGTAAAATGTTATTTGGGCTAGATTGTATTTGGGTTTAGATATTGGGCCCGGTCCGGTTTAGAGGGATTAGGGTTAACGAATTTGATAAAGAGTGAAGGAGATTGCGTGGAGCTAGGAAAGCCAGAGAGAATTCATTGTACCAGACGAATCAGTGATTCGTGTGCAACGGATAAGGTGTAATCAATTGATAATATTTATTTGATTGTTCTTATTCTCTTTTATTCAATTTCACATCTATGTTCTTGAATCCAATGATTACTTGGATTCCGCACCGTAATCGTTGTAGGATATCGTGTTTGGGTTGTTTTCGATCCTTACAGTACCGACCTGATTGTTGTTGGGTTATACAACTTCTACGTTATTTTCTATTTCTTATTCTCCTAAACAATCGTACTTTCTCTGCGTGCTTACCAGCCGCCCTGATTGTTGCTTGTTTAGGGTTCTACTTTTTGCATGACACACAATGGATAATTTTATCTTTAAAGAAATAAAATTAAAAAATGATGAGTTTGTTAGAGTATGGTATTTTGATTGTTGTTGGGTTATACAACTTCTACGTTATTTTCTATTTCTTATTCTCCTAAACAACCGTACTTTCTCTGCGTGCTTACCAGCCGACCTGATTGTTGCTTGTTTAGGGTTCTGCTTTTTGCATGACACACAATGGATAATTTAATCTTTAAAGAAATAAAATTCAAAAATGATGAGTTGCCGGTATTTTTGAAAAGTCTGAAGACCATGTTATCAGTGCTTGATTAATACACCATAAATATATCATAAAGCTATAGAATTTGATTTGTCGAATGCTGAAAAGAATTGATGTGGATATATTTCGATCTGCATGCTGATGAAATCGAAATTGAAATGTGGTAGATGCTTTATGTCTGATATGATCTCACGTCTGAATCTTTCTAATAAAAATAGAGTTTGTTCTGTTTTGTTGATTTCATTTCATTTCTGAAAAGTCAAAAAGATTTTTTGTGTGTTTTGATATAAAGTTTCAAAAAACCAAAACGATTTTGTTTTTGTTTTATTTTGATTTGATCGACACGAGATACAAGATTTTCAAAAGCTGAAAATTATTAAGTATCTTGGAGTCTCAAAGGGACGTTTTGCGCCAGGATTATTTATGTTGGCCAGGTACTTAGTGAAGAAGAACATCACAATTTCAAGTCTTCTGAAGATGATGATAAAGACGCAATATGCTCTACATTTTCAAGTATTCAAGATCAGACTAACTTTCAAGCTAAGGGGGAGTTTAACTGAAGATACTGATGGTTGATGTAGAAGCATTGATGCAGCACATGTATAATATGAAGATGGATTGTACGGATACAGCACACGTCGAGGGGGAGTTTGTTAGAGTATGGTATGTGCGATGCATGATGTATCATAACGTATAGAATGATGAAGATTACAAGACCCACGAAGTGAGCATGAACTCACAGTTCGAGACCCCACGAACTGACAGTTCGTGGGAGCTCTAGTTCGTGGACAACATGTCTAGTATAAATAGAACTTTGTGTTGTAATCTTCATAGGAACTTCTGAGAGTCTAAGTGTGTGCTTCTTAGTGTGTTTTTACAAGGAGTCTTTAGTGTTCGCTCTTGGTGTTCTAGATTGTATTTGTTCTTTGTTTATCAATAAAACAATCTTTTAATTATGTTTTGCATATCGAAATAGCTAGATCGAGTAAACGATCCACCGCTCACGCACTTTCAATGCTCGTGTTCTTCTTGACTTCTTGAGTAAATTAGAATGTCATCGATGAAGACAATAACGAATTTGACTAAGTAGGGCTTGCATAGTCTATTCATGAGATCCATGAATAAAGCCGGTGCATTGGTTTGACCAAATGCCATGACCATGAACTCGTAGTAACCATAACGAGTCCAAAATGTGGTCCTAGGAATGTCGTCTTCCAGTATCCATAACTAATGATATCCGGAGCGCAAGTTAATATCCGAGTAGTAACTGGATCCTTACAGTTGATCGAAAAAGTAATCAATCCTCGGGAGTGGATACCGCTTCTTAACAATCAGTTTGTTTAATTCTCAATAATCGATCCACATTCAGAAAGATCTACTCTATTTCTTGATAAACAAGACCGGGACTGCCCATAGTGAGAAACTCGATCTCACAAATCCCTTGTGTAACCGCTTCTCCAACTTACTAGACAACTTTTGAATTTCTGATGATGCAAGTCAATTTGGTTACCTCGCAACCAGTGTGGCTTCTAGTACCAGATCGATTCGAAACTCGACTTGTCTTGAAGGTGGAAGTCTAGGCAAGTTTTGAGAGAGTCTTCAGGGTAGTCTTAAATGATCAATATGTCCTTGGTTTTCACCTCCTTCGTTTGCTTCTTGGTCACATGCACTAAGATTGCATGATATCCCTTCATTCCTGTAATAATCCTGTAACACCCACGCCCGTTTAAGATCCACTTTAACTTACTTGTAATTAGGTTCCAAAAAGTTAACCATTAACTATATAGTTTATCCACATTACTACATTAAGGCATCACCATCATGGTGTGCCTTTCAAAACTATAGGGTTTAATGTATATTTTGACCACATTGGCTTCTAGACAACTACTAGGTAGCGTTTGGTATATAGGAATGGAGGGTGCAATGGAATGAGTCATTACATCGAAATGGAAAATAACATGTTTGGTAGCACATTGGAATGGAATGGACCATTACATAAGGAATGTGATTCCTTCCATTTTAAAGATTTTCATTCCACAGGGGATGAGTGTTTTTCTTCGATTCCTTTAAGGAATGGAATGAAAGTTTTTTTTATCCAATTAGATTTCTTCTTAAAATTTTATGGAAAAAAATAAATAGGAAAATAGGATAAAATACAAAAATATATAAAAATATAAAAAAAATGAAAAAATAATAATAAAATAAATAAAAAACAAAAATAAAACAATAAATAAAAACAAAAAGTCATAAAGATAAAATTAAACTAGAAAATAGAAAATAAAAAATAAAATAAGAAATATAAAATAAATTATTTAATAAAAATCTTAAACTAAAAAAAATTAAAAATTAAAACATTGAAAAATATAAATATAAAACAAATATATTAATTTTAAATGAAAATATTAGTAAATTATATTCGATTACTATCGCTTTTACTAACCATCAAAGAATACGAAGCAATGATTTAGTTCATTCTCACATGGTAACCAAACAGGACGATGGAATGGTAATGATACGTTTCATTCCCTCGACCATTCCATTCCCTAGCCCATTCCATTTCCTCGTTCATTCCATTACCTCATACCAAACAGACCCCTATAGTTTAAGCACAAAATACAATTCCCAAAACATTCCATCTTTGATGTTCGGTTCTTCAAAACTAGGCTTGATCACATGCTCGACCCACCCGGTTCATTACCTACCACAATACGAGTAACACGCACTACGTCAAAATTCACCTTTGACCACGGAAAAAAATCGTGACAAAAGGTGTTTGGTCACGTTTTTTTTTTCCATTCCAACCGACACCATAGGTGCCGTGACCATATGTACCCTACGGCCACGTTACAATATCAGTGGCTGAAGCCACCTATAAGCGTGGCTAAAGGGTACCAATATTTGTTGGTGTAATCAAACAATTCTTCAGAAAAGCGTGGCCAAAGGGTCCCAACGGCCACATGTGTTTGGTTAACGTGGCCTTTGGTATTTTAT
>JBCNJP010000024.1:23467246-23550748 GCA_039602395.1 Deinandra increscens subsp. villosa | reverse complement strand
CTATCTACAATATTTATATACACGATTATTGAAACTTACTTATAAAAAAATTATGAGATAAATGAGTATGTTGTAAAACCCATTGGGCCTACGGCCCAGCCTTGGCAACTCGAATCGATTCCACACACTTTGTATTCCACTAATGGGCTTAAAGCCCAAAACCACATTCTATTCCATAACCCATAATCACAATAGTTAACTAGATACACTGAACAGTACACTGAGTTAGAATCAACACATTAAAGCCAAATAACACATCTCAAGACTAACCAATCGAATCATCAAACGTTCTTAAAAAAAACTATAATCTCAATCGAACATGGAAACGAAAACAATGGGTTAGTTACCCAAACCCATAACTTAATTGGTCAACATCATTACTTCAGGTGCAAGGTATTGAAAGTCAAGGAAGCCCAAATTATTTGGAAAATGCTATTGCTTAGGTGAGTTTTGTTGGGTTATATAACAATTTATCGATATAAACACGAGTACGCAGCGGATATTATCCTATGAACTAATCTAACTAACCGGATAGACAACGTGTACCTTTTAGCTCGGCAAGAGAAGATCTTCTTAGGATTTGAAGTAAATCCATCTACTATCGTATGCTAGTACTCAATCACGAACTCCTCTTGATGTAGGATTTGGTCGAACCACACAAGAAAACGAACCCCTTGGGTTCTTTTCCCTTTGCCGAAAATTAGAGAGAGAAAAGAGAGAGATTAGGGTTTGCACTTTTCAAGTTAATTGCAGCAACCAAACCTCAAACCCATAAGGTTCATTTATAGTGTTTGGAGACTTAGAAAACAAGTTAAGGATTGAGATAGGGAGCCCTAATCGAAATCGGCCTAAGGCCCTATCCCAAAGCCTTCTCTCAATTGTAATCTAATTATAACTCTCTCAAATTACCACTAACACCCCTGTTAACAATTAACCGTTCGTTTTTAACGACTCCTCGTTAAATGTTTGTGATAAATATTAATTAACTAATTAATTAATACAAATAAATTAGTGTCGAGACGTGTAACCCCGTAGGCTTAAATACTTTCCGAACATACGCTTATTAATACGTGATCATATCCCTACAGCTCCCACTTGAGCTCGCAGTAATAAAGGTAATAACATTGGTTAGCGTCTAGCAACACGCCAATGCTCCCGGAAATATTTAAGTACAGTTTCTCAAAGTGTATTTAAATGGTACAGTCATTTACTATCCCTTTGTTACCGATATCGTTGTTAAATATGAATATGGATCCAGGTCATTTCTTAATTTAACGATTTTGTTTCTCATTCCACAACTAATTAAAGATTATCAAATTCAAAATCGAGACACATCTGGATTTTTATTTGGGCATGGCCATGCAGACATCTTAATTAGTCCCAATGAGGGGCCAAGTGGTATCTGCTTCAACTTTTAAGTTGAAGGAACAAATCCTCTTGACTACACGTGTCTAGTCACATACTTCACTACACTTACTGAAAATAGCCCTTTTGTACTACCTTATTCAGGATAGTTAGAACTATATCAAGTACGTACAATCCATACATGCATGACCTGCTTGTATCTCAAGTCTAAGGATAAGTAAAGCAACCATTTACGAATTTCACTTAATGACGACGATCCATAAAGTGACAACTCGTTAGCGGGGTAGTCCGATATGCATCCTATGAATACCATGTGAGTTTGTGGGACCATCCATTATATATTCCAAGAATATTACCAATCACTCAGATTTGCCTTAGTTTAACTATATTCCCATATAGTTAATCGACAATGGACAATTTAGAATACTTGACAAGTACTCAAGGATTAAACATGCAAATATGGGACACAATTTACTATTAAATGAAATCAAACATATCAAGTACTTTATTTCATTATGTAAATAGAAATTGTTTAACATCCTTTATCCAAATACCGAACAACAGACCATACATGATTTAACTAGCTAATTTTAGTCCCATACCCTCGACATGCCTTTCAAGCTTCGGCCTCGACAAAGATTTCGTGAAAGGATCAGCTAAATTAATATCTGTGTGAACTTTGAGTAATCTGATTTCACCTAGTTCGATCTGCTCACGAACATAGTGATATCTCCTGGCATAGTGTCTGGCGCCCTTCTGAACTCCAGGTTCTTTGGCAATGATTAATTCACCAGTATTATCACAGTACATATCAATAGGCAAATTACTTGTAGGGATCACGTCAAGCCCACAAATAAATTTCCTTATCCAAACCGCCTCCATTGCAGCCTCTGAAGCAGCAATGTACTCAGATTCTGTTGCAGACATAGCAACTGTGGTTTGTTTCTTGCTTTTCCAATCCACAGCGCCTCCATTCAGAATGAAGACATACCCAGACTGAGACTTCGTGTCATCTCTATCAGTCTGAAATCCAGCATCGCAGTATCCGGTCACTTTGAGCTCTTGATCTTGATTTCCACCATATACCAAAAACAAATCTCTAGTAGCCCGTAGGTACTTGAGAATGGTCTTAACAGCAGTCCAGTAACTTTCACCTGGATTCTGTTGAAATCGGCTAACGATATTTTGCGCAAACGCTATATCAGGTCTAGTGCATCTCACCGCATACATTATAGAGCCTACAGCCGAAGCATAAGGGACTCTTTGCATACGCTTCACCTCATCAGGTGTAGAAGCACCTTGTTTGACCGATAGACCAAGTCCTTCCTGCATAGGTACTGTACCACGCTTGGAATTCTCCATCTTGAATCGCTTCAAGATCTTATCAATATAAGCACTTTGACTTAGTCCAATCAACCGCTTAGTTCTATCTCTATAGATCTTGATGCCAAGAATGAATGTTGCTTCTCCCAAGTCTTTCATGGCAAAACACTTTCCAAGATGGGATTTTACATCTTGCAACATTGGAATGTGTTTTCCTATAATCAATATGTCATCTACATATAAGACAAGGAAAGTAACATTACTCCCACTAGCTTTGCGATATACACATGGCTCATCGGGATTCTGAACGAAACCAAACTTTTTGATTTCTTCATCAAACCGTTTATTCCAACTCCTTGATGCTTGCTTTAGTCCATAAATGGACCTTTGAAGCTTGCATGCTTGGTTGGGATGTTCTGGATCAATAAACCCTTCAGATTGATCCATATAGACTTCTTCATCCAAGTAACCATTTAAGAAGGCAGTCTTAACATCCATTTGCCATATCTCAAAGTCATAGTATGCTGCTATGGCTAAGAGAATCCTAATAGCTCTAATGTCAGCTACTGGTGAAAAGGTCCCATCATAGTCAACGCCAAAACGTTGAGTATAACCTTTCGCCACGAGACGAGCTTTATAGGTGTGTACATTTCCATCCATGTCGGTCTTCTTCTTGAAGATCCATTTACTCCCAACAGTCTTCGCGTTAGGAGGAAGATCAACCAAGTTCCAAACTTGATTATCTCTCATGGATTTCATTTCCACGTTCGCAGCTTTAAGCCATTTGTCAAATTCCGGATCTGATAATGCTGCTTTGAATTTCGGAGGCTCATTGAGATCTCCTGATACGTTTTCCTCGGATTCGACTAGACCAATCTATCTATCCGGGTTACGTATGACCCTTTCGGATCTACGAAGTGGAATCGCAACATCATCGACTTGAGGTTCATCACTTTGAACATCCCCCCCCCCAAGTTGATGATTGCTAGTTGTTTCAGAAGGTGACACATCTTCTAGTAGTTCTACAATTCTCCCACTGTTCTCTTGAGCTATAAAATTCTTTTCAAAGAATTCAGCATATCGAGCAACACGAACAGTATTTTCGGAAGGATTGTAAAAGTAGTAACCCATTGTTTCCTTTGGGTATCCTACGAAGATGAACTTAGTAGTCATGGGTTGTAGTTTGTCAGGCGTATCATGCTTCACAAGTGCCTCAATTCCCCAGACTCTTAAGTAAGACAACACAGGGACTTCTCCATGCCACAATTGATGCGATGTCTTTTCAACCTTCTTGGTTGGAACCATATTCAGAACGCGTACAACGGTTTCTAGAGCAAAATCCCAAAATGATATTGGGAGAGTTGTAAGTAGGCCTGGCAATTTTAGCCCAAAGATTTAAAAATGGGTGCTTTTGGACTTTTAGAATTTTTATTGGGTTAATTTGGGCTGGGTATTATTTTTAGGGGGGTCTTATTGGGCATATCTTAAAATTTAAAGAAAATGGATGGGCCACAACGGGCAGATTGTCGGGCCAGATTGGGCAATCTAAAAGTGATTCATCTTCACGACGCCCGTTTCAGACTTTCATTAGATCATCGTTCCAAAAAATTGAGGGATTCACCAGTCACGACTGCGCTCCACTTCCTCCATGGTTCCAAAATTTCTGGGATTCACGAGTGCGCTCCACCGTCTCTCCACCGTCGCTCCACCGTCGCTCCACCGTCTCTCCTCACGCCGCTGATCACTGCTAATTAGGGTTTCTTCTTGTTCGGAACTTCGGATTTAGGGTGCTGAGAGGCAAGGTCGAATACTCGAATTAGAGCTCAACAGGTTAATTACACCTACTAGTTACTACGCCCTAAAACCCTTTCCTTTTTTGATTTTGTAATTTCAAAATTGAGTATGAAATTCTCCATTTGACACTTCAATGGCCCTGTTTTATCACAGAATTAGAGGAAGTTCAGGGTAAATTGGATGAATTTTAAGTTTCTTATGTATTGCAAATTTGCAATGCAAATGTTGGTCTATAACAATGTTGAAGTATGATGTTGAAATATACTAGGAATTCTTATGTGCTAGACAATTTCCTATTTCTGTTTTGCAAAAAGATTTCAAGTAAAATGACTCAATTTTCTTGTTCTTGCATACCTAAGTTTAACACAATGTTTAATTTGCAAATATAATTACAAGTATGATAGTTATTAGTGCTTCATTGTTGTAATTAACATGATGTATGTTATTTGTCAAACCATCCATCCATCTGTATATACATACATGCATACAAGTACACACTACCTACACATATACATGGACAATATCTTGTTTTTTTTTCTTTCTAAATGACATTATCTACAAGGTCACAAGTTTTGAGTATGTTTTCGTTATAAGCATATTATATAACCTAGTAAAATCCCAAGTTTCTGATTATGTTTATTTGTTTCTAAGTTTCTGATTATCTTGTTTAACTTTTGGACATTTTTATTATTGTAGTAGATATGTCAAACCACACTGATTCTACACAACTAGTTGTAGGCGAGGATGAAGCTAGTTCTAATATAGAAAAATTTTCAGTTTGGGATTATTTTGAAATATTACCTATTGAACCTGGTGGAGATAGGAAAGCAAGTTGTAATGCTTGTGGAAAGGTGTTAAGTGCTAAGAAAAGTTCAGGAACAACTAACATGAAACGCCATGTCCCTTTGTGTTTTAATCTTGATGAACCCGGTCAATTAAAAAAACGCGCCCCTTTAGATCAAGCGATGTATAGGGAGAAATTAGCATATTCCATCATTAAACATAATTACTCTTTTAGTTATGTTGAACATGAGGGGACACGGGCTTTGCATAAGTTTCTACATCATGATGTGAAAACCATAACAAGAAATACCATAAAGGCGGATGTCCTAAAAATACATGATAGAGAGAAGTTGATTGTTAAAAGTGAGTTACAAAAAGTAACTAGTAGAATATGTTTGATGTCAGATCTATGGAGTTCTATAACATCGGATGGATTTATGGCCTTGACAGCCCATTATGTAGATGAAAATTGGGTTCTAAGGAAAAAATGTTAAACTTTAGAGCTATACCACCTCCACACACTGGATCTATTTTAGGTGAGTACTTAATCAACTTTTTAACAGAATGGGGCATTGATAAAAAGGTTTTCACTATTACATTAGATAATGCTAAATATAATGATGGTTTAGTGGATTGTTTGAAAAGTCATCTTCGTTTGAATAATGTGTTAGTTTTGGGGGGAGATTTTACTCATGTGTGTTGTTGTGCACATGTCTTGAATCTTATTGTTCAAGACGGGTTGAAGGTTATTGAAGAATCTATTGAGAAGGTTAGATAGTCGGTGAAGTATGTTAGAGGAAGTTCTAGTAGAAAGCACAAGTTCGCGGAATGCATACAATATTGTTCATTGAAATGCGGGAAACATGTACGTCAAGATATTGTAACTAGGTGGAATTCTACATACCTGATGCTTGATTGTGCATTGGCCTACCGTAAGGCTTATAAACGATTTGCACTGGTTGAATCTAATTTTAAGATTTATATATCAGACCTGGAATGGGTAAGGATAGAAAAAATCACACAATTCTTGAAACCATTTTACGACATCACAACTTTGTTTTCGGGAAGCACTTATCCTACTTCAAACTTATATTTCCTCAAAGTGTGGTCAATTCAGTTACATATTGAAGAATGATTCTGCAGATGGTGTTATAAGTAATATGGCAGAAGAAATGAAAATAAAGTTTGATAAATATTGGGAAACCTATAGTATGGTCTTGTCATTTGGGATTGTTCTAGATCCACGGTATAAGTTCAAGATGGTTAAGTTTTGTTTTTCAAAACTTAAGATGGAAGAGAAAGTACGTGAACATAAATTGAAGATTGTATTGGATGCTATACATAAGTTATATGATAGGGAATATGATATTTCTCCAAACACAATGCACAGTCCGTCTGTTGCAGAGAGTTCAAATGTTGTTTCTGATCCCTTTGACGAGTTGGATGGGTTTGAGTCATTTGAAAGTCAGTATAAAAGTGTTGATAATGAAAAAACTGAATTAACCATGTATTTGGAGGAAGCTGTACTTGATAGAAAACAAGAACTTGATGTTTTAAAATACTGGAAGGATAATCAAGGAAGATATCCAAAATTGTCCTTAATGGCCCGTGATATATTAAGCATCCCAATCACAACCGTTGCTTCAGAATCATTATTCAGTATTGGGGGCCAAGTTCAAAATAAATATCGAAGTTCTTTAGCATCTTCAAATGTCGAGGCATTGCTCTGCACTCGCGATTGGTTATTTGATCTAAAAGGTATTAAAGTGTATTATTTTGTAACTTTAATTTTCATGTCCTTTTATGTTTATTCTATGTTTATGCATCTTTTATTCTTTTTAAATATTTAGATGAGAACGAGGTGGAGAACGAGATGGAAGAGGGAATTGTAGAAGATATCGAAGCACTGATTCCAACTTATGATAGCAATAAGTTTTAGGTAACACCAACTTTCTTCAAATTTCATTATCGAAGTGAGTTATAAAGTTTGTTGAGATTTTGTTCAATTGGAAAATGTTTTTAATATAGACATTCATTTATATTTTTAAATTGAATTACAGGAAAAGGAATTAGTGATGTTGATGAAGATGCTAATGAAGATTTTGATAAGAAAATAGTTCATCTCCCGGATAGGTAGAGATGTAAAGTTGGCGACTTGCAGGTTGAATGTTTGGATTCAAAGTTGTTTACATGTTCATGCTAAATTTACGATTCTAGATTTCTAATTAAATATGGTTAACTATGAAGGAAAAATCTTTTTCCAGAAATGAACATGTAGATTCTTTCTGTCATGCATTTAAAATGCCTTTTTAATTGGGTCACATTGGTTTTTTTCATCTCAACCCATTCTGACTCGTGCCCGTTTTAGCCCGTGTCCGTTTTGGCCCGTGCCCGTTTTGGCCCGTGCCCGTTCTGACCGTGCCCGTTTTAACCCAAACTAAATTAGCCCGTTTTGACCCGAGCCCATTCTGACCCGAACCCGTTTTAACCCGCCAGCCCGCCCAGCCCGACCCGTCTATTTTGCCAGGTCCAGTTGTAAGGTTCATCATCGACCTGACCATTTCTAGTAAGGTTCGATTCCTCCTCTCAGATACTCCATTATGTTGAGGAGTGTAAGGAGGAGTAAGTTGTTGGACAATTCCACACGCTTTAAGATAATCCTTAAACTCTTGGCTTAAGTATTCTTCACCACGATCCGAACGTAGGATCTTGATGGTCTTTCCGAGTTAATTTTCTACTTCGTTCTTGAACTCTTTGAATGTTTCAAACACTTCATGTTTATGTTTAAGCAGGTAAACATAACCATAACGACTGAAATCATCCGTGAAAGTCACGTAGTAGCTAGCACCTTTTCTTGACACATGCCTAAATGGGCCACAAACATCAGTATGAACGAGTCCAAGTGGTTCTTTAGCCCTTTGCGGCTTGTTCGGAAAGGGTTTTCTTGTCATCTTTCCCGAGATACAAGAAACGCGTTTTTCAAATGATTCATCATTTGATTGTAAGATCCCTTCACGTTGAATTCTTTCAATGAGGTTTTTGCTAACATGGGCAAGACGACAGTGCCAAAGATAGGTAGAGTCCAAACTAGTTTTGGCTCGTTTGCTAATATTGTACATTGAATTATTTGAAACACAACCACGCATATCAATTTCATAAATGCCATCACAAGGAACATCACATTATTTTTAGAAACTGAAATACCGATATTATTAAATGCATCAATAAATCCTCGGTTTTTCAACAAAGAAACTGAAATTACACCTCTAGTAATAGAAGGTGCATAATGATAATTGTCTAATACAATAATTAACGCAGAAGGCAGAATTAAATGATATTCTCCTATAGCTTCCACAGCTGCTGGCAAACCATTTCCCACGAACAATTGCAAAGCTCCAGGCTTCAGTTTCCTCCTCTTTCTAAGACTCTGTAACGAATTACAGATGTGAGTTCCACAACCAGTGTCATACACCCATGAATCACACTTATAAAAGGAAAATAATTCAATTGTGAAGATACCTGAAGTACTAGCCCCGCTAGTATTCTTTTTCTTCTTCATCAACTCAGCTAGATAGGTAGGACAGTTCCTCTTCCAGTGTCCAACTTCACCACAATGGTGACAGATCTGGTCTTTAGCCGGATGATCTTTTGCGGCCGGAGGGGTTTGCTTGGTTTTAGGAAAAAGCGCAACTTCCTTGCCTTTTCCCTTACCATCATTCTTGCCCTTCGCCTTTTGCGGTCGTTTAGCCTTTTGGATCTTTCCCCTTTGATCATAAGAACTTGGGGTGTTTCAGTGGCCTTCTTAGGAATCGTTTTCTCATACTCGACAAGCATAGCATGAAGCTCAGGTATAGTTTTAGTCATACTATGCATGTTGTAGTTGCGCACAAAACCCTCATAATCCTTCGTAAGAGATTTGAGGATCATGCCAACTGCCACAGCCTGATTATACCCATAATTGAGCGATTCCAATTTGTCAAAGTAGCTCTTCATCTTGAGCACATGATTACTGACGGATTTACCAGTTTCAAGCTTCAAGTCGTGGAGTTCCACAAGTAGGTCGAAAAATTCAACACCAGCTTGTTTTTCATACATCTTCTTTAGCTCTTTGATCATATCACAAGGTGTATGAAATTCGTATTGCTTCTGAAGATCGGGAGTCATACTTGAGATCATCATGCAAGCAACCTCATCGTATCTGCTATACTCTGCATTGTAGAACGCTTTCTCTTGTTCAGAAGCATTAGCAGCTGGCTCGGTCGGCCAATGATTTTCAAGGACATCGGTCCTACGTTCAACTCTAAGGACGATCCTTAGTTGACGATACCAGTCATTGAAGTTAGAACCATTCAGCTTTTGTCTTTCAAACATTTGACGAAAAGCATGACCAACATTGTTTTGAGGAAGGTTTGTTGCATCTACAAAACAGATTAAGTTCAAAAATCAGTATTTTCGATAATCTTTTCCTTAATAAATTTAATTACCCAATGTTTAAACACTTTTAAACAATTAAGATTATTAAGGCTAGGATCCAATTGACTTGCCATCATTTCATCAGTTGATCTGCTAGAAATGATGCACTCAAAAGGTAAGTGACGATCAATAATTGTACTCCAAGTACAATTCCTAGATTTTATGGGACCTACAAATAACACTTGTGAATCTTGCACCAAGTAATATGTAGTCATGTTTCATCCCATCTTTTGCCACGGGCCAAGGGTCTCACCGCCTAGCTCGCTTTAAGTCGTCCAACTAAGAACGCACAAATTGTCCACCATTGTGTAATAATGAGTGGAAATTTGCCATGTAAATGTCATTTTACCATTATGTACCAATGAGTAAGATGACATCCACAAGTGTCCTTTTCAAGGTTGATGGCAAAGAATTACGTTTGGTTTGGGTCAAAGCTATTTTGATGTGTGATCAAAATGTTATGTGCGAAGATTCATGCACATCTTCACCACATAATGTGTTTATAAAAATTCTTAGTTTGTCTTCCAAATCAAAAGAGCTCGGTAGCTCCATTCGCAACACACAAAGAAGCGTAGGGGTGAGGTTTGCACTTTTGCAATTAAAAATCTACCTGCTTTAGGGAAGCATGGCGACCCGACTTATACCTCTCTTAGAGTGTGTTCAACAAATTTGCAATAAAACCTTTTATTATGTCACAATTATCACAAATAATCACATAATCTTAGGGTTTCTAATTATCTAACATAATTTTAATCCTCTTTGATATAAGTAATAACCATAAACGATTTGCATGAAACTTCATGGTTTTTACTTCTTTTTAACATTTAAAATTAAAGGTACAACATATTGATTATCAAATAACAAAAACTTGGGTTCTTAATTTTAGATCACAAAATCAAATTTTAGACCTAAAATAAGGGTTTCCGATTCAGCTAGAGGTTTTCGATCCAAAAAATTAAGATTTCGATTACGACGACTTCGAGTTTACGATGAACAAGTCGAGAAATGAGGGTTTTCGATCGGATTAGGGGTTTACGATCTGGTCGAGAACCAATTTTCCGATCAGAGTTACGGGTTTACGATCGAATTGAGGATTTAGGATCGGAAACATGAGGGCGGGTCGAGAACCGGTTTCCGATCGAGAACCAACCTACGGATCGAGAACCGGTTTCGATCGAGAACCTATTCACGGGTCGAGAACTGGTTTTCGATTTTGGAACCAAGCCACGGGTCGAGAACCGGTTTTCGATCAAGAACCTATCCACGGGTCGAGAACCGGTTTTCAATTGGGAACCAAGCCACAGGTCGAGAACCGGTTTTCGATCGAGATTAGGGTTTTTCGTTTTTACTAATTTTCGAAACCTTTTTCCAATTGTAAAACACGATTTTAAGTGGATCGAAAAGCTAGAATCTTGATTTCGTTACCCCCTTTCCATGTTTTTATTCCCGGTAATTAATTAAAATCATAGGTGGCTCGTGATACCACTGTTGGGTTATATAACAATTTATCGATATAAACACGAGTACGCATCGGATATTATCCTATGAATTAATCTAACTAACCGGATAGACAACGTGTACCTTTTAGCTCGGCAAGAGAAGATCTTCTTAGGATTTGAAGTAAATCCCTCTACGATCGCACACACACCGATGTGCGTATGCTAATACTCAATCACGAACTCCTCTTGATGTAGGATTTGGTCGAACCACACAAGAAAACGAACCCCTTGGGTTCTTTTCCCTTTGCCAAAAATTAGAGAGAGGAAAGAGAGAGATTAGGGTTTGCACTTTTCAAGATAATTGCAGCAGCCAAACCTCAAATCCATAAAGTTTATTTATAGTGTTTGGAGACTTGGAAAACAAGTTAAGGATTGAGATAGGGAGCCCTAATAAAAATCGGCCTAAGTCCCTATCCCAAAGCCTTATCTCAATTGTAATCCAATTATAACTCTCTATAATTACAACTAACACCCCTGTTTACAATTACTCGTTAGTTTTAACGACTCCTCGTTAAATGTTCGTGATAAATATTAAATAACTAATTAATTAATACAAACACATTAGTGTCGAGACGTGTAACCCCGCAGGCTTAAATACTTTCCGGACATACGCTTATTAATACGTGATCATATCCCTACAAGTTTCACTAATTCCCCTTTGTCCTTTTATTATTTTGGGGTGATGCATATTCCACTTGTTTCAACATTTATTTATTTCATTTATCGTACTCTCTTTAATTTAAATTGTTGTACTTGATTGTATATTGGATGCTCGATACACAATAACACATATTTTCGGACTAGTGATACATACCCCGGCTAGTCCCACACGTACACAATCTTAGTCCTTGGTATAGGATCACGGGTAAAATGGGTAGCGCTATATGGGGATAATGCCCCCACGTCCTTGTGCCCATGTATTTCTGGACGCCGTCACAAGGGAAGGCATTTTGGCATTTGACACATCGCAACCCCATGGTTGGGTTCTCTATTTGTATTTTACGGGAAGACTCTATTAGCGAGTGGTCACATGCAAAACAATCGGCTATGGACCACGACGGATAGAGGATGGTTGATTGTGGAACTATATTCACTTTCACACCATAGCATGCCATGGTCGACAGGCCATCTAATTGATTACTTCCATGACGACGTACTATAAAACCTATTTTGACACATGTACGATAAACTCTATATTTTTGACAGATACAATGATAACCATGTATTACCAAATTCAAACATTCATTTTGATATAACACAAATTTTGATTATATTTTTGACAAACCCAAAGATAAACTACGTTTCGTACGACAATTACTTTTTACTAACCTTGTGAACTAACTCTACTTTTTAGTTGCCACAAAATCTTTTTAAGTATGTATCAGGTATCTAGCTTTGGAAAACTTGGATTAGAAAACCCAAAACATAGATTCGCGCGTGCACGCATGAACACAACCATAGAAGACACTTAGCTTCCGCCCTAGAATATCTTAGGATTTAATTCTTGTATTTTATTTTCCTTGTTCAAAACCTTGTAGTTTAAAAATTTTAATAGAATGTATTCATTTTGGCTTTCTAAGCGGATACGATCTTGGCTATCTCGGCCTGCCAAAGGTCGGGTGTGAGAGATTTGTATCAGAGCCAATGTTTGACAAAGAAAAATGGATATGTAGGAACTCCCAAAACATTATACGAACCCGAAACCATAGCCTCATCTAAGACACATGCCGCATCGAGCATAGGAAGTCTTTAATGATCATCGTCGATCATGGCTCTTAGCTTACAATATTACTCCTAACAACTACTTATTAGCAACTAGTTTTTGAAAAATGCAAATTTGGCACAACTTTTTGGGTAACCCTAACTAAACCATGCTTTGAGCAAACTTTCTGAAACTATTCA
The DNA here is from genome assembly GCA_039602395.1 of Deinandra increscens subsp. villosa. Taxonomy (NCBI): domain Eukaryota; kingdom Viridiplantae; phylum Streptophyta; class Magnoliopsida; order Asterales; family Asteraceae; genus Deinandra; species Deinandra increscens. The sequence goes on along the minus strand of JBCNJP010000024.1, from coordinate 23,537,609 downwards.
TGTAACTCCTAAAACTTATTCTTGCAAACGGTTCATGCCTTTAAATAAAAACTTTTGCAAACAAACTTTTAAACTATTTGTGCATTTCCTAAACCTATTTTGACACAAGTGACCCTTTGAAACGAAAACTTTTTGATAAACATTTTGAAACACCACTTTGTAGCAAAAACCTTGCTAAAAACTTAAAACATTATTTTGAAACAACTCAACATTTTACAACCATGTGTAGCTTACACATACACTCAACTTTGTTTTCTTATCTTACCTTTGAGCACACTATAGGAATCGACCACATAATAATTAGGTTTTTGAAAATCCTTAGGTGATAAGTTACCACACTTAGCCAATTCCAGGACATATACATACTCATACTTTTAAACACCAATTAATTGTTCTCTAACTAAGTGTTTTCATCATATCATGAAAACATGTCAACTATTTTAAAACAACAAACTTTTGCATGATCCCTTAAGGTAGACTTCAAACTGAGTATTTTAGAGTCTTTACTTTTACCTCTAGTTTTAGGCCGATGTACCTAACTAACAAGGTAATGATGACCAATAAATTGAAGTACGGAACACACACGAACATGTAGGAACGAACAAAACACAATAAAACACAGATTTACAAAGGGAAACCTATCAGGTACTTTTGTGAGGCAAATGGACGATTATATAAGAGCTCATGCGATCATGGATTTGTCATACATACAGATTCTAGAAGTGACCCAAGGGAAGAATCCTAGATGCAACGAACGAATGGCAACGATGCTTTTATAGCACACCATTTTATGCGCGCCATTGGATTGTGTCCCAACCAATAAAACGTTCACACAAAATAATCAATAAACAATTAAACACATGAATATACACTCACGGGTATGATCCCGAATGCGAACCACACGTCCTTGGTGACTAACAGACTTCAATCAAATACATCAAATCGCGAGACATGTTTTCTCCAAACAACAAAGATACATCGAACATTTCCATGTAAATGGGAAGCTTAACACTTAAAACAAATATGTATAAAAATCCCTATCCGTGTGGTAAAAAACCTAAAGCATACGAGTAGATCTGGATACTTAGGATGAGACCTCAGCAAACAAACAAAAATACGAATGCAAAACTTGAACTTCACATCTCCGTGAACACATAACACACATTGTACACAACGAAATAATGGGTAATGGCACCCTTGGTACACACACAATCACCAAAAAACATGCACAAGAGGGAAGAGCTCACTACACAAATACCTTTTTGCACACAATAAATCTTCAATCTGAAATGAAAATCCCTCGTACCACTTTTATCCGATTTTCGCCAAATCACATGTATACACATTGAACGACTACGCTAACTTTGCCACACTTGACCAACTTTGACGATGTTTTAACGCTCGTTAAACATTCAATCTTGAAAATATTTTCCATGGCAAACGTTTTCCTTTATAAGAAACGCCACGTCAACGACAAAGTTCGATCACCTTTTACTTATTTAACCCTCATTCCAACTCTAAGCGAGTCCCACGAAACACAAAATCTACTATAACTACACCAACAAATGATTAGAAACTTCTCTCCAAAAAACCGACTATATGTATTTACTCTCAACATCGTTTCCTCTCCAACTCTTGTTTGTACCTCCACCTATTCTTATATTTTGGTCAAGTTATGACTCTTTATAGGAAGCAAGTCATTTGAACAACGCGATATGCAATGAAGAGCGCCTCCTCCACCTCTGGTGGGCTACTCAATTCTTAGAAGAAACCCAAGACATCATATGTTGGACTCGGTCTGCCCAAGACCATATTAGATTGATGTGGCTAGTACATTATGATCCAAGTCAGGTCATACCCAATAACAAGCTAGACAAACATTTGTGATATTTAATTAATGATATGATAATATAAATAAATATTACATCTTGAAAATATTTAGAAAATGGTTTCTAAAATTATGGCATTTAAAAGTAATAAGTCATATGGATGATTTATTTTTAGAGAGTACAAGTTATGGGATTTTTTAAATGGGTTGAATAACTAAGTGTGTATTTTATATTTGAAGTAATGGTACTTCATATATAAAATAAAAGACATTTTAATATGTCTTTTAAAAGATAATAAAGGTGGGAAAGTTTTGGGACAAGAGAGTAATCATTATTTTGCATGTAAGAGACTTGCAAGACGCAAAAAGATGTTTCTCTCTCCTCCTCCCAAGGCAAAATTCAGCCTATGCATCTTTAAAACACCCACTTGATTAATCTTGAGATAGAACAACCTACAACGGTGTTTTTTGGAGGCTCGTGGGTATACAAGCTTGAGGCTTCGTGTCTTCGGATCTTGTCATTCAAGATCCGCATCTTCTTTTTGTTTTTCTTGCTTCAAGAAAGGTATATCTAAAACCCACTATGGTTGTGTTTTATTTTGATAACATACACTCTATATTTGGATCCTCTTTTGTTCGGGTTTCTCTTTGCATGTTAAAATCAGTTTTAACATAACATAACTTCATGAATTTAAATTTATTCCGCTGCGTTTTACATATTAAATGGTTAATATGACTTTGATAAACCCTTACAAACCCCAACAATGGCATCTAGAGCCGCTTATATGGATGTATGCTTCAAAAGAGTTAGTTGGTTAACTCTACAAAGTTTCGATATTTGGTTCCTCATGCCACAAATCCAAAAATTTGTATATGGTTATCCCTTTGTCTTTTAAGATGCTTCACTTACATGCATGTTGTTATCTTGAAAGATTAATATATTTTAAGTCATTTGGACAAGAAACCTACATTTTCGGTTTTGTGTTGGACCAAAAATGGTAGTTGGTTAAAAGGGAGCCATTTTAATTTCTTGAATATATACATACTTAGATGTATATTTTGGTGCATAAGACCTAGCCATGACCTTGTGTTTGTTTGTGGTGAATGATTGTATTTGTGTTATGTATTTAATTATTTTAAAGGGTTGTAATAGTTAAATAGGCTTTTCATGGTTATGTAATTTATTTACTTTTCATTTGGTATGTAAATTAAATAGTTTAGATGCATTTTATTTTACTAGAAAAATGTAATAGGTTTTACTTTTGTAAAATATAAAATGCATAAAGGTGGGTTTTCCGTTGGGCCAAGGTTACGGCCCAAAGGCTCTTGTGGGCCGATTTGGGATTCAAGCCCACTATCCGAAACCCACATATTGGAGGCCCAATAACCATGGAAGACCGAAGGCAAGCAGGGGACACAAACGAGGATGCAACACACTTGAAGCATTCGGATGCAGGATCAAGTGGGAGTTCACCGACACATCACGTGTGTCATTTTGTCCCTTAGGAGAGACCTTGACACACTTGTTTCGGCCAACAAGTGTTGTCAATAGTTGACTATGTCTATGCACCTACTTTATCATGCGTGTGTGGTTGTTTATTTTGTTGTTTTGATGATATGTGGATATGCATGCTTAAACAAACAACTAAACATTAAACAAGCTAAAATCGGTTCTAAAATTGTCATTAACAAGGAGCAAATAAAATGGTTTTTCTTAAAGGTTAATGATTCAATAATAAAAATGGATTTTATTATAAGAACCATGAAATATGGATTTCACAACATTAGGGTACCACGCATTTGAATGCATGCGAATTGCATGGTACATAGAGTTTTCTAAAACTAGAATTTTAAAAACTAAAAGACCCTTTTAAAAACAAGTTATAACGTCACCCTTTGATACGACACTTGATTTACTTGTGAACTCTTTATGGTATAAAGGTCACCTAACCAAATTGAGGGAACTTGTGTAGTTGAGATGAGTTTACCATATTTGTGGGATAAAGGTCACCTAACCACTTGTATGAATAAACCCACACGTGCGTATAAGTAGGACAGACTTGATTTGGAAGCCATGTGATTAGGGTCACCGAAGCATGGCAGACCAAAGACGTTGATGGGATTAAACATGCCAACTAAACATATGATGTTTAACCGATCCCATACTTCTAGAAGTTCCAAAGGGGTTGCAATTGTCAAACGTTGACTACCTTGTTGATTTAATAGTCGGGATAAAGGTCACCTAACTGATTATGTAAATACAACGTTGGATTCTGGATTTTAAATTATTAATTGTTTATGAGACATAAAAGGGCATTAATAAATTTAAAATTAATAATGATATCAAAAATACTAAAATTGAACTTTGTTAAATTTTGTGATGGCCAATAATAATGACGCCAACCCCCCACCCGTCCAACACCTATCGTTAAGATCCATACTAGAAAAAAATCGTCTCAACCAAGACAACATTGTGGATTGGTACCGCAACTTGAGAATTGTTCTTAAGCAAGAAAAGAAGTCTTATGTGTTGGACGATCCCATTCCCAATAAACCCGATGAGGAAGACGTTGAGGCCTATGCCGATTGGGTGAAATACACCGAGGACTCTGTGCAAGTTTCTTGCCTCATGCTAGCGAGCATGATCCCAGAACTCCAAAAGGATTTTGAGAATCACGGGGCATATGACATGATCACCCAATTGAAGGAAATGTTCCAACAAAAGGCAAGGGTTGAGCGCTTTGAAACGGTTCAAGCACTCCATACATGTCGTATGGACGAGTCCCAATCGGTTTCATCTTATGTACTTAAGATGAAGAGCCACATTGATCGTCTCGAAATGCTAAATTATCCCGTTTCACAAGAGATTGCTACAGATTTGATCCTCAACTATTTGTCGAAGAAGTTTGATACTTTTGTCTTAAACTACAATATGAATGGTTAGGACAAGACCATCCCCGAGTTTCATGGAATGCTTAAAATGGCCGAGCAAGGGATGGGCAAAACGGTTCTGCCCGTTCTAACGATCAATGAGGGTGGCAACAAGAAGAGGCCTCGCTCTAGCCCCAAGGCAAATGTTGCCAAGGGGAAGGCACGTCAAAGGAAAAGGGAAGGGAAAGAAAGAAACCCCAAAACCGAAAGAAAAGAAGCAAAAGGTTGTTGCGAATGATCCATGCTTTGAGTGTGATTAGGTAGGACATTGGAAGAGGAATTTTCCTACCTATTTCAAGGAGTTGAAGGCTAAAAGGGATGCGGTCAAACCTCTGGTACGATCTTCATGATTAACATTGAGCTTAATGCTATTTCTTCAAACACATGGGTATTAGATACCGGATGTGGAACTCATATTTGTACTTTGTTGCAGGGGTTCAAAAGAAATAGGCAAGTGAAAGCGGGAGACATTAATCTCTTCATGGGAAATGGAACTAAATTCCAAGTTAAAGCCCAAGGAGACTATCTTTTGGAACTTCCAAATGGTTTGGAAGAAATGTTGAATAATGTATTGTATGCTCCGCTCCTAGTTTGACTAGGAACATAATTTTTGTTTCCCGTTTAAGACATATTGGATATGATTTTAAAGTTGTTAACAATGATATCCATGTTTCTTTGAATGGTGTGTTTTATTTTAAAGCTATGCCTATAAATGGTATTTATGAATTAGTACTTGCAAACACATCATACGATAGCTCAATATACCAAACTAACACCAAGAAACTCAAAACGGTTTTGAGTTACACCTACATTTGGCATTGCCGCCTTGGCTATATAAATAAGAAACCGCATATTAGCATTACAAAAGAATGGTCTTTTGAAGAGAAACGAACATGATTCATTTGATGTATGCGAATCTTGTTTACAAGGTAAAATGACTAAGGCAACTTTTAGTGGGACCACCGAAAGGGCAAAAGATTTTCTAGGGATCATACATTCAGATGTATGTGGACCTTTTAAGCCAACGACTAGGAATGGTGAGAGATACTTCATTACTTTTATCGACGACTATAGTCGCTATGGGTATGTGTACTTGCTGGCACACAAGTATGAAGCTGTTGAAATATTCAAAATCTTTAAGATTGAAGTAGAGAATCACTTCAACAAAACAATAAAAATCATTCGTTCGGATAGAGAGGGCGAATATCTAAGTGATGAATTTCAAAGCTATCTAAGGAGTTGTGGGATTGTCTCACAACTCACTCCACCTCGAACACCACAACATAATGGTGTGTCTAAAAGGAGGAATCGAACCCTATTGGATATAGTTCGATCTATGATGAGTAGAATTTCACTACCTTTATCATTTTGGGGTTATGCCTTGCTCTCAGCGGCCCGTATTTTGAATATAGCCCCAACCAAGAAAGTGGAGAGGACACCTTTTGAATTATGGAATGGAAGTGTTCCATCTTTATCATATATAAGGGTATGGGGTTGTGAAGCATATGTAAAACACGATGCTTCAAACAAACTAGAACCCCGATCCACTAAGTGTATATTTATAGGATATCGTAGAGATTCTATAGGATATTACTTCTACAATCCAACAGAGCAAAAAGTATTTATTGCTAGTAAGGCTGAATTCTTGGAAACTACCTTATGGAAGAAACTAGTGTTAGAATGGTGGAACTTGATGAGGATCAAGAACCACAAGCCGATGCACGTTTGGTTGATAGTAGCCCATAACGAAAGGTTGTTGAAGAAGATCAAATGGTTGATCAAAACACACGCAACGTTCATAGATCTGGTAGAACTAGTAATCCACCTGAAAGATATGGATTTGTCATGGAAGGATGCTATGTGGTAGATTCTGATGAACCAACTACATACCATGATGTAATGTCCGAATCTGATTTAGACAAATGGTTGGAAGCCATGAACGTTGAGATGCAATCAATGTATGACAACCAACTTTGGGACTTGGTTGTGCCACCTCCTAATTCCAAAGTAGTTGGAAGTAAATGGGTTTTCAAAAGAAAGACTGACATGCATGGTAACTTGGAAACTTATAAAGCTCGACTTGTAGCAAAAGGTTTCACTCAAACTCAAGGGTTGATTATGATGAAACTTTCTCGCTAGTGGCAATGCTAAAGTCGATTAGGATAACGTTTGCCATAGCCGCATACTATGATTATGTGATATGGAAAATGGATGTCAAAACGGCTTTCGTAAATGGATATCTTGAGGAAGATGTCTATATGGCTCAGTCTGAAGGTTTTGTGGATCCAAAACATCCTACTAAAGTGTGCAAGTTAAAGAAATCAATCTATGGATTGAAACAAGCATCAAGGAGTTGGAATCACCGGTTTTGATGAAGAAACTGAGAAATTTGGATTCATCAAGAACGCTAATGAAGCTTGTGTGTACAAGAAGGCTAGTGGGAGCATTATCACTTTTCTAGTGTTATATGTCGATGACATTTTATTATTTGGAAATGACATTCCAACCGTGGAAGGTGTAAAACCCTGGATTGGAAGTTGCTTTTTCATTAAGGATCTAGGTGAAGCCGCCTATATTTTGGGAATAAAGATCTATAAGGACAGATCAAGGCGCTTGATAGTTTTGAGTCAAAGTGCATACATAGATAAGATCTTGAAAAGGTTCAAGATGGAAAACTCTAAGAGAGGTTTGGTACCTATTCAGAGACGGACTATATTGAGCACGTCCCAATGTCCAAGCTCAAGGGATGAGCAACATAGAATGAGTGGAGTCCCATATGCATCTGCTATAGGATCCATCATGTACGCTATGATATGTAGTAGACCGGACGTGTCATGTGCTTTAAGCATGACAAGCAGATACAAACAAAATCTAGGTGATAGTCATTTGATGGTTGTCAAGAGCATATATAAGTATCTTAGGAGGACTAAAGATATGTTTCTAATATATGGATCTGCTGAGGAGTAACTCGTTGTAAAGGATTACATGGATGCGAGTTTTAAAATGGATCGAGATGATTCTCGATCACAATCGGGGTACATCTTCATTATGAATGGAGGAACCGTCTCTTGGAAGCTCAAAGCAAGAGGTGGTTGCATTGTCCACTATGGAATCAGAATACATCGCCGCTTCTTTGGCCGCGCAAGAAGCCGCTTGGTTGAAGAAATTTATTGCCGAGCTAGGGGTTGTTCCTACCATTCAAGAACCCCTAGAGATTCTTTGTGATAACACGGGTGTGATTGCTCAAATCAATGAGCCACATGATCATCAAAAGACTAGGCATATTGAGCGGAAACTTAACTACATAAGGGATGATGTTAAAAAGGGAAATATATGTATTCGCAAAGTTCACACCGAACAAAACATTGCGGATCCACTCACGAAGCTCCTAGAACGGCCAAAGCATGAGCGTCACACTTGTGCCATGGAACTTCGATATTCTAGTGATTGGAATTAATCTTGTTTTGTATTTGGATATCGGAACAACTGTTATTTTGACACATTTATATAAGTATGGTACTTCCATTTAAATTATGTAATGTTCCATTTTAGCATATTTAAATCCATTAATAAGTTAATTATTCTAAACATCCGTAGTCGATCATATTTGTGGGAACAAATATGAAGGTAAGACTATTATGAACTTGGATTGGTAGATATTCATACGATATGAATATAGAACAATTGGTTGTTGCCAAGGTTCATAGATATTTGTGGGATACAAATATCAGACTGACCCGCTCTTAAGACTTACTACATGGAATCTTTGTGATTGATCATAAGTAATCTAGAGTAAAGTCAAATATCATTGTATCCTTCGACCTGAGATACATATTGGGTCTTGATATACACTGAATATTATGTCTTGACTTAGTTCTTCGCTCTCCTGAAACATGGCAGTACATAAGTCTAAGCTCAGGTATGATATAAAGTGTTTGTGAGAGGCGTATGTAGTCGAGATGGAATTTGTCCCTCTTATTCGTTGAGAGTTAGATGTCTATGTTGATACATGGTCCTAGATCGTCATGCGAAGTATCGAATACAAGACAAATTATACAAAGTAGTTGAGGTCCGAACTCCCAGCGAACCTGAAGTTCGGACAGGTCCGAACGTGTGTCCGAACCCGAGGTTCGGCCTGTAGTATTTCAGCTCTTTAAATAGTGAGTCTTGTGTTGTATTCAGGAATAGTCTTAGAGCTCATAGTCAAATCATATCTCTGTGTACTTTGTGGTCTCTGTGGTTAATACAAAGCTTATTTGTATTTACTCTTCTTGTGTTACTCGTTATACTTTGATTTCATTACGAGTAAGTAGAAGATCCACACGCTCAAGCATTTTCAAGTGGCATCAGAGCATTTGGTTTGCTCTACTAGTCGTAAATCATTGTTTCTCGGATTTTTGACTCAAAATTCACGTTTTTGTAAAAATGTCATTCATATTTGGGTTCGTTTGATCTTCTCGAGTGTGTTTTTGAGTTTAAAGTTTTGGTATACAAGTTTACAGAAAAGATGTCCGATTTTCAAGCGTTCGCGGCTATTCAAAATTCAGTTCAAAATACGATGCAAACAATGATGAACTATGATAATGAAATCGGAACAAGTAGAAAGTTCCTAAATTGCTCAAATTGGAAGATTATCATAGTTGGTTTACACGAATTGAAGCGTATGTTTCGGCAAATGACATTGATATGTGGTTATCATATCCTGATCAATATGTTTATCCTAAGGGTGAAGATGGGGAACCAATTCTTCAAAGGAAGCTTTCTGGTGAACAAAAGAAAGCATATCTAGCTGAGAAGAAACCCTATGGTACTTTAACAATGGCATTGCCTACAGAATTACTACATCAATTTTCCAGTAACTACGCAGCAAAGAGTTTGTGGGATGCTTTAGAAAAAAGATGTGAAGGTAATGACCAATACAAGAAAAGTCGACAAAAGGTGCTGAAGAAGGAATTTGATAGTTTCAAACATTATCAAAATGAATCGATTCCAAATCTGATTGCAAGGTTTGCTCATTTAATGAGTGAAATGAAATTGGTGAATCTTACAAAGGATGAAGTTGATAAGAAAGACAAGATCATGGAAGCTCTACCAGAGAAATGGGAGAATTATGTGATGATGGTCTCACATGATAAAGATTATTCAAAATTGTCATTCCATGATCTAATTCAGAAAATCCAAGCTAAGGATATGGAGTTAATGGTAAACAAATCACTTCCTGAGCAAGTTCAAAATCCTGCAGTGTATTATGGTAATAATGATTCAACTCTGAATGCTGGAAAATCGAATATTCTTAGTTCTGCACCCCCTACAGCTTTTATTACAGGTAAATCTAAAATTTCAAGTTATTCTTCTGCTGGTTGTACTGTTTCGATTCCTAGTACTTCGACTCAAAGTGCATTGTCTGTTCAAACTATCGATGATTATAATGCTTTGATGTCTGCATTAGTATCTTCATATTTTGGTGTTATAACTGGTGCTGTGAATAATGCTGAATTGGTAAATGAAGATTATGATCAAATTGATTATCATCATTTGGAGGAAATGGATCTAAATTGGCAGTATGCAATGTTGGTTCGAAGAACGAAGAAAATTTTCAACCGAACAGGAAAGAAGAGATTGAATCAGGATGGTAAGATTGGTTTGGATAAGTCAAAGGTGAAATGTTATAAGTGCTCCAATTATGGTCATTTGGCACGAGAATGTCCAAGTTCTGTTGAGAGTAAATTGAAAATTGGTCAACATGCACATTTAGTATTTCATCCCTCAAACGAAGCAGACAAAGTTGAGAAGAAATCAGTTTCTTTTGCTAATAATGTGACAGAAACATTTTGGCATCCAGATGAATTTACCTGGAATGCAGATTCGGCGGCTTGAAAGAATCATGTTCCAATCTCAATTGCTTTGACTGCTCGTCATGCTGATGATGACAGTTTTCTGACTAGTTCTGATTCGTATTCGAGTGCATCTTTGGTTCGAGATGATTTGCCTAAAGTTTCTGATAGTTCAAAAGTTGACACATTTGAATGTCTTAAATGTAAAAATTACTTCAGGAGGTTGCGGGTATTGAACAAAGTTGTCAAATGTCAACTGAAGAGATTGTGGTGCTCAAGAAAGTGTTAGAAGATTTTCAAAAGAAGTATTATGAGTTGGTTTATGTTCATGAAGCTATTTTAAAGGAAAAGGCTCAATTGGCTGAAGAATGTTAAAAAGCTAAAACTGAAGCTTTAGACGCAGCTCAAGATTTTGAGAATTTGTTTGAGAAAAGTTATCCAATTCAGCAAAAATATGAGGAAGCTACTGCTCTTATTGCTAAAACTGCTATTACTGTTGAGAAGCTTCAAAATAAGATTTCTATGCTTCAAGATGAGAATGTTCTCTATCGTAATAAAAATGAGGTTTTGACTAAGGATGTTGAGATTTATAAGCAAAAGAGAGAAAATGTTCTTGAAGAATTATATGCAAAATGTGAGATTTGAAAGTTACAAACTTATGAATATGATGATCTCAATGAAAAGTTCATCAAGTCATAGAAAGAGGTGTTTGAGGTTCAACAAAAGATTAAAGATTTGAAATTGGAAATTTTAGAGCTAAAAAGACAAGTGAAGAATTGCAGTTTGTCTCCAACATTGCTAAACTTCTTATACAAACAGGATCAGAGTTCAGAAAGTTCTAAGAAGGAAGATGTTCACTCGAATCCCTGAACTAGTGGATTTGACTAAAGTTACTTCTGCTCAAATTGATCCAAAAGCTGAATTAAATGATTATTCAAAATTTGCTACTCCACCCAAGAAGAACAAGTCCAAATCTAAGAAGAAGGAGAAGCCTTTGGGTGACGCTCCAAAATTTGTTTCAAAGTCAGTGTTTCTGGAAAATGAACAAGTTTTTGATAAGGTTGCTTCGAGTTCTTCTTCTGCAACCGAAGAAGAAAAAGTTTTGATTGAGAAGAAAAAACTGAAAGATATCAAAGCCAAATTTACTAGCGAAGCTAAGAAAAGAGAAGCTTCGGGTTCTTTTTCAAGTTCTTCAACGACTCAAGGATTTAAACATAAAGGTTTGGGCTATGAAGTGAAGGAAGAACTGGTTCAAGCTCAGAAACCGGTGAAAGCTGCAAAGGTTCTTAAAGCAAAAGTTGCAAAGAAATTATCACCTCAAAAGGAATTTTCTTATTATTCTGGAGGATCGTCATCTTCAAGGAGTCCATCTCCTAGGTATGATTCTTCTGATGGTTTCCTTGATAACTTTGATTTTGAACATTCATCTGGATTTTTCAAAGTCAAAACAGTTTTCAAGCATTTTTAGAGAACGACTTTGTTATGTATGTCGTCAACCGGGACATCTAGCTGCTGATTGTCCGACGACTGTATATATCCACAAAACTGCAAAATATTTGGATAACAAAGGTCAATTTTTTTATGAACCATGGTCTCCAAAGATTAAATCAACTCGTAAATCGTCTTGGTCTAGATCAAGTACGTCGGTTGAATCTGATTCAGGTTCTGATCAAAAATTAAAACCGTTACAAATTTGGAAACCGAAAGTTGTTTCCACGGCCAACAAAGACTATGTGGAAGACACTGGGCGACCCGACGCTGTTGAATCGGGTCGATCCCAGAGCAACTAATGATTTCTTTGGTGTCAAGCAGGTGTTTCAGGAAGACCTTTCGGTGATGGAAAAATTACTGATTGTGAAATATCTGTTCTATTTAAATTGAATTTCAAAATCAAATTTTGTTTTCAATAGGCTGCAAGTATTCGTGTTGGTTGATCAATTTCTTGTTTTTTGTTTAATCTCCGTTTCTTCTGAGGGGGATTTTGTTTTTACAACACTCCAAAATTAGTGTGTTGTTTTTCAAGTTGTTAAAAAAATGAAAATCTATAAATAGTGTTGTCATTTTTAGGGGAGAAATATTGAAAAATGCAAAAACCCAAAAACATTGAAAAATGACAAATTGTATCCGACATGATTGGGAAATGATGGTACATTGGCTGAAATTGTCTGATTCATGGATAAAGTAGATGAAAAAGTCATAAGATCATTTGATCGATGTGTAAGGTAGGCTCGGCAAATCAGAAAGTATACAAATGTGATATACACTAAATCTGATGCTTGACCTAGTGAACAACATCTTGATGCATATCTCATGATATATCAAGAAAATATATGTGAAAATAAGATGAGAAGTCACTGTGTATACATGTGTTCATTTTGCAAAGATTTGAACTTATTTGATTTTCTTTATTTTGTCGAACGGTCGGACTTTCTCTGCGTATCGAAAGATCGACCTGATCGTTGTTCGTTTGACATTCTGCTTTATTTTCTTTGGTGTTTCGTATAACTCATCGGACTTTCTCTACGTGTACGGGAGTACCGACCTGATTGTTGTTGTGTTATATAACTTCAACTTGTTTTATTTTCTTATTTTGTTAAATCCGAGGCCTTATCTGCGTATCGAAAGATCGACCTTAAGGTAGACGATTTAACGTTCTTATTTCTTTTTGCATGGAATACAGTTGACTATATCATGGTTACAATATGAGTATGTGATAAGCAAAAACATATATGAGTATGTTTGATAGTGTGGGGTACACTGGTCAATGTAAATTTAATCAATACTTTATCATATCCAGATGTTATGAGTATGATTGTGCCAGAGTTTAAAGTTGGACAAATTATATCTGCAATCAACATGGCTTATGTGCTATAATAACCGAAATTGAAGTGTAGTTCAGCATGTTATAACCAATATGATCCCAAGTTGTGATCTTTCTCGTAAAAGACAAAAATAGTGTCTGATTCTGTAATGCATTTTATTTTGTTATCAGAAAATACCAAAAAGATTTTAGGTGTATTTTGATATAAAGTTTCAAAAAGCCAAAAAGATTTTGTTTCTATTTTGTTTTCGATTTATCAACACGAAATACAAAATCAATTTCAAAAACAAAATATCTTGGAGTCTCGAAGAGACGTTTTGCACCAAGATTATTTATGTTGGCAGGTTTCTAAGTGGAAAAGATCATCACAACTTCAAGTCTTTTAAAGATTGTTGATAAAGAGATTTCACACGATGCAATATCAAGTATTCAAGGTTGAACTCATCGTCAAAGAAGAGGAAGAGTTTGATTGAAGATACAAGATACAAGTTTTAATAGAGAAGATGATACTACACATGTCGAGGGGGAGTTTATTGATACATGGTCCTAGATCGTCATGTGAAGTATCGAATACAAGACAAATCATACAAAGTAGCTAAGGTCCGAACTCCCAGCGAACCTGAAGTTCAGACAGGTCCGAACGTGTGTTCGAACCTGAGGTTTCGCCTGTAGTATTTCAGCTCTATAAATAGTGAGTCTTGTGTTGTATTCAGGAATAGTCTTAGAGCTCATAGTCAGATCATATCTCTGTGTACTTTGTGGTCTCTGTGGTTAATACAAAGCTTATTTGTATTTACTCTTCGTGTGTTACTCGTTATACTTTGATTTCATTACGACTAAGTAGAAGATCCACACGCTCAAGCATTTTCAGTCTAAGGCCTGTAATAAAGTTAAATCATCGGAGAATGATCACTCTGTGTCTCCAGGATTTAACATGACATCCGAGACAAAAGTATAAATGATTGATTCACCTAAAACATTTTCAAGTAAGGGACGTGAAGGAGATGATGTTATTGAATGGCACTTCGTCATACGTATTAGGGGTAGTACAACATTGTTAGGCGGTATTTACTACTTGCGTCAATCTTCTATGAATCTTGTGCAAGTGGGAGATTGTTGGACTCGGTCTGCCCAAGACACATATTAGATTAATGTGGCTAGTACGTTATGATCCAAGTCGGGTCATACCCAATAACGAGCTAGACAAACATTTGTGATATTTATTTATGATATGATAATATAAATAAATATTACCTCTTGAAAATATTTAGAAAATGGTTTCTAAAATTATGGCATTTAAAAGTAATAAATCATATGGATGATTTATTTTTAGAGAGTACAAGTTATGGAGTTTGATAACCTTTCTTTCACGTCTAAATGGTTAATATGACTTTGATAACCTTTCTTTCTCTCTTTCCCATTATATTTTTCGCAACTTGCTACATCATGAAGACGATCTACTCCACATTTGAAGGACAAACACAAAGGAACGACTTTCATATGTACTCACGCCGGAATAACAAGAGACTACAAAACCAACACATTAGGTGTTGGGATGGAAGCTAAACCTAGACGGAATTATTTAGGATTTTTCACCGCGACAACCTTCTTTTCTTTTCCTCTCTCTCCCCTATGATTGCGACTATGTACTTTTGGGTCCAACCTCTTCTCAACCCCATCTATTCCATCTTTTCGTGGAAAGTTGATTTAGCATCGAATGAACACTTGTCTATTATTCTTGATCATCGGCTTCTCTCTCCCTCTTTTCACACCAAAAGTAGGTAGGTCAAACCTCTTAACATGGGGGCGTACCTTTCAAATCACATACTTACCTACTACGACTAACGTTTGGAGCTCCACACTAAATGTGAGCAATGACCATTGTTTTTACTTAGTTATGTGGCTAAAAGCTAGTACATATGGTCACTGTTATTTGGTTGTGTGACTAAATAGTAGATAACGAATGGTCACGGTATGAAATTATATGCCTGGCGAAAGGTAATGTTCCCGAAGGTTATAAACATTCATCCGGAATGAATGTTCTTCCGGAAAAATACATGAATCTTAATTTTTCCGTTGCAAATAGATTTTTTTAATTATAAATCATCCTGAAGAACTCTAGTTCATCTGGTTCTATTCTTCTTCTTCTCTAATGAATAACTAAAATTGATCTTGTTTAATTATAAATCATCTCAGTTCGCCAAGGCAGTCAAACAGTTGTCTAAAAATGTCTTCCAGTTCTGTTCATCTGCTCTCAATCCAGATGAACTCTTCTTCACGAGGAATTCTAGTTCATCCGGTTTTGTACGTGTTCCAATTTACTAAGGAAGTAAAATCTATCCAGTTTATAAATCATGTCACCCACTATTAGACAATCAGAAAATTATAACATGTAACAAACAAGGCTTGAACCTGGGTCAGTCAAAAAACAAGTCTTGAACCTGGGACAGTTAAAAGAAAGGAACACACTACAAGATTAAGAAGAACCATTGAGACAGAAGTGTTAATTGGTTATATTTACTCCCATCACATAATAAATAATTGATCAACACAATTTGCATTGCTAAAGGTAATAAATAGACACGGTAAAAACAGGATTTGCGTGGTAAAGGTAAAAAATATACACGGTTATCGTGGCCTGACCTTTCCACTTCTTGCCACCATAGCTGATAGCGTGGCCTGACTGCGTTTGAATTTCCACTTTCTTGCCACCAAAATCTTTTGTACGAACGTATTTCCTGATCATCGAGATTAAACTTTGATCGATCAATGGCTGCCTTTGGTAAACAATGGAGGATTGGAGGTGTTAATTAACTAGCGCCCTACTACTGCAAGACTCCCCATAAGTGTATTTTCACTTAACAATGGCTGCAGGTTTTTATTTTTAGGGTTTTATGTTTTTTAATTACCTACTCTCTACTTTGCATTTGGGTTTTTATTACAGGTGGTTTTTATTACAGGTGGTTTTTATTACAGGTGGCGGGCTAGGATGTGTGGAAGGGAAAGGTGGATTATGTCGACTATGTCGACATTCGCATATTTGATTGTCATGATCTGAATCAAATGGTGCAATACCTAAACCACACATCGATTGGCTATTTCCTCATTTTTTTGGAGGATCCCACCCATATCCATCACAAATGGGCTTGAGTACACTGATTTCATCACTGAAGAAGTTGTAGGCGATATGAAACTTCATCTCCAGGGACCAAAGGGGGGAGAGAGAGCTAGATGTGTTTTAATCCGGAACAGGGATTCGACCTACACCTCCGAGTAGGGACCGAGATTTCCGCTTGGTCAAAAGCTATTTCCTGATGACAGTAGAAGCAACTGTTGGTAATATAACAATTATCAATTAAACACGAGTACGCAGCGGATTAATCCTATGAATTATACTAACTAACCGGATGAATACGTGTACCTTTTTAGCTCTGCAAGACTTGATCTTCTTCGAGGATTTAAAGCAAATCCCTCTACGTTCGCACACACGACACACCGATGTAGGTATGCTAGTACTCGATCACGAACACCTTCACACGAGTTGGCCTTGGTCGAACCTCACAAGAACCGAAACCCTATGGTTCGGTTTCTTTGGCCGTGAACGAGAAGAGAAAGAGAAAGAGTTTTAGGGTTTGGACTTTTATCAGATAAATCCAGCTCAAAAACCTTAAACCCCTGAGGATCTATTTATAGGTTTAAAAGACTTGATAACCAAGTTAGGGATTGTGATAATCCCCTAACCGAATTCGGCCTAAAGGGCTTATCACAAGGCCTCTCCCAATTGTAATCCAATTACAACTCTTTCTAATTACAACTAACACCCCTCTGTTAACAATTAACTGTTAGTTTTTAACGAAACCTCGTTAAATGTTCGTGATAAATATTAATTAACTAATTAATTAATACTAATACATTAGTGTCGAGACGTGTGACCCCGTAGGCTTAAATACTTTCCAGACATACGTTTACTATTACATGATCATATCCCTACAGCTCCCACTTGAGCTTGCAATAGTAAAGGTAATAACATTGGTTAGCGTCTAGCAACACGCCAATGCTCCCAGAAATATTTAAGTACAGTTTCTCAAAGTGCATTTAAATGGTATAGTCATTTACTATCCCTTTGTTACCGATACCGTGTTAAATATGGATATAGATCAAAGTCATTCCATACTTTAACGATTCTGTTTCTCATTCTTTCAACTAACTTAAGATTACCAAATTGCAAATCGAGACATCTCTAGATTTCATTTGGGCACGGCCATGCAAACATCTTAATTAGTCCAATGAGGGGCCCAGTGGTATCTGCTTCAGCACAAAGCTGAAGGAACAAATCCTCTTGACTACACGTGTCAAGTCACATACTTCACTACACCTACTGAAAATAGCCCTTTTGTACTACCTTATTCAGGATAGTTAGACCTATATCAAGTAGGTGCAATCCATACATGCATGACCTGCTTGTATCTCAAGTCTAAGGATAAGTAAAGCAACCATTTACGAATTTCACTCAATGACGCCGATCCATAAAGTGACAATTCGTTAGTGGGTCAGTCCAGTATGCATCCAATGAATACCATGTGAGTTTGGTGGGACCATCCTAACCAATCACTCAGATTTTGTCTTAATTTAACTATATTCCCATATAGTTAATCGACAATGGACAATTTAGAATACTTGACAAGTACTCAAGGATTAAACATGCAAATATAGGACACAACTTAACCATTAAATGAAATCAAACATATCAAATACTTTATTTCATTATATAAACAGAAATTGCTTAACGTCCTTTATCCAAATACCGAACATCAGACATACATGATTTAACCAGCCAATTTAAGTCCCATGCTCTCGGCATGCCTTTCAAGCTTCGGCCTCGACAAGGCTTTCGTGAAAGGATCAGCTAAGTTAACATCTGTGTGAACTTTGAGTAATCTGATTTCACCCAGTTCGACCTGTTCACGAACATAGTGATATCTCCTGGCATAGTGTCTGGCGCCCTTCTGAACTCCAGGTTCTTTGGCAATGACTAATGCACCCGAGTTATCGCAGTACATGTCGATAGGTAAGTTACTTGTAGGGATCACATCAAGCCCACAAATATACTTCCTTATCCAGACAGCCTCCATTGCAGCTTCCGAAGCAGCAATGTACTCAGACTCTGTTGCAGACATAGCAACTGTGGTTTGTTTCTTGCTTTTCCAATCCACAGCGCCTCCATTCAAAACGAAGACGTACCCAGACTGAGACTTCGTGTCATCTCTATCAGTCTGAAATCCAGCATCACAGTATCCGGTCACTTTGAGCTCTTGATCTGGATTTCCCCCATACACCAAAAACAAATCTCTAGTAGCTCGTAGGTACTTGAGAATGGTCTTAACAGCAGTCCAGTGACTTTCACCTGGATTCTGTTGATAACGGCTAACGATATTCTGCGCGAACGCTATATCAGGTCTAGTGCATCTCACCGCATACATTATAGAGCCTACAGCCGAAGCATAAGGGACTCTTTGCATACGCTTCACCTCATCAGGTGTAGAAGCACCTTGTTTGACCGATAGACCAAGTCCTTCCTGCATAGGTACTGTACCACGCTTGGAATTCTCCATCTTGAATCGCTTCAAGATCTTATCAATATAAGCACTTTGACTTAGTCCAATCAACCGCTTAGTTCTATCTCTATAGATCTTGATTCCCAGAATAAATGCTGCTTCTCCCAAGTCTTTCATGGCAAAACACTTTCCAAGATGGGATTTTACATCTTGCAACATTGGAATGTGTTTTCCTATAATCAATATGTCATCTACATATAAGACAAGGAAAGTAACATTACTCCCACTAGCTTTGCGATATACACATGGCTCATCGGGATTCTGAACGAAACCAAACTTTTTGATTTCTTCATCAAACCGTTTATTCCAACTCCTCGATGCTTGCTTTAGTCCATAAATGGACCTTTGAAGCTTGCATACTTGGTTGGGATGTTTTGGATCAATGAACCCTTCAGGTTGATCCATATAGACTTCTTCATCTAAGTAACCATTTAAGAAGGCAGTCTTGACATCCATTTGCCATATCTCAAAGTCATAGTACGCTGCTATGGCTAAAAGAATCCTAATAGCTCTAATGTCTGCTACTGGTGAAAAGGTCTCATCATAGTCAACGCCAAAACGTTGAGTATAACCTTTCGCCACGAGACGAGCTTTATAGGTGTGTACATTTCCATCCATGTCGGTCTTCTTCTTGAAGAGCCATTTACTCCCAACGGTTCTTGCGTTAGGAGGAAGATCAACCAGGGTCCAAACCTGGTTATCTTGCATGGATTGCATTTCCACGTTCGCTGCTTCAAGCCATTTGTCAGATTCCGGATCTGATAATGCAGCTTTGAAGTTCGGAGGCTCATAGAGATCTCCTGATACGTTATCCTCGGATTCGACTAGACCAATCCATCTATCCGGTTCACGTACGACCCTTTCGGATCTACGAAGTGGAATCGCAACATCATCGACTTGAGGTTCATCACTTTGAACATTTTCCCCCCCAAGTTGATGATTGCTAGTTGTTTCAGAAGGTGACACATCTTCTAGTAGTTCTACAATTCTCCCACTGTTCTCTTGAGCTATAAAATTCTTTTCAAAGAATTCAGCATATCGAGCAACACGAACAGTGTTTTCGGAAGGATTATAGAAGTAGTAACCCATTGTTTCCTTTGGGTATCCCACGAAGATGCACTTAGTAGTTCTGGGTTGAAGTTTGTCAGGCGTATCGCGCTTCACAAGTGCCTCACATCCCCAGACTCTTAAGTAAGACAACACAGGGACTTCTCCATGCCATAATTGATATGGTGTCTTTTCAACCTTCTTGGTTGGAACCATATTTAGAACGCGTACAGCGGTTTCTAGAGCAAAATCCCAAAATGATAATGGGAGAGTTGTAAGGTTCATCATCGACCTCACCATCTCTAGTAAGGTTCGATTCCTCCTCTCAGACACTCCATTATGCTGAGGAGTATAAGGAGGAGTAAGCTGTTGGACAATTCCACACGCTTTAAGATAATCCTTAAACTCTTGGCTTAAGTATTCTCCACCACGATCCGATCGAAGGATCTTGATGGTCTTACCGAGTTGATTTTCAACTTCGTTCTTGAACTCTTTGAATGTTTCAAATACCTCATGTTTATGTTTAAGCAAGTAAACATACCCATAACGGCTGAAATCATCCGTGAAAGTTACGAAGTAGCTAGCACCTTTTCTTGACACATGTCTAAATGGGCCACAAACATCAGTATGGATGAGTCCAAGTAGCTCTTTTGCCCTTTGCGGCTTGTTCGGAAAGGGTTTCCTTGTCATCTTTCCTGAGATACAGGAAACGCATTTTTCAAATGATTCATCATTTGATTGTAAGATCCCTTCACGTTGAAGTCTTTCAATGCGATTTTTGCCAACATGGGCAAGACGACAGTGCCAAAGATAGGTAGAGTCCAAACTAGTTTTGGCTCGTTTGCTAACAGTGAACATTGAATTATTTGAGTCAAAACCACGCATATCAATTTCATAAATACCATCACAAGGAATAGCATCAAAATAATGAACATTATTTTTAGAAACTGAAATACCGATATTATTAAATTCATTAATAAATCCTTGGTTTTTCAACAAAGAAACTGAAATAACACCTCTAGTGATAGAAGGTGCATAATGACAATTGTCTAACACAATAATTAACCCAGAAGGCAGAATTAAATGAAATTCTCCTATAGCTTCCACTGCTGCTGGAAAACCATTTCCCACGTACAGCTTCAAAGCTCCAGGCTTCAGTTTCCTCCTCTTTCTAAGACCCTGTAACGAATTACAGATGTGAGTTCCACAGCCGGTGTCATACACCCATGAATCACACTTAGAAAAGGAAAATAATTCAATTGTGAAGATACCTGATGTACTAGCTCCGCTAGTATTCTTTCTCTTCTTCATCAACTCAGCTAGATAGGTAGGACAGTTCCTCTTCCAGTGTCCAACTTCACCACAATGGTGACAGATCTGGTCCTTAGCCGGATGCTCTTTAAGGGCTGGAGGGGTTTGCTTGGCTTTAGGGATATGGGCAACAGCCTTGCCTTTACCCTTGCCATCAATCTTGCCCTTCCCCTTTTGCGGTCGTTTAGCCTTTTGGATCTTACCCCCTTTGATCATGAGAACTTGGGGTGTTTCAGTGGCCTTTTTAGGAATCGTTTTTTCATACTCGACAAGCATAGCATGAAGCTCAGGTATAGTCTTAGTCATACTATGCATGTTGTAGTTGCGCACAAAACCCTCAAAATCCTTCGTAAGAGATTTGAGGATCATGCCAACAGCAACAGCCCGATTATACCCATAATTGAGCGATTCCAGTTTGTCAAAGTAGCTCTTCATCTTGAGCACATGACTACTGACCGATTTACCAGTTTCAAGCTTCAAGTCATGGAGTTCCACAACTAGGTCGAACAATTCGACACCAGCTTGCTTTTCATACATCTTCTTTAGCTCTTTGATCATATCACAAGGTGTATGAAACTCGTATTGCTTCTGAAGATCAGGAGTCATACTCGAGATCATCATGCAAGCAACCTCATCGTATCTGCTATACTCTGCATTGTAGAACGCTTTCTCTTCAGCAGAGGCATCAGCAGCTGGCTCGGTCGGCCAATGATGTTCAAGGACATCAGTTCTCCGTTCAACTCGAAGGACAATCCTCAGTTGACGGTACCAGTCATTGAAGTTAGATCCATTCAGCTTTTCTCTTTCAAACATTTGACGAAAAGCATGACCAACATTGTTTTGAGGAGGGTTTGTTGCCATCTACAAAACAGATTAAGTTCAAAAATCAGTATTTTCGATAATTAATTCCTTAATAAATTTAATTACCCATTGTTTAAACACTTTAAACAATTAAGCTTATTAAGGCTAGGATCCAATTGACCTGCCATCATTTCATCAGTTGATCTGCTAGAAATGATGCATTCAACAGGTAAGTGACGATCAATAATTGTATTCCAAATACAATTCCTAGATTTTATGGGACCTACAACTTGCACCAAGTGATTTGTAGTCATGTTTCATCCCATCTTTTGCCACGGGCCAAGGGTCTCACCGCCTGGCTCGCTTTAAGTCGTCCAACCAAGAACGCACAAATTGTCCACCATTGTGTACCAATGAGTGGGAATTTGCCATGCGAATATCATTTTACCATTGTGTACCAATGAGTAAGATGACATCCTCAAGTATCCTTTCAAGGTGGGTGGCAAAGACTTAAGTTTGGTTTGGGTCAAAACAATTTGATGAGTGATCAAAAAGGTTATGTGTGAAGATTCATGCATATCTTCACCACATAATGTGTTTATAAAATTCTTAGTTTGTCTTTCAAAACAAAAGAGCTCGGTAGCTCCATTCGCAACACACAAAGAAGCGTAGGGGTGAGGTTTGCAACTTTTGCAATTAAAAACCTACCCACTTTAGGGAGGCATGGCGACCCGACTTATACCTCTCTTAGAGTGTGTTCGAATGGGTGAGCCGGTGTTTCTTTTGAATTTCTAGGACACAAATTTTATTTTATAAACAAAATCATATTTCAATAGATATTTAAGCAAATTTCGATTTTCATAAAACAAACTTGCATTAAAACCTTTCCATCATGTTACAATTATCACAAATAATCACATAATCTTAGGGTTTCTAATTATCTAACATAATTTTAATTTTAATCCTCTTTGATATAAGTAATGACCATGAACGATTTGCATGAAACATCATGGTTTTTACTTCCTTTTAACATTTAAAATGAAGGTACAACATGTTGATTATCAAATAACAAAACTTGGGTTCTCAATTTTAGATTACAAAATCAGATTTTAGACCTAAAATAAGGGTTTCCGATTCGGCTAGAGGTTTTCGATCCAATTATATAGTTTTCGATCGGAATCAGGGTTTCCGATCGAGAACATCACTTTTCGGTTATAGTTTACGATCGAAACACGGGTTTTCGATCAACATGGGTTTCCGATCGAGAACAAGGGTTTCCGATCGGAATGGTGTTTACGATCCGGAAACAAGGTTTCCGATCGGTACTTTTCGACCGGGCCGTAAACAGTTTACGATCCTGAATTCGATCGGAAACAGGTTTGCGATCGTGTCCTTTCCGATCGAAAAGGGTGGTTTACGATCAGAAAACGAGGGTCTCTGATCGAAAAGCAGCAACGGGACGAGGACCAGTTTTCGATTTAGGGAACCAAGCCACAGTCGAGAACCGGTTTCCGATTAAGAAAAGATTTTTCGTTTTTACCAATTTGCGAAACCGTTTTCCAATTGTAAAACACGATTTTTAAGAGGATCGAAAAGCTAGAATCTTCATATGGTTACCCCCCTTCCAAGTTTTCATCCCGGTAATTAATTAAAATCATAGGTGGCTCGTGATACCACTGTTGGTAATATAACAATTATCAATTAAACACGAGTACGCAGCGGATTAATCCTATGAATTATACTAACTAACCGGATGAATACGTGTACCTTTTTAGCTCTGCAAGACTTGATCTTCTTCGAGGATTTAAAGCAAATCCCTCTACGTTCGCACACACGACACACCGATGTAGGTATGCTAGTACTCGATCACGAACACCTTCACACGAGTTGGCCTTGGTCGAACCTCACAAGAACCGAAACCCTATGGTTCGGTTTCTTTGGCCGTGAACGAGAAGAGAAAGAGAAAGAGTTTTAGGGTTTGGACTTTTATCAGATAAATCCAGCTCAAAAACCTTAAACCCCTGAGGATCTATTTATAGGTTTAAAAGACTTGATAACCAAGTTAGGGATTGTGATAATCCCCTAACCGAATTCGGCCTAAAGGGCTTATCACAAGGCCTCTCCCAATTGTAATCCAATTACAACTCTTTCTAATTACAACTAACACCCCTCTGTTAACAATTAACTGTTAGTTTTTAACGAAACCTCGTTAAATGTTCGTGATAAATATTAATTAACTAATTAATTAATACTAATACATTAGTGTCGAGACGTGTGACCCCGTAGGCTTAAATACTTTCCAGACATACGTTTACTATTACATGATCATATCCCTACACTAATTGTCTCGCCATGTTCACTAGTGAAATTTTATACATGTCTGTTTCTTTCTTATACTCCTAGTTGGTCACCCGTTTTCTCTTAAATACATGAAGCATGTTAGTTTTCATTATTAAATGGATTCGGTCTTTGTTAGCCTGGCTCCATTCTGGATCTAGAACTGTACTATGCCTTACGAATGACCCATTAGCTCTATAGACTACCAACTTTCCATCCTTATCAACTTCACGCGACGAAACAGGATTGTCAATGCTGCATTGTGTGGCTTCATCTACTTCCCCGTATATGTAATCCAAATACATCTTTATCCTCAGCATTAAGGAGTCGTCTTGTGAACAAGTACCCTTCATATCACCACGTAACTGTCTAACATCACCTAACTCATGGTCAGTGAGGTTGTACATAGCTTCTTCAGTTGTAAACTTTAGTACCTCTTCTGAACTGGTTGTGAATAGGTGTAAATCCACTGATTGATCTTACTACTACATGATTCGGTAATCGGAGAAATACAAACGAGTAAATAAAGCTTTGCTTTATTGATTTCACTTACAGATTACACAAATTCTAGAGAGAGAGAGAAAGCTCTCTCTCTAACGAACTATTTATAGTGTTAACTTACTAACTGGCGGACCACCAGCGTACCATTTGGTACGCGCGTACCAAATAAGCTGTGGACCATTTGGTACGCCCACATTAGTATGTTAACATTAAGACTCACAAAGATGCTCTAACCTAGATACAATACACGAGACACAACGTAGCATAGGAATATGCTCTAACAAACTCCCCCTTCACGTTTAGTGTATCTAGCTATCTATCTATCTAACAAAACTCCAGTCTTAAATCTTCAGCATCATTGCGTCCGATCTTCAACTTGAAATCTTGTCCGAATTAGAGCTTGCATGGCTGGATCAATCTTGAACAACCTTTGAACTTCAAGATCCACTTGTGAAAGATATTACATACTCCCCCTTTCACCATGCTTGAGTCTTGTCACACAGATAACCTGCAATTTCAGAAGACAGAAACGCAACTTTCTTTTTCTTTATGAAAAATTAATTTAATCTTGGCGCAAAATTTCACTTCGAGAATCCAAGATATAGATTTGAAATTTTGATTTTGTATCTTGTATCGATCGATCGAAAACAAATAAGAAACAAAATCTTTTTGGCTTTTTGAAATTTTATATCAAAACATACCAAAAACTTTTTGATTTTTCAAATATAAACCATAAATGCAATACAGAAATAAAATACTGAATCACACACTATTTTTGTCTTTTATGAGAAAGATCACAACCTGGGATCACATTGGTCGACATGCTGAACTACACTTCAATTTCAATTATTTCAGCACACAAGTCATGTCGATTACTGGTATAATTTTTCCATCATAAACTCAGGCACAATCATACTCATAACATCTGGATATGTTATTGTATTGAATAAGTTTGCTTTGACCAGTGTACCCCACACTATCAGACATACTCAGATATGATTTTGCTTTTATATCACACTTTGTGATTTCATTTGTGATTTAATCACATAATGATTGTATTCATGAATCAGTCAACTGTGTTCCATGCAAAAAGAAATAAGAACGTTAAATCGTCTACCTTAAGGTCGATCTTTCGATACGCAGATAAGGCCTCGGATTTAACAAAATAAGAAAATAAAACAAGTTGAAATTGTAACTCAACAACAATCAGGTCGGTACTCCTGTACACGCAGAGAAAGTCCGATGAGTTATACGAAACACCAAAGAAAATAAAGCAGAACATCAAATGACCAACGATCAAGTCGGTCTTGTGGACACGCAGAGAAAGTCCGATCGTTTGACAAAATAAAGAAAATCAAACAAGTTTAAATCCTTGCAAAATGAACACATGTATACACAGTGACTTCTTATTTTCATTTTCACATATCTTTTCTTGATATCATGAGATATACATCAAGACGTTGTCCACTTGGTCAAGCATTAGTATTTTAATGTTTATCACATCTGAATACTTTCTGATTTAATTTCGAGCCTACCAAGCACATCGAACAATGATCTTATGTCTTTTTCATCTAATTTATCCATGAGTCAAAGGAAAACTCATTTTTCAATGTTTTTGCATTTTCTGTTTTTCAATGTTTTTGTATTTTTCCATTTTTCTCCCCCTTAAAAGGAAAACTCTAATTTTGGATTTTTTTCATTTTAACATAAACAAAAAAACAAAGACGCTATTTTTGGTTTTTTAATTTTCTCCCCCTAAACTACATACGAAATGTAAAAAGAAAGAAAATTGACCAATCGATACTTAGACCTTTCCAGTTTAAGCTTTCAGAAAAACATTCAGATTGAAATATGAATCATTCAATTTAAGATAAGCAGGAGACTCCACTATCAATAACTGCTTGAAGCTTGAACTTCACAATCACCAATAGATCTTCTAGAAGAAACCTGCACACTGGTTTAAAAATTAGTATTCAAATGACCCGAAGCACACAGCTTCTGGTCGACCAGTGTCTTCCACAAAATCAGTTGCAGCATTGGTAACCAACTTAGGACGCCACTGCATTTTCGCTTTTTCATTTTTAACTGATTCATCATGTGATGAACCACCAACACTCGAATCAAAGTTGAAAAATTGTTTCGTTTTAGATTTTGATTTGAATGGTGTTGACTCGGTAAAAGTTCTTCCTGATTCATCGATAAATGTGGCAAATTTGTTTGAAAATGATCTTGTTACCAGTTCAGGACAATCCTTTGCCATGTGTCCCTTTCGGCGACACTGATAGCACAAACGATAAGATAGTTTAGAATGTGGTTTGTCCTGAACTGGATGACATCTATCATCAGATTCAAAACTATCAGAAATATCATCGAAAACTTGAAATCGGTTAGAATGTACCCATTTCGATGTAAAACTTCGAGGAGTGAAATTTAATCCAGATGATGACGAACCTTTAACCTTTTGAGCATCTCTAGAAGAACTGGCAGACGAAGCCTTCTTCTGAATCTTTCCTCTGAATCCTTTTTCCATTGTAGACATAAACACCTGAGCCAAATGATAGATTTGTTCCAAGCTTGTGTCTTTCTTTTCTTTTGGAGCTTTCTTGGGCATATTCTTCTTGACATTCTTTTCAAACTTCTTCCCCTCACTGCCCAAACCTGACTATTTGTACCCTGGCAGCTTTGATAAATCAATCGAAGAACTCGAAGGACCTGCTTTAGCAGCTTGATTGAAAGAAGCTTTAATATCCTTCAACTTGTTAGCTTCAACCAACTTAGCAGCAGCTGTTTCCTCACTCACTTTCTTCTCATCTTTCTCACTATGTTTATCGGTAGAAATAACACTCGTATCAGCAATAAACCCACCAGAAACAAACTTTAATGTAGAGACACCAACCACACTTTTCTCTTTCTCCTCTTTCTTCTTTGATAGTTTTTGTTCTGATTTCTCAACCACAAATTCAGAATAATCTCCATTTACATCAGAAGACTGAATATCATCTACAGCATCAGAATAAATAACTGGATGTGGAATTTGATTATACTCTTTGCTTCCGAAAACTTTCTTGAAATGTTCATCTTTGCACAAGTAGCTTGTGAAAGAATGTGAATTCTTCAAATTTTTCAATTGTCGCTTCAGATCCAAAACTTCAAAATTTAAATCAGATATTTTCTTTTGAGCTGCACCCAATGCTTTTTCTGATTCAATCAATTGCTCCGAAGCTCTATTGGACAAAAATTTCTCTTGTCTCATCAGATCATGTGCATCATATACTTCTTGAGTAATTTTCTTCACCCTTTTCTCATGAATCTCAATATTTCTTTTCAACAACTTGTTGTCATGTGTAAAGTTGTGACTTTATCAAGTAACGTTGAATGTTCCATTTGATAATTTTTCCTTAGTAGTAACTTCATCAAACTCTTTCTTGAGGGCATCATAAGCTTGCTTCAGCGATTCTACTCTTGCAGTTGATTTCTTAAACAAATTATCAAAATCACCAATCGCATCTTTTGCTTCACTCTCCCAAGTCTCAACACTTTTAACCAACTCTTCATTCTCAGTTCGCAACTTCAAAATTTGTTGTTTATCTGAACTAACCATAGCATCCAATTTTGTTTGAAGCTCAACAAACTCTTCCATCAAAGTATTCTTTTCTTTAACCAAATTCTCATTTATTATGAGAATCTTATCAGAATCTTCAAACTTCTTCTTGAGACTTTCTAATTCTTCTTCCTTCTTCTCATTCTCAATAACCAATACTTCTTTTTCAAAATTCAATTCTCGAATCTTTCTTTCTTTTTGAGCACAAAATTCACATGTTGACTCATACCCACTAACTTCAGAATCACTTGCTTCAGATGTATTGGTTTCAGATGCATACCCACCCGATTCAACCTCAATATTTGTCATCAATGCATAATGGTCTGAAGGACGGACTATAAATGCAGATTCATCTGGAAAGTCTTTAGCCCAATCATAATCTTCATCAGTTTGAGATATCATAGCTTTAACTTATTTATCTTGACCATTCTTAACAAAAGTACCCTTGTCAGATGAGTTGTTAGGATAATCCCGAGCAAAATGTCCATGTTTGGCACATTTAAAACATTGAATCGTTCGTCTATTCAAACCAAGCATTTCTCCTTGAAGAAGAGATGTCTTACCATGTTTCTTCATAAATCTCCTTACTCTCTCCAATACCATAGAAAATTGCCATTCCAGATCAAGTTTATTCAAACGATCATCATTCAGATGATTTAAATCCTCGTCAAACAATCCAGATTGACCAATTTGACTAAATATAGATCCAGAAGAAGAAGAAGATATGAAAGCATATAACAAAGCAGCTAGATCTTCAGTTGCTTGATTAGAAGTAGACTTGCTTGATGATTTATCAGGAATAGTAAAACTGCAGCCTGAAGAAGAACTAGTATTTTCTGACTTTCCACCAAGAAATGCAGTTAATGGTGGATTAACACTTGAAGTAGAATGTGTCTTTGCTTTGGCATGCATGGTAGCAGAATTTTCTCCAAAGTATACTTCGGGATTTTGAACAGACGGAGTTGTGGACTTTTTCACAAGCAATTCCATTTCACGAGCTTGTAATTTGCTTATCAATTGATTGAATGTCCAACTTGAGTAGTTTGGATCATTAGTCAACATCATAACAAAATTCTCCCTTTTTTCAGGTAGAGCTTCTAAAAACTTCTCCTTCAACTCATCACTTTCTTTCTTGACACCTACAACTTCCAGTTCATTGATCAAATGTGAAAACCTTGCAATCAAATCTTTGATTTTTTCATTATCACAATGTCCAAAATTATCAAATTCTTTCTTTAAAACCTTCTTCCGAGTCTTCTTGTATTGCTCATTACCCTCACATCTTTCAGCTATAGCATCCCATAATTCTTTACAAGTTGTGTAATTCTTAAACTGATGCATCAAGTCTTTAGGTAACGCCATGGTAAGAAAGCTATACGTTTTCTTTTCTCAGGCAAAAAATTTCTTTTCATCAGAATGAAAATCACTTATCATCTTTGGCTTTCTCGGGCTTAACATCGGATACTCATATTCTTTTTCAATTGGAATCCAAGAATCAACATCTTGTGAAAAAATGTACGATTCAAAGCGTTTCTTCCAATTGTGATAATCTTCTAATTGTAACAACTTAGGAACCTTCTAAGTTGTTCCTATCTCATTATCATAGTTCATCAATCCTTGTATCGATGTTTGAGCAGCTGAAAATGCATGAAAATCACTCATTTTGAAGTTAAAAATCGACCGTCGAAACTTCGAACTCAAAAACGAAGGTCTTCCAAGCGGATTTTGGGGGTCAAACCAGAGGGTACTGACCATTAGGTTAGTAAAAGTCTAGATCTCGGAAAGATAAACGTTTTGGCTGGTATTAGCTCCCGTAACTCTTAACGGTTTTCAAGTTACGTCAGTTCTAGTGAATGCGTGTTTTCTACCAGCGGACCAACCTGTTCTCAGCGGACTAGTTCTGGACCAAATAAACTCAGCGGAACAGAAACGGACCAAATTATCTCAGTGGACCAGATTTGTACCTGCGGGCCAGACACGGACCAGGTGTCTCCTGCGGACCAAATTTGGTATGGCGGACCAAATGGTACGGCGAACCAGAAAATAACCGCCACGGACCAACTTTGAAGATTGCCTTCTGGACCAGTTTCAGCGGACCAAAATACGGATGAAGATTGCTGTGCGGACCACCGGCGGACCAACTGCGGACCAACTGATCACGACTGATTTTTGCGAATTTCAACTTTTAAAACTGTAAATTGATTCAGAAAGGTGCGAAAACACTTCAGAAACACTCAGAAATCATTTTCCATCGTTGAAACACTCGGAATTGCGGGAATTTGATGAAAAATGAAGAAAACCCAAACTTTCTCACTCTAGAATTCGAAAATTTAACAAAATCATACTAGTAGAGCAACCAATTGCTCTGATACCACTTGTAAATCTACTAATCGATCTTACTACTACATGATTCGGTAATCGTAGAAATACAAACGAGTAAATAAAGCTTTGCTTTATTGATTTCACTTAGAGATTACACAAATTCTTGAGAGAGAGAACACACTCAGTTACACACACTTAAGATGTAGAATGACAGAACCCCCCTTAGCTCTCTCTCTAACGAACTATTTATAGTGTTAACGTACTAACTGGCGGACCACCAGCGTACCATTTGGTACGCCCGTACCAAATAAGTTATGGACCATTTGGTACGCCCACATTAGTATGTTACCATTAAGACTCACAAAGTTGCTCTAACCTAGATACAATACACGAGACACAACGTAGCATAGGAATATGCTCTAACAATAGGTATACTTTGTCTTGATCTTCATACCTCCAGGAGATGATTCTTCTCCTTTCAGCATGGACATCTTTGTATTCATCCTCCTCATTGATCACTTTTCTTTTTCCTTTCTTAGCCACTGACTTCATTCTCTTGGTGAGTGGTTTTTCTGGTGACTTGGGTGGAGTGGAAGGGTATGATCAATTCTAGGTTGTGGTACAATGGGTGTGAAGTTGTCTGTTCTAAACTTTGGTGGAAGAGGCTTTACAGGTTTAGGCTTTTTTTCTGGTCTACTAGTTCTAGAAGGGTTTCTTCTAGGTTTCTATGAGGCTAGAGTTTTGTTCAGATCAGAAGATGCACCTGGTGGTATTGGTTCACCTGTTTCCTTTGAGATTTTGTTCTGTTCATGTATGGTATATGAATATCTGATTCTCAAGCTATTAATACCAGAAGGATTGATCTTTTTTGGGTCCTCCTGTCAGGACCGATTTCTTAGCCAAAGATCATCATTTGATTCATCACACTAGTGCGGAAATCACGTGTTGATGATCATCCTTGGTTGGATCAGCAACATTGCCTTGCCATGGATGAATAAGCCTCTGAAACTCAAGAACACCAAGAACACACACACAAACACACAGTGCTCCTCGGGAGGTTCTCTCGAGGCTTGTCTAGGGTTTCCTAAGAATTCCTATTTATACCCAATGAGGAGCACAAGTGTCTATGCACAGAATACAAGGAGAATCACACATCACATCAAGGAATCATTAAATTCGTCTAAGTCAAAATGTCAGGTCGTTAGTTTGCCCAGGTCAGATCGTTACCCACATGTGAACACACAGCCAGATCGTTAAGAACAAAGTGTCTGATCGTTAAGGTTCCTTCAGACTAGCCAGATCGTTAAGCACACGATAGGCAGGTCGTTAAGATTTCACCAGATCGATAGATTGTTTCTTCAGATCGTTAGGGCTAAACGACCAGGTCAAGTCGTTAAGACATACAAGGCAGTTTCAACTCAAGTCGTTAAGACCAAAACACAACCAGATCGTTATGTGCAATCATGGTCAGATCCTTAAGGGTTAGGTCACCCTGATCGTTAAGCACAACTCAAAAGTGAAATTATTCTAAGTGTTAACCAATCAATCAAACACATAAACAAAGGATCAATACAAAAGTAAATCAAGCTGAACCAACATAAGATAACATTCAAAGTAAATATTCAAAGTTCAACTTTAACTAAGTTATTACAAACCGAAATGTTCAAATACATAAATAGCAAAATACATGTTGGTTCTGCAGCTTTACCTGTGATCTTGTTCTTGGGTTCGTGTGTTCGTGTTATCACCAACAATTCCCCCTTTGGTGGGAATGCGAACAACTTCCATCATCATCATCTTAACTGTCCAAGAAGCTTCAATAGGAAACGCCAATATCTCCTTGCCAACCTGTTATACTTACGGTCATAGTAGTAAATCTGGGTTTGCCACAGCATCCAAAGATCTTTTCTTGCAAATTTCTTCAGATCTGAGTAGTGCCACATTTCAAGCTTCATGTCTGAGCCTCTACACAAATGACTTATTCTGCGATTGTCTATTTCCCATCTTTCCAAGTTCGCCAGACTTTCAGTTTTCATCCTTTCGGCGTTAATGCATTCCCAGCTCCACCATTTAAGGAACAATAGGAAGTAATTTGCATCAACAACCTCATAGGGCTTCAATCTGGGTGGAACAGTTTCAAGGCGACCATAGAAGATCCAACGTAAGTAGCAGATGGGTAACAGCCTGAGCTCTATGGCAGCAAAGAGTCTGATTGGTTCTGCATTTTCTCGTTCAATCACTAACTCATGTGTTTGAGCACTGTAGTACCAATCCTTGATGGGATTTTTCTTCAGATTACCCTCAATCTTCTTAGTCTTTATGTTCTTGCCTATGTTGGAGTAGATCTGCTTATAAGGGACTTTAGCTCATTTTTTCTCAAACCGTTCATGTTCCTTCTTCTCTTGCTCTCTGGTCTGCTTGTGATATCTGTTGAGGTATGTGTTATGCACTAAACTCTGAGCTATCACAGCAATCTCAGCATTTGAGTGATTGACAATGTCGAACCGTCTCAATTCTTTAAGTTCCCAGGAGAAGAGCTCCATGAGGTCTCTGATAGTTGCGAAGAATTGAACGAACCCATTTCTTCTTTTAATGATGAAAGCCCCGAACTCATGATCATACTTCCATCCCAGTATTTTCATTGCATTAGGATGCTCGGAAGTAGAAGGCATCTCCTTTCGCTTACGCGCAGTGAACTGCATCATAGCTTTAGTGTGAGGGAGCATCTCCTTCCATTCGTCTACCAATGTGGGAGCATCATTGACACGATGGCTTTCTACCCTTTCCTGTTCCATCATATTGATTCTTCTGTTCCTGGTCTCAGCGTCATCATCCATGAATTGCTTGACCATCTTTCTTAGTCCGGGCATTTGCTTGAAAATGTAGTCTTTTCTTGCAACATTCCTGACTGCTAAGAAGTCTCGAAGCTCTCGTTTGGTCGTGGAGTTGACCTTGACCTGGATAGACTTGGGACTAGGAGGGCTAGGTAGTTGACAAACTGGGTCGGGTGGAGGTGCCCGATATCTAGTATGCATTTGATGAAGTTTTTCCGACAAGTCATCATTGAATTAGACGTAGTCTACATCTTGATCTGTGTCAACATACGGATTCACAAATGCCTTCTTTGGGTCTCTCAGACTACATTGAGGGTTCTCTTTCAGTAGCTTTTCCATATCCATTTCATCAGTATACATCTCAAATATTTGGTAGGTGTTGAAAGTCATGAGATATTAAAAGGATAAGCCACGCTCTACCAGTGCTCTAACGTATCTTGCAGCCTCAGAGTGATCATCAGGGTGTACACCATCGCCAGTTTCATTGGGAATCACCTGGATCAAGTGGTCAGAGAGATTTGAGTTTGGCTCCGTTGGCATTGATTCGTTTCCCAATATGGTGGTATTCAGGTGTTGGGTTTGACGAAGTATTTCAGCTTCTCTATCATCAGTCACCTTCAAAATTTCCTCTGCCCTCGCCTGTTGAGCTAATCTAAACTCTTCTTCTTTAGCTCTCCTCTTATTCTCTGCATCCTCAAACTCCTCTTGCGGTGTCATCTTTTGTTTCCCCTTGTCTCTTCGATTCAGTGTTCGAGTGGTACCTGATGGACCTGTTTCTGCAGAAGTTCTCACAACAGTAGGTTGTTCCAGAAGCTCTGGATCTACTACGTTTACAGGTACGGTATCACCAACCAACGGTGATTCTGGTCGAGGAGGGAGACCCATATGACTATATCTTAACCATTCCGAAGCGATTTGCCTTATCCCTGTCTTGTATTCATGTTCTTCAAGGGTTAATGGATAAAAGCCTCTGTTTCAATCAATCCTGCTTGCCATGTTCAACCAGTTTCTTCCAGGGTTTGCAGGACGATCATCAGGCTCTGGTCCAAAAATATCCTCGGGATATGGTCTTCTCTGGACAGCTTGAGTAGCCATCACAGATGAACCAATGGCAGCTTCAATAGAGTCGGACGGTAAAGTAGAGGTTTGCTCTTCAGTGACATGGTCTAATGGCTCATTCTGATCTCTTTCAGTGGAGGGTAAAGCCAGAGCTAATTGATGTTCCTCCATCTCTACCTGTTCTCCCACAAATGGCACTGCATTGATTGGAGATATGGGATGAGGGTGTGTCATATCAGCCTCTGTTTCTTCTTCAAAATCTTCTTCCTTAACATTGTCTAGGATGTCATCATCATACTCATCACCAGCAAACTCCAAATCTATGAAGTTTAGAGGGTTTGACCGGTTTACCAGTAGGTCAAGACGGTCACCCAACTCTTCAACGTCATTCAAATCATCTGGATTTACTGAGATATCTTCCATTGCTTGCTCTTCTAGATTTTCATCATTGACATTCACAATGCTTCTGCAGCTGGGATCAGTAGCAAGAACAGTAGAATAGAAGTCCTTTAAGGTTTCTCTACCAGCATCCAGAAAGGTTGGGTCAACAGACATATGCTGAACATCTTCCATTGCTGGAATCAATGCACTAGAAAGGTTCGTCTGTGCCGGTTGGACTAGAGGAGCAAGTTGGAGCTGTAATGATACACTCCTAGGAATGTCTGGAGCAGCTCCAATTTCACCAGCAGTGATAGCCAGTGGGGCTCCTAAAGAAGAAGCAGCAGCAGTTCCTAGTGCAGCCGTAGTAAACCTTGTGAGCTTTGGGTTTTCAGGCGGTGGCACCAGATACTGTAAGCTGTTGTAGATTTGCATTTGCATTTCTTCATCTTCACATGGTTCATTATTCAAGAATGCGTCACCATATGAGGCATCCACTTCAGAATCAGAATCATCTTCATCAGAGTCGTCAGAATCACTGTCTTGAGGGCCTTTTTCATCAGAACGTGGGAAAATTGATTCTTTTCCAGGAGCGTGTGAACTCGGTTAAATAGATGGTTCAGTTATTGAGGGTTGTTCACCAGCCGGTGTGCTTGTACATGTATCTCCATCTCCGTCTCTACCATCTTTTGGAACATTCTGTTGCCTATCATTATGCACTTTATTTTTTTTGGGTAAAGGGTTACCCCGGTGATATATATATTCACAACCAAAAAAGTACAAGTAGAAGAGAGCATCTCAACTAATTCTCAAGCAGGGACAAGCCCCTGAAGAGTAAAACAAACAGAAACAAGAAAAAACACACCCACAGGCACCCCTAGCACAAACTAGAAGCCCATCAACCTAGGACGATCAGCAAATCAGCCACCATCATCCGAAGTTGCTGTACTAGTAATATCCCAATCCGCAAGAGTTTGGGACACGCTCTCACACCTCCGAAATCTGAGAACCATAAGTCTATATCGAATATCCTCGCACACTTGTTGAAACACCGTCTCAGAAGATCTGGCATGCTGCTCATGAAATCTCCCATTCCGTTCCCTACAAATATGATACACAGTTGCCGCAACAGCAAGTTTGCTCACAACCACTGTGAGGCGTTTTGACTTCGCCCCATCAGTTAGCTTGCTGAT
Organism: Deinandra increscens subsp. villosa; assembly: GCA_039602395.1. Taxonomy (NCBI): domain Eukaryota; kingdom Viridiplantae; phylum Streptophyta; class Magnoliopsida; order Asterales; family Asteraceae; genus Deinandra; species Deinandra increscens. The sequence continues at coordinate 23,501,196 of JBCNJP010000024.1, read as the reverse complement.
AATAGTCCTCCAGTCATTCAACAGATCCGTTCTCGCAAGTTTGAGACACACCTTTCGCCAAACATCCTGAGAAAAAAAACATTCAAAAAATAAATGGTTATGTGTTTCCGTCTCTGCATGGCAAAGAAGGCAGCACATCATGTTCATGTTCCCTTTTTGTAAATTCCATTCCCTAATCTTGTCTTGAGTAGGCAACCTCTCCATAATAGCCAGCCATAAAAGAAAAGCATGCTTAGGAATACAAGCAGAGAACCATACAACATGCACCCATGTAACATCCACCCTCACATTTCTGAACGAGTTCCATGCAAGAGTCGTTGAGAAATGATTGTTAGTCCCACCAATACACCAAACCAACTCATCACGTCTCGAGTTTAGAGTAACATTTTGAATATCACGAAGGGCAGGGTACATGTCGACCCACTCAGGAGGCCAATTCCAACCCCCACTCGAAACTAATCCGCCACCTTAGAATATATATTATAACCCGCCATGTGAATACGTCTAGCAGAGATAATATCCCCAAGCGACCCAATAGAACGCCAATTATCAAACCAAGCCGACGTCTCGAGGCCATTTCCGACAATCGTCCGTATGAAATCACGGCTCATCACCCTGATCTGCAAGATTTTTCTCCAACTCCAAGCACAATTAGCCACCGGTTGACAATTCCATATCGTTCGCCCCCTCAATCGATGAACATTAATCCACTGAACCCATAACGACTGCCTATTAGTAACGATGCTCCATATATGCCGAGCTAAGAGAGCGATATTCATATCACGAATACGACGAATGCCCAGGCCCCCCTCGTGTTTAGGAGCACACACCACTTGCCATGAGACTTTAGCAGCTCCCCTACCAAGTTTACCTTGAGACCACAAGAAACCCCGCATTTTGGCCTCTAATTCCTTTGTCACAGAAACCGGAAGCAGAAAAACTGAGGCCCAATAGATGTGCATTGCAGACAAAACTGAGGTAATAAGTTGAAGGCGACCAGCAAACGATAGGCACTTGTTCCTCCAACTGCCAATTCTATTGTCAGCCGCTTCCAAAAGACTATGGCAGTCCTTATGACGGAGGCGAGACGAAATAAGTGGCACACCCAAGTATTTGACCGGCAAGATCCCTTCTTTAAACGGCATGCAATTCAGAATCGCCATTCTACTCTCCATGTTTACATTGCAAAAGAAGATTGTGCTCTTAGGGATGCTCGGAATCAGTCCAGAAATCATAGAGAATTCATCTAATGTCTTCAGCAAACAATTCACAGACTGGGCCTCACCCCTAGAAAACAGAAAAAGGTCATCAGCAAAGCACACGTTAACAATTCGTTGACTTTCACATTTTCGATGGAACCGAAAACCAGGGCACTTCTTAACATCACGGTCAAACATACGAGTGAGGATTTCCATGACCAGAGTAAACAAGTATGGCGACATAGGGTCACCCTGCCGAAGCCCCCTTTTCCCTTTGAAAAAACCATGAATCTCACCATTGATCGAAATAGAGAAAGATGTCGAAGTCACACATTTCATAATCCATTCAACCATTTTCATATGGAACCCAAATCCTACGAGGACTTTCCCTAAGAACATCCAGTCCACAGTGTCATACGCTTTTTGAATATCAATCTTTAGAGCACATCGAGGAGCCCCATGGTCACGATGGTAATTATGCATCAGTTCTTGGGTCAACAAGATATTATCCGTAATACATCTTCCCGGAACAAACGCCGACTGGTTTATACTCACCACGTCATTTAAAACACTCTTGAGACGGGCCGCTATTATCTTGCTAATACATTTGTATAGCACATTACAACAAGAAATCGGCCTATAATCCGTAATCTTTTCAGGAGTTAGGACTTTTGGGATCAAAGCTATCACCGTATGGTTTAATTCTTGCAACATTTTACCATAAACAAAAATCACGGACAGCCACAATAACATCATTGCCGATGATATGCCATGCCTTTTTAAAAAAAGCCGAAGAGAACCCGTCAGGTCCCGGAGCTTTATCATCACTAATATCAAACATCGCATCACGAATTTCCAAGTCGGAGACCGGTCTAGTCATCCAGTCACCCATCTCCCTATCCACTTTGTTTTCAAACAAACTCGGGTCCGGCTCTCCATTGACTGTACCCGTGCTTCCAAAGAATTTTGTGTAATGGTCAACAAACGCCTTAGGAACAGCCATTCCCTCGTGAAGCACACCAGCCCCATCTCTAATAGTTTCCACCCTACTCCGCTGATTCTTCTGCTTAAGGGTTCTATGAAAAAATTTTGTGTTCCGATCCCCCGTTGCCAACCATTGAACTTTCGCCTTTTGTTTCAAGAAATTCTCCTCATCCAGACAAGCAACCTGATAATCATTAATTAACATTACCTCCTTTTCTTTTAATTCCATATTAGCAGGATCCCCATCGAGCTTTCTTTGGATGTCATCAAGAAGCTCACGTAAAGATTCCACACGTTTATGAAGATTGCCTTGTTTGTAAAGTAATGAACGCAGGGGCTTTTTCATCATCCTCATTTTTTTCACCACCGCCAATTGAGGGACTCCTTGTACATGTTTCTCCCACGCATCCTTGACAATTTCCAGAAACTCAGGTTTCGAAATTAGGAAATTCGCGAACTTGAAGCTATGAGACTTTTTTATCCTAGAACCACAAATCCTCACAACGGAAGGACTATGGTCAGAAATTCTATAAGGTTCAAACCGAGCATACGATGTAGGGAACATATCATTATACACTTTATCAAGCAACTCCTTGAGCTTTCTAATCTCAACTGCTTGATCCAGAATTGTCTGATTTGCAGCTCTTAATTCGGCCTCAAGGTGAGAGTTTTGGATAGTCAGGATCTCAATTTCTGAGTTCATCTCCTCATAGTCATAGACATCATAAGGGTTTGTTCCTGACGGTCCAGCTTCAGAAGTTCCTGTTTTGGCAACCAGGCTAGTTCTAACCTCAGGTTGGGTAGCAATGACAGCGGTTGGAGTTGCTGTCACTTGTACCATTTGACCCTGTTTAGGTGAAACAGCCGGTTCATTTGGGAGGGTGACATGTTCTGTAACAGCTTCCGTTTCAGCTTCAATAGTCACAGGTTCAGTCTCTGCAGACTTGTTAACATCAGCCTCAACTGCTTCTGTCACACCCCCAAAAATCCCACGCGCGATAACGCGCCGCAGGGAGCGTGACAAACCAGGATCGCAGTCCATTAGTTACACCAAACGACCAATACTTAATAAAAACGTTTCATCTTTCATTAAAATATAAATTCAGAGTTTTACAATTGCGGAAGCGTAAATACAATTAAAATTATATACGTAGAAACATCGTCACCCAAGGTGACGTGGCTTGTTCAAAGACACTAAAAGGGTTCAAAGTCTCATGCATGCGTACTCGTGATACTCGGTAATCTGCAACCTGAGAAATAACATGCTAAAAAGTGTCAACACAAAGGTTGGTGAGTTCACAGGTTTATCAGTTTATAAACAGTTCCAATTTAATGTAAATCGACTGTTCAACAACAGTACCAGTTCAATGTGAAACAACTGTTCATCGACAGTTCAAGTTTAAGTTCAAGGTTGACTGTTCAACAACAGTTCATGTTCAAGTTCAGTTAATATAATCCAGATAATATATCAATAGCTAGCTAGGCTATTTTCAAGAAATCAGTGCACGTTTGACTAGATAAACTAGCTATCCAGTTACTGAAGCTCGACAAGTTCAATTGTGCCTCGTTAAGACTAAGAAGTATATAACACCCGTTCGATATCCAATCGAGTTAGCGCGAATGACCCGAGTGGGGCTTGTCAGGCCCAGTAGATCTACCAAATAAGTTCCCGCTGATGTCACATTGACAGTAACTCTAAAAGTGAGGACTTTATCATAAGTGTGCCACTATCATTCAGGTGATATAATTATCTAACAGTTCAAGTGTTTGCATGTTAATCTCCCCCAACATGATTGAAATAGGTAAAAAGGGGCCGTGAAACTCACCTTGGATTGCACAGCAAGATAAACATCGTAGATCCAAGAAATCCTTAGGAATCACCTAATAAGCACACAACCATAAGAGTGTGTCTAACGTGCTAACGATGCGACCTACACGATAATGATTTTGGCAATTGTTCCAATGATTCGATGTGCGTGTCCTTTTCCAAACACAACAAGTGATGATGATGGTTACCCCAAATTAACCCTCAAGATTGTTCATTCAATCTTATTCAAATGATCGGAGAATCATTTTATTGTACATTGGTATTTCTCCAAAACATATATGTGGTTAAGAGTACGGACTATATATATTTTGCATATTCTAAAACATATATATATACATTTATAAATTTATATTAGGGTGATATCAAATAGGCGTAAAACTTCCAATTAACCTTTTGGCCAAATAAATATACACACATATTTATGACATATACAAGTATGACGGGTTTGTAAACAACTCTTAATGAACAAATAACCGGGTTAAATATATTAGATTTTATCTTAACAATTTGATAACACGGAATTTAATAAATAAATCCTATGCTTGATGTTTCAGGGATTTTGGAAAGGCGTTTAAGGTTGTTTAGGAACCAAATACATGTCAAGGGAAGTTAAAACAATATTTAGAAAAATTGAATAAAAAGTCTTAGAGGTGCCAGGATTCGAACACATGACCACCAGCTAGTTAGACAAAGACCAAACCACTAAAGGAAGGGACTGTTTTTGGTTTATGGTCGATCTGGGACGCTTTTATGCTAATTGGCAGGTGTGTTTCGAGAATCCGGTTAGTAAAAAGGAGAAAAGGGGGAGGTCAGGTCTCGAACCCGCGACTACTCCGTTAAAATCAAAGACCTTAACCGCTGGGGCAAACTTCAGATTGATTACGAATCAGTTTAAGAAATATATAACCTACTGGAGATCGGTGTCATCTTCTTCATTTAAAACCCTACCAATCCGGACCACCATTGACGACACTTGAAGGTTTACGCAACCCATCCTAACACCCAAACGCACCATTGACACAATCATAATAGATGTAAAGTGGATTTTAGGATTACCTGGATGCGAACGAACGCCGAACGCGAAGACGGGGATGAACACTTTGAACCGAATTCGGACCAACATCGGGAACAAACCCGAAGCCTGCCGGAACTGTTTTGCCTCGACTGTAGACACCCAAACAACAACGGATGGTGGCGCAACTCAGACTTCGAGAACAACAGTGAGGAACGTTAGCGGATTCAAGGTTTGTAATCGGGTTTCTTGCTGATCGTACGTTTTTGTTTGCTGTTAGGGGGGTGAGATTGAGAGCTGATCATACGACAAAAAAAATGATTGGAAATGGTCTGAATGCTTGCTTGATGGATTGATCAACGCCTCAAGTTCGTAAACGGCCAAAGAATTGATTCAAAATTTATCACGATCGGTTTCCGTATACCTACCGTCGACGTCGGTTACAAAACCTTCAAATTTTCTTTCGATTAAAGGCAGGAGCTTACATAATTAATTGGCTCACACATTTAGGTAATTACAAGACGGGTCCTTTAGAGTTTGTTTAGTTAATAAGGAGTCTAAAGAATGGCAAGGTTAGTCCCTCTAAGTTTAAAAGAGATTAATCAAAGCTAACGGGGTTAACGAAGGCAACTTGGACGACAACTAAACGTGCATATGTCAAACATCTCTAACGTGTGACGTTTTATAAAATATAACCCCTGATTCGTCGCATAAAATCATGAACATAATTCCATAATTATATATATTGAGTTCACATAAAATGATGAACATGAAATCATGACGATACATATATAATTCACATGAAATCATAAAACTATGCGTGTAATTACGTGACACATTGTCACATTAAATCATAGGACATAATGTGTATTTATAAGTATATATCTCATAAAATGACAAAGTGTTTACATGGAATCATAGATTATGATCTACATAAAGTCATAAATTATAAAACATTTAGACTCAAGTGCATGCTCGTATACTGAAGGTTACACAAACCCTAGTTGCTAAGGTCAACACCAGTCAAATACATAAATGTTCAAATAATATTTAATACGGTTTAAGTTCAGTTAAAGTCAAGAAAGGACCTGAAAAGACGGGATGTCACAGCTTCCACCATCTTTTTAGTTTCAGGTTCAGTTTAAGCAGTAATGTCTGGCATTGGCTCGTCTTGAATATTCTGACATTCTTGATCAACAGGTTGTTCAATGTCAGCTCTAGTGGAATGAGCAGTAGCGTCTAACTTAGCTTGTTCTGCTAGACGTTTCTTGTGTTCCACATAGAACATCTTCTTCCTAGTCGGTCTAGGATAAGAAGTGACAATCCAATGCTTTTCTTCGTAGATGACCTTATCTGACTCAACACTTGATGAATAAGGTTCTACTTGAGACTGTTTGTCTTCCTATGTTCTGGCACGAGAAGATCCGGCGGTGTCAGCTCCGGTCTTCTGTTTCTTTTTTGGTGGGACTCGAGCATCAGAAGTCTCAGAATCAGATTGAGAAGGTTCAAATCTAGAACCGCTTGCTTCAGCTTCATGCAAGGATTCTTCAGGTGATGATTGTGCTGAAATATTTCCAGCGTCACCATTTGAATCGCCGTTTGAATCATTATCAGAATATCCTTCAGATCCACTAGCATCACTCTCATCTTCACCTTCTTTTAAATCAGTGTGCTCGGAGCCTTGATGACCAGGTGACAGGTTTTGGCCAACAGCCGCAAGTTCCAAGTGTGCAAAGGGATCTGCCTCTGCTGCGGGCTCATTTAAATTTGGCTGATCTTGAGCGGCAGTTGCACTCATTGAATTTTGGTAGTAATGGGCGTGGCCTAGATCACCAATAGTATCCACCAAATTTTGAAATTAAGGTGCATCTGGTCCTTCATTACCAGGTAACAGATATTTTCTGTAGGAATCACGATCTGTCCTTCGGGGAGCAAACTTTTCTCCTGCTTTCACCAAATTTGGGTAGTAGTGGTTCAAGATGGCTTGCAGAAACTTGGGATACATAATGAACTTCTCAGCACGACCTGCAGGAGTCAGGTTCCTAATCATACTTCTGAGGAGAAATCTTGACATGTTGTAGCCAGTTCCGGTAACAAAACCATGAAGTGCATGCGCCAGCTCATCCTTGAAGTCATCAGTTCCTGTCTTTCTCGGGGAGAAGGTCAGAATGAAGAAGCCTAGCATTTTTCTCCAGTTGAGAGGAAACAAAGGTTTCTTGATCATGGGATTTGTATTAATTGGAAGTGGACCAGTATAACCCATGTTCCTCATGCTATCATGCCACTCTTGCTTAGTGTAAGAATCAGGGCAGTCAACATCATCTAGACGAAGGGCCATTCTGATCATATTTTCAGTCATCACCACGTCAGTTTCCTGAATTCTGGAACTCAAGTATTCTGACCCATCTTCATTTACCACCTTTTGAGCATTCATCCAGAAACTCTCCACTATTGATTTGTATATTGGAAGATCCAAAAGCATACAATAACCCCAGTTGGAATATTCCAGAATCTGAAAAGTTTGTTCGAAAGCATCAGCATATTTCCATTCTCTGTTGAAAATGCTTATTTGATTGTGGGCTACACCATAGCCTAATGGCTCATTCCCCGCTCGTCTAGGAGGCATCTGCACAAGTGAAACAACACAATTACAACCAGTTGGTTTTACCTTAAAATGTCATGTCAACACTAAACCGGGATAACGACAGAGCTATTTAAAGTAAAATCAAGGTATATTTTGGTTCAACTAAGCAGGTTCCTAGAATGACATAGCACACAGTCAATTAACATTTGCAACATATATCTGTTGAAACCCACAATTGAACCAGACATACATACTTTCAATCAATCATAAAACATAAATAACTGAGAAAAGAAACATTGACTTTACCTAGACAAAGGCTAAATTGCACCAGATCAATATAATGCAGCTTGAGGAGTAATTAACAAGATGTCACTTTGAGCATAGAAATTAATATTCGAGATAAATTGAAAAATTTAAACTTAACTTTTAAATCATGAGAATAAAGCAAATAAATGATCAAGCTCAAATTATTCAGGTGGACCACATAATGTGTTTGTTCCCCCTAAACATGTGACTATCTGGTATACAAATCATCCAAATCACAACACACATTGTCATAGCAAGGAGCACTTGTCAGACTGGATCATCATAATGAAATCACATGTTCTATAATCAACACACTAAAGACTCATCTAGCATGGACCTAAATGAATAGCTGTATAATTACATATAGGCCAGATCAAGTCCTAAGTATGGAACTATGAACCCTATGACATCAATTTGAGAGCAATCCAGTATAGATAAAGATTTTGACCTTGCATCATAACAATCAATCAATCAAGTAGATGAGACAATTCATGAGCCAAAGTTAGGAATAATGGATAAATCAATTCTACTAACTAGCATCAATGAGTAACTATCAATCATATCAACGACAGATCGTTATAACATAGTGGTCAGACAACTATTCAAACAATGGTTCATTGCTAATCTTGAAGTAGATCACACAATCAGGTTATGCAGGTTAATTTGAAGAAATGCAATATCAAATTAACACACTTCATCCTAAGGACTTATCAAAACTGAAGCAACTTGAACCTAGAGTTTGATATTATAAAAGACAAATGAGGCAATTGAGACCTCAACATACTTGAAAAAGTTCACAGAAGCACATACCTCGAAGTAGATCTAAATATTTTTAAGATCTATAAGAGATAAATGAATTCAGAGAGCTACAGCTTCCAAAATAATCTTTTTGATGATCTAACAGTTTGTAAAGATCACACGGAAATGATATCACTCATAATCACAGAATAATCTGTTAGGATCAGGCAAATATGCATTAGAACCAAGTAATTAAGACAAATCAACAGCTAGCATGTCAATCACATTATTACTGCATAATTTTGGTAATTTTAACAAGTAAATGACAACTTGACTCACTACAAAGTTCTACAACAAGTTATGCATATTTGAATTTTGGATGACCTAATGAGAGTTTATCTAACTTCATATTTACAAGTGTTGGAACATCTTAAGTGAAGTCATAGTCAACTAAACAAGTATACTTAACAATTTATTTTGAGTCTTATGTATTTCAATTGCTACATGTTAGACCTAATTCACATTCATTTAGATAAATCAGGAACATTATTAGCAATTTCCAATACACTCAGACATCAAATTAACATATTAAAAGTTAACTTTCTATTATTTGACCAAAGAATCATGTGTTTAACAACAGCTTAATTCGATCAAATTTACATGATATTATCATTACTTAAACTTTAAAGGTAAGAAGAAGGAGACAGATTCTACAAACTAACACACATGAGTTGTAGGTTATGATGAGAAATTAACTTAATCATATATCAAGCTAAACATTCATCTTAAATTGACAACCTCAATGGTTATTTAGTTTGGAACACAGTTCAATATAAAAATTAACCTAGTGTAATAACAAATTTCAAATTTCTACCATTACATCCTAGTGAACTCACCTGACAGTGGATCTAGATCACCTAATCAATCTGCTAAAATCAAAATTAGTAGTCGCCTATCCAAGATATACAACAGTCTATCAATTTCTATTGATGTTAACCTAGAATCCACCACACTTTCACAAACAAAAAAATGAAACCTAGTTTCTCAATAACAGCGGCGGTATTAACTCCCCTGGACCCAAACCAAACCAAAAAGAATGCAAAATTGAGGAGAAAGACTCGGATTTACCTTGAACTTTGATGAGATTGAAGAAAATCGAACTCAAAGGGGTGTAAGATCTGAGAATTTCAAGACAAAATTTGAGATTAATTCGGATTTAGGTTCAAGGGCTTCATTTGATCTGATCGTTAAGACCAATTAAGCCAAAATCGTTAACACGAGATAATAGGGTCTGATCGTTAAGACCAATTAAGCCCAAATCGTTAACACGAGATAATAGGGTCTGATCGTTAAGACCAATTGAGCCCTAATCATTAACAAGAGATACCAGGGTCTGATCGTTAAGACCAATTGGGAGGTCAAGTCGTTAAGGTAAATTCATACCCAGGTCGTTTAGACCATTCCTTGGTCAGATCGATAAGGAGAAAAGGACCCTGATCGTTAAGAGTTAAGCATAAAAAGGACCTGATCGTTAAGACCAACTGTCTATTAGATCGTTAAGGCAACTTGTGCCAGATCGTTAAGACCATTCTGAAGGCCAGATCGTTAAGGTCAAAATGATCAGATTGTTAAGAATCATTAAACATGAAAACTTCTAAGTGACATCAGATCGTTAAGGCCAAATCGTTTACCAGATCGTTAAGGCATAAAGACAAATCGTTAAGACCAATCTGGGGACCAAATCATTAAGGCCAAAACTGTCTGATCGTTAAAGCTAATATCTAACCTCAAAAGTTTTGAAAAAATTTCTAAGTGTTTAGCCACATCGTTAAGAGCACTAACTTAGCAAGTTTTCCAAGTTGTACTCTAATCGTTATGACCAACAACTCTGAATGTATTCTAATTTTAAAAAATTTAACTTGACAAATCAAATTTTCAAAATTTGAAGATAACTTCAACAAAACTTAAATTTCCAAAATTTTTAATCACAAACATAGTCATGCCCGCACGATACCTACCAGGAAGATAAAGTTTTATTCTTTATGCCATTAGCACTAGAGATTTCAACAAGTTTGATTTTAACTGCAACTAAACACCTAGTTCAACTTTGTTGGTCAAATTTTACATTCCAAAAATTCGTTTTCATTCGAGTCGGTCAATTTTTCACCAGACTCAAGAATTTACCAAGACTTTTAGGTTGATCAATTTTCCATCAACACAAGTTTGACTTTTGCACAAGTCGACCAAAGTTTCATCAAACTTAGAAGTATAAGCACTTTGGCTTACTTTTCACTTATTCGAGGTAATAACCCGTAATGTACACAATTTTGAATGGTTGTGGTCAGACTATGCAGGAATCATACCGATCAATTACGTGATCAATGACACTTACAATTCAAATCACCTTTTGGATCCGATTCCCTAAATCAGATTGTCGGTATTGTTTATCCACTTAAGCTCAAACAAGGTAATTTTCAACTTGTCTCATGTGTTGTATTTATCATGTTTTCTGTCCAGTTCAGAGAAATAGTTTGTGGGGTCCTTATTAGGTTGGAAGTTAACAGTATGCTACCAATCATCAAATAGCTTTTCAGATTCAATCACACATTTAAAAGTAATCTTTCCCCCTTTTCTTTAGTGTTAGGTGACTTATTTCAAGGATATAGTCATGAAATCATGATAACCCTTCTTTCAATGACTATAGATGAATGAATTTTGATGGGGTGAGAGAGTCAAGGTCAGAGTTTCCTCAGCATATGACTTCTCACTTTATTTTATGGAATAATGGAGCATAAGAACACAAGGTCAATGATTTCTCACAGCAAATGTGTCTCAGCTTTATTTATGGATGAGACTTAAGTTCAGAGTTTCCTCAGCAGATGAGTCTCATGTATTGGTTTTGAAATAAGTCAACTTAATACTGAAGAAACAAAGGATGTGTGATTAGAATTTTCTTACTAGTACTAATGAGAAGGGCAATTTTAAAGAATATGCCACTGTTTAAACTTCCAAGGTCCACACTTCTCAATGAAATTATGTGTTATCACAGAGACTTGTTTACTTCTCAGTATATGAGCCTACCAAGTACCAACACATCAAATGATAGAGTTACCGGTCGATTGGATCATATCCTTTGGTTAGATCACAAGACTAGAATCATATCATGTTCCTCATATATTGTCCGACCACAGACCAAAAGGTTTTAGCATTTTCAATTGTTTTTGGTATTTTTCTACTATTTTCTCTGCACATGTGTATAAACACTTACTGAAAATTACTGAATTGACACTATTTTTGGTTTTATCTTCCACAGGTGCAGGCACGGCAGACAGACTCAAAAACATGCTAGTGAATGAAAAGAAAGTCCTTTGGACATAACACATTTTGACTCGAGACGCAAACATACTTAAATATTTTTCTCAGCCAAAACAAGTCAAACAACACAAGAGAAAGGCAACCTAGAGAGCAAGACATTAACGTATCAGGGAGCAAGAAGTTCTAGTCCTAGTCAAAGTTGATCATTACTATAGAGGTAACCAGAAAATTGAACCTAGTCATATCAAATGACTTAGTGAATAGGTCAGCTAATTGATTCTCTGAATTAATCTGAACTAAGGTGACTAGTTTCTTCTCAGCAAAGTCCCTAATGAAATGGTGTCTAATCTCTATATGCTTAGTCTTAGAATGCTGAACAGGATTTTTAACTATAAAAATTGCAGCAGTATTATTAATATGTATAGGGGTACTCATGAAATTCAAACCGTAGTCCAGCAATTGATTCTGGATCCAGAGAACTTGAGACCAGCATGATGCAGCAGCGATGTACTCTGCCTCGACAGTTGAAATGGACACCGTAGTCTGCTTCTTGCATTGCCATCTCACGAGTTGATTTTCCAAAAACTGAGCTCCACTCGTTGTAGACTTCCGATCGAATTGACTACCGGCATAGTCACTATCTGAGTAGGCTCTAAGATCGAAGGCCGAATCTTTTGGATACCATAGCCTTAGGTTGGGATTCGACTTCAAGTATCGAAAAATTCTCTTAACCGCAGTCAAATGTGAATCCTTTGGTTTGCTCTAAATCTTGAACAGAGGCAGACTCCAAACATGATACCAGGACGACTTGCCGTCAAGTACATCAACGACCCGATCATCAAACGGTATAAGTGCTCATCCACCGAGACTCCTTGAGCGTCAGTATTTAGTCTGTGACGAGTTTCCACTGGTGTAGAGAATCCCTTAGAGTCGTGAAAACCGAACTTCTTCAGTATTTCTTTAACATATTTTCCTTGGCTGATCAGTATACCATCTGGTGACTGTTTCACTTGAATTCCCAGGAAAAATGTTAATTCACCCATGGCACTCATCTCGAACTTTTTCTTCATCAAGTCCTCGAATGCATGACACAAATTCACGTTCGTTGACCCGAAAATGATATCGTCAACGTATACTTGAACCAAAAGCATATCTTTCCTGACGTGTCGAATGAAGAGAGTCTGATCAATAACACCCCTTTTATACCCATTTTCCACCAGATATGTAGACAACGTCTCATACCACTTCCTCGGGGCTTGGTGTAGACCATAAAGGGCCCTGTCAAGTTTGTAACATTTGTTTGGAAATGACTTGTTCACAAACCCGGGAGGTTGTTGTACGTACACGTCCTCATCCAGCTCGCCATAAAGAAATGCAGTCTTAACATCGAGTTGGTAAACCGTGATGTCCATAGACGCAACATAAGCTAAGAAAATCCGAATGGCTTCTAGACGAGCGACAGGTGCATAAACTTCGTCATAATCAATGCCGTCTTCTTGCATGTACCCTTTCACTACTAATCGAGCTTTGTTTCTGATGATTATTCCACGGTCGTCTCGTTTGTTCTTGAAAATCCACTTGACCGATATGGGCTCAACACCCTTAGGAGCTTCAACAAGACGCCAAACATTGAGCAATTTGAACTGAAGTAACTCTGCTTGCATGGTTTCAATCCAATTGTCATCTTTGAGAGCAGCAGCAACTGAAGTTGGTTCTTCTTGTGATATGAAGCATGAGAAGAGACATGAGTTAGCATGTTCTATTTGACTTCGGGTGATCCTTTTGTCTACGGGGCCTATAATCTGGCTTGTTGGATGAATTTTGTGAACCCTTGACTCTTCAACAATGGTGTCTTCGATGGTAGATTCAAGGTTCCCAATTTGCAGATCATTTCCCTGGACCTCACTGGTGTCAATTTCAGCTTCAACTTCTGATTCAGAATCATGATCTTCAGGAGCAGTTTCCGTGTTGGTTTCCCCCTAAACTACTACAGGTGCTGGTTCTGTTTCTACAATAATTGGATCTGGCACTGGAATTACTGTTTCATCAGGAGTTGCTGATGAAGTTGATTCTCCGGATCGATTCACTGACTCGCTCGTCTGATTTCCCCATGTGAGATCAGGAGGGTCTGCTGAGTAAATAGTTCCCAAAATCGATGAAGAAACCGGAGTGTATGTGTCAAAGGTCGGAAAATCTCCTTCACATGCATCAACATCTGAGTTGGTATTTCCTGAAACACCAGAATCAACAATATTAAGAGTAGAAGAAAGAGTGTCAAGGTCATACATGCTATCTGAATCAGGTTCTCGAGTGATCCGAGTGTGCTCGTTAAAAGTAACATTGCATGACTCCATGATCACTTGAGTTCTTTTGTTGTATACTCAATACGCCGCTGAGGACATAGAATATCCAACAAAATAACCTTCATCTGCCCGAGGGGCAAACTTGGCTAACTGATCAGACTGTATAAGCACAGTGCAAGGACATCCGAACGGTTTAAGTCTTGTTAAAACAGGTTTTTGTTTAGAAAACAGTTTGAACGGCATCTTGTTAGCATGCTTGACCAAGAGAGTTCTGTTCAGAACGTAGCACGCAGTATTCATTGCTTCTGCCCAAAAAGAGAGTTTAAGGTTAGAATCCGCAAGCATGGTTCTGGCAGACTCAATGATGGTTCTATTCTTCCGTTCCGCTACACCATTTTGTTGTGGCGTGTACGGTGAACTGAACTGTCATGTGATGCCCTTCATGTTGCAAAACGCGTCAAATGTTTGATTCTTGAACTCCGTCCCATTATCTGATCTGATTATTCTGACCCGCTCTCTGCTGGCGTTTTCAATGCGAGTAACGAAATTCTTTAGTATCTCAGCTGTCTCAGTTTTTTCTCTCAGGAAGAACACCCAAGAGTATCTGGAGTAGTCGTCAGTGATAACGAGGCAATAAGACTTCCCCCCTAAGCTCGCGATGTTCACGGGGCCGAAAAGATCAAGATGGAGTTGCTGAAGAATTGTCGTTGTTCTACCAGGTGGCTTCAGCTTGTGAGAAATCTTGTGCTGTTTGCCTTTGGAACACGCAACACAGTTATCGACATGGACAAATTCTTTCTCCGGTAGCCCAATAACGTGTTTTCCTCTTACGAGTCGATTCATGTTCCTAAAGTTGACGTGACCCATTCGCCGGTGCCATATGGTTGAGTCTTCTTCCGATGCCTTTACTAGAAAACAAGCGATCAAATTTGCTGGCTTTGCTTCCGCCATATCCAACGCATACAAGTTTCCTCTTCGATGTGCACGAAACAAGATCTGATCTTCAGGTATCTTGAGACCAGGCTTCAGAATTAGACACTTGCGATCATTGAACACCATTGGCATTTGGTTATCGCAGATTTGCGACACACTGAGTAGGTTGAACTTCAGATTCGATACCAGGTTAACCTTGTCAAATGAAATTTCTCCGTTTGTTAAGAGACCGTTTCCTATTATTCTTCCGCCATACACATCTCCCCCAAAGGCAACAGAACTACCGTTAGATATTGTTTTGACATCATACAGCAAGTCCTTGTTCCCTGTCATGTGCCTGGAGCACCCGCTGTCCATGTACCATGTGTTTACAGCTTTCCGGGTACGTCCCTGCATAAGTAAAGAAATTGATTAGTTTGAGGAGGGACCCTGGTCATTTTGACTTTGGGTCTTCTTGTTAACCGGTTTCTTCACAGTTGATGAAGATGGTGCGGATGAAGATGATGAAGCTGATGGAGTAACTGAAGGTGGAATGAAGGTGGTTGCAGGCCTTGGAGCTATCATTGGCTTTTGAGACGGAAATGGCCTTGGTAGAAAGCCGGGTCTTGGCCTTGGGTTCCATGACCTGATTGGAGTCAGACTCTGTGCTTTCATCCTTGGTGGTTGTCTGATGTGAGGCTGACTTGAATACAAGCTTCCCCCTAAGCCTTGTGGTAGATACGGGGCTTGACTCGGAATGTACAGTTGGTTGGGATAAGACTGTTGGAACATAGAATCATCCCGCAAGTCCATGAAGTCTTCACTGCAATTACCATAGTTTCTCGAGTGGAGGTGTGTATTCTGACCAGCAGTTGCTTGTTGCTCATAATAGTGTACAGGTGGCATTTGTGCGTTGCCATAGGTGTTGTACCCTTGGTTGTAGATACACACCCTTGCATCGTGAAGAGGATTGCCACAGATAGCACAACCATTTTGCACAGATGGTGCATTTGGAAGAACAAAAGCAGCAGTTTCAGTAACGGGAACCACAGGTGTGGGTTCAACAGATGAAGCAACAGGAGTCTTCTGTTCATCAGTAATGACCTTCTTTTTCTTTTTTCTTGTTATTTTCTTCTTTTCAACAACAACAGCTTCAGCACATTCTGCCATTGGAACAGAAGGCTCCACCACTATCAGTGCAGACTCATCAGTTTTTGAAGAGGTTGCTTCAGTTACTTTTGGAACACTCTTCATTTTTTGTTTGACTATCTTTACCAGCTCAACTTTAGAGTCAACAACTTCAGTGGGAGTAGAACTTTCAGCATTAGCCTTTGATTTGCTTGATTGAGGAGATTGCACAGCTTGTGGTGTTGATGTAGAGGGAGTTCCAGTTGAGGCACTTGGAATAGTCTTCACCTTACCATCGGTGATCACAAGACCAGCTTGTGTGTGCATGACAGTCTTACCATGTTTGAGTGCCATTTCAGCAAATGCACGATTGAACTCATCCTCATTCACATCAGACTGATCAGTGAATCCCTTGTTGGAATTCTGCTTAGGCTTTCGCCTTCGTGTGGTCTTAGCACGTTTTGGAGCCACAGTAGTTTTGCAAAGCTCGTAGTTGTCGTCAAACAAAAACGATTGACCATCCACGGCAGATGTTTTCAAAAAATCAAGGAATTCATGTTCAGCTGCCTCTTTGGTCAGAGTCTCAGAAAGACTGGTATCAACATCTTGGAAAAAATCAGAATTGACTTCATCAAAGTGAATTGCGATATCGGTAGGTGGGAGATCAGATCCACTCGTGTGAGTAGAGAGCTGATTTTCCATCTTTTTCCTAATCATCAATTTTCTCATGAAAGATAGAGCTTCAGGAGCTATCTCCACATTTGTGGTTTGCAGATCACTCATCACACTTATGATCATCTGATTTTCCATCTTTTGGACTTCGGAAGCACTCGGAACCAACTCAGGATTAATGAATTTTACGTGACTCTTTACGTTAATCTTGGTTAACTTGGGAATCTTATAATAGTTATGGTTAAGCGGAGGCTCGGCCGCACTATCATCAATTTCCCGTGTGAAGCTAAGTCCAGTTTTAAGTCTAGCAAAGATATCACGAGCAACGGCATTGCCAAGAGTTGCCGATTGAGTTTTAACAAATCAATGGTTTCTCGAGCCTGCGCATAGCTCGTCCTTAGAGAAGTTAGTTTTTCTAAAAGATCAGTTATTTGAATTGTTAGAGTTGTTTCCGTATGCTTCATGGCCTCAATGTCATCTTGTAAGGACTTGATTTTAATCAAAAAGTCCTTCTCATTTTCCTTTAACTTCTCAACTTGACTCTCACTCTCTTTCGCCTTACTGACCAACTCAATGTTGTAAGCGCGATAGCGAGCTACAGCCTAAACACATTTATCAGAACATAAAGTAAGTTTTACCTCATCAGGGATGGTTTCACGTTGAAGTTCTACAAGCCTCTTACTTGCCTCAGATTCAACTTCGGATGAGCTCACTTCAGTAACAGTTCCAGTGTCTTAAGCATTGTCCTTAGTCAGATCATCAATTCGAGCCATTAAACAGAAGTTAGTTGGAAAGAGAGGGTCAATTGTGTTAGAAACGTCTATCTGTCCATCATTTGCCTTCACTACGAGTGCATAGTTGGACTGGCTAGAAGACGGATTCTGAGACGAGGAGGTCCAGCTGTAGTTTGAGTCTTCAAGTGATACCAAAACTTTATTGCTATCATCCGATCTTTGTGGTTGTTGAGAAGATGACGATACTTGTTGAGAGACATTTGAGCTGGTGCCTTGTGGCTTCTGGTATGACGAACTGCCTTATTTCTGATAAGATTGGGTACCACCACCACCCTGCTTTTGATGAGTCTGGTTACTTCCACCAGAATTGGATTGCCCGTTCCATGTCCTCGGGCTTAGGACATTCACGTGCAAAGTGCCCCATTTCTTGATAGTTGTAACATTGCACTTTTGACTTGTCAAAGCCGATGTTGGTGTTTGAGGGAGCTTGGAAAAGCTTTCTTCCAGTCTTCTTGAAGAACTTTCCAGTTCGGGAGGCTATCATACCCATTTGCCATTTGATATCGATCTCTTCGAGATCATCAGCAGAAACTTGGTCAAGGTCTTCTTGACAGACGGTCATGGACTCATGACTTCCAGACATCTGAGAATTCATGCAAGCTAGAAAAGCATTGCATAAGTCAGAATCCATGCTTGTGTTCGGTTGGGATGCAGGAGATGATTGTTGAACGAAGTAACCAGTTGGAGATTGTTGCACAAAAGTCACATTTGAAGTCTGACCGGTGACGGGAGCGATGACGGCTTCAGTTGGAGGAGCAGCTGGAATAGAAGTAGTGGCAGGTGGGCTTTGACTTGCAGGAACAGAGAATTGGAACTCATCATCTAGGTCGGGAGCAATAAACGCAGCATTGGGAGCAGTTGAAGAACTCCTAACAGTCACAGCCCCCATGAGAGACTTTCCGTTGCGCTCAATGGCTCGAACTTCATACTCACGATCCTTGTCGATCAAATCCATGTAGTCGGTAGTAGAAAGATCAATACTGTCGAGCAAGTAAGTCACATATGAAGCGAACTCTTGAGGAAATGAGTGAAGGACCTTCTTGATGATGGAACTATTTTCAGGCCGGACGTTCTTGTCGTCATTTCAGTGATAATGCGGCAGAATCGATTGACATGAGTTTTAAACGATTCGCCCTGCTTATGGGAGAAGGTACTGAACGCCAACGTGATCTTTTCCAATCTTCTTTCCTTGGTAGCTGGTTTGCCTTCATATTTCTTTTCCAAGCCTTCCCAGATTTCATGAGCCGATGTGGCAGCACAAAATTGGTATTGCAACTCATCATTGATAGCCATCTTAATGCACCCAAGTGCACGCATGTCAGTTTTCAATTGGACTTTTTCTGAAGCATCCAACTTGTTTCGTGGTTTGGGAATCATCTTCTTAGGTGGAGGATCAGTACCAGTAGCGACTGCAGCAGTTCCAGCAATGGTGGCCTCTTCCACTTCAAACACAGCAGGACCTTCGACTACAGAAGTCAACAGGTCAAAGTCAACGAATTCCAAGTAAAATAGGAATTTCGCCTTCCAATCATCGAAGTCACTTGCCCCCATGAGTTTGGGAGGCCTATTGTTGCCTTGTGTGGCAGGAGTGAAGTGATCCGACATGTTGAAATGATCAACACTAGTCAATTTCGAGACAAAAAGAGGCTAACGGGTCAAACGGGTTGAAAATTGGTTCACTTGCTTGAAAAGTTGTAGAATGCTTGAAATCACCCAAATCCTACAAAATAATCAATAAGGAACACAATTAGTCACATACAACTGATAATTAGTCACAAAATTGAAAAAGTCAATTTTCAATACTTAGTCAAAATTTCATCAGGATGTTCTTGGGGGTTCAAGATCAAGAAAAAATCAAAGTTTGTAAAAATCAAAATTGCTTGTGCAACTAGTTTAGAAATCATTGGAGAAACCAAAAACATAACTGGATCAAGCTCCAGAAAGCAGTCTAATTAGCTCAAATCCAAGAATTTTCGTGAATATGACAAGAACACTAAAGACTTAGAAATTTGCCTCTAAAATCCTCAAAACTTGATGTTTTTGAACGAAATCAGTTGCAACAGCTTTAGGTTCACTAGTCTAACACAATTTTGGAGTCAATTTGATGAAAGAAACACCCCAAAAACAAATTTGATTTTCAAAGAATATAACAGTGATTACGTAAAACGTAACCCTGTTTTGACTAAAATCAGAAATTTGACCATTAAATGGAGTTTTTACAGAGATTCAAGCATATCAATGGAATCCTTGAGTGATTTCTACCAAGAATCAACTCAAAGTTCTAGCAAAACTACCAAGATTGATAACTCAAATGATGGATTTCTTTATTTTGAGTCAAGAACTCAAACTTGAAGATTTGGCTCTGATACCAATTTTCAGGACCGATTTCTTAGCCAAAGATCATCATTTGATTCATCACACGAGTGCGGAAATCACGTGTTGATGATCATCCTTGGTTGGATCAGCAACATTGCCTTGCCATGGATGAATAAGCCTCTGAAACTCAAGAACACCAAGAACACACACACAAACATACAGTGCTCCTCAGGAGGTTCTCTCGAGGCTTGTCTAGGGTTTCCTAAGAATTCCTATTTATACCCAATGAGGAGCAGAAGTGTCTATGCACAGAATACAAGGATAATCACACATCACATCAAGGAATCATTAAATTCGTCTAAGTCAGAATGTCAGGTCGTTAGTTTCCCCAGGTTAGATCGTTAGCCACATGTGAACACATAGCCAGATCGTTAAGAACAAAGTGTCTGATCGTTAAGGTTCCTTCAGACTAGCCAGATCGTTAAGCACACGATAGGCAGGTCGTTAAGGTTTCACTAGATCGATAGATTGTTTCTTCAAATCGTTAGGGCTAAACGACCAGGTCAAGTCGTTAAGACATGCAAGGCAGGTCGTTAGGAGGCAGATCGGTAAGGAGACAGAGGCAGATCGTTAACCTTAGAATGAGCATGCAGATCGTTAAGGCAGTTTCAACTCAAGTCGTTAAGACCAAAACGCAACCAGATCGTTAAGTGCAATCATGGTCAGATCGTTAAGGGTTAGGTCAGCCTGATCGTTAAGCCAACTCAAAAGTGAAATTATTCTAAGTGTTAACCAATCAATCAAACACATAAACAAAGGATCAATAGAAAAGTAAATCAAGCTGAACCAACATAAGATAACATTCAAAGTAAATATTCAAAGTTCAACTTTAACTAAGTTATTACAAACCGAAATGTTCAAATACATAAATAGCAAAATACATGTTGGTTATGCAGCTTTACCTGTGATCTTGTTCTTGGGTTCGTGTGTTCGTGTTATCACCAACCTCCAGGTTCCAACACCTCCCCCGTCATCTTAATGAAATAGCATTTGAGAAGCTTGAGTTCTTCTCCTCTGTCATAGGGTTTTCTAGGATTTTCTGTATCTCTTATTCCCTTTGTATCTTCTCTTGCCTTTCATCAGCATCTATCTTTTCCTTCAGTTTTAATTCACCGTCCTCTTGAACAACCCTAGACATCATATCGCATAACTGATTAGCAGTCATTAAATTTGCTTGTTCAGGAGTTGCCCATCCCCTGGCTATGATAATATCTATGAACTTCATAAGGAGTTTGGCATTGTGAAGGTTATCTAACAGTCTGATCTTTTCTTGTTTAGCTTTGATCTCCTTGTGAGATTCGGTTGCCTTTCTTCTTTTTCTTGTCTCCTTCTCAGAGTCCATCATTGCCATTTTCTCCTCAATAGACATTTTCTTGATTTCATTTATTAGACCCATTATTACTTTATCATTTGAATAACGCGGCATGTCTCCTTCTAGTTTGAATGCCAAGGCCATGTCTCCATCCCTTTTTATTTGTTCAGCTTTCTCAGCATCTGCAAGTGCCTGTTTTATCATGTTTACCTCATCTTCAGGGAGACATACTTGTTGATCATCAATTAATCTTGGAGTCTTTGTCTTCTTAACAGCTACAAACACCTTTTCAGAATCTGATTGGTACTGGGGCATCACCAATTTTCCTTTCCTGAATCTGATCGCTTTAGCAGAAAAAACATTCTGATCAGTAGGTTCAATCTTTGGCTCCACAGGCTTTGTCTCTTTAATAGCTGCAAACACCTTGTCTTTGACTCCATCTTCTTCAACATCAGTTTCAACAACCTTTTATGTTTCAGGAGTACCAAGAGGGGTAAAAGGCTTTAAAACAGGAATGATGTGCAGAGATATTGCACTAGGCTTTAAAACAGAATGATGGGCAGAGATGGAGCACTAGGCTTTAAAACAGGAATGATGGGCAGAGAGGGAGCACTCCTTAACCAAGTGCAGGTAAGAGTATTCCTAATCATCAATTTTCTCATGAAAGATAGAGCTTCAGGAGCTATCTCCACATTTGTGGTTTGCAGATCACTCATCACACTTATGATCATCTGATTTTCCATCTTTTGGACTTCGGAAGCACTCGGAACCAACTCAGGATTAATGAATTTTACGTGACTCTTTACGTTAATCTTGGTTAACTTGGGAATCTTATAATAGTTATGGTTAAGCGGAGGCTCGGCCGCACTATCATCAATTTCCCGTGTGAAGCTAAGTCCAGTTTTAAGTCTAGCAAAGATATCACGAGCAACGGCATTGCCAAGAGTTGCCGATTGAGTTTTAACAAATCAATGGTTTCTCGAGCCTGAGCATAGCTCGTCCTCAGAGAAGTTAGTTTTTCTAAAAGATCAGTTATTTGAATTGTTAGAGTTGTTTCCGTATGCTTCATGGCCTCAATGTCATCTTGTAAGGACTTGATTTTAATCAAAAAGTCCTTCTCATTTTCCTTTAACTTCTCAACTTGACTCTCACTCTCTTTCGCCTTACTGACCAACTCAATGTTGTAAGCGCGATAGCGAGCTACAGCCTAAACACATTTATCAGAACATAAAGTAAGTTTTACCTCATCAGGGATGGTTTCACGTTGAAGTTCTACAAGCCTCTTACTTGCCTCAGATTCAACTTCGGATGAGCTCACTTCAGTAACAGTTCCAGTGTCTTAAGCATTGTCTTCAGTCAGATCATCAATTCCAGCCATTAAACAGAAGTTAGTTGGAAAGAGATGGTCAATTGTGTTAGAAACGTCTATCTGTCCATCATTTGCCTTCACTACGAGTGCATAGTTGGACTGGCTAGAAGACGGATTCTGAGACGAGGAGGTCCAGTTGTAGTTTGAGTCTTCAAGTGATACCAAAACTTTATTGCTATCATCCGATCTTTGTGGTTGTTGAGAAGATGACGATACTTGTTGAGAGACATTTGAGCTGGTGCCTTGTGGCTTCTGGTATGACGAACTGCCTTGTTTCTGATAAGATTGGGTACCACCACCACCCTGCTTTTGATGAGTCTGGTTACTTCCACCAGAATTGGATTGCCCGTTCCATGTCCTCGGCTTAGGACATTCACGTGCAAAGTGCCCCATTTCTTTATAGTTGTAACATTGCACTTTTGACTTGTCAAAGCCGATGTTGGTGTTTGAGGGAGCTTGGAAAAGCTTTCTTCCAGTCTTCTTGAAGAACTTTCCAGTTCGGGCAGCTATCATACCCATTTGCCATTTGATATCGATCTCTTCGAGATCATCAGCATAAACTTGGTCAAGGTCTTCTTGACAGACGGTCATGGACTCAAGACTTCCAGACATCTGAGAATTCATGCAAGCTAGAAAAGCATTGCATAAGTCAGAATCCATGCTTGTGTTCGGTTGGGATGCAGGAGATGATTGTTGAACGAAGTAACCAGTTGGAGATTGTTGCACAAAAGTCACATTTGAAGTCTGACCGGTGACGGGAGCGATGACGGCTTCAGTTGGAGGAGCAGCTGGAATAGAAGTAGTGGCAGGTGGGCTTTGACTTGCAGGAACAGAGAATTGGAACTCATCATCTAGGTCGGGAGCAATAAACGCAGCATTGGGAGCAGTTGAAGAACTCCTAACAGTCACAGCCCCCATGAGAGACTTTCCGTTGCGCTCAATGGCTCGAACTTCATACTCACGATCCTTGTCGATCAAATCCATGTAGTCGGTAGTAGAAAGATCAATACTGTCGAGCAAGTAAGTCACATATGAAGCGAACTCTTGAGGAAATGAGTGAAGGACCTTCTTGATGATGGAACTATTTTCAGGCCGGACGTTCTTGTCGTCATTTCAGTGATAATGCGGCAGAATCGATTGACATGAGTTTTAAACGATTCGCCCTGCTTATGGGAGAAGGTACTGAACGCCAACGTGATCTTTTCCAATCTTCTTTCCTTGGTAGCTGGTTTGCCTTCATATTTCTTTTCCAAGCCTTCCCAGATTTCATGAGCCGATGTGGCAGCACAAAATTGGTATTGCAACTCATCATTGATAGCCATCTTAATGCACCCAAGTGCACGCATGTCAGTTTTCAATTGGACTTTTTCTGAAGCATCCAACTTGTTTCGTGGTTTGGGAATCATCTTCTTAGGTGGAGGATCAGTACCAATAGCGACTGCAGCAGTTCCAGCAATGGTGGCCTCTTCCACTTCAAACACAGCAGGACCTTCGACTACAGAAGTCAACAGGTCAAAGTCAACGAATTCCAAGTAAAATAGGAATTTCGCCTTCCAATCATCGAAGTCACTTGCCCCCATGAGTTTGGGAGGCCTATTGTTGCCTTGTGTGGCAGGAGTGAAGTGATCCGACATGTTGAAATGATCAACACTAGTCAATTTCGAGACAAAAAGAGGCTAACGGGTCAAACGGGTTGAAAATTGGTTCACTTGCTTGAAAAGTTGTAGAATGCTTGAAATCACCCAAATCCTACAAAATAATCAATAAGGAACACAATTAGTCACATACAACTGATAATTAGTCACAAAATTGAAAAAGTCAATTTTCAATACTTAGTCAAAATTTCATCAGGATGTTCTTGGGGGTTCAAGATCAAGAAAAAATCAAAGTTTGTAAAAATCAAAATTGCTTGTGCAACTAGTTTAGAAATCATTGGAGAAACCAAAAACATAACTGGATCAAGCTCCAGAAAGCACTCTAATTAGCTCAAATCCAAGAATTTTCGTGAATATGACAAGAACACTAAAGACTTAGAAATTTGCCTCTAAAATCCTCAAAACTTGATGTTTTTGAACGGAATCAGTTGCAACAGCTTTAGGTTCACTAGTCTAACACAATTTTGGAGTCAATTTGATGAAAGAAACACCCCAAAAACAAATTTGATTTTCAAAGAATATAACAGTGATTACGTAAAACGTAACCCTGTTTTGACTAAAATCAGAAATTTGACCATTAAATGGAGTTTTTACAGAGATTCAAGCATATCAATGGAATCCTTGAGTGATTTCTACCAAGAATCAACTCAAAGTTCTAGCAAAACTACCAAGATTGATAACTCAAATGATGGATTTCTTTATTTTGAGTCAAGAACTCAAACTTGAAGATTTGGCTCTGATACCAATTTTCAGGACCGATTTCTTAGCCAAAGATCATCATTTGATTCATCACACGAGTGCGGAAATCACGTGTTGATGATCATCCTTGGTTGGATCAGCAACATTGCCTTGCCATGGATGAATAAGCCTCTGAAACTCAAGAACACCAAGAACACACACACAAACATACAGTGCTCCTCAGGAGGTTCTCTCGAGGCTTGTCTAGGGTTTCCTAAGAATTCCTATTTATACCCAATGAGGAGCAGAAGTGTCTATGCACAGAATACAAGGATAATCACACATCACATCAAGGAATCATTAAATTCGTCTAAGTCAGAATGTCAGGTCGTTAGTTTCCCCAGGTTAGATCGTTAGCCACATGTGAACACATAGCCAGATCGTTAAGAACAAAGTGTCTGATCGTTAAGGTTCCTTCAGACTAGCCAGATCGTTAAGCACACGATAGGCAGGTCGTTAAGGTTTCACTAGATCGATAGATTGTTTCTTCAGATCGTTAGGGCTAAACGACCAGGTCAAGTCGTTAAGACATGCAAGGCAGGTCGTTAGGAGGCAGATCGGTAAGGAGACAGAGGCAGATCGTTAACCTTAGAATGAGCATGCAGATCGTTAAGGCAGTTTCAACTCAAGTCGTTAAGACCAAAACGCAACCAGATCGTTAAGTGCAATCATGGTCAGATCGTTAAGGGTTAGGTCAGCCTGATCGTTAAGCCAACTCAAAAGTGAAATTATTCTAAGTGTTAACCAATCAATCAAACACATAAACAAAGGATCAATAGAAAAGTAAATCAAGCTGAACCAACATAAGATAACATTCAAAGTAAATATTCAAAGTTCAACTTTAACTAAGTTATTACAAACCGAAATGTTCAAATACATAAATAGCAAAATACATGTTGGTTATGCAGCTTTACCTGTGATCTTGTTCTTGGGTTCGTGTGTTCGTGTTATCACCAACCTCCAGGTTCCAACACCTCCCCCGTCATCTTAATGAAATAGCATTTGAGAAGCTTGAGTTCTTCTCCTCTGTCATAGGGTTTTCTAGGATTTTCTGTATCTCTTATTCCCTTTGTATCTTCTCTTGCCTTTCATCAGCATCTATCTTTTCCTTCAGTTTTAATTCACCGTCCTCTTGAACAACCCTAGACATCATATCGCATAACTGATTAGCAGTCATTAAATTTGCTTGTTCAGGAGTTGCCCATCCCCTGGCTATGATAATATCTATGAACTTCATAAGGAGTTTGGCATTGTGAAGGTTATCTAACAGTCTGATCTTTTCTTGTTTAGCTTTGATCTCCTTGTGAGATTCGGTTGCCTTTCTTCTTTTTCTTGTCTCCTTCTCAGAGTCCATTATTGCCATTTTCTCCTCAATAGACATTTTCTTGATTTCATTTATTAGACCCATTATTACTTTATCATTTGAATAACGCGGCATGTCTCCTTCTAGTTTGAATGCCAAGGCCATGTCTCCATCCCTTTTTATTTGTTCAGCTTTCTCAGCATCTGCAAGTGCCTGTTTTATCATGTTTACCTCATCTTCAGGGAGACATACCTGTTGATCATCAATTAATCTTGGAGTCTTTGTCTTCTTAACAGCTACAAACACCTTTTCAGAATCTGATTGGTACTGGGGCATCACCAATTTTCCTTTCCTGAATCTGATCGCTTCAGCAGAAAAAACATTCTGATCAGTAGGTTCAATCTTTGGCTCCACAGGCTTTGTCTCTTTAATAGCTGCTGTAACATCCCACATTGGTGGGGAGGGGAACTAAGCATGCCTTTATAAGGGTGTGGATACCTCCCCCACTAAGACGCGTTTTAAATCCGTGAGGGGCGGATGCCTGAGGGCATGCCGGCTGCCAAAGCGGACAATATCTTGGTGCGACGGGTCTGGGCTGTTACAGATTGGTATCAGAGCCGGTCGTCGGCCAGTGTGCCAGCGAGGACGCTGGTCCCCTAAGGGGGGAGGATTGTAACATCCCACATTGGTGGGGAGGGGAACTAAGCATGCCTTTATAAGGGTGTGGATACCTCCCCCACTAAGACGCGTTTTAAATCCGTGAGGGGCGGATGCCTGAGGGCATGCCGGCTGCCAAAGCGGACAATATCTTGGTGCGACGGGTCTGGGCTGTTACAGATTGGTATCAGAGCCGGTCGTCGGCCAGTGTGCCAGCGAGGACGCTGGTCCCCTAAGGGGGGAGGATTGTAACATCCCACATTGGTGGGGAGGGGAACTAAGCACCGCTTTATAAGGGTGTGGATACCTCCCCTATCAAGACGCGTTTTAAATCCGTGAGGGGCGGATGCCTGAGGGCATGCCGGCTGCCAAAGCGGACAATATCTTGGTGCGACGGGTCTGGGCTGTTACAGATGGTATCAGAGCCGGTTGTCGGCCAGTGTGCCAGCGAGGACGCTGGTCCCCTAAGGGGGGAGGATTGTAACATCCCACATTGGTGGGGAGGGGAACTAAGCACCGCTTTATAAGGGTGTGGATACCTCCCCTATCAAGACGCGTTTTAAATCCGTGAGGGGCGGATGCCTGAGGGCATGCCGGCTGCCAAAGCGGATAATATCTTGGTGCGACGGGTCTGGGCTGTTACAGCTGCAAACACCTTGTCTTTGACTCCATCTTCTTCAACATCAGTTTCAACAACCTTTTATGTTTCAGGAGTACCAAGAGGGGTAAAAGGCTTTAAAACAGGAATGATGTGCAGAGATCTTGCACTAGGCTTTAAAACAGAATGATGGGCAGAGATGGAGCACTAGGCTTTAAAACAGGAATGATGGGCAGAGAGGGAGCACTCCTTAACCAAGTGCAGGTAAGAGTATTCCTAATCATCAATTTTCTCATGAAAGATAGAGCTTCAGGAGCTATCTCCACATTTGTGGTTTGCAGATCACTCATCACACTTATGATCATCTGTTTATCAGCAGTCACTTGCACCAGATGAAGTTGTTCAACCGCATCAACTAGTTCAACCGGATCAACATGGCCTTCATCCTCCGGATGAAGTAGTTCAACCGGATCAACTAGTTCAACCAGATCAATATGGCCTTCTTCCTCCGGATGAAGTTGTTCAACCGGATCAACTTATTCAACCGGATCAATTTATTCATCCTGATCAACTTGTTCAACTTCATCAACATCTGATGAAGACACCCTGTGCAAGATCCTATTTTGAATTAAATCTACTTTGAAATTTGAATATTTCATTTCAACGTATGGTTGACAACCTTACCTATCAGTGGCTTTCACAGATTGTCCTGCCTTCAACCGTTCAATTTCTTTTCCTTGAGCTCTCACAATTGCACGAAAAGCTGCCAATTCATTTTCAAGTTTTGTACATCGAACCATCAATTCAGTATGTGTCTTGCTGCTCTCAACTGGTGTGTCGCCAGTATCTTTGAGCAAAGTAGAGAAAACAAGCCGACCTTGTTTATGCTCAGCACCCATGGTTTCTTGGCACCTGGGATTCCTGTTGTCAATCAAAGGTTCCTGAATAGGTTCCCTGACTGATACAGTTGCCGTGGATTGGGTCTTAAGGATGTTGACACTGTCCTCAGGGTCCAGTGGGACATCATGAGTAGTGTCAGCCCTTTCCACCTGGCTTGCTTCATCACTACTGCAAGTCACCTTATCATTTGAATGTGGGTTGGGTGATTGAACCAAGTCCAGCAGTATATTCCCTGCAGTTAGGGTTGCGGAATCTACTTCATGTGGCCTAGGTGATATATCACCCATATTATGAGGTAGTCATGTGGAGGGTCTAGGTGAAGGAGACCTAGTCCTCTTCCTTTTGGGTGATTGTGGAGTGTGTGTCGTATTTTTGGGTGTGGTTTTTTATGTGGGCACCCTCTTCCTTTTGGTGGGAATTTGTATATCAGTGGAAAAGGATGGTTGGTCTGGTGTGGGCTCAACACTTGTTGGTGTAACAATGTTGTCACCAGGAGCAGTTTACTCAGGAGCAGTCCTGGCCTTAGGCATAGGATGTGATGTGTCTTTACCAGGAAAAACAGTTTTGTTCACTTGCATGTTAGAAAAATGTTTTACTTGTAAAAGATTTAAGATCAAGATGTTGATCATAGATTTGCAGATTTGTAAATTCACAATTGAGAATGTGTTGGATGAATCTAGGGTACATGTAAAAGATCCTTTTAGGTTTTAGATTTTCTAGCATTCCATCAAATATCATTTTTGAAAAGTTAAAGTTGAGCCCATTTACCAATCCATGAAAAGAGAATGATTGAGGTGCAGCAAGTTCATCCCACGCAGTTTTCTTGTGAGATAGGCAATGGAGAATGGTGTGAGTAAGATATCGCCAAACATAGGGTAGTTGTCCCTATTTGATGGTCCCACAAGTTAAGTCACCCCCATACCCAATTGCTTCGTACGTCTTCAAGTACAATTCAGACTTGTAATCAGGATTACCTCCTGCATCATTGAACTTCAGATGCTTCCGGATCATGTCTTCAGTCAAACTAATCTCATTCCCATTAACTCTATAGTCAATTTTACCAACCCCGTTACTATCAACAGATTTTTTTTGGCTGAGTCCCAAAATTCAGCAATTCTCTGCTTGCACATTACAGGATTCATAGTTAAATCAAATTGAGTGTTGGATTTCTCTAGGAAATCGTTCATTTCATCAAATAGCTTTGACTTATCAGACTTCTCGAAGTATGCTACAACATTGTGTTCGGCGAAGAACAGTTGAGTAGGCTTTGATGCAGCCTTTCGATTCAATTTGGGTGCCATTTGTAAGAAATTAAAGAGTAAGGTTTAGGTATAAATCACCAATTAGAAACCTGGAGAGAAATAGAGGGTAACATTTTTCGAAAATGCAGTTTATACTAATGACAGTTATTCTGGATCACAATGAACCCTAAGAATTGAAACAGGGGAAGTTATTGGAGTTTGCCCATTTAGTTGAATTGGGATGGTGGAAATTTTTGGTAATTTAATTTGGTTTAGAATAGTATTATTAATTTATATTAATTGAATCCACATCAATTAGGGTTGATTAGGACCGATGAGGACAAACGAAGATAAACTAGGAAAAATTAGGACCAACAAAGCCACGAGGCCCAATTAGGGTAAATTGGGGTCAATTTGGGTCAATGAGGATCAATTAGAGTCAATGATGAAGACTAGTTATAACTAACGAGGGTCGATTTTGCTCAATGATGCCTTATGAGGACCAAATATGACCAATTAGGGTCTATTAGGCCGATTGAGAGCCAATTACACTCAATTAGGACTAATAGACTTAATTAAGGTCAATCATGGCCATTTCTGACAAATAAGAACCAATGAGGGCCAATGAACACTCAGTTAGGATGAATTAGGGCCAATGAAGGTCAATTATAGTCTATTAGGCTCAGTTAGGTTCAATGAAGATCACTTACGGTCAATTACGATCAATTAGGCTCATTTAGGACCAATTACAA
Source organism: Deinandra increscens subsp. villosa (assembly GCA_039602395.1). Classification (NCBI taxonomy): domain Eukaryota; kingdom Viridiplantae; phylum Streptophyta; class Magnoliopsida; order Asterales; family Asteraceae; genus Deinandra; species Deinandra increscens. Next base: position 23,470,520 of record JBCNJP010000024.1, on the reverse strand, counting down.
TCAATTGGGGTCAATTAGGCCTAATTGACTCAAATTTGTTGTACTTCAAAGTAAATGGTCCTCGATGAGTCTAGTTGTTCCGTATTGAGGTTAATTAACACTAATAGGTCCTTATTAGTCCAAATTGTGCAAATTGCTCCTCATTAACCCGAATTGAGCCATATTGGTACTTATTCTGTCTAATTAGCCCCCATCGGTCCTAACTGTCCCTAATAGGTCATAATTCATCCTTATTGGTCCTAATCGAGCATATTCGACCATCATTGCTCCTAATGGGTCCTTATTGACCCTAATGGAACCTAATTGGTCTTAATCGACCATCACTAACCCTGATTTACCCTTATTGGTATCATTGGTCCTCATTCAAACTAATTAGCCCCAATTAGTCCTAATTGATCATACTTGATCATCGATCCTCATTAGTCACTTCCTTCATGCTCCGTCCTTATCGGTCCTATGAGCATAATCGGCCTTCTCATTGAATTGGTCCTAATTCGTATTCATTGACCATATTAGTTGACCATAACTGGTCTTCACTAACGTATCCTAAATGACGCTAATTGTCTGTATTTAGTCCTCATTGAGTCTAGTTTGTCCTAATTGCTCCTCACCATCCTAATTGGCCGTCGTTTAATATCTTTGGAAACAAAATTATTATACATGAGAAATTCGCAACATGTTGGTATTTTCGTATTTTTGTTCTGAATTGCGTAGTAATTTATCATTTTCATTTTTGAGTTGTGTTTTAGTAATGTCACCATTTTTTGTAGTTGCTTTATCCCGACCACAAAGCTCGTCTTAGTAAAATCTTGTTTATTATATCTAAAAGAAAATAATAAAATTAATATTAAAAATTAATTTTGTTAGGCTTTTAACTCCGATCTTCGTCCGGATCTGCTTAAAGGATCACAGTTATGTCAACCGTAATTGATGTACTCGTACAATTTCACAATCTCATTATTTCAACACCTCAAGAGGATGAAGCTCCTGCTTAATGCTCGGGGAGGATGAAGTTCATCTTGAAGAAGAACCTGCAAACCCACAAGAAGAGGCACTTGAAGTCTTTTACGAACTGGATCATGAATTTCATCTTGAAGAAGAACCCGCCGGAAGAGCCACGTGGAGACATTTAATTAATTAATTAATTATGTTTATGTTTATGTTTAATGTTAGGTTTAACCATGTTTAATATACATATTATTTAAATTAATTTTGGGTTTTATTATAAGTTTTAACAATCCCCCCCCCCCCCCTTTAATTAAAAATTTTCACCAAAAAATTTGAATTTCCCACCATTAGTTCAAATTTCACCCAAATTTTCGAACTAAATTTATTTATCATCGATTCATCAGATACTTTTCCCTCTCACTTTATTAGAAAATTTTCAATTAAACACCTCCAGCGAATAACTAGGTCTTCTTTCTCTTTCATATCATTCACATCTTCCATGGAGCTTCAACAACGAATAGCTTCAATAGACAACGCTAGCGATTCTTTAGAAGTTCCATGTGATTTGGAAGACCAATCAGTCTAGAAAACGGTAATTGTCAAGTTATTCCGTTTCATTAATTACAATCTGTTTTCATAAAATTGTTTGTTTTGTTTACTATTCATACACGTTTAACTTGGGATCCCTGTATTTGTGTACTGTTACAGTTACAGATCGTTAAAATTTCGTTTCATACAGAATTAATTAGGAAGGGGTATATATTGCAGAATCCTCTCCATTCATTTCAACCCATTTATTTTATGCTAAATTAGTTATTTACCTTCTTAAATGACTGTGGTAGCATGCTAAATTAGTTATTTTTATGCTAGGAATGTTGAGGTCAAGCATATGCACATGTTTATAGATTCATGTTACTAGTGAACCTCCTTTCTTCTTTATGTACACTGCTAGAAATGGTCAACTGTTTGTTTATATCTGCTGAAGACATGATGTGTTCCGCTCTTCCCTTTAGATGCCTTTAATTTGTGTATAACATATCAAATAATTAATCAATAGGGTCTTTATGTGATATATTAATAATTAAGAACTAATTTATGTCACTCTGGTCATTACTAGGAAATGATCCTAGTGGACATATATAGGAATTTTTCCAACATTTTTTGTAGGTTCATGTTAGAGGGGTACATGTAGGTCCTCACTGATCTTAATCAGTGCTAATGAAGGTGTTTTGAGAAGGAAACCAATCAAATATCAATAAAGGATGATTTCCAATAGCTAAAATGGGTTTTTAGTATTGAACAATCACAACTACAACCGAATGGATGATAAGAGATGAACAATAGCTACAAAGGTTGAATAGAATGCTCCTAGCCGTCACCAAACTTACCAAAATCCAGAAATCTTGTATTAGGGTTGATAAAGTTGCAAAAGTTACAAAAGAGTGCACAAAGGCGACTATTTATACAGAACAGTAGACAGTTTCGCTGGCAGTTTCGCTGGCCAAGCGAAACTGTCACTGAGACCAGACTAAACTAGTTACCGAGCGAAACAACAGTTTCGCTCGGTAGTTTCGCTAGCTACCAAAAGGACAAAATTACAATTGAAACAAATCTAAACAAGCAAACTTAACAAAACTATGAATTCCTCCCTACATTGATCTTCAATATTCCCCCTAGGGAGGGATTCAGCCTCTGGATCTTCATTTCTCTGCTTCGGCTTCATTTGGGCTCGGCTCTTTGTTCAATTCCGTTGTCTCTGATTCCCCCAAAACAATTTCTTTATCAGCAACGGGGACAATAACCTCTGATTCCCCCAAAATATTAGTCTCATCAGCAGCGGGGACATTTGCCTCTGATTCCCCCAAGACAGTTTCTTTATCAGCAACGGGGACATCACCCGGCTTCACAACCTGCTCAGATGATTCACCAATTCCGCCCCAAGCAGTGTTCATCATGTTTGCCAACTCTCTGTCTTCTTCCATTCTTTCTTTCACCAGCCCTCACCTTCTATGCTAAATCTTTGATCTCTTTAACGATCCCCCGGGCCTTGTTAGCAACCCTCATGAACAGGTTTGCCTCTTCAGCAGTGTCTTCTCCTGCCCCACATCGAATTTGATTTTCGCACAAGGTTTTCAGATCATCATTGCTGAACGAGAAGACTTCCATTGGATCAAACAACCTGATTTCAGCATCTTCTCCCAGTCTGATAACTGCTTCACCAGTCTGATTGTTATAGAACCACTTCTTGAACGATTGCAGCCTGGATAACTGTTGATCTGGAATTCTAACCCGGTTCATTGTTTTTGCAGGTTTGAACTTCAAGAAA